>JAREIS010000170.1:2400000-3000000 GCA_030060385.1 Muscicapa striata striata
GAAATGGGAATTAGAAGAAAGACAGAAAAGATATAGAAAACCACACATAGCTACCACCTCCTTGGATCCAGCAGTGTCCAAAGCAGAAAAACCAAGCAGAGGGTGGGTCAAGCCATGTGCTTGTCCAAGCATGTGAGACTTGTGGTCATTTGGCCACTCAGGAGCTGGGTTAGGTGAGAGTGGGGCTCTGCTCTGGTGTGACAGTGGTTGGCAGCTCTGCCAGGCTGGGTGCTGCCTCTAGGCTGGGGTGGGTGCCAGGGCAAGGGCTGCCCTGCCCCTTTCCACACACACATGTATCCAAAACTGTCTTGAGACATCAGTTTTTCCAATCTCTGACACCCACTTACCTCCATGACATGAAAAAGGCAACTACAGCACCACATATTGTTACCTAGAAGCATCCAAAAAGCCAGGTAAAGAAATCACCAGGGAACAACAATTGTCACTTTTATATCTTTGTTTATGATGAACTCAATAGAAATTTAAATGTGATTCTGAATTGGCAATAATCTGTCAAAAGGATGTTAGAACAACATAATTTTAGATAAAATATTACCTAAATACTAGTATTACCTAAATATTAGTATTTTGCACCAATGCTAAATGAAGTGCTCAGAGTGGAGGTTTATCTAAAGTTTGTCATTAACTCCCTTGACTTCCAGGTAGAATGAACCTGACTGTAATGAAAACCAGAGGACCTAACTCATAGAAAGACATCAAAATTACAAACACCTAAAGCTTGATAAAATAAATCCCATCCAATATCTAAACTTATCTATCTTCATTACCTCACATAAAATTAGCAGAACCTGTGTGACTCTTGGGTGCCCAAAATCAGGTGAGATAAATCTCACCATTTTTAAGTAAGAGCACAGAAATATTCTTTCATATCACAGTGATATGGTACAAACCCCAAAATGTTTCTATCAATATAAAATGGTGAAAAAATACACAGTTTGCATGGAATATATGCTACATATAGACATACATACTGCCTGGTTCAGAGAAAGGCCAAAGAACACCAGCCCAGCAAGACTTTTTGACTTTTAGAGCTGAGAGTCAAAATATTCCTGTCCATCTCTTTAATTATTTTTTGTTTTTGCCAGGAGGGTCTTTCTATTACCTATAGAGGAAAACTGAGCATATACTTTAGATGAATGCAGAAATGCAATGCCTTAGCAATTCTGATTTTATACTGTGTCTAGTTAAAATTAACAGTTCAACTCGATACTTAATTATAAAGAAAGAAAAAAGAGAATGTATGCCAAAAATCAGTATGATATGAGCAAAATACCCAGAAGATGGTATGGCTTCCTAATATGGCTTCATTATCATAGTTTCTTAAAGCTCAAATCACGGGGGGGCTATGAGATCAGTCACTAAAGCCAGACAGGGAAAGCAGTCTGTGTTAGTCTAATTTGAATTTAGTCTCTGATGCAAAAGGTATCTTAAAAAAGCTTGTGATATCTATTACTTTTTTAAGTTTTGCTTTAAATTTAAAATGATTCTTGAACACTGCATTAACAGGCATTTTAAGAAACTGGTCATAATTCCAAAGATTTTAATGAATAAACTGTAAAAATTCTGACAATAATTTGACAATTCTGACAATAGCCATATTCCCTTGAATAATTCTGTTAATGTCGTTCCCATTTTACTAACAGCAGTTTATGAGTAAACACCACTAGGTATGTCATATCTGAATTGCTTAATGAAAAAATACAACTTAACTTTACACAATACAAAATTGTGTAAATGCATGTGTCAGTAAAATGGGAAGTAAGATAGCAGATTTTATTATTCACAAAAAGGTCGGTAAATAATTCAGTGTAATATGAAAATATTCTTTACACAGACACTTTAGTTGTCACTGTCCTTAAACAGAGTAGTATGTCAAACTCTCAGCAGCCCCACAGATATGAATGACCCCAAACTCCTACCCTACTGCAGAACTAATCTGTGGGTCTTATAACTTATTCATACAGGTATAATTACAACAGTTATAATGACAGTTATTAACCATCATTTGATATCTCTGTAGGTGTGTGAATGAGTGCTGCATTCAAATTTCAGTGAACAATTCAGATTTTTCTACAAATAGCATCCTGTAAAGACCTTATACCCCACCTCCCATGTGTACAATCCCACCTGTTTGTGGTCCAGGGGTCCAAGTTTTTGGCATAGCCCAAATTAGTATCCAGTTTATACCTCTGAAGAAATTCTTAAATTGTGAAAAGGACTAATGAGAAAGTTTATGCAGTGGCATCACACAGGAGAAGAAAGGTAAAGATAGAAAGAGAGCATTGGAATAGAGATCATTAATTTTTCAAGGACTTAAGAAGACAAACACCACCATGGAAAGGTACAGAATTATAAAGGAAAAGAAACCTGGAGAACTGAATAACAAACTGCAACTCAGCAACTTGAGTATCTGCAATGAAGGATGGCCATTTAAATTCCTGACCAAAGCTTAACTAACTAGCAAAGACCTTTAAGATTGTTTTTTGGGACAGGGAGCATAATATTGCTCATACCAGCCACTCCTTCCATCCTGGCTATCTTTTATGTAAACTAGCTAATGGAGATGCTTTAGAGTTCCAAAATGCATGTGTTCTTCGTGCAGACTATCCTTATACATGGCTAAAAAAAGCATGAAGAAAATTATCTTGATGAGAAGTACATTTTCTAGGGTATTTAACAATAAAAAGTTATGAGTCCTTTAATCAAACTTCAGATGTCTGTAATAGAGACATCTTCACTAGAGAAACCACAGATAATTCTTTCCTCTTGAGTCAAGGAAGAAAAATAAGCAATTTCAGGGTACAATTCAACTAACCTATTTTAAACATCAGTGTTAGGTGAAGTCAATATTGCTTTAGAAGTACCTCCTTTTTCACTATTGACAAAAAAGGGGGCCCTAGAGGATTAGCATGAATGCAGATTTACCCTTTAAAACATGTTTTGTGTTAGATGACCTCCACTCAGCATACGTGAATCTATATGGTTTGTTAAAATCAGCACATGATTAGCTCAGCTCTCTGTCAGGACAGAGAGATTCAGTATGAAGCTCAGACAGATAATCTTAATTTTAATAGATGTGTCCTTATCTTAAAGCTTCCTTAAACAGCTGAGTTTAGTAATAGGCTGAGTAGTTGGGGAAAGACATCTTTTTACCTATTAGTACCTCAGGAAACGGCATATTTTCAATCAATCCATACCAAGAAGGGTTGCTGTATTTTTTAGTTCCAGTGCTCCCCTTCGTTTTATCTTATCACCCTTTCATTTGATGACAGCACCTAATTTTTCAGGCTTTGCTTCTTCACTTACAGTCCCTTTACTGCTACTGGAACACTGAATACCATGATGTCACCATTAACCAGGTAAGGGGATGAATCTTGTAGCAGGTCTTCTGATCAAGCAGCTATATACTGAAGGCAATCATAATCTGGCTAAATACATAATGTATCACAGAGACTTTGAATAAATATGCACTGCAGCACTATAAATCTTACCCACATGTTTAGACATACTCAAGAGTTTCCTTGATCACTTAACTCTGACTCTGGTAAACAACATATGGTAACTGTGATAGAGTAAATTTTCTGTAATTGAATCCTTTAATGTTATTTCCTATGGGATCAGACACTTCAGGTCAAGTTTGGAGGTGACACACACACAGTGTTGAAATTACACACTCAGGTCAATGTAAAGAAAAGATTTAAAAAGTAAAAGATGCCAGAATTTGGTCCCATGGCTATTGTCCTCTGACTATTTTAAGCATATATTGTAAAAGAGTGAATGTTACCATACCATGCAGGATGTGGACTGCTTTGATGTCATTACCCTGGGAAAGCTCTACAGAGGTTTTTGCAGTGCAGTTATTGTTTCTAGCTGATGACCTTCCTTGATGTCTCAATGGACAGGCTAGAGGAAAAACAGGGCTACACTGACCATGCAGGTTTTTCCCCTGCATCTACTTTTTGTTCTGTTGCACAGTGAGAAAGGCTCAGTGTTTCAGGTCCTGACTTTGCACACTAAAATACTTTATTCGCCAAAATATTTTATAAAAATTGAAGACAGCATAACTCGGCCCTGGCCTCATCCTAAGTAATATCCTATGTGACATGACATGAGAAGTCTCTCTTAAAAAAGAACATAGCAAGTTATAGATCACACCAGAAGGCCTGGTTGGGGTTTCACAGGTGATAAAGGTGGAGTTACATAAGAGACCATGGAACTGCAAACTGCACAGATCAAACTTTCCCTGCAGGAGGGCATCAGGGACCTTTTGTGCAGTACAGTCTGGCAAGGTCAACATCAGCCAGGAAACCATGTGAATAATGTGAGAACAAAAAGGTAACTGCTTGACCAAGATTTTCCGTGGGAACCTTTGAGGCAGCCTAGTAAGGACTGTAACCCAAATCTGTAATTCATGCACTTAAAACCTTCTGACATTTTCTCTGGAAAAAGAGGTTGCTTTCACAACAGTAAAACATTCAGAACAGATTATGCATTCTGTGAATACATTATTCAGTGTGCCATGTCCATTCCAGGTCCAAAGGCAGCCTCATCTACTCATCACTTCCTCACACAGACTTCTTGAAAGAGTGTTAATGACAATGCTTTGTGAAAGCTGGTCTTAATACTAGCACCTTACTGCTCTACTACAGTCAGTGTCATTTTCCTGCCTGACAGCTCTGTGGCTCTGTTTTACCATCTCACAATCACAGAATCACTGAGGTTGTCAAGAACCTCAGGAGATCATCAAGGCAAGCCCCGGGTCAGAGCAGGGTGACCTAGAGCAGGCTCCTCAGGGCCTTGCTGTTCTCTCTTCCACTCATTGTCTTCTCTTTTTTTTTAGTGAAGACACTGTAGAGGATGATTTAAAAAACCTTGCTAAGGTCAAAAAATCTACATAAACTGCTCTTCCCTTGTCCACCAAGCCACTCATTTCATCATAGAAGGTTTGTCAGGCAGGATGTCCCGATCAGAAGACAACTTCCAATCTCCTCCAGCCCTGTAAGTGGTTTTAGGGTTATATGCTCCTTCATTTTCTCAGTGATCAAAGTCAACTGACCTATAGTTCACCTATTCCTCCTTCTTGCATTCTTCCAGTCTTTGGGGAGCTTTCTCAGCCTTCCCGAGACAAGAGAGTGGCTTTGCAATAATATTGGCCATCTCCATTTGCACTTGTGGATGAATTCCATCAGGTCCCACGGACTTCTATCTGTAAAATTTGTTTAAATGTTTCCTTTCTTGATCCCCCTCCACTGAAAGTAGTGTTTAATTTCTCCATAAAGTATCTTCTCTCTACATTTTTTCTTCATGCACTCTGTAAAAAGATTATTTTATAACAAAATTGGTACTGTAAATAAAAGTGAAGATGGTCCTTCCTCATTTCTTTACAGGAATTTATTGTTTCTCCTCAGAAAAAATAAATTCCACCTGCATTCAGCCATCAGAAAATCCTAGACAGAAATGGAAGAGAGAACTGAACTGACATGAAGGAACAACATGATTACAAAGCTTGCCTCTTCTTTCATCTCTTTTACAGCTTTTGGCTTTGCTGTTTTATGCTTCTGTTGACTTAAATGTTTTTAAATAACTGCTAGATAATTTGATTGAGGTCCACAGTCTTTGATGTAGTTATTTTCTTGAAATTTCAATTTAGGGTACTTACACTCAGAAAAGATCCATTTATTTCAGTCTGCAATACACACACACACACACACACACACACACACACACACACACACACACACAAACACATGCACACATATAAGCATATATATATATATATATATATATATATATATATATATATATATATAAAAGCGTTTAACAGCATAGGCTAAATGAGATGTATTTTTTATTGTTTTGTTTGTTGTTTGTTTTTCAACAAAACAGGTAAGCTACAAAAACTGAATGAAAGTTAGACTGAAAGAGAAGTCATCAGTACTTTGTATCCTTGAGCTTAGGTCATTCTGATCTCCTTGAATTCATTTGGCTAAATGATCTAACCAATTCAATAAGAATGTCCTACAGATGCTGCAATATAGTTTACTGCTTCACAATAAAATGAAATAAAAAATTAATTCTTTTTGATTCATTATCTCTTGAGAACAGTTTTCATGAGGCTATGATGAAAATTCTTCCTTTTCTGTCTGAAGAAAATTTGGAACTAGAACAGATAAAAAGCTTTTGTTCTCTATTTATTTGACTACTTTGTTTTTTCTAAAGAAAAAACATGTTCAGAGCCAAAGTTCTTCTTTTAAACACCTTGAAATATTGTGAACTGTTTCAAGATACTAAATAACAGTGACTGTAAAGCTAAAATTTAATATAACACATTGCATAAGATAGTAAGCTTTCCTTTGAAGCAAAATTCATCACCAATTCTGGAATAACTACATTGAGAGATATAAAGTGAGAAAGTATAAAGGAAGAAAACAGCTAGATCAGCTAAAGTGTTTCATTTTACTGACGTTTTAAAATTTTACTAGCACTTCCAACAAATCAAAACTTACTGTTAAACATCTGCCTTATATTTTGATATCCTAACGTATTTAATTACAAAAGAGGTATAACCTCCTGCAGGAGTGCTGCTTGTAACTACTAATGAGCAAGAGGTAATAAACTATCCTTTATAAATCAATATGTGGGAAATTAAATATGAGTGCTTGGACTTGGTTGGCTCCATATCTAATGGAACTATGAAAGACATGATTAATTAGAAAGGTGTTTTAGAAAGGTTAATTAGTTTACTTTTTAAATTATCTGCTGAGATAATGTGTTGGCTAAGAGAAAATTCCTGCATCACAAATTAGCCAATGACTTTTCTGAAGATTCAGAATAAACATATTTTGGGCAGCAGGGAAATCTGTTTATTATCTGTCAATGTTTTTCATTGGTGACATTTATTACATCTCTTGTCTTTAGTTATCATTATAGGGTTAATATAAGCAATAATAATTTCAGGTTTGATTTATAATTTTTAATCTTAGAAGCCATCAAACTTTGTTTTTGTTGTTGTTTATTGGAGTTTTCTTGGTTTTTTTGTTTTTTTGTTATATTTTTTTTAATTTAGTTTTTTAGGGAAATCATAGACCTTGACTAATATCTCAATTGGCTGGCAACAATTTAACCAGCAAGATGACCTATGTCATCTTTCAAATGAATGCATAATTTGAGTCTAAAAGTGGAGAAAACAAATTAAAAAAAGATGTAAATAATTAAAATACTATATAAATATTGATTAGTTTGAGAGGGAGTTTTCTTAGCTCAAATGAAGATAATTTTCAGGAATTTTTATAAAGTACTATGGTAGATGTGTGGAGCATGTACCCCAAACATAAGGAGAAGTGTGGGAGAAAGCTTGAATAAGTGTGCATGTTGGAAAGTATCTATGAATGAAATTATCTTTCTTTATACACTAGCCTTACTTTCAAGGGCTAGTGAAACCCTTGGACACAAAGATAAGAAGTTCCTGTTTGTAAGACAAAAAGTCTAGGGAGTTTATGCAAGGAGAGGACAAAGGAAATGAATAAGCAGTGTCCTCAGTAGAAGCAGACAAATTTACAGCTGTGGAAGTCAAGGAAAGCCTATATAATAGATGATTTGCAATGCTGGTAAGAATCTAAACTGGAACTACTTGGATAGAAAGATAGAAACAATAAGATTTATTCAAACCTTGGGTGAACAATTCTATTAAGTACTCATAGTCAAAGCTAGTATTTCTGTTATAAATTTAAGCAATAGTGACACTGTCTGAATAAGAAAAGTAATTAAAAAATTATTTGAAGAATGAGAAATACTCAGATGGCTGTGCCATATGTCAATTACTGAATGAGGGTTTATGAACATTTACAAGATTTTAAGAAAACATCAGAGCACTAAAAAATGACCTTTAAATATGCAGATGCATATGTGGATACAAATTTCATTTTCATTGAACAATGGCATAAATCTTGCATTTTATTCATTGGATCTCACTAAAGGAATAAGCAAAAATGATTCACTGAAAACAATACATAAAACAATGCACTGTATTTATTATTTATAGCTTCTGAGAAATGTATTGATCTCTAGCTAAATAGATAAGAAACAAATAAATCTCCAGAGCAGAATGACAGAAGCAGAGGATCATCATAAAATGAACTCTGCAGCAGTTTCCTATTTTTTAGAACTGATTCAAATATTTAAGAGATTTGATTTAAACCAAAATTGAAAGTGAGTTGGATCATTGTAAGCCATGCTATTCCTGACCAAGGTATTCTCTTACCACATAAAGATTTTATTTCTTACATTGAAATAGGATCTTAACCGAACTCTTCTATACCTTCTTTACAACACTTGTTGGAAACATAGATTTATTTTTTGTTTTTTCTCCTGTCTTTACATCAACACAATTTAACAATACCATTTCCTTAATCTGAGGCTATTTTAAATATTTTTATCTTTTCAGTTATCACTTTGATTTCTCACTATCTTTCAGTTTCCAATATTCACCTTAGAGTATGTTATATCTATTCACCATTGTCTCTACATTTTCAATTTTTCCTCTCATCTTCCTGCAGTTGAGGACCAAAGCTCTCAGATTCAATCTCCATAGCAATATTTGTTGTTTGGATTGCATTCCACCACTTATTAAGACTCACAAAGGGTTGGTGTTGGATTTTTCTTTTTCTTTTTTTTTTTTTTTTTTTTTTTTTTTTTTTTTTTTTTTTTTTTTTTTTTTGTTTTTACAGCTTAGAGCCTAAAATTACTGGATAAATCAAGTGTGAGGATAATCTTTCAGTGAGGTGATACTAAACAAATGCATTTCTCTCAGTTAGTGGGAACTTAGAAATCAAGATTCAAAACTATGTAAAAATTAAGATTTAGGTTTTTGAGCATATCTGCCATGCTTGTTGCTTCCCTCATCACATTATTGAAAAAAGTGGAAAAATTATAAAATAGAGGTAAGCACAAGCATCAGCAGTTCAAGCAATATTTTAGATGTTGATTTTATAAATATTACTGTATTTTGTATTTTAGAATATTTTGTATTTTTAGATTAATTTTTAGATCATTAAATAATTCTACACAAGTGTTGTGGTTAGGGCCCACAGAGCTGCTCACTCACTCCCCAGCAGCAGGATCAGAGAGAATCTGAACCATAAAAAAATCGTGAGTTAGAGAAAGATACTCTAATACGGAAAGCAAAAGCCATGCATGCAAATAAAACAAAACAAGGAATTAATCTGCTTCCCTTGGGCAGGCAGGTGTTCAGCTGTCCCCAGAAGAGCAGGGCCCCCATCACATGTAACAGCTACTTGGGAAGAGAAACGCCACATCTCCAAACGTCCCCCTCTTCCTCCTCCTTCCTCCCATTTTATTTACTGAGCACAATGCCACATGGTCTGGAATATCCCTCTGGTTAGTTTGGGTCAGCTGTCCCGGCTGTGTCCCCTCCTGAGCTGCCAGGTACCCCCAACTCCCTTGCCAGTGTGGTTGTACAAAAAGGAGAAAAGACCTTGATTCTGTGTAAGCTCAGCTCAGCAATAACACAAACATCTCTGTCATCAACCCCATGTTCAGCACAAATCCAAAACACAGCCCCATACCAGCCACTGTGAATAAAATTGGCTGCTACAGTCAAAACTAGCACAAGGAAAATATCTACTTGCTTATGAAAAACATGACTGTGAGAAAAGAATCCAGGCTGACAGAGAAGTTGGAAGCCCAAAACTAGATATTTGTGTGGTGTTGATATCAAAGAATGGAAAAGATGATGGTATCAGAGACATGAGATTTAGTAACAAAAAAATATATGCTGAAGGTAATCTGAAACCTGCTGATTGACTTTTCAGGGAAGGTAGGGTTCACACAGTTTTATTTGCACAAAATTTGGTAAAAGATGTCTCTAAAAAGATGAGGGATACTCAAGAGGACTGAGGGGACTATTAGAGTTCACAGTCTCCTAAAAACTTTGCTTTTGAGTGATTCTACACCAGTCTCATTCTTGAAATTCAAGCTACAATATTGTAGCTTGTACTAAGTGTTTTGTCTGTCATGATCTAGGAATCTATAGATCTTGTTTTGTAGTGATTTTCTGCAATCGGGAGGGTTTGAAGATGTTCAATTAGAAAAAAAAAGGAACTTTGTAAATAAAAAAGAGAAGTGAAAATTGTCATCTCTATTATTTTCATTTTCCCCTAATGTAAATAATTGTGAAAAATCCATATGACAAAAAAATTTGTTTTAAGGCCATTAGATTTTTTTTTTTTTACTTTTTTGGTTTGTGATTGTACCAAAAACTTTCCCAACTTACAAAATCCTTCCCTTAGGATATGTTCCTTAGTTCTTTGCTGAGAAAGAGTGAAGACAATAGGATAGCTTTTTATTTAAGAATGCAATTTATTTTCTTCAGATTTTCTTTATTGCTAGATTGTGTGTTTGGGGGTTTTACTTTGAAAGGCTAATGAATGAATTCCAGTGTCTCTTCAATGGTTGACTGTAAGGGAAACACATGGCAAACATGAATTATGGTAGACACATATAGCAAACTTTTATTTTTGGTTCACTGAAGCCCATGTGTTGAGTTTGGTCTGATATCCGTGAGATAGGCAAAGGAAAATAATCCCTGGGAAAACAGGCAATTTCTCCATTATACTTTATTATAAAAATGTGCTTTTGTCCTCACTTCTAACTGCATTACTCATTAATGGGTTTGCTGTGGTCTTACCGGGAAGATCGTGTAATATCTGGTGCAATGCCAAATGATAACTAGAAGGACTCATAACTCTTATTACCTTTCATATGTGAATGTTCCCTGTTTAAGGGCTACAAGAACACAGGACAATGGTGTCTAAAAAAAAAAAAAAAAGTTATTTTTTAGTTTTCTTACATCTAATTCCCTTGCTCTGATCATTGAAAGAACTGTGATCATTGATTAATTAACTCTATACAGGAAAAGTATATCTGTGAGTTGAAGATTTTACTTCCATTTATGATGACTCAGAAATTAATATGAATAGAGTAATTCTAATCTGAATATTAGATATTGCTTATAAATAAATAGATTAACTGATTTTCAAGCTAAATAAACGAAATAATGTAATAATGTAATACAGCCATTTATTGTAAGCAGCTTTGTAATACTGCAGTGCAAGTATTAATAAATGTAGTGCCTTGGCATCACACTATGCAGTACATAAAACTGAGCAGGTACAGGTCAACTTTCAAGATCTGGGCCCATAAAATCTTACATTTTTATTCAGCAAGTAGTTTTCAGTTGAGCCTTTCCAGAAAAAAGAAATTTCTCTAGGTGTTCAAATTAAAATCTGGAAAATCTGGAAAAAAAATTGGAATTTACACTTTTTGGAGGGATTATGTAAAAAAAATACAATGCCAAAGCATTCAATGTATAGTGCAAGAAGAATGATAAGTCACAAAGCAGAAATTGCCTCAAGGATATTATTTATGATGTATCTATTTTGTCAGGGAATTGAACTCATGACCTAAGTCTTGGAAAGTGCTGGGCTTGCCTACTGAGTCACAGAAAAATCTCATTTACTGTCAGTAGTAGTCGTTTTAAACTCAGCTGGGAAAGCTTTCAGACAAAGGGCCTTCACCTTGAAAGATTAAGCTGAGGATACTATTAAATGGAAAAATCAATGACAACTAGTTAAATAAAAAAGAAACTCTCAAATGAAGATAAATAATTGGCTGAATTTGTCCCTCGTGTATCTCTGTTTCTTTCATTAGAGACACACCAGGACTAGGGTTGTCTCTGTATGTAGCAGAACACAGAAGACAAGCAAATAAAAAAATGTACTGTATAATACAAAATGACAAGCAGTCACCTAGGGAAGTATTGAGGTTAAAATTTGCTTCATAATTGCAGATTTCTAAAAAACATCTGAATTATCACTATTTTAATCTGAAAAAGCATGAAGCAAGGGTTGTACAGCAGGGGTTATATGTTGTATCATAAGTTCTTGAAGCTTCGAGTCAAGAAAAATGAGAAGCAAATCCTAATTTAGTTTAAAATAGCACAGAGGATCTGAAACAATAAAGACCATTCTAACAGTGCACATAGTCAAATATGTTCAAGGTTATTTGAGGACAAAACCCCAAACCTGTAGGTATATATATATATATATATACACACAAACATATTCAGAAAAAAAAAGGGAAAAGCAACAACTAGCAGGGTAAACTGCTTACAGTAGGCAGAAAGACTGAATAGGTATGAGAAACAGCATACAATACACTTGTATCTCAAAATATATAATGAAATGGAATAAAGATTCAAATTTTTTATATCTTCACGCAATATTATACTTCACAAATCCTTTAGTTGTCTCAGAGTCAAAACCTGTGAATAAATGTGATCTGGTCCATACATCATAGTGTGATTTGCAGAAAGCTTTTGATAAGGTTGCTTGCCACATTCTGAGAGACATAAAACTGTTGTGGGATAAGAGATATATCCTTTTATGCATTAATGATTCTTCAACATAGAGAAAAAATACAAATAAGTGGCAATTTTTCAGTTGAGGATATCATGGTGGAAATCCTTATCCTCAGGGAGATGAATGTGGTACATAAACTCTTCAATATAGTCATAGAATATCAGGGAAAATGTGGTGATTATTAAAGTAGTAAAATTTGCAAATTATAAACTTAAAGCAAACTGTGAAGAACTAATAAAGAATTTCATGGCATTATCTGATCAAACAAATATAGAAGAAAACAAAAGAAAATTCCTATCAGCTAACATAAAGTATTATACAGAAGAGGAAAAAAACCCCACCCTAATAGTTACTGTGAGTCAGAAAACCAAGGCTGAGGTGGGTCATTCTTAAAGGATGGGTTTTGAGTACTGTTTAACAGTCACAGTGGCAAACAAAAGAGCTGGGAATTGTTAGGAACAGAATAGGAAGCAAACCAGAAAATGTGATTAGGTTACCATGTAAATGAATGGTGTGTTTATGTACTGGATACATTTCAGTGAAAAATTCTAGTTGTCCAGTCTCAAAAAAGATATAGTGGAATAGGAAAAGTGACAGAAGAGGATGATGGGCTGAAGAAAAGATTACCATCTCTTCAGCTTGGAACAGAACTGTGAATAGCAGTCTATAGATACTGAGATCACTACTTTTCACAACTTACAAACTGAAAAGTACCCGGTGAAGTTGTCTTGTGGTGATCTACAGTAAACTAAATAATACTTTTTTTTCCCATAGGTTATTTAAGATAGGAAGTTCAAGATGAAATATGTCAAAAGGCTCTTATGCAAAACTAATAAAAGAAATTTCCATCTGTGGCTTGTCTTTATAAAAGATTCACATAGTCCCTTAAGCATTGACAGCAGCAATTTGGGAGACCATCACAGGGAAGGTTCAGCATATACACCTGCTGAGTCTTAGACTTCAGGGCCCTCTAGGCCTTTGAGTTGGCTTAAGTGCCAACTGTTTCCTGCACAAAAAGAAAAAGGAAAGTTCTGTACTGAATTCTGCAAGCCTGAAATTGCTTAGGTCATACTTTCACAGTGCAAAACAATTGGTAAATATGACACCTTGACAGGTGTTAAGTTATGCCTACCTTCTCTCCCAATATTTTGCTACTCGTTTCTGCCTCCATGGTGAGGCAAATATCAGCTGAGGCCTACACAGACACATTTAGTTTGGGGTCAGAAATGAAATCAAGTTAGTGATTCATCCTAAGAGAGACTAGAGAACCTTACCCTTCTTTTTTTTCTTTTCTTTTCCTTTTTTTTTTTTTTTTTCTTGAAAGTTGCAGCAATTCCACAGCCTTGTTCACAATTCATCTCATGAAAGACTAGTCCCAGAGCAGGTGAGAGGAAAGGAAGTTAGTTCCAGCACAGTGCTGGAAAGAGACAGGTTGGAAATACCTTTGTTCAGTACTACTATCCACTTTACAGTATAAAACCATAGCCTCCAACACCTCAGCTGGATGAGCTGAATCATTAATTCAAAGCTTTTCCAAAGTATTCACCATATTCAGATGTAGGATTTATTCAAGCCAAACTTCAAAAAATGACTGGTCTGACCCCCTATGGGTGTTCTCCTGTAAGTGTTTAACTGACAAAATTGAAGTTAAAGGGGTCTGTAATTATATTTTTGGAGTTGGCTGTTCCTGTGATTTAATGGTTTTGATCTATAGATAACACATGGAAGTGATACAATGCAGCACAGAAAAGTGTTATTCATATGGAAAAAACTAGACTGTGTCTCATTTGTAAGAGGTACCAGATGTACCATTACTACTAGTGTTCTTTTGGTGAATATAGGAGAGTCCAAGGTGTTCAATCAAAACCATGGCATGATACAAGTCTCCTCATTTTCATTTAAAAATTTTCATATTTGTTTTTGTTCCTGATTACTAGGTGGTTAGGGAGAAAATGATTCTCCAGGCACACTTTGGGCTTTATATGTAAATTTTATGCAAGATTATTTTCTTATTTATGTCTACATTCTGTGGACACTGGGGATTTTCAAGAACAGAGTTCTATTTATCTGCAAATTACAAGAATTTGGATACCTAAATACCCAAGCATAAGCCTTATGAAAATCTGCCACTATATGAACTTACCATTAAAGAGATCAGACCAATTATGAACAATTATCTACTAGACATAGTCAGTTCATAGTCAGTTATTGTCACAATTTATGAGACTTTCTTTTCTTTTAGGAAAAAAAAAATAGCTTTGTTCTATTCCTGTTCAACATGATTCTTCCACTACATTGTGTCACCTCCCGTTTGGTTTCACTGCAGGCTGATGTGATAATATCAGGCATAAGCCAATGGCAAGTGATGAGCAAGAGAGGTGAAAGCTCTCTCTCATGTTGGGGACTACTTCTATTATTCAGTACTGAAAAACTTTGACTGATTGTAATTGTCTGCTTGTTCTGACATCTCTATGAATTTAATATAAACATAGCAATATGTACCTGAATTTTAATTCAAAGTTAAAATTCACATTTAGATATTCATGGCAGCTGTATTTTTAAAAAGCTGGTAATTATTCATGACTGATTCACATAAGATAGTTTGAATTTAAGGGTTTTGACCTCTTCTGGTTAATTTTTATACCACTTTCTGCACTGCTATAAATTGATGAAGTAGTTTCCCCACTTGTTTTCAAATCATACATATTCTACAATTGATCTGGTAGATTTCATTTTCCCCTCAGTAGGATTTTACATTGGCAACTAAAAAAGTGTTTGTAGGAGTATCAACATCATCCTTAAAGTTTGAAAATATCTTACATACATTCAGAAATCAACCAATGAATGATTTAAAAAGAGAACAGATTTTACAGCTTGTTGGTGTAATTGGATATTCAGACAAGCCTCCAGGATGCTGGTTACATTTATTTTATGCAGAATTAAGCTTTCAAGATCTGATGAACTATTTTAATGTGCCACTGCTAAAGGATACTTGACTGTATAGGTACTTCAAATTTAGGAATGTTTTCATTTTTTCCTGTAAAAATTTCTAAGCACCTCACAAAGGTATCTAGATTTCAGAAAAGAATAGAAAGTAAATGTCTCATGAACTGCGAGGGAAAGCAGATTACTCTGATAGCTCTGAGGTGCATGAATCATAAGATCAGACAGGTTTTAATAATCTGAAAGAAACAAATTATATTTTAATAGTGTCAGACATATAGTTTTGTGGTAATTAAAAGAAATCTTTTAAGATTATTGGAATATGAGCTAGAGCTGCAGTGATTTTACATGTTTGGCAGCAGTGCAAAATGTTTCATCTGAGTACTGTGTTTACAAAGGTCACTACAAATGTTAACCTTCCTGACCTTTAAAAACACAGACCTTTGCTAAGCACTAAGAAATGTTCACTGACCAATTTATTCTTTGAGTATTTCAATGTACTGATTGTGCTCCTGCAAGAGTAGCTTATCTAACAGTGCACCAGCACAAATATTAAAGGTAGGTGATCTGTAAGATTAGGAGTTCTAGGGTAAAGAAACATGTTGGTGCATGATGCTGAATTCTTGGTTTTGAATTAAAATAATAACATCATAGAAATCGTGTAAACTTGGACTGCTGTCTCCCTAGGGTTTCAGTGATAGGGACAATGATGTAAAATATAACCAGATAATAAATATTGAATAAGACCACATGTTTCTCCATGTCTTGGCCCTGTGCTGTATGCTTTCTCTCTCTTCTCATAGCAGAAACCATCAATGTACTGAAATCACAACAGAGGCACTGTATAGCAATTGCAATACACAGCTGAATCAGAGCACAAAGAGGATTACAATTACTGGTCACTATATGCCAATTATCATGATGCTGAGCATCCACAGTCAGGGGAAAGAATATGTGGGTTGAGAGAATTCAAAGTTCTCTTCAAAGTTCATTTTGTTTGTTGCTCTGTTTTTGTGCTCTGTGTTGGACTGAGCCACACAGACACTTCCCTCATACTGCTCTGGCTAACTCAAACCCCCTTTGTGTTGAGTTTTCTTTCAAGCAGCTGTGCTTGGTATATGGAAGGATGGTTTTTAAGGATAGTGCAGAAGGCAATCTCCCCCAATGAATTACAGCTGTGCTGGTTACTGAGGAGTGGAAACAGCCTTGCCTGCCTAATGAGGATGGGGGTTATAAAAGTGTGGGTTTTAGAGGCTGCTGGCTGTGCTGTGGCAGGGTTGTAGGGTCATGCAGGGGCACAGATCAAGGTAAGATGTATGAGGTATGGGATGGAATTAGCCAGTCATGCAGAAGGAAGAAGGAAACTCTTGGAGGGATGGAGTTAGTGCTGTGTGGAGCTGCCCATGGGAATCTCACACGGAGAAGGCATGAGGAGTTTTGAAGACAATAAGGGACTGACACCAGTGTCATCATACCTCCACCATTACCTGTACTTTTCCCTGAGCTTCAGAAACCCATCTTATCTGAACTGTCTTCCATTGTTGGGATGTGTGGGAGTTCACAGTAACTCATAGTCCATCTGCTTTCATTCTGTAAAAAGAATGCAAACACCAGCAAAAAAAAAACTGTGGATGCAGAGGGCTCTAGGTCTTTCTTTAGACCAAGAAAATGGCTTATACACCACTGTTTAAAAACAAATTGAAACAATTTTTGAAAAAGAAGCCAAACTACCTTTTTGTTCACTTCACATTTACTGATTTTCATCTTCCTGTTTTGAGGGATTTGGGTTCGAGTTTTTTTGTCTTTCACATTTTGGGTTGACTGAAGATAGGTCTACTGAAATGCAATAGAATTGTTTGTGCTTACAAAAGGATAAAGCTTCATTTATAAAAACCATTTCTTAATGTAGTGAGGTGAATAAAGTACCCAGAAAATTAAGGTTGGAACTTTAACCTATAGGAAGATGAGTATTGTGGGAGACTGTATGCCTTCAGAGATAAAAATCTTATCAAAAAACAAAGTAATTGTGGAACATCTTTGGGTAATTGAAAGACTTTTAATTTCAAAATGCAAGAGATTTTGTGATTTGTCATGTGCAGTGTTCTATGATTTTAGTGTTACTGATCACAGATGAATTGCATATCTAGTCAGAAAATATCTGTATACATTGTGGAACAGATCTTCAATTTGCACGAATTGGAGACTTCATTTTTATTAGTTATGACTCTAGCCCAAAGGATAAGCTTTGATAAAAGAGCAAATGGTCAGTAGCAAAAGATGAACAGACAAATGTAGGCTTCAAGGGATTAGTAGAAGAAAACTACAGGTTCTCACCTGAAGGCTTCAAAACTATCCTGTGTAAGTTGGTGAAAGGCTGCAAATCATATTGCATTAAAAAAATGCTCAGTACACCTTTGATCATTTACACTGTACATTCTGTACAGATGAATAATTTAAGTGCTGAGCCTGTAAAAGATAGGCACAACATTCTGCAGTAATTTTTTCTTATGCTGTCTTTAAGTAGTTCAAGAAAACCCTTCTACCTCTGTTGCATTTTAAGGCTATAGGAGTGGTGAGAAGGATAGTGCAGCATAGTTCCTTGTGTAATAGAGAAGCAAGAGAGAGCTTTATTTGAAGAAACACTACAGTTTATATAGGGTAGTAAGTGAAAAACAAAATAGAAAAGACTTATTGGTCAAAGAAGGCAACACCTCTTGAAAAACATGCTTTCTACAAAACATCACGTTTTTCACACACCCTGCAGGTGTTTAATCATTGTTATAATTCCTTGTGCTTGAGCAGCTTGAGAAAAGCAAAGCTTCAAGGCTGCTTTTTCCCTAGTTCCCAGCAGTATCCAAAGACATACCTCTACACAGCCTTCATGCAGGTAAAAATGCCAATAATTTTAGGCTAGTCTTGTATCCATGCCCTCATCATGACTTGCAGTGCTAACCTTGCTACAGTTTTAGCACTTCTCTACATTGTAAACAAGCTGGGCATATTTAGATCCCAGGTACCAGGTGGGGTTCACCTGATACTGCTGAAAGAGATGGACAATGTAATTGTGAGAATGTTGTTTATTATCTATGGAGCGTATGTAGAGGTCTGGCAGTTGGAAATACTACAATATCTATCTCAGAAATGGATGATTAGGAACTACAGGTTGATGCATTTCACTTAACTCCCTGGAAAAACCAAGTGACCCATCTTCTTGGAATCCATTTCCAACTAAATGAAGCATAAGGAGATAATCAGGAGTAACCATCAAGGGTGTTTGACTGGCTGGGTGGATGAGGGATGAGTGGTAGTCCCCAAGGGCTTTCACACCATCTCCCTCCATGCAATTATTTGAAAGCTGGATGTATCCACTGGACGAGCCGACTGCTTTGTTTGAAAGCTGGATGTATCCACTGGACGAGCCGACTGCTTTGTAAGGTGAAAGCTGGCTACACTGCCAGCCTCAAGCAGCCATAAGCAAAGGTTGGAGTTAATCTGGTGATCTGGAAAGAATACAGCACTTGAAGAACTAGAGCCAAGAATCAAAATACTCAACATCTTTAAAGTTGGTCTGGGTGATCACACAGAATACTTCTGGAGGTAAATGGTGTTTGACCCTTCAGTTCAGAGAGACCTTGATAAATTTAAGGATTAGGCTGAATGACAAGAAAGTTCAGTCAGAAAAAAACCACCATATCTCTTGAGTCAAAATAACTGCTGCATCTGTTTACAGACTTTAGTAATATCCTGACTCCATATGGGGAAATACACAATGTGTTCCATGTTTTTTCTTCCATTCCTTCCTCATCTTAGGGTGATGTTGCTTTTACAGGAATCTTGTATTTTAACATTTTCTGTATGTATCTGTGGTTTCAGAGTGAGATCTTCTTGATGGCCAGGCTGCATGTTTGCCAGTGAAGCCAGATGCAGCTCTGATGGTTTTCTGATGTAACACTGGACAAAGAGGCTGACTGCTGCAATGTCTGCTCTCTTATTGCTATACCTGTGCAGACCAGGCATTTGTCTGCACTGTAACTGGTTTTGCCTAGATGACCTGCAAATAGCGTGGGCAATGCAGGCACACTGAATATGGCTTATCATAGCCTGTGGCAATTCTCTTTCAACATCTCATCTAGGTGAGGGCAGAAACTGTCAGAGAAAAGAATGCAGTACAGCAAGTACCCTTGGTTGATTTGCATGGCTTGAACAAGAGAAAAATGGTGTCTTTCTGGGCTGTGGTGCACATTACTGAGTCATGTCGAGCTTCTTGTCAACCAGCACCCCAAGTCCTGCTCCTCAGGGTGGCTCTCTATCAATTCTCAGCCCAGTCTGTGTTTGTGCTTGGGATGGTTCTGAGGTGCAGGACTTGCACTTGGCTTTGTTGATCAAAGATTCATGAGGGCTTATCTTGTGAGTGATGGCCAATGGAAAGAAGATATTTGGTAACCTTGCCTTCCCATGGCCTCTGTTACCAGGGCCTCCCTTCCATTTAGTAAAGACTCACATTTTCCTTAGTTTTCCTTATTGATATATTTGAAGAAGGTCTTTTTGTTGTCCTTGACATTCTTGGCCAGATTTAATTCCAGATGGGCCTTGGCCTTTCTTGTCTTATTTTTACTTTCATGTAAAGATTACTGTAAATTCTCGATTCGAATGAGAAAAATTAACATCTGACAGTGTTTACATATGCATTGAATGCATATTGCTTTCAACAGGCAGGTATTTGAAACCCAAAAATTTATCCTATTGGGCTATTTTTCCAATTATTTGTGAAAATTAAAAATTAATTTAGACAGAGGTGATTAAGGTAGAGGTATATGATGTAATAACTCTAGATTAAACTTTTAAACTAGCAAATATTCTGCTATACTTACATGGTCCATAAACTTTCTTTGTTGGACAGTAGTGTCACGGAGTCCATCTGTAAAGGAATAAATGGAAAGACAGTCACTAAAACCCAGTGAGACTATGATACAAAGCATCAATTAGCTGAAATTTTGTGTTCAGTTTTACAAACATGTAATGATAAATAAGATGATCAGTACTTTCAAAATGAGCCTGGAATGACCTTTATATTTCTGGATTAAATGGATTAATTTGTACCATTGTGCTCTGGTTTTCACTCAGTTGAGCAGCCTTGTTACAGCTTCTATTTAAGTAGGTCACAATTTATTAAAAAAACCGACCTAGGTTTAGCAACATTGGTAAGTAATGGAATTTTCAGGAATGCTAAGCTTCTGACAAAAGTGAGTTGCCAAAATCAGCAATTAAAAAATTCAACTTATTACTGTCTACATGCCAATGTAATAACAGACTCATATACTTTAGACAGCATTTTAGGCTTCTATATTTGTAAAACTTGGCCTTAATGATGCTATTGAAATGCTATTATTGGATTACAGCCTAGATCATGTTCACCTTGAAAGAACCACTGAAAACTTATGGAAAACATAATTACCACAGAAACCAGTATTATGACTTCAAGAGGATAATTGTAAAGAGCAGATAAACTCCTGAGAAACCAAGATCCTATTTTCATGTAAATGTTACTATTTATAATGAGCGAAGGGAAAATGACGTGGAAAAAGTGCAGAAAGACAAAAATTTTTTTAATAGCTTGTCTCTCAGAGTATTCTGTGACCTGTCTTGTGATCTTTAGCTTCTTTGTTCTTTTCCTGGAGCTTCTATAAAAGAAAAAAACCCAGTATTTATTTTGGGAAACTGAAACCAGTAGATCTTCTTTTTTTTTTTTTTCTCCTGTCACAGTTAGCAAGCACAGCCCTCATGTATAGATCATGGATTTTATTTATTCAACAAGTTACATCATCTTTCAAGAGTTAGAAGAGAACTTTTCCTCACTGAATACTGGTTTTGTTCCTAGAGTGTCACACCAGTGATTCAAACATGGCTGCCAGGTCAATGAAAGAAAATGCACTGACCTTCAAAAGACACTTGAGTTGTTGGAACAAAGAAAATCCACTGATTGTTCGGAATTCAGGCCCCAGACTGGATTTGCAAGAGAAGATCTGAGTGCTTCCTATTGCTGTGCTGCACTGAGCAAGGGGAAAGGTTTGGAATGACTTCCCTGCAGTCTCAGTCTGAGCTGAGAGAAACAAAGATTGGTGGGTCATGCAATCAGCCTTATGGCTTCCGTGGCATTAGCACAGGGAGTATTGTTTCATCTAATCAGTTATGCCTCTGATACCTCTGGAATGCTGAGGTAATACTTTTTTAGGGAAACCCTTGTCTCAATAGAAAAGCCTTTGATATTTACTTTTGATATTTTTACCCAGTGCTGGTGGAACTCAGCTACCATCAGTGAGGAAGAGAGACCTGCCTTACTGAGAACATTTTTCTTTACTTATACCAACTTCAGGAAATATGAGTATAGAGAACAGTCAGAAAAAAGTTTCCAGAAGCTCTCTGTTTCTGTTGAAAGAATTGAGTTGGATATGCTTATTTATGCTTTTTAATTGAATAGATTATTTTTTAAATTATATTCTTGAGCAAATTTGACCTAAATTAAAAAGAGTTTTATTCTAACAACTTAAATCCACCAATACATATATTCAAAACTTTCAGTTTTTACTTTATGTATGTATTTTATATATAGAGGGATATTTATGTGAAATGGAAGAATGGTAATATTTGCTCTAGCAGAATTTTTTCTGTACTTTGGGTTTAGTGAGCTTCAAGCTATACAATATAAATCTAATCTAAAACAGCCAGAGGCAAAATGCCACAATATCAGAGACTGTCAAAATTTTGTTTGGCTTTTTTTGCTCAGGCTTTTCTTTCATTTTTTATTTTTTGTGTTGTTTCAGCTGTTAAACCCGATTTAAGAAGGCAATGCAGTGAATCACTAAATTACTCTGAGAAATTGCCCTATTTTGCATTCCTTAGGACTCCCATTTCAAAAAGTAAATTCAAAAACATTTTACTTTCCAAACTGAGTGACTGGTTGACAGCCTATTCTGCTGAGTTTGAATTCTTTTAAACAGATCACAGGTGAGGATACATTTACTGCAATAGAAGATGCTTAGGAAAAGAGTAAAAGAAACAAGAAAGCAAACTATATGCTGCTAAAAGTCTGTAATAGCAGCCATGATTACCCATCTTTTAATTAGTCTTAGCCATGATTTCCAATTATCCAAAGTACATAGCAGAGGGAAATCAAAACAAACAAACAAAAAAAAAACCCAACAATGCAAACATACAGAGATTTCTGGAAAGAATGTGGTCTCTAGAACTTCCGGAACTTGAAGCAATCAACTCATATATATTTCACTGTTCATAATAATATTATAATATTTCACTGTTACCTAACCACATAAAAGTCAGTGAGCAAACTACTTTGATTTGCAGCTGTTGTCTGTGTCAGACAAAATCTACTTGAAACATCATACTTCAGCAAACAAGAAAACACTTCTTTTTGGTTGGTTGGAGTTTTTTAAATTTAAGTGTGTAAATACTCTCAGGTTTGAAGCAGGGACTGACAATGTTACTCCAGGATGTTTAATTCCATTGAATGGTTTTAAAACTAAGAAAGCATACTCCTAACTTCATAGACATTAATTACTACAAAAACATGATTGATATTGTCAGAACAACAGGTTTGGGTTATCCTCTGACTAGACTGTGGTGCTCAAGCTCATGGCTGAAACACTGGTTTCAGTGTAAAATTATTGCAATCTTTTTTATCCACTTTAAAACGTTTCCTCTTCTTCTCTGTTTTTCTCTACCACTGTCTCATCCCAACAAGTTTTGTTTGCTACATCTGTATCTACTCTGTTATTTCTGATATTCTGATACCCATTCTGCTGTTTCTGACACCATTTCTGGTATGGTTGCATAGGTCCTCCTGGCCCTACATGGCATTATTGCTGCAGTTACATAGGAGCTGATGGCTTGAAAGGCCAAACTACATAAAACTTTGGGGTAATAGAGTTGTAAGAAAAGTCTGGCTGGAGTAAATATTTTGCAGGATCAAGTGGATAAAGGCAATGTCTAATTTTTATAAGCAAAGGATACACTTGAGGGATGCCACAAGAGGGGCTATAGCAGTTTGTGTAGTTTTCTGCAGATGCTGAAAATAGTAAACTCCAAATAAAACATAAGTGGTACTCAATCATAATTTGTTTCAAACTATCTTTTCCTATGTTTTTTTCTTAATATTTATTTCATGCTATGTGTTTTGCAGAGATCTAACCTGAAGAGGGAATCCTGCTAGGCAAAAGATTATTCTACAATGCATATGCCTATTTACTGAGACCAAAAACAAAACTAAAAAAAGAAAAAAAAAAAAAAAAAAAAGCATGAAAAAAAAAAAAAAAAAAACAAACAAAGCAAAACAAAACCAAACTAAATGAACCCCTCCACCCCAAAAAAACCAAAACAAACAAACAAACAAAAAAAAAAAAAATCACAGGATATTCTGAGATGGAAGGGACTCACAAAGTGCATGGAGTGTGACCCTTAAATAAATGGCCTGTACCTGCTACATTGTTGTTATTAGAAGTTATGTTATAAAACTGTTTCAACAGTCAAGCCTTTCAAGTGACCTGGTAGGATCAATCTGCTCCAGAACAAAACTCTGTTAATAATAGTTTAGCTTCATCAGCACTTTCTGCCGTAAAGCTACTTTTATTTTTTATTTTGTATCTCTTAATCTGTATAACTTTCAGCATCTAACTTAAAAATGAACTTAGTTTAGTAGCTTATCCATAATTTATACAGCAGTCAAAAGCATTAATGTGTACTACTTTACTGAATTAAAAGAACGAAAAATATAGCATTTTTGAGTTTGCATGTTGCAGGATATTTATTTTTCAAATTGAAATTGAAAGAAAAACATGACCAAAAACCAAATCTTTGGTCCGTAGGTATGCTTGTTAGACAATAAAACCTGTAGGAGAGAAATATCCTAGAACCTAGTGCAATGATGAGAGATGAAGTAAGAGTACACAGATGCTAAGATCTGATAAAAATATCTTTATATATTCTACATCAAACTATGAAAGATATTTCATTATTCATTACACTCACCTCTTTTAGTTTCCAAAAGCTAAAACTTCTAGCCCTTGAACACAATTATTCATACAAGTATCAGCCAATATTTTAAGATGTTTGTTCCCTTCCCTTTTTTTTTTTTTTTTTTTTTTTTTTTTTTTTTTAAAGCATACTCTCATACTTGCTGGCAACTTTTGCAATAAAATAATGTTTCTCTAATTAAACAATTATTTTGGGGGCATAATACATATGAATAATCAGGAAAAAAATTGGAGAAGAATTTTATTAATTTTCTTCAATTTTGGGTGAGGTGGTGAACCCTTGATCTGGGCAGTTACAGCCAGGTGGAGTTTTGCAGTTGTCTGATATATTTCAGAAAACTTTGCTGAGCATGATGGCTTGTACTTGGATGAGCAATATCTTCCAGAAATACATCCAGACTTACAAGAATGCTTTAAACTATGACATTATGTATAGCTGTCTCTGCTAGTCTCTGGATAAACTGATAAAGAAAAGGGTACTTCAACAGTACTGAACACTTAGTACTCCTATTCCAACAATTCTCAAATTAACTTTTGATGTGGCTATTTGCTTGTCCCCAGCAAGTCTTGAATTGAATTGAATAAATCTAAATAAATGTAGATGCAAATTTTTGACAAATCACTTGTAGACTCTAGAGACTAGTCTCTTAATATAATTGTCAGCAGAGTTCCTTATTGAGTAATGTTTAAAACATTTCTGGAAATACATCAGAATTCTGTCAGAAAAAATAAAAGTGGGAAAAGGAAATTCTAAACAAAAAACTGAGGTAATGAAGTTGCTATTTATTTGGTCCATTATTTAAAAAGAAAACAAAAAGAAAAAATTTGACTGCAAAAGATACTCTAGCATTACATATTAATAAATATTAATAAAAATGTTATACT
Source organism: Muscicapa striata striata (assembly GCA_030060385.1). Classification (NCBI taxonomy): domain Eukaryota; kingdom Metazoa; phylum Chordata; class Aves; order Passeriformes; family Muscicapidae; genus Muscicapa; species Muscicapa striata. Next base: position 2,425,334 of record JAREIS010000170.1, read on the forward strand.
AGATTAACGAAAGTTCAATTTATTGTATAGAGCAAAGTTTCAAGTACTATTTATCACATATGTACTAACAAAGACATTTTACATATGTTTAGATAAGACCTAAATAAATATTTGAATCTTTCAGTTCTTCATTTTGTAGGGAAATTAAGCAAGTTTCCTAGTTTATCATATTCGGTTTTCCATTGATCTTAATGCAGTTACACTAATACACAAAGCATTCTACTACTACAAAATAATGTATAAAATACCTAATAGAAAAGATGTTCAAACAGAAATATCTATTATGACTACTAAAACAAAGCATTTAAAGTTTCAAATATGTATAAGTGAATAAATTTGCTCAAAGATTTCTCTGAACATCTGAACATATTAGTGATTTATTTTGTCCTTGGAAGGACAAAACTGTGACTTGATTGAAATGGTATCTCTTTCTTTAAAGAAAGAAAATTGTCATGAGCAGAATATTAATCATGTTTTACCCAACAATTGTGAGCTTCATTGGTATTTTGCCTATCACCAAATTTTGAGACTTCAAATAAATGACAAATTATAATCCATTGATTCCAGTTTTTGTAATTTGTAACTGACACATTGCAAAGGTAGAATTAATCATTTGATTGATTGAGATTTGATTTAACAATGGGATTTCAAACTAGGTTGTCTCTGTTTTCCTGGGAATAATTTTGGTTTATGTTATAAGTTGTTTTTCATGCCAGCAGAAATATTTCACTATTTGACATCAACCCTCCTCCACTTTTATCTATATTTCATTGTTTTCTTGTCCTTTCCTTTCTTTGTTTTTCTAATCTTAATAATGCAAAACTGAACATAATATCAGTGTGGAGTAGAGTGATGTGCCCATAAAAATTGAGGCTTTTTTAAAGAGTTTTTGCTACCCAGAAGTTCAGCTCTTTCTTTCTCTTTGTCTTTCTGTCCTTCAATGCCTGGTGTGTCAACTATTTCCAGCAACTATTCCATAACCATATCATATAAAGTCCTTCTCAGAGAAAACTGACCCTTATATTTTCACTTTGTCCAAAAAATAAGAGTAATTTACTTCTAAAAGCATTCCTCTGTCAGGACTTTATCTTGTGGATGATTTAAAATCATTATTATAAATAATAATTTGGCTGACTAGGCTGAGCTCAAATGAAAATCCTGCTAACATTCCCTAAGTGTTCTGAAGAATTCTGAGTATTATTTTAAAGGTTTCAAATGAAAGAGTTCCCTGCTGTGGTTCACTACTGTAAATGGGGTGATTTGGCATTGAATGTCTGTGATACAAGTTCAAACATGATCAGGTAATTAACTCCAGATAATTAACTCTGAAGAATTTGAGAAGTTCTTCCATGATAATTGGCTTCAGTGTGTTTGAGGAAAAAATAGGAAATCTAAGTGGAACTTGGGGAAATGTAGCTAGAGATGCAGTAGTGGCAAATACTGTGTGGGGATTACTCATACGAGTTACAGCCAGACTTCCCCCATAAGATTTGTTCATTGGTCTGTAGGAATCACAGGCAATTCATTAACATAGTTTCAGAATTAGAAACAGCTCACCAATTTCTTATTCAGAAAGCGTGGTACAGACAGATATTTCTAGGGCTACTGGATTTTTTTCACAGCAATTTGACTTCTCAAACCAGCAAATCAGAGCCTTATATAGCTGAAAATTTACCCAACCTCTACCTTCTAAAAACCAAAAATAAAAACCTAACTTGAAAAAGAAGAGGAAAAAACCCAACCAATCAACCAACCAAAAAGCTCAAACCCTGAAAGACCAAAAGAAATTATAAACATTTTCTTAGTGAAGATGTTCAACAGACAGTTTTGGACTCTTTCGTTATTATCATTCAGTTGCTATGCTGGAGAATACAAGATTGAGGTTTTATTATAAACAGGGTAAGAAGAAGGAGATTACTTGGTCTATTTAAAAATCAGCTGATATCCTATGCCAAAGCTTACCCAGTAGACTTTAATATAAGACAGGTGAGCTGGATTTGGAATGAGAGCCCACAGGTCTCTGGGAATAGGCCAGGGTGTGAATGTAAAGTGCAAATTGTTCTACTGGGAGAGGAAGGGGGCAGGGGGAGACGAATAGAGGGCTTTGCTTGGTTACATGTAAAACTAATTTCAAATTCTCTACATCTGTATTTGATATTCTAGGTACAAATAAAAGCTTTGTTTATAAGAGATAGGGTTGTCATTTGGATTCAAAGAACTTTTAATGGTTTCATTTAAGTCAGTATTGATTCAGAGCAGTTATCTATTCAATACTGAGAATTAGTACAAATATATACTTTGGTGAGGAAACAATAGAGTAAAACAGAGGATCTAAAACCAAATTGATAAAAATCACTTTATTAAAAGAAGTCTAGAATCATGGAGTCATAAATTGATAGAATCATAGAATAGTCTGGGTTGGAAGGGACCTTTAAAGGCCATCTAGTTCAACCCTCTGGAATGAGCCATGACATCTTCAGCTAAATCAGGTTCTCAGAGCCCTGTTGAACTTGATCCTGAATGTTTCCAGGGATGGGATATTTACCATCTCGCTGGGCAACCTGTTCCAGTGTTTTACCACCACCACTGTAAAAAATACCTTCCTTGTATTTAATTTGAATCTATCCTCAGTTTAAAACCATCATCCCTTGTACTATTGAAAGCAGGCCCTACTAAAGGTTTGTCCACATCTCTCTTACAAGCTCCCTTTAGGTACTGAAAGGTCACTCTTAAGGTTTCCCTGGAGCCTTCTCCCCTCCAGGCTGGACAAGCCCAGCTCTCTCTACCTGTCTCCAATAGCAGAAGTTCTCCAGCCCTCTGATGACTTTTATGCCCCTCCCCAACTTGTTCCAACAGGTCCATGTGCTGAGGACACCAGGGCTGGAGACTGTACACCAGGTGGGATCTTACCAGAGAAAAGTACAGGGGGAGAATCCTCACTGCCTGCTGAGTGCCCTCACTAAAGCCAGGCCCCTCTCAGTTTGGCATGTCATCCCATAGCTCCTCACAGCTGGTACTGTTCCTCTCTCCCTTCAAGTCTAGTTTAAAGGTCTGTCAGTGGGCCAAGACCCTCTTAACTCTCTGAGAAAAACATGCCTCATTTCATGTAGACCCTTAAATTATCAAAAACCCCAAAACTGTGGTGGTGATGCAAGTCTTGGGGTCATGCATTGATAGACTGAGTCTTACTCTATTTTTTCCATTGCTGCTGCTTGCAACTGGCAGTATAAAGGCAAAAATTTAACTGTGCTGCAAATGCCCTTACCAACCATCTCAAGGCCTTGAAACCTCTTTGATTGTCCTTGGATTAAATGTTGCAGCTGCATGGCCACTCAAGAAGAGGAATAATGGGAAATAATACAAGGGTACTACCAGATTAGGAAGTTCCCTAGCAATGTTCTGCAGTACAAGGAGCTTGAAAAATTCCCTAATAGAAGGGTCTCTCTGACATATTGGTTCATCTCAGAAGGGAGTCACATGCAACAAGAATTTGCCTTTTTTTCCTTGTGGATGGAGCTGTGATTTGGAAGCAATGCCCTTCTGACCTTGGCAGCACCTCTGGTGTAGAGAAGCCATCATGTATAGCATCCATTGACTGGTATTCCACATCCAGAGCCTCATATCTCTTGTACATAGGTACATGAGGAAACAAGCTGGGAAACAAGGGGTCTGTCTGCCACCCCAAGCATGAACTTGTCTCCATTTACTCCATTCCTTAGCTGCTGCCTTGAACCTCGAGTGAGGAATAAACTAGAAAGGTTAAATTAGTGATGTAGGTTTCTCACAGGATGCAGCCACCACATTAGGCTTTTCACCTAATGTAGCCAGAAGGCTGAGTGGATGACTCATTCTCTACCAACAGACTTGTCAAACAGAAAATAGTGGTAAAATATAATTAAATGAGTCCTAAAATATAATAAAATGAGAACCATGAATGGAAAAAAAAAATCAGGAACAGGATTTTAATCCTACTATTTTCCCAGAAAGAGATGGTTTAAAGAAAAAACAACTCTTCATTCTTGTCCTTGCAAGATTAATAAAAGGCTTAAAAAACATGCTTTTGGCCTTTAGCTAAAAGCTCTCCTCCCAAATAAAAGAAAACTTTTCCTATAGCTGTAGGAATGGCACATTTATTGCAGTGTTAAAGAAAATGAATTTTCTCAAGCATGGAACATTTTACTTCAACATCAAAACTGATCGATAATAAACACCAATTTTTAGCCCTCGCCACATAATCCAGCACCCTTTTTGTATGTGCAACAATACAAACCAGTATGGCATCTTAGAAAATGTGCTGGGAAATTTTAGAGAAAAATGCCATTTCTATTTTAGAGGGGGGAAAAAATAGAAAAACCCACAACCATAAAAACCCCAACTGGGTAGAGCAGGTGAAGGGATTGCTTTGCAAAATTCTCACAGGGAATCAGAAGGCTCGAAGAGCGTTCTGATCCTTTGGCCACATGGGTTTTCCATGGTGTGTAGATGCAACAGGTGTTACAAATTCATGACAAAAATGCATTACACACAGTTAAACTTGTAGTTATGATTGGAATGAACTGCACAGTGTTTTGTCATAGTCCTCCTGTCTCTCTCCAGAGGACTACAGGGAGCTAAACCTTTTCTTCTATATCAATATAAGAAATATCCTTTTATTTTATGACATGGCTAAGTGATATGCACATAATTTACAAACAATTTTTCATTTTTCAAACTTTGTGGTGCTGTGAAATTCAGCACAAAAAAGATAATCTGGTCTTCTGCAAACAACTGTGCAATTAAAGAAACTTTCTGAAACAGCACCTACAAAATTTCTTCTCTAATAAATGGGAGTCCTTTCTAAACTAATTTTTAAATTTTTTTTAACAAAGCCAATCTCTGCTATCTCTGCAATATGTCAGCATCCCACCCAGCTATCACGTTAATTTTTACTCCCTAGCTTAGAAAGACTTGTTTATAAAACAGTAAAGAGTTGAGAAGTGTCTTAGTGTTTAGTTCCAGGGAGTTTGCTCTCCATACAGTATGAACTTTACCCACATAGACACATTCTACCTGGTTGTAATATATATGCTTGTAGCTTGTTGGAACTGGGCAGATGTACTAATCCAGACATGGAGGTGTTCTTACAAAGGATCTCTGACGAAATGGTATTGGCTATCAGTATCAAAGGTATCAACTGAGAGTTATCAAATCAGACAAGTGATGCTCATTCTCCACAGCAAGTAGTCCACCATAATGATGTAAAATGCAAAAACAGCTTGGGATTTCTACTCACACTCCCAAGCTCAAGTATCTTGAAGCAGACTTGGGGTTTTCCATTATCAATGTTGTGTGCTAACTTTGCAAGCTAAATAAAGCACCATGCATTTTGAAGGATTAGAGTACCAGAACTAACACCAATGAGAGGGTTGAAAACTTCATATTTTTGAGAAACTGACTGTCAGTCACCACTTTATTGATTAGAACTCTGTGTTTTGACACACAAATTTTGACATGTTGTGCTCAGTTTGCAAATAATATGAAAGGTTACAAAGACTCTCTTGCAAACCATGAAACCATTCAAGACTGCAAAAATGTGAAAGTCTCACTTCAGTTAGAAATATTTTCAGTTTCCACAAGGAATAGTACTTCTTTTTTTGTTGTCTTATTTTCCACAATTTGGTCAATGCTTTTACTCCTACAAACTTTTTTCCTAAAAAGCTACAGCATCCATTTTGACTGCAGTGGAATACTTAATTGGGCCTTTACCATTTTCAGTGCAACTACACTTGATGTTCACCCTTCTCCTATGTGATGTTTTAGTCAGTCAGAACAAGGTCTATCAGCACAAAAAGCAGTGTCATCTATAGGAATGATTATATCACAAAGAACACAGGATTTTTGGGTTATATTGTCAGTGCAAGTATGGAACTTGCATTTGGACAATTAATTTCATTTCTTCATTTAGTGTGGATAACTTTACAAGCAGCATCCACTAGGCCACAGTAAACAGACCTGATACATTTATTCCCTGCCTCATTTTTCTGTGTGTACTATCTGGTACATGAAGGCTTATGAAAAATTCAAATCTTTATGGCTCCACTGGGATAGAATAAACTGTCCATTGATCAGATTTTCTTAAGTTAATTTTTCTGTAAGACAATGTCTTGTCTTACAGATTGTATGTTTGGGGGGAACAGAGTAGCCAGACAGTTTCTTCAGTGAAAGATAAGAACAAAGGTTTTCTGAGCAGAGATCTATATCCCCAACAGTAATATCTAAAATTTTGTTAGCCTTTTCCTTTTCTGTGCAACCTTTCCAGCTTCACCCACTACTGGGCTCTGAGGTCTGAGAGCCCTGAGTCTGGCTCCTTGCTTAAATGATTATGCAATTTACAGCCAGTTTAGCTGCACAATTTCTCTTGACCGTTTAACGAGCTAGTCTGGTGAACTCAGCAGAAGATCACAAGCAGGGAACATAAATGAATAGCTGTTGATTATTCCTGGAGTTTTGGTAGAGGGCTATTTTTCCTGAGCCATTTTTTTGCTTTGGCTTTGCTTTCTAATAGCCTTCTTGACATTTTAATCAAACAAAGAGCATCCTAGTGATTAGGCTATGCATGAAACAACTCCATTTCTGCCTTTATTAAAATTACCAAATCTATTTATTCTTATAATTCACAGCATGTGAGCATGGGGAGCAAAATATTCTCTGCTTATGGAAACATTTGGCAAACATTGACCCTGAAAGCCCTATTTTATTGTGAGGAAAAATATATCACTAAAAACTCAGTTAAGATACTTGTCTATAAGCCTATTTTTTAAGCTCTGATTAAATAACTTGAATAATTCAGACTAAAAAAAATACCTTTACATATTTTGAAAAATACATTAGAATACACTTCAGTTATAATCAGTGCTTGAAAAATCCCAGTGTATCTGCTCTTTAGTAATTTTTATTTCTAAAAAGAGAGTTGTTAAATGGGTAGCTTATGAGAAAACACTAACAGGTGGAATAGAAAAAGTACCCACATGGGATATTTGTCATATTCCCCAGCAACAAGATAGTAAATTAATTTATAAGTCTGGCCTCTTTCACATTTCATACTATTAAGGTCTCCATATTTTGCTGCTTTAATAGGCATTCTGTGGAGCTGTTATCCTACTGGGGTCTATACTCATATAAAGAAGGAACATAAAGAATAAAAATTTATGTGGAAATTTCCCAGTGTCTTGGGTTTTAATGTCATATATGTATGGAAGTATATGTATTGAGGGATATTATTTCACTAAATGCATTTTTTATGTTTATAAAGAAATATTAATATTAAATTAAACAAGTTTACTAGCAAACATCCAATTAAAAATATATATAGCACACATCTCATGTAAGCTGTGTCAGGCATGCCTATGCAGACCCAATGGATATATTTGAATTAAATATGGCAGAAGTATGACTAATGTATTGCCAGAATTTTTTTGCTATTACAGAGATGAACACAGGTTCACAGAAGATGCCTGTGTTCTGGAGAAGGCAATTTGGACATGCTGTTATTCTGTAACTGGAAAAGGCATGTCTAGAACAGCCAGGCTGGCTGGGCTGTAGAATGTCCCTGTGAGCTTTGTGCAATGGCTGTGCAAATCCATGCTTCATTCCAACTCTCCTGCTGCTTTCAATATTATACGTTGTTTAGGGCTTTTTTTTACCTTGGAAAGGATGGCAGGGGAAGTCTCTCCATAAGGCCAGCTGCAGCCCATTGTTTGACTCTCTAATAGGTCACCACAGTGAATGCTCTTCTCTGTCTGGGGCTCCTAACAGTGTCTTTCCAACAACCATTGCTCCTGTTATGCTTCTTTGTAAAGTTCTTACCATGTCCCTTCCTTTTTCTTCTAGGACAACTGTGGCTCCTACAATCACAACACAGCTCCAGGATCTTACACCAATGAAAGCCCTACTCTCCATTCTCTGAAAGCAATGGTAACATCTCAGAAATTCTTCTGAACATTGTGCTCTGACAGGGGAGGGAAGCTCTCCAATTTCATTTAAGCAATAAAATTCAATCTTCCAAAGTCCTGTGGGTTTTTCGGGTTTGTCCTTTTGGGTTTGGCTTTTTGGTTGTTTTGTTTGTTTGTTTGTTTAGTTATTTTTTGTTTGTTTGCTTTGCATAAGCTTAAATCCAAAGAGGCATATGTCTTTAAGTCTGGTTTCTGAGATCAATCATTTTCTGCCAAAATGCTCCCCTTTTCAAAGTTGGTTAGGATCAGATGCTTCTGAAAATAGACCTGTGATGACCAATTATTGCTGTTATATAAGCCTTAGTACTTCTTTAAAGACTAAGCCTGTCAAGAATTTAATTTGACAAGCTGAATCATACCAGATCATATATGATGGATTTCAAACTAAATTGCATCTGACCATCTGTACACAGCAGAAGAGCACATCTTTATGGAATTCCTCATGTATTCACTTTTTCTTTTTGCAAATATATTATTTCATACTGTACTTCAAGAGATTTATTTTGACAGAGATATATATTCCTGTTATGCCTTTAAAAGTGCATAATGGCTGAACTATAAAAACTCCTTCCTAACAGCACAAAATTGTGGTAGATTATAAAGAATCAAAACAAGTCATTATTTGCTATCTTGTCCTGTTTGGAACAGGAGTTTTTAAACACTATTTTTACCCCTAGTCTGTCCTGCAGCAGTAGATCAAATTATAAAATTGTTTGGTCAAATCCACAAACTCGAGTAATATTTTTACAAATAGAATTCTTTTATGATTATCCCCTAGAAAATATATAGAGTTTACACACTTTTCTCCCAATAAGTTAATTTCATTTCCATGATTGTATAATATCCAGCAAAAGCTTAGGTAAGGTGAATTTAGATTTTAAAAAAAGGAGGACTTGAAGTTCCCTGCAAAATTCAGGAGGACAGAGTTTGGGATGGTCTGACAGCATTTCTAAACATCACAACAACAATGACAGGTTTATTCATATATTCTGGGAATCAGTGTGTATTAGGATCTGATTAATCCTATACTAGACCTCTCTCTAGTTCTCTCACTTAATTGTATGGGAAATATGGAAAAAAAAATTGCATCAAAGAGCCACAAAATGAGTTTCTAACATTTGACTGAATCTCAGCAACTTCATTTAAACACATTATTCTGGAAATCTGGAAATCTCATTCTGAATTGTTTTGTGTTGTTAATAAATTTCTTGTACCCTTTTAAGCTTTAAGCCTGCTTTGTCTTCACTCCTAAATTCGATCCCCAAGAGAAATTAAATATATTAAAATTGGTAAACCCCAGTCACACCGCGACAATTCTGAAGACATGAAAATAATTACTAAACATTTTCTGAACTGTTTCTGCATCTGACAAAAATAACTCTCTAATATACTTGTACAGATATCTGCAAATGCACAAATTCTTAACTTTGAAAATTAAGTGGACAGATTTCCCTGTGTGTAGGAGCACTTTTGTTTTTGATACATCCTTCCTACCCATTAGGGATTGATCCATAACTTCATTACAGTCTGCTCTGACAGCTAAAGTGTTCTTTATACTCCTTTCTCAGTTGCACCTCCTCCAATTTTCTTTACCTACAGACGAACATCCATGAACTTCTCCTGAGCTCTTAATATTTCCCCATTAGTGTTTCACCCTGTTTCCAGTCTAAAAGTCTCTGCATTGTGTTCATGAGATCTGGAGTGGCTGATACTTCTACAGTTTGGGAGAGAACTGCAAATTACATGGGAAATTATCTGTAAATTCCTTCTAACATCAATACTGAGAAAGAGGCTTTTCCAGAGTTTTCTAAAATGAGCCATAAAATAATTTCTCTGTTTTTTATTAGGAATAAGAATGCTTGTTTTTGCACTCCAAAAGGTTATTGTATTCTCTGCAGATCAGCAGGGTTTAAAGTGAAATGCTATGCATGGCAAATTTTAATACCAATGATAGGATTATGGAACAAATACCAGTTAAATTGCTTGATCTTTCTCTGGCCTTTGAACCTGTCTTTAAAATTATCTGTTGTGCTATATTTTGGCAGTTCGTTTGCATGGCAACAATATTGAATTGGACCGTAGAACTAGTCAGTGAACAAGCCATAAATGTTATCTATCTGGACTTCTGTAAGGTCTTTGTCATGGTCTCCAGCAGCACTCTTCTCTAAACTGGACAAATACGGATGTGATCAATAGACTGTTTTATGGGTGAGGAATTGGTTGAGTGCTCTCACCAAGAGATTAGTGGTCAATGGCTCAATGTCCAGATGCTGACAGTGATGCTGTCTCTCAGGGGTCTGTACTGAGGCTGGCACTGTTTAATATCTTCATAAATGACATAGTGGGATCTAATGCACCCTTGGCAAGCTTGCAGATGACACCAAGCTCAGCAGTGCAGCTGATGTGCATGAGGGATGGGATGCCATGCAGAGGGACATGGACTGGTTGACAAGTGGGTGCATGGAAAGGTCCTGAAGTTCAGTAAGGCCAAGTGCAAAGTGCTGCCCCTGGGTCAGGGCAATCCTCTGATATCAATACAGGCTGAGGGATGAACGAATTGAGGATCTGCAGCAAAAGGACTTGGGGATGCTGGTGAATGGAAAGCTCAACTGATAGTGCACACCTGAAAGCTGACCATATCCTGGACCACACCTAAAGGATCATGGCCACCAGGTTAGGGGAGGTGATTCTCTCCTTCTCCTTTGCTCTTGAGAAATCCCATTTGGGGTATTGTATCCAGCTCTGGTGCCCCCAGCACAGGAAAGATCTATTGGAGCCAGTCCAGCATAGGGCCACAAAAATGATCACAGGGCTGGAGGACCTCTGCTATGAGGCCAGGCTGAGGGAGCTGCATTTGTTCAGCCTGGAGGAAAGAAGGCTCTGGGGGAACCTTATTGCCTCCCTTCAGTAATTTTTGAGGTTTTAACTAAAGGAGGGTTAATTCAGACTGCATATAAGGAAGATATTTTTACAATGGGGCTGGTGAAGCACTGGAACAGGTTGCCCAGCAAGATGTTAAATGCCCTATCCTTGAAAACATTCAAGGTTAAGTTGGATGGAGCTCTGGGAAATCTGATCTAGTTGAAGATGTCATTTCTCATTGCAGAGGAGTTGAATTAAATGACCTTTAAAGGTCTCTCCCAACCCAAACTCTTCTATAATTTTATGACTATGAACTAACATTTTTCTGAGATGCACCTGCTTAAAAAAAGAGGGGAGGAGTAAACAAAAGGGTAATCACTGATAACTAATGGTCTTTCCCAACACTAATGCTATTCTGATAAGAAATTACTATGATGCCTAGCCAGCCACAAAATTCCACCTTTAGCAATTTTGACAGCAGAACTCAATAATTTCAAATTCTCCAAATATGAAGTACAGCTCCCTGTTGACTTGAAAAGAACTTGTTTTTCTTCACTGATACTCAGGGAGTTAATAGCTCTTAGTGTTATTAATACTATAAAAAAGGAAGCATAAAATAAGTGTCTTTCTGAGATCTACGTTTGAAGAATTTAGTTTTCTGCTTTTGGTCATATTTGCATGCCTTATGTAACCATAAATTCTTAAGATTCCCTGGAAGAATCACTTTAACATACAATAAAAGAAAAATTAAATTTATATTGAAAAATATAATATATAAAGAAAAAAGGTGAGATACATCACGGATTTTTACCCGGTCTGAGGATCTAAGTGTAGGTCACTCAAAGCCGTAAAATTTAGGAGAAAAAAAGCCTTTCTATGCTGCTACAAGGTTTCTAGACTTCTGTGCAAAAAATTCTTAAAGCACTTTAGGGTCTGCCTCTATCAAGTCTTAGGAAAACCAGGATGACAGTTTTTACAGCACACTGCAGGTTCTGGAGTTAGGTACTTGACGCAGGAAAATCTCCCTCAAAGTCTCAAGGAGGTTCTGTTGTTGAGAGTGAAATAATAAATTTGGAGATCAGCCTACACTGTGTTTTTTCAAACAACTAATTATGAGTCAATCTTGTCCTTTAAGGAAAAAAATAACATAGTATTTAATGCACCCTCCCCAAAGAGTCGTGAAGCAAGACTCATGTTTGACTCATTTTCTCTGGTGTAGTTTAACCCCACAAATTCTACCTCTCCAGGCAGTATCACAATCACTAGGTCTGCTGCTGTAGAAGGGAAAGCAGGAAGAGAGATACTTCAGACCTTAGAGGTGTTTCAGTGTACATGAATCTGTAAAATAACTGTGGGGGAGGGAGAGGGAGAGGGAGAGGGAGAGGGAGAGGGAGAGGGAGAGGGAGAGGGAGAGGGAGAGGGAGAGGGAGAGGGAGGGAGAGGGAGAGGGAGAGGGAGATTCCCCACTTTGCCAAAAAATACATTTATTCAGGGAAAATATTTGTATATTGCATGCCTATTTTAACCTTTTATAATATTGCTAAAACTGTGCCAATTAGTATTAACTCTGATGTATGACAACTATGGCACTATGAAATGGAATCAGGTGAATAATAAATATCTTATAGATGTTGAAACTACCTTTTTATGAGTTCCTTGAGCAGCAGTACTAAAATTGCATCTTCTGACAAGTGAGTTTATAAAGAAGCAGCTGTCCACCTTTATATCAGATATTTATTGTGTAGTATACCAGAAATACTTTCTAATTCTGCTGTTTTCCACAAATATGAGTCTCCTATTATTTAACACAGTGGAAAAATACATGCCTGCATGCTTTACAGTGGCATATCTATGATGAAGAATTGAATCAGAACACCATCAACCAAAGAAAAAATGTAACTCAAAATATGGTATGTGTTTATGCCTCATGAGACACTTTGATGTAGGGGCCCCTAGTGTATCAGTTTTTGCAACACAAGACAGTATTTCTGCATAGCAGTGTGACATTCCACTATATCATCTTTTAGGGGCACTTCAGTGCACTGCCTGGTAGACCCACACTAAGCCAAAATTATCTTTGCCATAACTGATTAATTGTACTATATTTAGTGTTTATCTCATCTGTGCCAATGCAGGGAGAAGCAAGTCTTCTACAGGAGGTAGAAAAACCCAGTATTTTTAAGAAGAAATAGCCCTAAAGTGTTTTCCAAATCTATACATTAAGGAGAAAGGGAAATAATAGTCTTATAAGAAAAGTTTCAGCAAGACAGGTTTTTGTTGTTTGGTTTTTGTTTTGGATTTTTTTGTTGTTGTTGTTTTTGTTTGGTTGTGGTTTTTTTTTTGTTTTTGTTTTTTTTTTTTTTTTTTTTTTGTTTTTTTTTTGTTTTTTGTTTTTTGTTTTTTGTTTTTTTGGCCTCTTAGACAAACCGATAACACTGGCCCAAATTTTCTCAGGCAAAAATTTTCATGGTGCTTCACATCACTGGCCCTAAGCAGCACCTTTATGTCCCTGATGCCTCCTGGGCATTTAAACTCAGCTTCCACTCCTCTCCCCAGAATGCCCTTCACAGTGTTCTGGTGGTGCTCTGGTCTGTCACCTGGGAAGGAGTCAGAGCTGTGCCATGGCTGTTTCTGACCTCCCTGCATGCTGGCTGATCAGACAACTGCAGGTTCCACTTGCTCAGTCACTTCCAGGGGGGATTGACAATGGCCAAGTTTTCCCTGCCTTCCTCTCAAGTTAAGCCTCTCTTATCCCTTATAGAATGTGTTCCCTTCTGCTTAAAATTTAAATGGAAATCACAAGTTAGACTGACAGATGGGCAGTGTGATCATGTGACAGGTGGGCAAAAACACTGTACAACCCAGTACAAAAGACAGACAATAGGTGATTTGGCAGTTGGCAATTTCTGTTTTGCATGACTTTCATCATTTTACTGTCTCCTATGGCACAAATAGTGATTCTAGATGTTGGAGTCCCAGACAACTCCTAATCTGGGCTACTTTTGTATTACAAGATTGTTCTTTTAAGCAGACAAATTGAATTAAGTTCTTTACAAAGAAAAAGGAGAGAAAGAGAAGGTCATGTACTGTAAGACTATACAAGGCTTGCAAAAATGCTTAAACGTCTGGAAAATTTTTAAAGAGATTACAGCTTGTTGATCAAATTTGATAAAAGCTCTGATCTGTTTGATTTGTTGACTATAAGCAGTGCCTGGGGATATCTTTATGTAATAGTCCATTTCAGGTTGTGGAAATTCAGTTTATCAGATCTTCTGGAAAATAGATTTTAAATAATCAGTTTTGAGGACCTGCCAACTCTCTCTTTTGTACTGTGTAAGCATCACTTAGTTTTGGCTTTTAGTCCATCCTCTTTCTGGCAGTCCTTTCCAGGATATGAAGAGATTAACAACCTGTCAAGGCAGGAAACAAAAACATTTATTCTTTTAAAGAAACAGTTTATATGTTGCATTGTTAGATATTTTAGATATTCAGAATTATATTGATTAAATGGAAGAACCATTGAAAAAATCATACTATGTCTAGAACCAGTTTCCACTGCTGAAATCCTTGAATTAGGTTGCCCTGGATCACTGTGAAATAGTCTGAAATATCTTTAATGGTGTTATAATGCCAAAACCTATTGAAATTCTGTGGGTGTTTTGTAGTTAACCTCTCTTGAAAGTATGAAAACTAATTTAATTGTCTTTTGTTCTAATCCAGTGCAGAGATATCAACCCTTCTCACTTAGATTACCAAGTTCTTTATCAATACCTATTCACTGTATTCCCATAAGACAGGTTAGTAACTACCTTATACATGGCCAAACATATAACAATTTAGAAAACCTTCCCTGGATTCATTCAATGATTGAAGACTCGACCTTTGACTGACAGTTTCTTTGTGCAGCTAAGTGGCTACACTTCCTCACCAACCTTAAATTCTATTACCCATTCAACATTGGCTTTTCACTGACAGCCAGTCACACTATGTCTAGTTTCAGACAAATAATTGCAGTTGGAATTACCTGATAGGGTGTGGTTGGGAGCCTCCCCTTGCACAGCTCAGCTCTGTCTCTATGGCCATCTCTGAGACATGAATTCATAGAATCATAGAAGCATAGAAGGTTGGAAAACACATTTGACTCAGTCTCTCCAATAAGAATGCCTATTCCTAAATGGCAGTTTACACTATATGGAATGTATATGCACATATTTATGCATCTGTCCACACAAAGAACAGACAGAGCACTCACATGAACACAGAGAACAATGGCTCATCTTGCTTCCAGCTTTGGCTGAGCAGGAAGTCTGCTAGAGGGAAGATTTGCAAGATTCAGGGCAGCTACTAGGCTTATCCACCCAGCCTGACCATTGCAGTTTCTGGATCCCAGCCTCCTCAGATGCTGACACATCCACGCACTCCCTTAATCCTAAACCACTCCTGCTGGCTCGTTCATCTTGATCTTCACTAGTGATCCCACACTCGCTCATACACCTGCAAGTACACCTGGTATCACTCCAGTGATACACGTACTGGAGTGATACACTCCACCCATACACGTACATGGGGTCATGGCTGTTTTCAGTTGAAAACAACTGAAGGAATTTAACAAGGAGACATGACTGAATGCAGGGATCAGGGTCAGGGCATGGCCAGAAAGTGTACTGACCCACTCCTGCTTACCTGCAAATGGACTCTTCTACTCCCTTACATCCTATATTTCCCACATTTGTTTCTTCCCAAATCACATAAATACTTCAGTTTTTCTCACCTTTGTTTCCTCCTTGAAACATGGCTTAGTATCCTGATATGTTCCTTCACCATGCTGTGTCCCATACCCCTCAGCAGGAAGTTCTTTTAGTTTTAAACATTATACAGGGATCTGGGCCTAATGATTCATTAAGATGGGTTTTATATATGAGCAATGGGGCTGAGGCTCTGCTAGGACTATCCTGGGAGTGGGAAAGACAACTCCTTGGAAGCTGTAATTTGGACTCCCTGTCCAGCATTGTGCCAGTGTTCCACACTTGGCCTATGAAGATAAACTTAATGGGTTAATGGCTCCCTGACAATGGGCCTGGCAGCAAACACAGCACATTCTCTGCTCCCCAGATTTTGAAATCCAGAACCTCTGTCTGCCACTGTTCATTAGAGCACCCTGCAAAATACCCTGAAATCCTGGTTTCCTTGGTTGGCCAGATTAGGCATCTAATTTGGAGGATATGGTCCCATCCAGTCCTTGCACTTGTGTAGTCTGGTGAACAGGGAACTGGAGAATAGAGAAAACAACCGAACAAAACACCAAAAGGTTATGTCCAAACTACCTCCTTTGTAAGGCAAAATAATTTTCCTGGGAAGATATTTTCATCTCCTTCTTGCCATGGACATCCTGTTCCTCATCTACAAAGCTCCTACATACTTTTCATCAAATGATGCTTTTCATTGGTTAGCATATACCGAGTCTGGTTATGTTATCCCCAGTCTGACTGGTGAGGAGACTAGTAGAGTAATAAGAGAGGGAAATTCTAGAGTTTTATAAGCACTCTTTCCTTGTACTCTTGTGGCTCTTAAAAGCCAAATATGATTTTATATATATATATATATATATATATATATATATTAGGGTGAGTTTGTTATGGAATAGAGAGAGAAAGCATAGCTCTAACGTCTTCCATGCAGCAAGATTTAGGTATTTTTTTCAGTCTAAGGATTTGATTCCATTCTGATAAAATCCACCACTCCCACACCCTCCACCTGCTCACCCTCCCATCCTGAGAAGTAGGAAGGTACTGACGTTTCCACTTCATGTGACGTTTTGTATCTTTTAAGGGTTTGTGTTTTAGAGTTTTTAAGATCTTATTTACAGGGAAATCTGGACTAGGAGATTTTATCTGTATGTACAAGGGCATGAAAATGGAGGGGAAAATGGTGTCACTATTTTTCTATCACAAATATGAGAAGTAGATAAGTTTATTCTTTCCCCTTTGTTGAAGATGCCACTCTCTTAGTCACATATTCAAAAGAGGTAAAATACCAATTGAAGGAAAATTTCTCCAACCCTCCCACCATCCCAAAAAAAAAAAAAAAAAAAAAAAGGGATATATTTAATATAAACACTGTTAACCCATTTTTTTGCAGTTTAACTTTCCTGCTAAAGAATCTAAATGTGCAACTATATAAAAAAGAAAGACTACTGGATTGCAAAATGGGATTTTCTTGTAAACATCCAATTTAATCCCACTTCCCTAAGGAGCAGGAACAGAAGTCCATACTATAAAAGTTGCAGTTTCAACACTGTTTTAATATGGTTAGGAGTTTTTTCAGACCAGAACAAAAGACCACTCACAAAATCTGCACACTGGACAGACCGAATCAACGTTTGATTAATTAGCTCATTTTCTGACTTTTTGAACACAAATTTGTCTCCTGATGCCTAGTTTTGGAAGTCTGGATTGCAGACATATACCTCTGAGCTGGTTGTCTAGACTGCTTTTATTATGAATGTTGAGAAGTGGGAACTTTCAGAGTGTAATTAATATGACCCAGTTTAAGTGGCTTCCTCCTGATAAGAGGAATAACAACTCAGAATTGCCTTTTTTATGTTGGCTATAAAAAGACTTCAGAGACATAGCTCAGGTGTTGGTGTCTACCTGGAAGATGTTCAATAGAAAGTCAGATGAAACTTCTCCCAAATGTCTGTTTAATCAAACCATTTTCCTCACATGTAGCACATAAGTACTTTTCTTTAATAACTCAAACCATTATTTTTTGAAAAAAATGAATCTGATCCAAGTAAAGATGCGATCTTGTCTCTACTTATTATGCTGGAATGCATGACACAATTTTGATATAAAATAAACTAGCTTTTCAGCAATTCATAAAAAGTGTTATTTAAAATATGCTAGCCAGGATGAACACAAAGGGAAGTTTAATTAGGTGTCTCTTAGACTAGTAAGTTTGATGATGTTTAAAAAAGAAGAAATTTAATACCAAGTGGAGATTTTAAACTTTCAAAAGTTACAGTTTGCAAGTAGGTCTAGCTAGAATGTCGTCCCAAACGGCACAGGAATTTTAAAATAATTGGAAAAGAGAGTCTATGAAGAAGCAGATGCCAGAAGCTGAGGATTTGACAAGACATTGGGCATTGCATTGGACATGTGTGCAAACCCCAGACTACCTTCCATTTTGTACTCTTCAGACTAAGAAAATATTTGGAACAATGGCACTCAAAATGAAAATACCAGAAAATTTTCTTTAGGATTTTTATTTTATTTTATTTTATTTAGGTTTTATTTATATGAAGACAAATAAGCAAGCCAATACTTTGTTACATAAGTCTAGAGAGTCTTGAACTATCATCCTAAGACAGAATACTTCCTTTCCTATCTATTCATTATAATTATTAGCACTATAATATTTTCTTCTGAGTGAAGTACTTTGTTGCTGAGCGACATGTGCAAAAACCACCCCAGCTATCAACAATACATCCATGGTTCCATGCATATCAAGGTCACACAGAAGACATCATATTATTTTGAAAAGGTGTGCATGCTCTGCTTGTACAGTGCTCTCTTCTGAGGCTTCGTGTACCCAGAACTGTGTTGACAAAGAAGTTCAACAATTGCATTTGCTTTGCAGCAATTCTTTGGAACAGCTTTTGGAACACACCTTTTAGAAAGTCCCGTGTTTAAGTCCAATCTCCTCTTTGCTTATGTTTCTTAAATATCAGGCTTTGGAAGTCTGCTTCTGTAGAGCACTTAATTTAATGGAGTATGAATTCTCCTGGAGCGTTAAGGATTTAAGCTGCAATTATCACAGGCTGAATGCTGTTTTTCAAAATCCATTTTCCAATTGGCTGGTTGGAATTTCGATAGTGATATTACCATATTCATGCTTAAGTCCCCCATGGAGCACTTATGTCATTGCTAGCCATTTTTTATCATTTCTAGTTAATGCAACAGGGTTCTGTACACATAGTAGATGTTTAAAATTCACACAATTTAGAGCATATAGAGCATGTATCCAAAAGCCAAGGGTACAGCTCCCACAAAAGTGTTGCAATGTTTTCCTTTGCTTTTATTTCAAAACCTACCACATATTCTGGGAGAGATATAACCACAGAGATGCTGGCAGACACTACCAGTTCTATCCACCTTGCCCTTTCTCACTGCCCCTTGATTTATTTGTTTCAAGTGTCATATCCTCTACAGAGGGGCCCCCGTTCCAATGGCATTCAAGGTAAATCATGAAGATTATAGAACAAATTATCTCTCCAACATCTGTCAAAACATATATGGGAGGTCTATGCAGAAAGGCCAGCTTCCAGAGCACGCTTCCTTACCTTGTCCTTGGAATTAGGCAGTGAAATGTAAACATTTCTATCAGGTGTTAAATGGATGCCAACAGAGCAGAGATATCTGTCAGAATACTACCAGTCCACAATAACGTGATACTTGACAAAAAGATTATTTGAACTTAAAATCTGACAGGTTTTCATGTTCAATAAAGATATCAGACCATGCTCTTGCACACAAGAAACTGTAGGCTCCAACTTTATTTTTTTAAAAAGTCACTTCCTTATTAATAGCCATTCATTGACTATAACTTAATTTGCACTTATTAAAGTACCTTTGAATTAAGACATGTCTTTGTTTCAGATGTGAAATTCTAAGATTTTTTTAACCCTTTTGACAGCTGCAGTATTAAATATCCAAATAATGAACATCACTTTCCTCTGTGGAGTTGAGATTTTGTTGTGATTTCATAAAAGTACTAGATTTAATAGATTCTAACTAAAATGGACTTTTCTTTGTGAGTAATATACCCGACAATGTGTTAAGTGTCTGACAATGTATCCAGCTCTTAATAACTTCTGCTGGCAGTTTGTTACCATCTCAAAAGGCCCAGTGTTTGACCAGACACCTGTGTGCAGCTCTGAAGTGATTCGGCTGTGTAATCAATAATTGCCAAAAGATGAAACAAAGTTTCACACATTTAGATACCAACCACACTGCTTTGATCTCAGATAGGAAAACAAAGGATAGAAATCCTTCCAATGTCATAGGGTGTTCCTGCTGATGGTGAACTTTAGTTTAAAACACAATTCTGTGTTTTATCTCTGGTTTATTATTTCTGCAATTTGGAAGGTCTTGCTTCTTTTGAAAGGTGAAATCCACTACACCTATGAAAATCTCTGTTTTCTAGGGTGGAAGCCCACAATATTTTTCCAATGTACTTAGGACATGGAAATCCTCAGTAGTACCTAATTTTTTTCTTTTTTATAAATCATGTAAAAAGTACTACACATTTTCGTCCTCTAAATACCTTTTAAATATCACTTGAGGGATACAAATTTGTGGAGGAAATCTTTGTATTCAATCTTTTGTAATCTGTGCAGACAGTATGATGTGGCAGCAGATATTTAGAAATAAATGAAGTGTTCCAGACATTCTATAGCAAGAACTTGATGACCTGATAAATTCCAGTTTTGGTAATATCCTTCTGCTTACTCAAAGCCTTTCATTTTCAATCTCAAGGAAAAAAAAAAGAAAAGAAAAGAAAAGAAAAGAAAAGAAAAGAAAAGAAAAGAAAAGAAAAGAAAAGAAAAGAAAAGAAAAGAAAAGAAACAAATAAAAAAACCACCACCAAAAAAACCACACAGCAGAAGCATGTGAAATGACTCCTGTCTGCACAAACTTTAGTACAAATCTCTACATCCATATCCATGACTATGACATTTCATTCAAAGCTGAAAAGAAATAATGAATATGATACCTTTGTGAGAGAGAAATTAGGTCATTTCAGCCTATTTGCTGGTAAGACAAGGAAAATAATTAAATCTTGTTATTTTTGAACAGAACATTCATTTAGTTTGTTTTATAAGAAATGGAAAAAAATCATACATTAATATTATCAAGATATCAGCATCTGTCAGTTATTGGTTTTCAGAAATACATGTCTGTGTTTCTTCTAAAGTTCTTTCTTCTTTTAAACTACTATTTTACTCTTCACTCATTCACTGTTTTTTCTTGATTGCCTTTCTGAAGAACTCACCACACTGTTCTTAAAACTAGAAAGAACTGCAGCTTCTTTCCCTTCATTTGAGAAAATCACATACAGTTCTCATAAAACACAGAAAAGTTCAGTAATGACAGATTTGCATAATGTTCATTTAGGAGAAAATTTCTATGACTCTTTCAACTCCAGTTCCAAAGTCACTGTGGCTGGATAGGGTTTTTATATTGCTGTCTATCTTGCATAACTTTGAATTAGTACTACACAACAATTTATAAAGCTAATTTCATGAGGCAGCTATTTTTACATACAATAATAATAATTACAATATGCTAAAGTCCAGTATGTAGAATCTTGTTTTTAAGAAGGAATATGTGAGATTACTTTAATATTTATTTTGAAGACATATTTATATTTAGATTCTTTTGTCAGTTGCTTTTCTTTTCCTCTCCACTGAACTCAATAAAAAACTTTACTAGGCATAAATTTGATTACAGTATCAGTATCAGTTAACAAATAAATCTCATATGTAAAAAGGCTGATGTAACTGGCACACAAATATGAAAATACTTTTCTGATCAGTTTGGAAAAAACAGATCTTCCAGAAAGATTTCTGAATGCATATTCTGTATTGTGAAAATCTAATGCAGTAAAGGTCTTCTAATCTTAGCTTCAGCTTGCATGTGGCCTGGAAGAAGTAACATATAAATAACTTATATAGGCACTCAATAGTTACAATCCAAAGATTATTGGATTTTATTTCATTCCTGAAATATTAGCTGTTAAATAGGAAAAAAATACTTCTCTTTCTTTCAGAAGGAAATATGTTTAAATTGAGTGTGGTACATGGGATCATTTACCTAGGCATACAGCCTAGTCTTAATTTAATTTTATTTTAGTCTTAAAATATTTCTACAAAGTGTTTTCACCTGATTCTAAACAATCTATTTTTGGTATAAAATTGAAAAATTAAAGATAAAAATTACAATAAGATTTTAAAAACTGAGGAAAAAGATTAGACAACATGGAAAAATATTTGATTTCTAGTTAAAGTAAGTATTTTCCTTTAAGGGTAATTTAGATTTTCTTTGATTTAGTTTTTGTACTATGGAAAAAAAATTAATTTTGCCCTGAATTAAAAAAAAAAAAAAAATCATGTCTTTCTAACTGCATACTAAAAAATAAAAATCTATTTGTAGATAAAAAATAAAATGTGTTGGTCCTTTCATAGGCTAGAAAATACAACAACAATTTAGGTAATGGGATCTATTTTCAGCTCCCTACTTTGTTTGAGAAATATAGAGTCCAGTACTGATTGTCCTATGATACTGATCAGAATCTAACTGGAAATTTCAGATCCCCTTTAGTAATAGTGTTTCAAGCAAATAGAGTATTGCTTAAATTCTCCAGAGTATCTTGCAGTCTTTCAGTAGACTGGAAAACAAAAACAAAACCAATACCAATCCAAATTCAGTAGTGCTTTTGCCTTGAGACTTTTATGTGTTGGAGTATTTTTTTTTATTATTCAGCACACACTGGCATCAACCAAAACAGAAGAAAATATTTTTCTGTATTTCTATTGTGAAACCTCCAACTCTTTTGCAGCTCAGTAATCAGTACAATCAACAACATCCTAAGTCCTCTTCCTTGCAATAAAACCCCATGTTTTCTCTGTAAAATCATCAAGCAAGTAGGAAGAAGGCTTTGAAGTATTTACCTGGTTACTGTTGCTTAGGAAACAAGCAGCTCAGTATTAACAGATATTCATCACAGAAGGACCACTTTAACTAGTGAAAGACAAGGTGGCCTCACACACATTTTCAACAAAATCTACACTTGGATCATTGACTAAGTATAATCCTTTGGGGTGTTATTGCCACTCAATTAAAACTTCAGGAATAATAGAGTAGTTAGTGCTGTTATACTACCCAGTAATGCTGTGGAAAATGATACAGGAAGTTACTTACTGATTTCAATTTTAGTGAAAACAGTGGCATTTGAAATACAGGGTTTAAATGCAAGGAGCTTTTTTTTCCCCGGTTATTTTGAGCTAGCTGGCACTAGGAATATTGTGTAGTGTCTGAAAAACAGGTGCATTTTTTCAGTGTATATAAAACTGTAGCTAATTGCTTTTTAAATTTGGTTCTAATGTCCTCTTCGTACTTTGAAAAGAATATTTATATAAGTAACATATTTTTGTTTGTTTGATTGATTAATTTCAGTGAATGTAAGACAGTTGTTTACTTTGGGTTTTTGGCGTATGAGATCATGGTCAGACTTGCTCCTTGCTCATGTTAGAAGCTGTAATAAAACCAAGGCACAACCTGAGACACTTGCCATATATGAGTAAGGCTATTATGAAGGCTGCTTTAGAAATGCTGGATTAGTCTATAAATCTTTTTTTAAAAAGGTTTGAAAATATACACAGATAAGCTATGAAGCTATTGATTTCTAGGATAACCTTTTCAAATTCTATGCAGAGTATTGGGCACTATGCTTCCAAGCATTGCATTCCTTTAATTCCATAGATGCTTAAGCACCATTTTCAGTGGTCCTTATCATATAGGTGAACAATGCTACAGACAATCTTAGAGACTGGTTTCCTCTGACCAATCTCACTTGAGAAGCCAAGAAGTTTTTCTAGAAAAATGTCTTTTCAGAACTCAGAACTGCTACTGTATCCTTTGTTTGCTGTCCACTGAAGGTGACTTAATATCCTGCCTTCTCTCACTCCTGTTGGTGCTGCTTGATTTGCCATTTTGTCCATGTTCTGTCTGCCTGCTAGGACACAAAGTGTTTATTCGGACACAAGGTTATTTGCTTGTTTTTAATTACCTGTCCCCCTTCATCTTTTTTGCTTCCTTTTTTTTTATTCTTAATCCCTCTTTTTTTTTTTTTTTTTTTCTAATACAGAAATAAACAAAGAATTGAACAAAAACCCCAACAACCCCTACCCCCAAAAAAACCCCAACCAACTAACCAAATAAGAAACAAACCAACAAAAAAAAAAAAAAACAAACAAACAAACAAAAACAAAAAACCTGCCAACCCCAAACCAGTAGAAATTTGGGGGAATTAACTGATTTGTTTCTAAAACTATATCCAGAAAAATACATTATCAGATGCATTATGTACTACTAAACAATGCCCAAACAACTCAAAACATCTATTTCTAAGAGACTAGAGTAGCATATAATCTTTTTTGTTCCTATGAAACAATGCTGGACAAAAATTTCTAAAACAATGTGCTGTATAGAAGATACTCAACAGATAGGAAATGCAACAAATGGTTAAAGTCTGTCAAAGATGAAAATAGGCACTTATAACAAAGAATGTCCAACAACTTTTGTGATTCCTTAGTGGAAACCAACTTAATTAAGTAACATGATTGGATATGAGAGGTTTATGCTACTTGAGAAGCATAATTTGCTGACTAAAGCTACAAAATATGAAACTGTCATAAATTGGTTTGAGCACTGCTCAAAACTGCTCAAAAGATCCTGCTCTTCTGTCCTTGTCTTAAAATTGCTTAGCGACAATGGGGTTACAGCTACATTTCTTAATTTACAATATCTTGTTGCTTGATGCTGTCATTCCTCTGCAGGTTGCAATGGATTGAAGGAAGTTAAGGAGAAATTAGAGGCTAATTTTCACAGAGAAATTATTGTGCTCTAAGGTGGACTGTGAATGCACAATGCATGATCTGTTCTATTTCTTACTCTCAAGATGGAGGATCTGACATGTATTTATACCAGAAGCCCTTAAAGCACTCTGAATGTTGCAGGTATCTCTGCAATTCCTATCACATCAGCAGCTTGCACAAATATTCTGGTGAGATGACTAAATGTCCTTCAGTAAGAATATGCTGTCACTTGCAAATAAGGACCTCACTCACCTTTTCTAACTGATATCACCCTAATGAATGCAAATATGATATCTGGAAGCACGTGATGGAAAATAAATATACTTAAGAAGCATTGGGAGTTTCCCTCTAAAAATACTATGTAAAATACTCCAAAGCTGCCTTGTGGCACTACCACAGGTAGAGGTGTTGATAACAATCATCTTAGACTGTCCTGCAGTGTTCATGTATTGTTTTCTGTGGGGGAAACTTGAATTTTCTGAGAAATGTATGGCTTCTGATTTAAAATATTGAAATAATCCACCATTTTTTAAAAGCAAATCTGTGTAATGCAGAATTAGAGACAGCAAACTTTCGTTGCACTCACAATGGTTTTCAAAATTAATCCATCTTTTCTGATAAGCCAGTAGCATACCCAATAGTTGTTGATAGCTGTCTACCTGGGATTACAGCTGACCTGCTTTATTGTGATGCTAACTATAGAAACCCAATTTTGGTTGAATAGTAAGCCTCCTGAAGCACTTGAAGACTACAAAAATGTTCTCAGTATAATTTGCAGATAAGACCTGCAGGATGCATCCTTGAGGCTGAATGTTAACATTGCACATAGGCTACATAATAGCTCCTTGGTGAGAGAAAGATGCAGTAAACTTTTCTTTCTCTGTCTTTCTGTAGAGACTCTCAAGTAAACATCTCTGAGGATAATATTTTATCATTTTTCACCCAGACTCAGGTTCCAGCCTCTCTGCATAATCTGTTCCAGTGTTTGGCTACTGTCATTGTGCAGATTGTTCTTAATATCTGTTTGGAATCTCCCTTGGTGCAGTTTGTGTCTGCTGGCTTCTCTTGCAGATCCAAGAAGAGTTTGGCTTGGTCTTCACGTCCTTACAAAAGGCAGCTGTAGGTTGCAATAATATCCCCATAACATATTCTTAAGGCTGAATAAATCCAGTTCCCACAGACTTTGTACATTGTGTCTCATCCTCTTAACCTTCTGACAGCTGTCCATGGAACTCAAACCCCAATGTCAAAAACTTTCTTGTACTGAGGAACCAACCCAGATACAGTGCTCTTGATGTGGTCACTAGTGTTCTATAGAGGAAAATAATCATATCATTCAGTCTATAGTCTATTGCTCATATTCATGCTAGTATAGTGCAGTATGTGATTGATCACCTTCATTATAACAACATACTGATGACTCATGTTTGAGTTCTTGTCCACCTGATTTTTTCCTAGGAAGCTCTTTGCTAACCCATAAGTCACCAAACAATATTGTTATTCAAGTTTATTCCATCCCAAATGCAGGACCTGACACTTACCTTGTTTATCACAAGGATTTTGGCCACTCATTTCTCCATCTGTTCTTTCTTTACAATGGGTGGTGCACCCCTGACACTACTCTGATCATTCCCTTATGGTTCTGAAATGTCCAAACCAGGCCTTGCTCTTTAAAAACAGAGGTAAAGACCATTTTCTAGGTTTCTGTCACTAAGATCAATGCTTCACATTTTCCATAGGCTTTCTTTTGCTTGCAAAGTACTTTTAAAAATCCATTTTGGCTTTCCATCTCACTCTAGTTTCAGCTTTATCTGAAATTTTTTTTCTTAACTCCTTCCTGGCATGTATAGGTTCTTCCCAAGAAGCACACCCTTGATTCCTCCTTCTGTATATTTTGGTTTTTTGTTGGTTTTTTGTACTTAAGCTCAATTAATCAATACTACAGTACTGGTCTTCTTACTATAGTTGCTTGACTTTCTTCTGTACATGGAAATGGATGATTCTTGTGCTTTGAAGAGCTTTTGCTGAATATCAACCAGATCTTCCAAGCCTTTTTTTTCTTCACATAAGTTTCCAATGAGACGATTTCAAGCCTATCCCTGAGTAAGCTAAAATCTTCTTTCCTAAAGTCCTTGATTGTGATACTCATATTCATCTTGCTCACTTCTCTAAGGAACTTAAACTTCCCTACTTTGGGAGCATTTTTTTCCTGCTGCCAAATGTGCTGTTTACCTTACTAACTTTAAAAGGTAGATTCAGCCCTTAATCGTATATTGAAAGTCCAATAGACTTCCCCTGACAGTTTACAGATCACTATCTTGTGTCAAAAAATAAACCTTGTTGTTCTGCAGACACCTGCATTGCTTGCGTTCTCCAATGTTGTCCTTGTAGCTTATGTCAGGATGATAAAGCCCTCTGTGAGAGCCATGGCCTGTAACAGCAAAGCTTTAGCAAAGTGTACCACAATGTCACACACCCCAAGCTGCTATATCCCCTGATCTTTACCCACAAGCTCTCAGAGGCTGGTTAGCCACTCCAAAGAACAGGTCAGTTCACTTAATCTGTTGTTATGTTTAGAGAATGACTCATCCTCCTCATCTTCCTGGACAGACCTTCCTAATGAGAAAGTGTCACAGAATCATACATTCCAACAGATTGATGCAAGGAGCTAACTGCAGAACTCTGAAAGGGATGAACAGCTTTCCATTCAGGTCACATGATCTAGACAAATAGAATCCTATATTTTACTTCTATACTTGTGAGTATAAGATGAATTTTTTATATTATGCAACAGTAAACCATATTATGTCCTGTAATTTTTGCTTGTTTGTAAAAGTTTCAACTCTTCAGAACACAGTTGCTAGTACATGTATGTGAAAGAAGCTCACACTGGGACTGAGAAAATTCACAGTTCAATTAGACTGGTGTCTTAGAAGACATGTAAGATAATATAATAATATTAGTGCCATGGTTTAACCCCAGCTGGCAACCAGGTACCATGCAGATGCTCACTCACTTCCCTTCTTCCTCCCAGAGACTGGGTGAAGAATTGGGAGAAAAAAAGGAAATAAAACTCTTGGATTGAGGTAAGAACAGTTTAATAATGGGGGAAAAAATAGCAATAGGAATATTAACAACAACAGAAACATAAAAAGAGCAATAAAAACAACAACAATAACAACAATAACAATAAAAATAATGATGATAATAGAGTCAGAGTAAGTTAAAACATGAGAAAAACAAGGGATGAACTGTACAATTTCTCACCACCCACTGACCAATACCAAGCCTCTTCTCAAGCTGCAATTGTCTTCCCTTCAGGGTAATTCCTCCAGTTTATAAACTGAACATGATGTTCTATGATGTGGAATATCCCTTTGTGCAGCTCAGATCAGCTGTTCTGGCCATGCTCCCTCACAGCTTTTTGTGCAGCTCCTCATTGCAGAGCACAGGGCACTGAAAAGTCTGAGTTAGAGTCAGCATCACTAATCAGTAAACAAACCACCAATGTGTTATCAACAATAGTCTCACATTGAATCCAAAACATAGCTGCACATAGCAGCTTTTGAGGAATTAACTCTATCCCAGCTGAAACCAGAGCAATTAGGTAGTCATGTTAAAGAAGAACATGACTGTCTTCAGAATAATTATCAAGTGCATTTTTTCTCTTCATTTGCTTCCACACAGAACACTCGTTTTTCTTTCAAAATGCCTGCCTTCTGCATTAGCAAAGCCAGAGTACAGATGGTAAAAAATGGTAGATCTGGAATCTAAGACCTCACTGTTGAAATTTGAAGCCCCAAGGAGACAATATCTCCTTTACACCTTTTTTTTTTCCCCCCTGCCAGTCATGTACTCTAAAATGCCAGTTTTAACTCTGAAAGAGAACTGCAGAATATTTCTTACTCCAATAGTTCTACTATTAATGGTTAAATGTAATACTATCTTCTCTTTCTCCAGAAGCAGAGAGGACCAGAGTTGTTCTTAATACCTATTACAGAACTAGAGAAGTATTTCCTCTAGAAATTGAGATTTTCTCATTTCTCATTCTTTTTTTCATGAGTATATAAAAAGCATGGTTCCCTCCTACCACTTCAGAGAGTCAGTGTGATTTGAATAAGAGCAAAGCTACAACACAGAGTTTAGAAATGCTTGCATAAGACAAATGATTAATACACTCTAGCATAGGAAAAAATGAATTAAGGTTGTAATAATTTATTGCAGTTCACTGAGAACATTTTTAGTGCTTAAATACATTTCTGTTTCAAGATTAATTAAATTATGATTACTCTAATCTATTTCATTCTGGCCTTTTCTGTGAGTCCATGGCCATTTAAGGGAAAATTAACATGTTTGTGTAAAACTAACACATTAGGAGAGCAAAAGTTTATGCACAAGTTTTTTCTTTCTCATGCAGCAAAGAATAGATAATTGTTGATAAAATTTTGAGAAGAGTTAATGAAATTTGTATGAGTTTCTAATTTGAAGTATATTAATGTGTCACAGTGGAAGTGCTCTTTAAATATTAAAATTCTGAAAATGTATTCAAAAGCGTATGGTACATCTAAAAATAATTTTATCATCCAAAGTTAACGAGGAAGTTGTGTGCTATGGCACTCTAATTGTAGTGTGTACTGTACTTTTCAGCCCTACAAGAGACTTAGGCCCAACCAGCTATCATAGGAGACAACTCCCACTAAAAACCATCTGCAGAGCATGGCTTCTGAAGGAAAGCCACAGGGAACAGCAGCAGGGAGCATTAAGCAGGAGTGTGGTAGTACTGAACCACTACTGGGGTGTTTTCCTGAGAGCTTGCAGAACTTGTGTCTTTTCCTTTTTTGATTTAACAAAATCACTTATTCTCCTGCCAGCCAAGAGAGAAAACTTCCAAGTGCATTGGACAGCAGCAGAATGGTCTTTTAATTGATCAGTGGGAAATGTTGGATCACCTGTGAGCAGTACTAAAAGTTAAAATTTATAGAAACTAAGAAAATTTTTTAACGCTTTAATAAGAATGTATCAGAAGACACATTATTGGCACTTGGTTATTCACATCTCTTTCAAACTGCTTGGTGCTTCTGCATTGTGCTATAAAGAATATGCCTCACCAGACAGGATTTGCAAATTGAGTCTATATGAGATTAAGACCAGTTTGCACATAGTTCAGCAAGCTTATTTATACACATAAGGCCATTGTTGAAGATATTTTTATGGAGGCAAACAAAAGAGGACAAAGGAGTAAATTGAATTTGTGGGCTATGCGCCATTCAATTTGTGAAGCTATACCTATGTTTAGGAACAATTCATTCTTATGATTTTTATTGGTAAAAAAGTGGAAGAATCGTGTTCTTTCTCACAGTATTTTGGGAAGTTTGGTTTTATCTAAGCAGAAAATATATTCTAGGCATAGAGCCAAGACAGAGAATGGCAGAAGTGACAACCAAGGGAAAAAATGAAGAGAGACTGTCAGAGTGCAGAGTCCTAGAGAGAGGAATTTAATTAGGTAGCAAGCCATTAAGTAAACATTTAGATGGAATTGGTGAATATTTAGAATTTAGCTTCTCATCAAAAAGAAAATAGGAAGTGACAGTTAGACTACCAACAGCTGCTGAACGGGCAGCTAGAGATATGGAAAAAGCATCTAGATAGAGAAGATAAGCATTAAATTAGAAGTTAAAAAACAATAACTGGTATGGGAGCTATAATGGGTTTCTTAATATTTTTTACTGTCTTTCGGCTGGCAGTTGTTTTCCTTGGTAGAAACCAGCATTCTCCAAAACGTTCTTTATTAAAGAAAAAATTTACAATATGTGTGGAAGAGACATTACAAAACTTGTGAACAGACTCAGAAAAGATTAAGTTCATTCCAATTTAGCAACCGTGATAAGCACAGAGTTGAAATAAAGTAGGTATTTAACTGCTTTTGCTAGCAAATGTTAGTACACATTCAGCACTTTTAAAGACATTTACCTTTTAAGCACTTGGGACACGGATTCATTGGAGCTTCCTACACGTGCCAACTTACAGGTTTTTTATAATAGTAAGCACTCCTATCAAATGCATCTATGTCAGTGAGCAATTCTTTACCTAAAATCTGCAGTTAAACCCCAAATTTCTAAAATATATATTCTAATAATTAAAAATAGCAAAAATACTGATGTGCATTAAAAATGAATGTGCAGTGTCAATCATGGAAGAATTATTTGATCTTGCAGCACATTGATTTATTTATGGGTAAAAATAAGAAAAATCTCCCTGCCTTTTCTCATGTTTTTTTCTCAGTGACCCCACATGTTTCAAAATTTCATTGAAAGACAATGCATTATTTCCCTCCCATTTATATTTCTCCTGTCTGATATTATAGTTTTTTAAATGTACCTTGTCATGTTATTTACCTTGGTATCCAGATGCAGGATGTCTACTCATTCTGGAATTCTTGCAAATAAATCACTGTTTCAAGAGTGCATGCTGCAAGGCCAGGTTTAACTGAAGCACCTAATATTTTTCAATTATAGAATGTCTCAATAACATTGTTATGCAAGATAAAGCTGAGTAAATTGATTTCCAGAATCAAAAGAGTAGATTATTGCTCCTCTACAGATGGCCCTTCCATAAATCTTGAGGGATAGAAAATCTATTAGAACAATGAAGATTTGAATAGACAAAAAAAATTCTAAGATCTAAAAATATGGTAATTTTTATTTGATTAATGTTGCTTCAGTTTGCTGGTCTTCCTCACAAACTCTGAAGAAACTTAACAATATAAAAAAGTCCTCACAGTAAGTGTCCCTAAATAACAATAAGCCTTTATCCTGTATTGACGTGGGATTATTTCTACCCATGTGCAGAACTGGCCGTTTTGCTTTGTTGAACTTCTCAAAATTGCTCTGTCCAATTCTCCAGCTGGTCCAGATTCTCTTGAACTTCTGCAAGAACTTCAGATGAATCAGCCATAACCCTTACTCTCCATCTGCAAACTTGATGAGGTTGCAGTCTGCCCAATCATCCAGCTCATAACTGAGGATGTAAAACAGTATTGCCCTGATATCAACCCCTGGGTGCACCATGGTCTCCAGGTGCCCTTTGTGCTTGAGTTTGACAATTCAGCCAGTTTTCAATCCACCTCACTGTCAACTTATCCAGCCTGTACGCAAATACTTCTCATGTTTCTGTTTTTTTTTTTTTTCAGCTTGTAGTAAGAACAAGGGGAGCTGAAAAAATAAAGAATTTAAACATCCTTATAGATGCATCTTATGACACTGCAAATTTTTAAATTTTCTTCCACTACCCAACACACTTTTTGTTTCCCAGCTCACCCCTTCCCTTTTAATGATTTCAACCACGCCGTCTTCTTACATCCAGTTTTGCAACCGGTTTTGCTTAGGTTGTAGAGGGAATATGCATTTCTGTTTTACAACTTCTTTGATTATTTGGTCCTTAATTATTCAATAAGGGAGTTATTTTGCTATTTTAGATCAAGATTTATAAAGACTGTTTGTGGTGTACATTGTGAATTACATATGTCAAAATGTGTGTCATGAGGAAGAGCTGTAATTTAAATTATCCTGGTTTCGAAACTATCATTTAGGAATTTCTGGCAGAAAGTCATGAGGCATTTAGCATCTTGAATAAAAAATGCAACATACTTCCTTTAAAAGCACAATGATCTGTGTAAACAAATATTCTACTACCAGGAAGAACAAGTACATACCTGCTCTGCTCCTTAGATAATCAGATGTCTTTCTATCAGAAAGAAAATTACCTGAATAACCACAAAATCCTATTGTGGATCCTTTCATAGTTTACACTTTTCATCCCACACTAAATATTATTTCTTAGAGGTTGTTCTTCATGTGCTTATGAGTAAAACATGAAATAAAAACCAGCCAGATTGGATCCTTTGTTCTGTTAGTTTCCTTTCTAGTCAATTGAGAAAGTTTAGTTGGCCCAAGGATAAAGAAAATAATTTTTATCTACCATCTCCACCAAAAAGTAAAAGAAGGGTGAATTATCATTATATTTGCAATTTTGGATAGATTTTAAATACATACGTTAGCCTATCTTAAGATAATTTCCTGAGAGAATGTTAAAAGGCCTATTTCAATCATTGGGATTGCTTGTGATACTGCAGCACTGGGAAATGTCACAGAACAAATGGATAGGACTGAAAGCACAGGAAGGTACTGAATAAGCTTTATGCAGGAATCAATAACCCCAAGCAGCAGGGATATATGTGCTGCAACTACTACAGTACATTAATTACTTCTAACAATTGTATAAGAAATGAAAACAAAAGAGATACAGAATAGGAATAGATTTAAACTCTTGATTCTAAACAACTAAGGAGAAAAAAATGAACTTCAGTCGTGCAGATGCTAAAGTTTAATGAGATAGGGGCATGTACAACAAGAACAAAAGACCCCAAGGATTCTTGCAGAAGGAGGTTTACTTTTAGACCAATATTACAGAATTATGTGTAGAGGAGAACCTGCAACAAGAATTGCAAAAACTTCTGAAGATCAGATGATAAAATATCAGTGGACCATGGAAGACAGACTGTCAGAAGACAAACAGCTTTTAGGAAAGCTATTGTGTTCAAACTTATGTCTAAGTAGAAGGGATATGTACATCAAAAATGATCAATTAAATTGGCAATTAAAATGATTTGGTAATACTGGGGTGTAAAATTAATGTTGAAGGAACCAAGAAAAGTATATATTTTAATTCATTAAAATGGAAATGGTAGAAATGGTGGGATTTTTTTCTTTATTTTCTTTTTATTTATGGTTCTCTTAAATTGCTGTAGTCATATTAAGAAAAGAAGCAAGCATAGAAACCTAGGAAGGCACAAAGATTTTGAAAGGTTTCTATAAACATGTTTTGGGAATAACCATCCTTTCTCTTTGAAAATGCAGACCAGATAAAGCTTTTTGGACAACTTATAGGATGACAAAGAATTAAACATTTTCAGCAAAAGCCAGATGAAATATTTTTCTTGGACTTGGTTTGGAATAGGAATATTAGTGCCTCATGTTTACTTATTTATTTGTCGTTTTACTGTGGTAGTCCAAATATGCCTCTGTCTTTACAATAATTGCAAATTATAATTGCAATAAAATTTCAGCAGGATTCAATTTTGCATGTATGTGTATAAATTTGCCTTTCCTTTCAAGTTTTATTGCCAAGACATAGATAATAAATGGAGCATTTACTTTCATAATTTGAAGCAATACTACAAAATAAATGAGGTGTTGGTTAATCTGTAATGTTTGGTATACAATTAATCATGACCAATATAAGATAAGAATCTCACTATTTATGTTGAGTTTTTGAGAAGATAAGTGAGAGAAGCATAGCAACAGGATTAGAAAGCATCAATTATTTCTTTAGTAAATGCTGTGTTGAAGAAAATGTTATTTTAGGGCTAAGACATTTAATATTAAGGACAAATTTAAATGAGAACTGACCTATGAGAACTGACTGCAGTCTTGGTGAAATCACATATAGCTAAAAATCTGCCAGCGTTTTAGTCCTCTTTATAGGATACACCATCTATAAAAAGAGCTCCACAGGTTGAAACTTGGCTTTTTATTCCATCAGGTCTGTGGTAATTCTGTGGTATAAACTGCAATTTTCACTGAGGTTCTTATACCAGCTCCATCAGAAACAATAACTATTTTCTGTTGTCTCAAGTTGATGATTGAAACATCAAAAGATGTGAAATTCTGCTCTTAATTTGACCCTCTTTCCAATGAAATCAATTAGGATTGTGTATGAGTCACTTAAAGAAATGAACCCTCATGGAGTGCTTGGAAAATGATATAATTTTTCCATCATTCAAGTAGTTAACTATGCCCTAAGGTATAATGAAGCAACATTGGGGTCAAGGTAATCTGCTTGAGCTGAAGTAGCATTTTGTTTGTTTTCTAAATATATGGGAAGACAGCTTGCCATATGAAAGAGAGGGGGAAAGATGGAGAGGACTGCTGAAGATGAAATTATATTGGTATGCAGACAGACTGATAAGAGAAACCATAAGTTTCTCTCCAGTTTGTGTTAACTCTGAGAGAGTTTTGAAAGAAATTAGAATCTGTTGAGTCTGACTATTTGACACATTTTCATGTGGTAGCTCCACTCCACTTGCCTAAAAGATGCATAGAGGTGGGTTCACCAGAAGGTCAGTCAGGAAACTCAAAATAACATTCTACCTATGTAAAGAAATATGACCTGAAAAAAGTTTAGAGTGGCTAGCACTTAGTTTATGAATTTGATGTGGAAGGTTGTGACTTTAATTGTAATAGATTCATTTTTTATGGTGTAAGGAATATTTTACTATATTTTATGTAGTGTGTGTACTTGATTTATTGCCCTCTTGTTTCTCATGTTGAATCTCAAGTTGCATGGAGTATAGAATCATGGTATCATCTAATCATTTAGCTTGGAAAAGGCCTTTGAGATCATTGGGTCCAACTGTTAACCCAGCACTGCCAAGTCTACCAATAAACCATGTTCCTAAGGGCCATACCTATATGTCTTTGAATATCTCCAGGTTGGTGACTCAACCAGTTACTTCCCTGAACAGACTGTTCCAGTTTTTTCTCATATCCAATCTAAACCTCCTTTGTTGCAACTCTTTTGTCCTATTCCTTGTTATTTGTCAGAGGAGTCTGAGCCCCACTCTGCTACCACCTCCTTTCAGGCAGCTGTAGTGAACAGTAAGGGCACTTTGACCCTCTTTTTCTTCAGATTAAACAATCCCAGCTCCTTTAGCTGCTCCTTATAAGATTTGGGCTTAAGACCCTTCACCAGCTCTGTTGCCCTTCTCTGGACTCACTCCAGGACCTCAATATGTTTCTTGTAGTGAGGGATTCAGAACTGAACACAGGATTTCAGGTGTGGTCTCACCACTGCTGAGTACAGGGAGACAATCTCTGCCCTGGCCACACTATTTCTGATACAGACCAGGATGCCAGTGGCTTTTTTGGCCACCTGGGTGCACACTGGCTCCTGCTCAGTCAAGTCTCAACCACTACCCCCAGGTCTTTTCTCACTGGGCAGCTTTCCAGCCACTCTGCCCCAAGCCTACAGCATTCCATGATTTGTTGTGACCGGACTCAGCCTTGTTGAACTTCCTGTGTTTGTTCTTGGCCACTGATCCAGTCTGAGTCTGCCCAGATTTCTTTGCAGACCTTCCCCACCCTCTAGCAAAACAACACCCCCACCCCACTTGGCATCATCTACCCAGTGACTGAGGCAGCTCTCAATCCTCTTATTCAGACCATCAGTAGAAGTTCTTAACCAGGACTGGCCCCATACTGGGAAGTGCCACTCTATAACATTCTACAGCTCTAAAACACATTGCTGTTCTGACTGGAAAAATGAAAATACGTTGCTGAAAATCTGGAAAGGAATTGCTCCATTTTGAGTCAAAATATTAAGGATAAGAGCAACCTGAAAGACAACACAGCAACTCTGCACTTCTCCAGAAGGCAGTTGGTTTGACTGGT
Organism: Muscicapa striata striata; assembly: GCA_030060385.1. Taxonomy (NCBI): domain Eukaryota; kingdom Metazoa; phylum Chordata; class Aves; order Passeriformes; family Muscicapidae; genus Muscicapa; species Muscicapa striata. The sequence continues at coordinate 2,461,351 of JAREIS010000170.1, forward strand.
CATGTACTGCTGTGAGTGTGACAACATTAAGGTTTTACTCTGACTAATAAGCAAGCCAATAAAAATGAAGAAAGAAATAAAAACTCTACAACCAACCATATTGGCTTTCTCCTCACATCTACAGCACTCTATATTTCATTTCTCCTTATTTAGTATAGACAGTTCCCCTCCCCCTTCAAAACATGTACCAGAAACCAACATTTTAGTGAGATGAGTAGACAGCAGATAATATTTTACATTCTGCTTTTGCAACCCATGATTTCTGTACCAGCTGGGCTTAGGGCTAGTTTTGCTTCTTGAGTTTGGCTATAAAAAGAATATCAAATTATCTCTGCAAATAATGACCATACTCCAGTACAAGAATTACTCTTTGTCTTAGAGAAACTCTGAGAAGTAGAAATTGAGTGAGGTTGGAATACTATTTCATTTATTTAATTTGAATTAATGATCTTAAACCTTACTCTTTAGTCTAATGACAACTTGGGCAGTTCCAGACTCACATTGCAGAGAGATGAGACAAATATATCTTATGTGATCCAGCACAGAGGTAGCATGAGTTTAGGGTGAGTTTAACACATGAGTTTGTGTTTGAATTTCTCTAGTTAGAATGACTAGTCTCTTTTTCTTTTTTTTTCTTTTTTATTTTTTTTAATTTTTTAAAAATTTGTAATATTTTTTGTGGTTTGGGTTTTTTGTGTGTTTGTTTCTGTATTTTGTTTGTTTTTGATTGGAAACAAGGAAATCAAGACTGAATTTGGGGCAGAATCGCAAAAGCACATAATAAAACATTTTATTATTTCTGAGAAATGAAAATAAATTTATTTGGCTTGATTGGACACTTCATCAACAGTTCATTTTTGGGTTTGGATCACTACAGTTAAAAGTATTCCAGACATTGAGTTGGTTCCAGAGGACACTTAAGGCCTTTGCCTCTCAACTCTTAGGGCTTGCTACACTTTAATTATATTTCTTCAGAAAACAGCATCTAGTCTGGCTCAGAAGGAAAGTAAATACATTTTTAAAACCACACAAAAAACAGATTTAACAGAATAATAAGGTAAGTTTCAAAATCAGACTAGCAAACTGGACTAGTACTGCCTGCAAAATGAGATGTTTAGATTTATTTCAGGTACATTAAATCTTTACCTCTGTTAATAATTTCAGGTTCAGATACTATTTTCCACTGGCTACATACAATTCAAGATAACGGGACAGAAATTAAACTAAAGAAGATGTATATTGAGGAACAGGTCCACCTATCCCAAATTATATTAATTCAAGAAAAAATGGATAGCATCTTGAGGGAACATGATATTGAAATTGAATAGAGTTAGGATGAGCTCAGTAATTTATGATTAGACTTCCCCAAAAGTGTCTGCTTTAAGACTCTCAGGAAATCAATCTTATTTCCAGATTCATGTGAAAAAGATTTTGAGTATTTATTTGATGCAATTTTTTTTTTCACCTGCACTCTTCAGTACTCTGCTTACAGAGCTTAAGTATTACTTGGGGTTTGAGGTAATGGAAGCAATTAATTAATAGGGAGTAATGTAGTTGATTAATTTTACTCTCTTCAGTGCATGAATTTTCAATGAGCAGGCTATGATTTTTCTCTGATTTATGCAGTATTTGAAATTATTACCCAATAAATATATTTTGATAATTCTTGGATGGTAAATGGCTTGGAAAGAGATAATTTGAAAAGATGTATGTTTACCACGTGGTCTAGAAAAATACATTTTCCATACAATTCAATCTTTTCTACCTAAAAAGCTCTAATTCTTGTCAGGAGAAAAAAAGATACAGATTAAAATATTTTTAGATGATCCACACTCAGAGATTTCTGTTGCTTCCACTTTTTATGGAACTTTTCCTCAGCAAGCAAACAAATCTTTGAAATTTTAATAGTAATTCAATTCCTTTTTGCTGTTAAATAGCTAGGAGGGAGCAAGAATTTCATGGAACCCACAAAGCTGACTTGAAAGATAGGCTAATCTATCTCCAGCATAATCTGTGCTTGGAATGTCATCTCAAGCATCTCTTTTCCACACACTTTGTTGTATTCTTTCTGAACAATAGGTCACAAAAATTAAATAATTTTATAATTATATGGTACTAAAATCTCTCTATATATAAACCTGTTACCTGTTTGAAGATATGTTACCTGTTTGAAGATTTTTTTTATTTAAACACATTTTCATTTGGACATCAACTGACTGAATTCTTTTAACTATGAGGGGTTTTTCTGCTGACTTTTTCACATACAGAAACATGAAACAGTTTATTCTGTAAAGGGATATCTTGTTTTGTCAGTACCTATTCCAGTTCCCTCATTGTCCTAAGTTTTCCTTCTGTGCTTGCAACATGACCTGCCTCTGTTGAGAAAAAAACAGGGCAGAATTATTCTTGTGTCTCAAAAGAGAAAGGAATCCAGACCAGATGTCTCCTCCTGAGACCTCTAATCTAGTGCTCAATGCCCAAATGAAAAAGTGAGTTTTCTGCAAAATACAGTGGTCATCCTTTTTCTTTTACCTAAAGCTTAGAGGTGTGACACAGAAATCTAAATCTCTGCGGGGTGAATAGATCTTTCACAGCTTGCAGGAACTACTGCAGATAGAAAAATAAAATAAAGCAACAATGACACTTTCATCCATGTTTCAGAAAGAGTAATTCTTGCTATTTTTTTGCTTTTATTTAAAATAAATTATAAATCAGACCCCTCTTTTTAATAAAAGATCCTATATTTTAATATTTCTGAGATCTTTTTTTCTCCAACATTATTGACATAGCAAGTATACATTTTGCTCAGTGCTGATTTCTGAAACTTTGATTAGAATTGTTTTTAATGAAAAGTTATTAAAATTCATGTTTTTATAAAAAATAATTTAAAATTACATACTGTGAAACTAAGCCTTAAAGCATCTAAGGCACTCAGTGAATCTACCTCCTGATCTAGAGATGTTGAGTCTGTTCCTGTAAAAAATAGATTAAAGCCATTTCTTTGGATTATATTATAATATTAAAAATTCAAATATTAAATTACATTTTTATATGCACATTGATACATAAAATGTATTAACTTGAAAAGTAAAGAAAATTATTCAACAATTTCACCCATATCTTTTTCATCATTCCTTCCTTAGATATGTCATCCAGTGAAAGAAGCAGGGAGATGTTTTTGTTGTCATCTGACCGTTTGAAGAAAAACATTAAAATTTGTTTACTCATTTACAAAATCCTCATACTGTTATTCATAAAGGCTACATAAATTTTCTTGGTTTTTCTATTCTGTACAATCTTCAATACTTTTCTGCTTCCCTCTCAGCACAGCTCTGGTAAAATCAACATGGCAGATAATCTCCCACTGTATGAAAGCCCTTTAGGTGCTGCAGAATAATATTCAACATCTTCAACCATTGTTCCTGGTAAGTAACACTTTCCTCACTTTTTCTGTATTCAAACTCTTGCAAAGCCTTTCCTGATTTGCCTCTGTGCTACAGATGCAACAGTTACAGTGAATTAAATTGAATGAGAGGCTGTTTTGAACAAAAGAGGAGTAAAAGATTCAGGTTGTCCTTTCCTGCTGATGGAAGCATATCTTTATGAAAGACCTGAATGAGATTTTTGCAAAATTCCATTATTCATTTCAGTGCAATAATACAATCACTGTACAGTATGAAGCCAGCAATCAATAGTTTAGCACACAACTTTGATGAACTGTTTCTTCCTGCTTCCAATTTATACCTTAAAGAGGAGCTTTTCCTGTGGAGTTCCCTGTGTTCAACTAATCCACCAATTAGCTACTGTGACAAGGTTCTGCATTATCAAAAATCAAAGCTTTCCATAGAGAATAATCTTCTTGCTGTGGAAAGCTGGTCAGGGAGGAAGTCAATAAAAGACCAAGGATATATAAACTCAATATCAATCTCAATGTAGATTATGCACATTAAATAAGGATAGGAAGAGCATAGCCTCTGGACAGGACAGCAGTATCTTTTGAAGCAAACTACTGAAAAAAGCCCACTTAAAATGTTTAAATTATTAATGTGAAACACAGCACACTGTGATCTCTTTCAAAAAAAGAGATTTTTGCACCCCAGGATTTGGGTTGAGAAAGTGATCTGAGTTATTAGAAAAATGATAAGGTCTGTTGGATTTCTCTCTTTACTTCTATTTTGATTAATAATTCTGTTATAATAGTATTTTTCAATGTAGTCACTCCAGATTTTTAAATACTATTATGCTTAAGCAAAAAAACAATTGCAGAAATTGCAGTTCTCAGGTGAAGGATTGACATTGTTTGGCCGTCAGAAGCCTGTCTGGCTTCTCTTTTACTCTCCCTCCTCAAAAGGACAAGGGAAGAAAATAAGGTTGGAAACATTATGGCTCAAGAGAAAAACAGAGAGATTGCTATTTACCATCATGGGTAAAACAGATCAACTTTGCAAAAATCAATTTGTTATTTTCAATTAAAATAGACTCAGATAGTGAGAAACAAAAAACCTAAAACACCTTCCTACCTTTCCCCTAGGTCTTTTTCACTCAGACTTATTCCTTTATTCCCAACTCCTCTATTTCCCTACCTCCAATAATTGCAGAGGGGTGGGGAAATGAGGGGTTGAGCCCAGTCCATACCATTTCTCTCTGCTTCTCATTTCTCCTCCCACTTTTGCCCTGCACCAGTGTGGGTCCTTTCTATGGGCTGTCCTTCAGAATAAGCCTGCTTCAGTCTAGTCTCTCCATGTGATCTAAGAAATATCCACCTGCTCCAGTGTGTGCTCTTCCCTGGCTTGCAAGGATGACATCCTCCCCTTCCTTCCTCACCGACCTGGGTGCCTCAAACTTTTTTTCCTCCTCATTTTTCACTACCCTCTGGATTTTTTATCTTTTCTTAATGTTTTCCTAGACATGCCATCAGCTTGGCTGATAGGTGGAGCCATGTCTTGTGGAGGGTCTGATGCAGAGTTGTCTGGATCTGGTCATCTCCAGCATGGAGCAGTCCCAGCCTCTGCTCAGAGGCCACCCATGTGCTCCTTCCACTGCCAACACCTGGGCACAGACAGCCAATGTGCTGCACCCAGTCATTAATGCTGTCTACTAACCTGGTAAAGAAAAATCTATATGAACCCCAAAGGTATTACAGAACACTCAAAATAAGCTTTCCTGACCAGTCCTCTGCCTCCTTCTTCCTATGCTATATAGAAAAGATCTGGCACAAATTACCAGCATATGGAAAATCAGAGCTGTGTTCATGAGTTGCTGCTTTTAAATTGGAAGAAACTTTTCTCCATTCCCCCATTTGGCAAACTTCCTCAGTTTTGTGATATTTATCTTCTGATGTAGAAATAAAGGTGATTAACAGGAGCAGAATATGATTGTTTGATGACACTAAAAGTTAGAGCATTTCTAACACAGGGGGCTTGGGCTGAAATTTGACCTGTGTTTCAGAGCTGTGCCCAAATTAATGGGGATAAAATTATTGGGGTTAGTTACTCACTTCTGTTCTCACAGTCTGAAATCTGACCAGGTTAATATAGAAATATTTTTGGTTTGGGTGCCTTTGCTAAGCCTTTCATCCCTGTAAGTATTGGAGTTGACTCAACATAACTGTTTCACATGCTGACTTTTGATTTCATGTATTCCAAACAGAAAAAAAATATTTGGGAAATTACCCAAGAAATGGAATCTGCTTACCATGAAAATTGAAATCAGACTCTGGCAGGTCACATATCTAACGGTGAAATGAAGGGAAACTATTTTTTAAGAAACGTGAGTGTGAAGATTTCCCATTGTTAGCTCACTCACAAAACTTTACTTACTTAAGAATTTCCCATGTTTGGTGCATCCCAGACTGCAAAAGATGTTTTGACAGTGATGAGGTAGTGCTTCTCCGTAGAGTCTGAACAATTCACAAAACCACTGCCTTTCCTTAATAAAAAATGGAGGTCAACTGCTATCATTCTTCTTGTATGTCTGTTAATTCTCTGGGCAGTTTGCAGTACATTTCCTTTTCCTGCTCCTTAGTTGTTTGAAGCATTAGACTATTTTCTGGAATATGTGGTACTGGCTTATAGGGACCAACAGAAGACTTTATTTTGAAGGGAGAAATACTTTCTATTGCAATTGAAGCAGAAGCTTATTTTGTAGTTTCCAACAGAATAAAATATGTGATTTATTTCAGATAGTAGGTCAAGAACTCATATTTTACACATTCAAGACATCACTAGTTTTCATAATTTTTCCTTGGTCTCTCATAAATATTGATATGTTTATTAATTTTCTATTATTTAATTTTTTTTCACTGTAAATGTAAGGCATCCAAAATACTTTTTTCCATGAGAACCCAAAATATTAGGGTCAAATATTCTGTTAATGTGACAAAGAGAACAAGGTCATCGCTTTCTTTTTTTATCTTCAGGCTTCCAAAATATGAGCAACAATTTTTTCCATTGCCTTGACCTGCTTTGCACTTGTCCAAGTAGGATTAAAATTACTGGAGAAAGTAATTTTATAGAGGTGTATATATTTATTGAAAATATTAAGACAAACTAGGGACCTGTTTTGCCTCTATTTTATGTTAAAGCATAATATTTAAACAATTTCAAGCTCAGACATTATCAAATTAATTTCTTAACTTTTATAAAAATATTTTCTATTTATCAAGAGAAACCAATAAAAATTCCTTCTGTTTGTGCACTAACCAGTGTATCAATATACTCTCATAATTTACTTGTTCAACCGAAACAAAATTTCTTAAATCTACTTACAAGGTTTCTACCAACATAGCTAGATCAGTTTCTAAGTAGATTTTTTTGATTGGCACAGCTCTTTAGGACGCACATGCACAGATATCTGTGTGTAGTAGAAATTTCTGGATAATATTATTAAGATATATATTTTATTATGAATTATACTTCAGATATCTCTATATATTTCTTGTGAATTTCACCCCTGACTCATGCAAGGTGACAAAGTTGATATTTTTTCAGATTAGAATTATATTTATGAGTTTTTAAAATTTCAAAGGAAGAATTTTACTTCAAAATAAATTGTTGAGGTACTTTTGAAGGCAGGCAATTGGATTGGACACAAGGTGTTTTAGAGAATATATAAAAACTAAATTACATGTGAAATTGTGAGTGAAATGAATTCACAGATGTCTGAAAAACAGAAGGTTGTCTAACAATTTCCCAAGTTTACTAATCACCTTGCCTAAGACGTATGTTCTTTCTTGGGAAAAACCCAACACAGCTCTGCTTGCCAGTCTGGGCTCAGCGCATGCCTGGGGTCGTATTCGAAAGCCTTTGATGAAGGTGAGAAGGGAAAGGTGAGACACAGTCTCAGGGTGCTCTCAGGACAACTCTGAAGACTCCTCTTATCCCTGGATGCAACAGAATAATTTGCATTTACACAGTGGAACATCCATCCTGTCTTTCAAACAGGGAGGAGAGGGAGCCTTGATATCTGTGGCTGTCATTAAGGCTTCACTTGATTCAACACAGATTGCCACTGTAACACTATATTACGATATTTGGATGAAAACAATTTACAAATTAAAAGTTTTGATCCTAAGAGAAAACAAAGATTAAAAAAAAGTCAGAATTAATGAGGTCCTTAAGAAGACAAAATAGCATTAGTATATGCTGAAATATTATTTAAGATGCTTGAGAAATGCATACTTTTATAGCATGTTTTTCATGTTCTATTGGTTAAATCAATCAAAATCATATCTCTGTATGGGTGAATTGCCCCTTTTCTTGCCTGAAATTGTTTGGGATTACTCAAGCTTTAGGAGTCTTTTTTTTTTTTTTCTCATTTCCATGTACTTAAAACATGGATGAACTGAACTAATGGCAGAGACCTATAATATTCACTGCATGCACTTTCCCAGCTGACTGCTTACTTTGAAACCATTCCCAGCACTGCTGGCTACGACCTTTAAGCATACTCTGAAAAAGCAGGTAATGCCTACACTTCCTGAAGAGCTACTTTCCTCTAAGATCCTTTTATTCCAATAAAGATACAAGGTAAATACAAAACAAAGGAAAACAGAAAAATAGAGCTTTACTTTCCACCTCAGTACCTACAACTGCTCCTTGCTTATTTTTCAAAATATGTTTTTTGTTTCACCTGGAAATTATTATCCAGAAATAAAAGCTAAATAAAACATTAATAGGTCACAGAAACTGTCAGAAGCCAGTCTCTTCTCCTTCAAAATAGCTGCTGTCCAGTGTTGGCTATTGAAGTCTACCTCCCATGGTTTGCATGTCTGAATGCCCTGCTGGCTCTCCAGAGCAGAGCAGGAGGTGGAGCAGAAGGAAAGTGTAACTTACATAAAGATACAAGCCAAACAAAGCTGCTTGGTCTAATTTTAAGCTTACAAGAACTGAAAATGTTTCTTTTAAAATATCAGTTACTGAAATTTCAGTAAACCCTCAATATGTTGTTTGCACAATATAATTCTTCATATTTTCACAGCAATGGCCCAATGACCTTTCCTCCTCAAAACCTTCCACTTTTAGTTAAAAATTTCAGTTTAGGTGTGGATTGCTATTTATCAGAGAGGTACTACTTCTGAAGTTTTATTCTTCCCTCCAAAGGAGGTGTCATGCACACAAAGCACCCCCCAAAGATCTTCCACCTGAGCAAAATTAATGTCTACAAAGTCTGAAAATGATAGCACGCTGGCATCTTCAAACTCTGTTTTTACAGTCAGGCTGCATAAGTTAGAGTTTTTAGCCTTTTATAAGGCTAACCACTAAATTTCTGAGCTCCTTATGCAAGATTGGACAGTTATCATATAAACTTCTGTGTAAACAAAACTAAAATAAATGAACCCCCTCCCAAAAAAAAAAAAAAAAAAAAGTCCACTATGAGTTATATGCCCATCTCAAAAATTCACAATACTTAGACCAAACCCAGAGGACTCTCATATAGACATTACTGAAGGCGTTGAACTATTCACTGTTGTAGTTCAGCTTCAGAGCAAAATACTGAGTAAGACACAGCAGAATAAAATGGTTTCAAATGGAGCCAAGGATAAGGGCAGGATTTAAAACCTCAATGTCAAAACATTTTCATACAAGTTACAATAACTGGGAAAGGACTCTTTCAGCCTAAGAAATTAATGGTTTATTTTTTAAGGAAAACCTCAACATTTTAAGAAATATACGTACAATCAAGACTCCGACTTCACCTTCAGGTGTCATCAAATAACAACAGCACAAACATTACAGTATCTTCTCATGTATTATTATTTTTATGTTTAAAGGCATGTATTATTCCCTTATAATAAAGTCTGTACTGCCTAATTTCCCCAGCACTGGTTTTGTTTAGAATTGCAGTGCTGTGCTGATGCTTCCCAAACTCGTTTGAAGATCCAAACACTTTAAAATACTGTCCTTTTAGGTGTCCGGTAATAAAGTTTTTCAACATACAGGATCAATTTCTTTCACATCATTAAAAGCATTAGAAGGTTTTTATATGCAGACTACTTAGGAAGGAATCTATATGCAAGGAATTCCTCAAGGTCAGTTGATTGCATTAATTTTGTGTCACAACACAAAGGTAAGTACTTCAGAATTATTCATGCTCCTGTTTTTAAATGTTCTTTCTATGTTCATAGACATTCAATATAATGCCACTTGTTAGCTTTATTGCAACCTACTTTCTAGGGATGTTATTTATTAAGAGAATCATAATAATTTGAACTCTGTAGAAAAGTCCACCAATTTTATTAATTCATATGTAATGTCAATCAGAAAACTAATGGGCAGACAGCACAGAGGTTCTGTTTTGAACTTTCAGTTTAAAGTTTGTCCTAATTTAAGAACTTAGAGCTTTTTTGCAAATATTGGAAAGGTTTATTTGGTCCTCAAAGTGTGAATTGGCAATTTTAGGGAAGACCTGATATGTTTTTCTAACCTTTTGTTTAGCAGTAAAGTAGCATAATACCACTACATTTCAAGACAAATCAAAATGTCAAAGAACTGTACAATGTAAAATATTTTCATCTCTGTAAATGAAATGACATCTCCACTTAATCTTTGTCTTGTTTGTACTTTTTACTTGTTCAGTGATCCACACAAACATGAATTTTCTACAAGTTAAATCACATGCTCTAACCCTTAAGTAATTTTTTCCAATCCCAGGTGTGGGTTTTACTTATACAGTGTTTGAAGGACCACAGTCACAACACAGGGAATAACTCTTTAACATTGGGTGGTTTTGTATTATCTTGCTGAAGCATAAATTTTCAGACAAAGGAAAAGTTTGGCTTAGGCAGCTTGACTTTCAACTGTTCTTTCTATATTCTTGAAACCTTCATGTATATGTGTGAATGCATGTACTTCATGTGATATCCATGGTAAGACTTTAAGCAAGTGAAAGCCAATATGTGAATTTTGAGAGAAATACCTATTTATTTCTCTACTGCTCTAGTTTCTGCTACTTTGTCTTTTCCATCATAGTATTCAGTCCCACAGAGCACAACACCACCTTTAAGAGACCGCTGAGTTACTAGATAACAGCATGTGCCAATTTAAAATCAATCAGGTCTATGTCTTACCATGCTCCCTTCCCCTCTGCTACAGCTTCTCGTGAGCAAAGGTCTAGCTAAATTATGGCAGCAGCTGGCAGGGAATGAGGAACAAGTTTCTTTAATGATGAAACTGAGACAGCAGTTTAAAACAGACCAAAAAGCTCCCTCTGAGGGTTTGAAACAAGAACACCATCAATAGATGCAGATCCACAGGCACCTTAGCTGAAGGCGAATGACCTTTTGGCATCCTAGGAGGAAGTTCTCTCACAATAGGGACACTTTTATTAGTGATACATCACTGCCAGAGAAGGAAAGTGTTCAAGATGACAGTTCTGTAAGCCTCCTTACATTCACAAAAGGCAGCATTAGTCATTGTTATTTTCTGTTTAGCAGTGTGCCAGATATAATGACTGTTCCTCTTTACAGGTATTTCCACCTTCTCCTTGTATTATGGCTATCTGAATTTATTCTTCTTGCAGGATTCACAGCATAAATTATACTTGAAAGCACTGCAGTGGGCAGACAGTCTGGATGGCCAAACAGGCAGGGAGATGCTTTCTCAGAGATGCAGGGAGGAAGCTGGTAGGAAAGCAGAAGAGAAAGGTGAGGTTGAACAAAACTGCAAACTGTCATTTTCTGCAAAAATGAAAAAAACAGAGTATTCATCCAAGATCTGGAGGACCTGCATACGTCCAATTTCCTTGCTGCACATCTGTATTTAGATCTCCATTTCCCATACTATGATTAATTAGTGTAGCATTAGGTGTCATAAACTGGATTTTACTCACAGTTTGAAGATTTTGCTTTGACATTGAAGACCTAGCTTGATTTTGAAAATGTGATGCATTAACCCACTATTTGAACCTTCATTTTTCAATGGACATATATGTCTGTGCTGTAGTGATGTCTGACATTCTTACAAATACTAATGCATGATACCAATTTAGTTGAAAATATGAAAAGCTGTAATTCCTGGCATTCACTTGTATTAAGCAGTGATAGACTTGTCAGAGGACTACACAGACCTCTTCTTGTACTGCCCAAGGTTACACATGCTTCCACATGGTACAAGTAACTTGTGGTCTCACAGCTGAATAAACATCCATCTGGAAGTAAAAATAAGACAGCAGAATAAAACAGTTTTTCAGAATTTTTTTTTTTTTCATTTTATTAACATTAAGACTTAATTCATTGAAGTTTTTTTAAAAGAAAATTAAAATAAATTTTGCATTTTGTACTTCATTTCTCTAAAGTCAGATTAGAGAACGTTTGAGTGGGAAACAGCAGCTAGAACTGGAAAGAGCCTAGAGAAGCTGGAAGATAAACCTGGAGTTTACATCAAATAATCAAGCCTAGAACTGGTGGCAGATGTTTGCAGAGGAAGCCCAGATGAGAAGAAGGCTGGCACGGTAATGCCCTTGAGGTTATTGTGCCTCCAGAGCCCAAATGTCTGTGTCTAACTTTCTTCAGCTGTTAGCAAAACTCTCAAACACTCCTATTTCTTTATGCATCGCAGCACACGAGTGTCAATAGCCTACTATTGTCACTGGCTTTTATGACAATTACCTGAAGCAGCAGAAGCCAAAGAGTTAAAATTTTTCAGTCTAGGTGTGGACAAATTATATACATGATTGTGCTGGTTTTGGCTAGGGTAGGGTTAATTTTCTTCCCAGTGGCTGGTATGGGGTTGTGTTTTGGATTTGTGCTGAACACAGGGTTGATAATACAGAGATGTTTTTGTTATTGCTGAGCAGGGCTTGCACTGAGCCAGGGCCTTTCCTGATTTTTGTGCTGCCACACTGGTGAGAGAGTGGGGGGTGCATGGGAGGCTGGGAGGAGACACAGCCAGGACAAGTGACCCAGACTGACCAAAGGATATTCCAGACCATGTAACATCATGCTCAGTGCATAAAGCTGAGAGGAAGAATGCAGAAGGGGGTGATGTTCAGAGTGATGGTGTGCTGGCCATGTGATGGAGCCCTGATTTCCTGGGGATGACTGAACACCTGCCTTCCTGTGGGAAGCAGTGACCCAGTTTCTTGTTTTGCTTTGCATCTATGCATGACTTTTGCTTTCCCTGTTAAACTGCCTTTATCTCAACCCACAAATTTCCTACATTTTACCCTTCCAATTCTCTCCTGCTGGTGGAGCAGTGAGCAGCAGATGTGTGGTGCTTGACTGCTGGCTGGGGTTAAATCACAACAATGATGTATTATGATGGTATTCCCTTTTTCTAAAGTTTATTCTTTAAAAAGAGGAAAATCAATGTTATATTTAGTGTTAGTATACATTCATTGCACAGGAAAGTGTCCCCAAAATTTAGATATTGTCCCCTTACAATGCATTTTCATGTCTTGTTCCACTGTATTTTGTGGTAACACTTAAATTTGCTTATCCATGTCAAGCCACTTCTGTGAAATTCCTGAACCATCTCTTCCATGAACCTGTGGCAGAGTTGGCTTTGCAGCAGTAATGCCTTTACTCTAGAATCCATACCATTTTTGTTTTCAGAGGTAGGAATATATATATATATAAGAATGCACAGGCTTGCAGGAGATTGAAAGAAAAGTTTCATCATATAGCTGTGTCAAATGTCACTGACACCAAACTTTCTTTACAATATACTACCCCTTATGTTCTCAAAAATGGATGGAGATGAAATACTATTTCTGGAAAAAAAAACAAAAATACAGGAAAAAGCTTTTTCTGAACTAAAACAGTACTGAATTCAGAGGGATTTAGACAGTGCAAGTAAATGAGCCGTGAAACCTAAGCAAGCAAAGAGAAGAAAACAAAACATTAACTCATATTTGCTCATTAAGGGATCAGATATTCTGTGCAGTGAATGTAGGGGGAGTTCTGTGAAAATTGCAGTTTACATTCTGCAGTTTAGTTCTGTATCATAATACATTTGCATACAGCAGCCAAATTAAGCCAGTACTAACAAACTTAATTAAGGCAATCAGTACTTTTCTGATTGATATTGTACATACAGCATATTTTTATATATAAATGGTGTTTGCAGCTGCCTGATACACAGTTGTATGGCACCCTACCACTTAAAATAGACATTTTGGACCTTCAACAAAGTAGGAAATGGTGTGAATCAAAGTCATTCTTGGAGTTCAAATTTTTCCATAGGCACTCCTAATTTTCTACTTATACCATTTGCCTGTCTGGTGTGTCAATATGCTCTACTCAGAATAAGGCTGAAGAGCGCAAGGGAGAAGAGAAGGTATAAGAGGCCCTGAAACTCATCTTCTTAAAAAATATGCATTTCCAGTTGCTCCATTGACAGCTCATAAACCTGAGAAGCCTAGGAGAGTTCTAGGCTCTGAACATATCTGCTTCAGAGTAACTTTTAAATTAAAAGAAAAAAGCGACATGGATGAGAACATAGGAAAATAATTCCTGCTTTAGACAATTGTGGATATTTATGGCTAAAAGAACAAGCTCCTTCTCTTAGAGTGAAATATCATACAAATTTATAAAGAGAACTGAAATTTTAAGACCATACGAAGACTCTAAAAATGTCTCTTTCCTGTAGACCCCTACATCCTACTCCTCTTGACAGCTACAGGGACTTGAATTTCCAATATAATTTGACTTCTGATGATACAAACCTCAGTGCTGAGATGGGGAAGAATAATAGAACTGGTTGGAATTTCATCCTTTCCTTTCAAAGACACTAAAGGATCTGCAGAAGACTTTTAACCATTACCCTGAAAGCAATGAAACCAATGTTTCCTGAAAATCAAAAGTGAGATGAGCTCAGAGATGGAGAAGCAAAATTCTTCAGTGACTGTTTAAAGCTCTTTCCTTATACTTTGCACAACTAGCAGTAGCATGTGAAATCTCTATTCCTGTGAATAAAATAATTTTTAAAATCACAAAATCACAGGATCTTTCTTATGCTGCAGTAACCAAAACTCGAGGTGTGGCCACCCCAGTGCAGAGCAGAACATGACAATACCCTCCCTTGCCTGGCCAGTGATGCTGTGACTGATGCCCCCAGGACAGGGCTGGCCCTCCTGGCTGCCAGGGCACTGCTGACTCACGTTCAACTTTCCATCATCCAGGACCTCCAGGTCCCTTTTCATGGTGCTACTTTCCAACCTCTCATTCCCCAGTCTGTCCACACATCCAGGGTTGCCCCATCCCAGGTGCAATCAGTCATTTTCCTTTGTTGAACTTCATATGGTTGGTGATTACCCAGTCCCTTAATATATTAAGGTTTCTCTACAGAAGCTTCCTGCTTCCATGGCTACAACAGCTCTTCCCAGTTTTGTATCATCTACAAACTTGCTTAGTAACCCTTTGAGTCCCACATCCAAGTTGCTAATGAACATGTGGAAGAAGCAGCCCTAAGAGTTTGCTGCTCCCTGTAGACTGGCATTTTAGATCCTATATTGGCAATAAATACTGTTGGGAGGAAAGGGTTGAAAGGGAAGGAATAGCAAAGAAGATGGTAAATTCACTCAAGTGCCCCTTGCAACTGGGAATTTTAAAGCCTGAAGTATATCAGTGTGGGAAAACTCCATTTATTGTGCCTAATGCTGTTCTTCTTCTGTCTGCTTTGAGAAGTAGAATTCCTGTGTAGAGAGAATGCACTCTCACCCACGTGCTTGAGCCACTTTGGAGAGCGACCAAAATCTCAGAGATCCCAGTGTGATGGTAGATGTGGAGTGTGGGTGAGGTCCTTGGAGAGATGGGGGCAGGAAGCAGGGCCCACCAGGATGGCCAAACCCTGACAGTGCCCGTGTCCCTGCTCCTGTGAGTCTGCAGCCCAGCATGGTCTGGGGATGTTCAGGCAGAGAGGGAATGAAATAAACCTGCTCTTGGCATTTCAGCTGTGGTTCTGTGGTCACCCTCTTACCTGCACGTGTTGATTCACAAAATGCCAAGGTCCTGCAACTTGTTGGACCAGAAAGAAGAATTTCAAAATGGGGTTTGCCCTTTCTAAATGTGTTGTGACCACTGGACTATGTAAAAGTAGAAGAAATGTACTGAAACCTCAGTGCTACTTACTTTGGTGATGACAGAATTTACGTTCTGAATAATAGAATAGTCCTCTATCTCTACAACACATTCACCTGCAAGGCAGAATATAATTGTCTTCTCTCTAGTATTGTCTCACCTTTTGTAATTTATCTTTGACCTAAATTACCTGATCTGCAATTGAATGCTTACCTTCTATTATCCAAAGATATTTCTTTGTAAATATTTTTGTTTGTTTTTTCTAATGCCTGCAAAAACAATGACTTCCATCTCATCTCTAGTTTATTTCTTTTCACTTAAACACTGAAAAATTATTTTTGCATGACTAGTCTTCCTTTGTTTCTGAATGATAAATTGAGTCAGATCAGCAAAACATAAAAGAGATAGTAGATCTAATACACTTTAAAATCTGCATTGAATTCATCTGGCTTCAGCAAAATCAATTATTTCTATACAAGTTTTAATCCTTTCTAGGATAGTTATTTTTTTTTTTACTATCTTGGCATCTTTAAACTCAGTTTAACTATGCAATTTTAGTATTTTTATATTTTCAGAGTCCTCTGTGTGTCAGATAGCACATTTGCTGTATTTCTTAGCTGTCATTTAACAGGGCAAAGCAGTAGTTTAATTATTCATAGTTATTAATAACATATTTTAGTAACCAAAATGGACAAAGGATGTCTTTCAAGAGGTGAGAAATGCTATTGAGAGCAGCATCATGGCCAAATCATCAACATGGTACTGATTCTCAGGCAGGTATGCAGGTACCTGAAGGGCAGTCATTAGATCAGATACCTCCAGGGGTAGAAATTGCTGGGACTGGCAGTAGGTCACCAGGTCCAAGGTGTCTAAGGAAGAAAGCTGAACCAGTCTGCTGAGGGACTGCTAATTATTAAGGAAACAACATCCTGTATTGCTGTTTTTCTCTGCCCTCAGGGAAAAGTTGGCACCAGGGCTGTGTCAGAGATAAATGACTGTTAAGATCTTACTGCAGAGGGATTCAGCATGTGGAGGGCAGTCTCAAGCAGGTGATTTTGAGATGAGGTGATTTTTATTTCTCTTCTGAGAAGGCCATCCAGCACACTGATGTCTGCAGAGATACCCTGTTTCCCTTTGCTAACTCAGCATGAAAGGTGGATTATTACACAGTTAAGTACAGACATTTCACTCACATCTAAGGACAGCTCACACCGCTCAGTGGGAAAAATTATTTTCCTCTTCTGGTAACTTAAGCTATAATAATAGTAAAAAAAAAAAAAAAAAAAAAAAAAAAGTCAGTACTTGAGTTATAGAAAATCTGCAATGCACAAGTGGAAAATAAATCAATAAAATATCTTTCCTAACAAAATATGCAGTTTATTACAACACTGGATACTATATTGGTTTTCCCTGAATAGAAAGAAGGCAAATCTCTCTGTTTCATATAAACATATTTCTATCTTGCAATAAATTGTATCTATAAATTATTTATACTGTAACTTGTCAACGGGGAAATGTGCACTGGAAGCAAGCAATGTATGTATATATAAAGGGTATATACGTATATTTGTACTATGAAAGTAAAAGAGGGGTAGCAGATGACAAAAAGGATATATAAGGTAAGTCTTCTGCATAGCTAGTCAAATGAAAAAGGAATAACAGGAACAATAAAATTTATTTTACATAGAAATTAACTATAATTTTATAATAACAGTTTTCAACAAGCACATAATCATGAAATTCTCTTAGCCTTCTGTAGAAAGAGGTTAATTTGGTTTTTTTTTTTAGAAAACTCTCATGAGGTATTATTAAAATGTTTAGTAGAGAACTAACAGTAAAACCAACTGTATAAGGTAGTTCACTTGTCATAGAGAAATTGCAGAAAATTGCTTAATTATTTATGGTCAGCAGAAAATTCAGCTAAAAAAATTATACCTGTTAGGCAGAATTTTTAGGTAAAACTCAAGAAGTAACAGAAAGGGCAAATAAAAATATTGTATGTGAAGTGATATAGATTCTAACTCCATGTCTAGGCAAGCAACAAATCAAATAGTGTGGTTGTTGACTTGCCTCTGAGCTATATTCTTGAGAAATACAACATTCTGGCACGCAGACCAATATTTCTATGCACAATCAGCCATATCCCACAAGGAATACACAGCATTTGATGTAAAATCAGATACAATATTCTTCACAGTGGATGAACTTTTGTTTATGTCCACTGACTCTTTCACTAAAGTAAAATGTCTCTGAAATAAAAATGTTGCAAGTATTTAAAACATTGCTCTTCAAATGTCTCACTATAGGCTTTCCTTCTCTTTGTTCTTTAGAAATGAATAGTTAACTATGAACAATTAACATGAATCTATTTTAGCTAAGGGAAAAAAATTAACTTGAAAATCTGGACACACAGATCTATAATATATTCTCATTTCTCAGATCGTTGCTACTAATAATATATAGTTGTCATTCCATAATGAAAATCAAATGGAGATTTTTCTTGAATTACAGAGTCTTAAATGCATAGTGAAATGTAAGAATAATTTACTGATACTTCTCTTTTCTCTTGTGTTGTTTTAATTACTTAAAACACAGCACTTTAATGTCAGTTTCCAAAATTTGTATCAGCAAGTAACATCCTGACTGGAGGACTGATTTTAAGGGGAATGGGTCAAATAATCGACTGGAACATATAGACACTCACAAATAATATATCTTTTCTTTGTATTAATTATTTTTTTCAACACTGATGTTGTTTACAATTTTTGTTAATATTCTGTTTGTGCAATTTGGAGTCTGTCTATCAATTGAGGGTAATTTCTTGCACAGCAAGAAAAACCTATGAATGTTTTGTGTTATAAACATTGTTGTAAACATAAATGCAGTAAATAGATCAAAGAAACTTAACATGATTTTCTTGAAGAATAAGAACAAAGTACTGAAATTGGGAAAAAAACCCCAGATTTACCATATGAATTTAGATGATAATAATTATGAAGGACTATCAATATGATCTTTGGAGAACTATCACAATGAAAGTGCAGAAAGTCATCATCTATCCTAAAACACTCTTAGTGAAGTTTTAATTTTCAGTCTAGTGTTAATAGGCTGCATTTTAATGCCTACAGTATAGATTATTCCAGTAACATTCTTAGCTAAACAACAATTTCTCTGTTTCTCCAACAATAATGCACTGATTTTGAATATAGTAATTTCTGTATTAGTACTGTGCTTGCAATAGAAAATGAAGTGTGTAAGAGACTGCAAATGATGTTGGCAATGACAGACTTGAATTTCTTTATATAGTTGTTGAAATAAAGAGAGGCCTACTTGGAGCTACTCTGATCCTTGGTCTAGCAGGACCTGCAGGACAAATGAAATAACAGATTTTGCTGAAAATAAAATGTTTATGGACATGAATCTCTATTTAGTCTTTTCCAAAGCCATTGGGCTATGATTCCACAATTTTGTTGATTTTTTTTCATCTATGCCATATGTACTGACTGTTTTTATGTACATTAGTACACAAGTATTTATCATCCTACTTCTTGGTAGAATATTTTCTTATGAGTCAACCAGCTTTTAAACAACTCAAACAGCAATTGGCATTCAGTTTTGACAAATGTGATTAAATTATAGATCTTGTTACCTTTATTTGGCCAAATATAATAAAGTTCTTTTCTATTTTTGCTTTCTTTTTTTTTGTAATTATTCTGAACTAGCATGTTCTGGGAATGTAATTCCTCAAATAAGAATTTGACCAAAGCTTTCCAGGAAATAAGTAGAGAATTTTGATTCCCAATATTACACCTAACTTAAATCTCCCAATATTTTTCAGGTTTGTGTAAGAATAGGCTCAAAATAAATTAAAAATATTTAGAAGTTATGTAATGAATTTTAGTTACATTTTAAGTTTTATATGATCAATTCTTAAGAACCTTTGTTCTTTAGATTTCTGTAGAGGGTTCACTTCAGTGTTACTTGAACAAGAAGCACTGGATTACAAACACTGAATGTTGTATTTGAAAAACTGTTTTCCAAACTATGCTTTTCTGAGTTGTATATGACTTTACTGGGGATAGGATTTCTTCCCTATATTTTTTATTTTTTGTTCTCAGAGGTTAGGAAACCATCCTCAGTGGTAAGACAAACCTCTTTGCATGGAGAATCAACAGATCTGAGCTTTGAACTACAGGAAAGATAGGTGCAGCATAGAGATTGAGACCTGTTCCTAAACATCTGCATAATGTGGTCTGTCTTTGAAAATCTAGTGGTTTAATTATTGCTTTCATTTGTATTTTTTAATTATTCAAATAAGAGTTCCTTGCATTTTAGTATACCACTCAACTTCCTGTGCGTCAGTTGGATATTTCCCCATTTTCCACAGATTAAAAGGTTCACTATTTTAGGATATTTCTACTTACTCTTCAGGCTAAATTTATTTATGGCAGAAAGCACTACACTGAACACATGCCAAAAGAAATCTGGACTGAACCTGTAAGACAACAGTTGGGATCCTTCTCCTACAATTCTATGTAGAAAAATACTAGAACAGAGATAAATTTATGACATGTAATTCATGAGGTGTTACTGCAACTTCATAACCTGATTTGACTCTGTACCTTTCTTGTGCATAATCATGTAATTAGGAAACAAAGGAAGGATGGACAACTTAAAATTCATGACATGAAATACAACCTCTATGCACTGACAACAAGCAATTATAAACCCTGCAACCTTCAATTTGCTGGTGATCATATGCATCTCCAGAGACCAGCAAGAGCTGAAGTCTACACAGTGAATGTGTTCTGACTGTGGATCACATACTTTTCCGATATTTTGCTATTACCTTTTTTACCTATCCTTTCTTTTAAGTGGCACAGAGAGACAGCACAATGTTTTAATCATTGAATGTATCCAGCTGACTTGAGAAGAATGTAGCTGCTGTAGGAATAACCCCTGACTTTGGAGGTCTTGGCCCCCAGTTACTGATCTATGAGTTTCACATAGATCTCATGTGAGTACAAGTATATTTTTCAAAGTATGATATGATAGCACATAAAAGAAAACATACTAGCGAGTACAGTTTCATAATAATAAGGAAATACTCCTGTTCCATTTTATCCCAATTATGTTGTGTTATTGTACTGTGCACCCATGCCCAGGCTCTGGCCACAGGGGCTGCAGGGCACCTCTGTCAGGAGGGGCAGGGACTGCTCTGGGATGACACAGCTGGATCCAGAGGGCTCCAACCCACTCTCTGCAGGGCATGGCATCCCTCAGCCAGATGAAGTGCTCCAGGAAAACAGTTAAGGAAAGGCAAAATACCCTTTCAAAACAGTTATGGTCTGACCATTAACCCTCTTTCCCATCAGTCTTGCATAGCTCAGGGACAGGGAAGAGGCAGAAGAGATGAGAAAGGCATGAAGTTGAGATTGGGAACATGTGTGTGTGTGTGTCTGTGTGTGTGTGTGTGTGTGTGTGTGTGTGCAGGTGTTTTAGTTTTTGTCACTATCCAAATCTATTTTAATTGGCAGTAACTTAATTTTCCCCTAGTCCCTATTCATGTATTTTGCCATGATGATAATTGTTGAGTGATCTCCCTGTCTATATTTTGACCCATGCACTTCTCTCACTGAAAGAAGGATCATAATACTTTAGAGACAGTTGTGTGATCTACAAGAAATTTCATCTGATTCAAGTCAGTTTGGCAACAAAAAGGTAAATTGATTATTCTGATTTGGAATTAGAATAGGAGAGAGACTTGAGGGGTTTTAGGCTTTATTATTTTTGGTGACTTAATAATAAAAATTTCAAAACATCATGCTTGTCACAAAACTAAAACTGGCCATAGATACCCATATCTAGTCAAGGTCCTTTTCAATGCTTTGCAATTGTCTCACAGGTAAATGTCATAAGTGAAGAATAGTATTTAGAAATTACCTTTGTATCTTAAAAGAAAGCAGGAGGTAATTGTGATATGTTGACTTTGGTGAGCTGCCACATCTTAACAGAAAAACAGCCACTGACCTTCCAATAGGCTCCTTTTGCTGGACTTTCTTACTCCTCCAATCTATCTGACCACTGCCAGACGGAAGTATTTGAGCTGAACAAAAAAATTTGCAGCTACCAGCACTGGAGTTATTTCCTTTTCTGTTCCTAGGTACCTTTTCTCATTCCCTTTTCTCTCTCACATAGAGGGAATCTCCCCCTTCCTTTTCCAGCAGGTCCTTCTTATTGAGCCTATACCCATCACTCACTGCACTCCAAGCATGTGACATCCCACCACACCTTTGTTGCAACTGTGTGCAGACCTGTAGTTCCTTCTTTTGTTCCCCATGCTACATGCATTAGTGCTCAGACATGTGAGAGGGGCACTTGTTCAGGTCATTGTCCCAGAAAAAGTGTGAAAATTTCTCCCATCATGCCATCCTCTTGGCTTTCCCTTATTTGTGTGAATACATTGGGATTTGCCCATTTCTGTTTTACTTTGTTGATTATTATGTCTGTCTTGCCCACATCACCCTGCATAATTTGCTTCTCAATCTGGCTCACCATTTTCTCATCTGACTGAAGGCTGACAACTCCCTTCACTGTAATTTCCAGTTTGAAGCTCTCCTCACTTTGCTTGGAAGCCAGGTGGCAAGGATGATTGTGCCCTGCTTAGAATTCTCCAGTCCTAGAAGTGGGTCCCATGGTCATAAAAATCAAGTTGTTTTGTTTCCAAGTGCTATTACTGTATAATTTGTACTATGAGGTCAAGCATCTAAAAAATAATTAGCCAGATTTTTACTTCCAGCTGAGTGAATCTGCAGCAACAGGTGTCATGCTTTTCTTTTCTATTTATGCTTCTGTCCAAAATGAGATGGCAATCATCCTCATTATTTAACACTACCTAGACAAAATATTTGATGTATCTAGACTCTAACAAAAGAGTTATTTCTGTAAGGAAATTTTTCTAGAAGAATCACTGCATGCAGCTTGAGGAAAATGTTTACTGAAATGCATGAAGGTTGTTTGGAATTTTCACAACACTTCACTGAAAGTGGTTCTACACTACTTGACTTCCCTCATTTTCCTTTTATGTAACATAACCTGTTCAACAAAACCACGCATAATCACCAAGTAGTCAGAGACTCCTAACATCAGGCAGACCTGATTCAGTGTGTCACGTTGCTGAACCTACTAAATCACTGAGCTGTGCAACAGAGAGATTAAATCTCCCTCAACACTTTCGAGTGTGTCCTTTCAGTGACAGCCACTACGACGGGGCCAAGGATCCCACTGTGACAGATGTAACAGCAAGCAGCATCTCTGACATGAAGACACAGGAGAAGACAAGATGACAGAGAAAACAAAGGCTGAGGTCAGATCTAAATCTATTAAATTTCATTAGTCACAGCATTCTTCACTTCTTTCCTGCCTCCAGGGCTGACGTGTCCACCTTATTGTGGTTGGCAGGAAAAGTACAGGCATTTTGTCTTAGTCAGTTAACCTATTTGGGATCTTAAATCTGTGTTAAAATGCAGATGCATACAATGATTGGAATGATTACGAGAGAATCTTAATTTTAATAGAATTTCACATGAATAGATGAAACCTTTCATAGAAGCATAAACAGATTAATAAAAGATATAGACTTTAGACACAAGACATAAACCTAAGAAACAGATATTAGCTCCTCAGCAAAATGTAAACTAACTACTTCATGTCCCCCAGTAGTTTTTTGCCTTGGTCAATCATATTTTAATTACTTTAATTTATATCAAATTATGTTCCCTATTGTAGGAAGCTGTGAGAAAGAGAAGACAGCAGGAAATCTAAATATAGGAAGTTGTAAATCAAGATAAATTGTTAATAATAAAGATTGACATAATAGGATGCTTCTTAGTAGTCATCATTTAGTATACATCATTCAGGTGGGTAGTACTCCTCCAGTTACCTCTAAAGATTGTTTTGAGACTTAACAATGTAAGGCTTCCAGAAAAAATCTTGTGGTGGACAGCAGCTGTAGCCCTGCTCTGTGGACATCTAATGTGAACTGCATCTGAACACTGCAGACCTCAGGACTATTTTTGACCTGAAGTCTGTAATCTGTGAAAAACCACAGATACATAGTGAAATATTGAAATAAAGAGAATTTCAGCTACAGTCAAAACCTAGTCTTTCCATCTGCATCAACCTATTTTCTTTCAATCTTTAGAAGTGATCCTGAAGAACACCATGCTGGACTGCTTTTCATGCTTTTAAACTACAGTTGGTGAAGATTTTGCTTGAGTGCAGGTTTATATTTCTACAATGATTTTCTGTGTTATTTTTTAGCTCTGTTCCTCATAATATTTGGCTCTTTGTATGCTTTTTCATATATCAAGAATACATATCTTGCTCATGGTATTGCACCAATTTACCTGCTGTGTTTTTAAGAGAAAATGGAGAAGTAACAGTGAACTAGAGCTAATGTTGAGGATAATGGGTTCCAAATTACTATTATAGTATGTAACTGCTCAAAACAGGGTAATTAAGTGTTCAATGTTGTGGAATTAATTGAACAGAGCAGATAATACATTGTTTAGGCATTCTGAAA
Source organism: Muscicapa striata striata (assembly GCA_030060385.1). Classification (NCBI taxonomy): domain Eukaryota; kingdom Metazoa; phylum Chordata; class Aves; order Passeriformes; family Muscicapidae; genus Muscicapa; species Muscicapa striata. Next base: position 2,485,452 of record JAREIS010000170.1, read on the forward strand.
AATCTTATCATAAGATATATTACCGTTGTCCTGGAGTTTCCCTTGAAAAACATAGCATATACTGAAAAATAACATTGTGTATAATACTCTAAACCTTTGTTTTTAACCATTCACATTAGTAACTTTAGAGAACCAGAGATCTCACTAATGTATCAAGTATTTTAACCTACTGTTAAAAATTAATCCAAGGTACTAGCATTTACTCAAATCCTCTTTTGAAAGAAAAGGAAGCACATCTAATATGAAAAGCTAAGTCACATACATTTTTAGTGACATTGAAATCTTAACAGTCTAAGTCCACATTTTGGTATTACCGGAAAAAATACAGTATTATGGAAAATAACACTAATCATACAATTACAATTGTTACACTCACTATTCTTAATATATACTCCTTTCTTTACTTTTACAGTCACCCTTCTAGTGTTTCTGAGTGGATTCACCCTGGATGTGTGGAGAAAGACTTACAGCAAGCTGACCAGATCCCAAGCCACTCATAGGGATGATCATGATGTTGTCAGTTTCTTCCTTTCTTTTTAATATAGGGAGTTTTTATGCATTAGAGCTGCTTTAAATTTTTTTCTCTCATTATTACTGTTTCTCTTTCTTCATTGGTCCTCATTTCCATGTTTCATCTATATTTGCTTGATATACCCTGTCTTTATTGTGTCAGATGCCTGTTCTTCATTCTCAAAATCAATTTTACATCATCCTCTAACTCAGTATTTTCATCTGGTGCTTACCTGTCACTGGTTTCTAGTGTCATCTATGTGTCTCACCTATCCTCTTGAAGTTCTACTCCTCAGCATTGCATTCTGCATCCTCACTTTCAAGGCCTTTGCTGAAATAACATGCCTGCATTCTGCACTACATCATTATTCTAGAGTTACAAGTATTACATTCTATGTTGAATATATCATTCTATGCAGAGCTATTTTATTCTAAAGATATAAGCACATGGTTGTACTTCAAAATTATATAATGAGAAATAAAACTGATCAGACCTGTTCATTATAGAATGGTCTTTATATCTAAAGAAGTTGAAACAAAATCCCTTGTAGGCCAGAGCAACTTTAGATAAATCCTGGCAAACCTCATTCCTGATCCTATGACCTGTTAAAAGTGATGGCAACACTACATTTAGGGGGCTACAGGGCTACATTAATAACTGCCAAGGACTGTTGCTCTCAGAAAATATTCCTGATATATTATTGGTGATGTCCTTGTCTTCAACCTGTCTCTCAAATAATTTCTTTGTCTCTAAAATACCTTATATGCACTCCTAGCCTACATAATTTGTTTTTGAGTACTATCTCTTTCCCTTCTGTGTCTGAGGTGCATGAATGACTGCATGAAGAATTAACTTTTATCTAAATAGCTTCATCCTTGCACAAAGGTTTTTAACAAGTTCATTTTCTGACTGCAGTTCATCTTGGAGAAAAATCTGCCTCCAAGTTCTGAAAGGGTGAATTTTGAGGTAAAACACTTGTTTGTTCTCAAGCATTTAAGTGCTCAAATGAAAATTGCAGTACTCACTTTAGCTTCTTTCCAGACAGACAATTATCATGTGCCTAAACCATAGCCCCAGTCAGCTCAACACTGATTGAAGAGGAGCACCCTGCTGAGTTAGCAGCGTTTCTGCCTAAAGGGAAGATATGCACAGAGAATGTAAATTGGGTTGGATTTTTGCCAAATCCAGAGTGAGGTGGCCAATCCCAGAGGCTACGAACTCCTGCTCCCACTCTTGTCATTCATTCCTATTATGAGGTTTCTCTTTTCTCCTGAGTTTTTATATAGACATGGAGCAAATTTTGAGGAGCAAAATTTCCTCTATCAAATTAGAAAAATAAAGGAAAAAAGTGGGAAAACGAGAGCAAATTTTTATGTGGTTACCTTCCAAACATACTGGAAGAAGAGATCGGTAACAAAACTAAGATGAGATTGAGATGTAGTGCTCTCACCAAAAAGATTTAAATGCTGCTTCTTCTTATGTAACAATGCCATAAGAACATTACTATTCAAGTTTGCAGCCTGGATAGATCCTGAATTCTTAGGGTGGAGTTCTGGGCTTCTGCTGGGCTTCAAACCTTGTGAGAAATTTTGAGCAGTTCTAAATCCATCTGCACCTCATGACACAGAGAGAATTTCAATAACTATTTTATGACCTTCTTCTCCTTTCCATCTAAATATTTTCTTTTACAAAGAGGAAATTAAGACATTATTAATTTATAAATTCATTAGTTAAATGAGTATCCTTGAGGGTGGAAATTCTGTTTAGTAAGAACCAGTGACCTTGTTTACCACAGAAACTCTGTCCTGTAACACTGAAAACTTGTGGTGTTCATGGGAAAAATGCATTTGCTGACAGACTGTCAGTCCCTGTGGGAAAGGAATACATTAGCTTCAACTGTTTTTTTTTTAAATAGGTTCACTAGAGAAAGAATGAACTCATTGAACTTTTCTTTACTATGGGTATCACTAAAAATGAATCCCTGGTTTCTATTGGGTTATATGTCTGAGATTTTTTAATGAAGGCAAACCTTATCCTGCAGGCATCCTGCATCCTGCAGTCCTTGTCTTCTCTGCAGGCATATAACTGTACTGCTCATAATTCATTAAGTCAGCACATATGGTCATATCCACATTCAAAAGGAGCTACTGACAGAAAGAGTGACACATCTGAAAGGACTGTGTGTTCTCATCAATATGGAGTTTGAAGAGGATATAAGAGTGAGTATTGCAATTATCAGACTTGTTAGATAGTTATGGAACTATGACATCAGAACTTCTGATAAAGAAAGAAAATTATTCTTAAAATTCAATCTAGGCAAAAAATAATGAGTGAAAATAAATTAGTTTCTGATGTTCATGAGATACAAAACAAAGATATGAAAATTAACTTTCCTGCCTACAAAGCAGAGTTTCCACTTATGTTAATTCATAGCCTATATTTATTTAGAAACTCCCAACCAAGTCACATTTTATGGTGTTAGTCTATGCAACTCATATTCCTGTAGAATATAGGACCATTATCAGACTCCTTTAGAAAGGCTACATGATTACTCAAGCTAACAATGACAAAAATAATTATCATTAGATTGCTCAGTATCCCTTCCTAAAATTCCTAACAAGTTTTTAAACAGTACCAAGAGGCTGATTCTTGCAGCCAAATTGAGGGCAGAGACAGAAATAATTGATGTTTCTTTGACAATGAAAAATAAAAATTTTAAATTACAAGGGAGGATTTAAATTAATTTGAGAAGAAATTGAATGCCCTGGCAAGGGAGATCATCCATTGTTGAAAGTCAAAAACCAAATTGTCCTAAGAGACTCTGTTAAAGGCTAACAAAATGAACTTTGTTCTAATTTAAAGGCACCCTAATGAAATCAGCTAATGGAGGGAGGTGTATAACTTTTTAATTTTGTAGAAAATTGTGGGAAAAGATCCCTGTATTACTTCTGCTTTTGCCATTATCTGTGTAACATAGAGTGAATAACTGCTCCTAGGTCTGTACATTTGTGCTCATCTGAATTCCCAAAGCTTATTCTGAAGCCAAGATACCATTTTGCTTTTTCCCATCCTTGACACCATGAATTGGGAATCTAAATCCATTTGCAATGTTTTAGAAAAAATTCTCTTGAGTAGATAAGTGACTACAACTTAAAGGATAATGGGGGGTATATTCTAAACATTTTTGTTATTATTATTATTTTGCACTATTTGTCATCCTGCAAAGTATCTTTTTCTAATCTATTATTCCAGAAACATTGATGAATAGCTGGATGGGTAGATATGTATCTACCAGACATTGTTACCTCTCATTTCAGAGAACACATTTCAAGCCCTGATGGAGAGGGAAGGTTTGGTATTTTTCATTTTCAAAACATAATGGCTTCCTAAATTGAAATGTGATCAGATTCAGGTTCCATACCTCTACCCAGTGATGTTATTGTATATGAAAGTAGGTTAAGATACATTAAGTTCAGATTTAGGATTTTTTTTTTTGACTGAATTGATTTCTTTAATCTTTGTCATCAATTGTGAAAAATTAGTGATTAGAAGCTTCCAGCATGATGAACATGGTACCACATGCATACATGGGAGGAGTCCACACCTGCTCCAATGAGCCCTTGTTACCCAAAGGAGTAATAAATAATTACTTACAAACCATCTTCAATGTATTATTTATTCAACAGTGTTTATTAAATTAGAGGACAGAAATGCATGGAGTTCACTGAGAAAATGCATCCATCATTCATATTTGCAGCATACCTTGTCCAAAGGCTGCTCAGGTAAAAACTCTTTGGAAATTCAGTCATCCCCCCCAAAACAGTGGCCAACCTCTTTGGTTTGAGGTGAGGAACTGTTCCATGGCTACTGCTGTGATCTGTCTGCTGGCTAAATCTTATTTGGGTGCAGCTGCCCCTGCACACCCTGGACAGGCTCAGCTGATCCTCCTTAGGCTGGGGCTGGTTTTGTTGATTTGTGCATTCAGAGGTCTCTTTTGCTCTTCCCTGGGTTAGACCAGTGATTAATGGCCAGTTCCTATTAATCCTTCCTTTTTCACACTGAGCAGCTACAAGATTTGTCCCTACCTACCTGGTAAAATATTGAGTCACAACAAGACAAGCAATGGGAGAAAATTTGCTGCTGCATTAATTAAAGCAATTATCCAGACATGAAGCAGTAAAATGGTTGACCCAAGAGAAGATTCCAGAAGGTCTCCTGAGTTTAAGTCTTGTGCTCACAGTGTCACAAGTGGTAGTAAAACCAGAAGACTGCAGCAGACTCTCAATATACCCATTAGTAGAAAGTGGAAAATGCAAGGCAGATCATTATATGTTTGAAAAAGATACTCTATGGCTATTGTACATTAAAAGTCAAATAAAAAATAATCTTGCCCTTCCTTTCTCAAGCTTTTTTAATCCAGAAAAAGAAAAAATGCTCCTTACATATCATCTGCCAAAAGTTTCATTGTGTATTTAAAAGAAAGTTCACAAAAATTATTTAAAGAAATGTAAAGATGTCTAAGGACTTTAAAAATATTTGAAAACAAAAGGAAGTCTTATAAGAAATCCTTGTTGTCCTCTTCTTTTACAATTCTGCTTTTCTTTTGGAATTACATGTAATAAATCAAAATGGTGTCTTTAATTTTTGAAACACAAACATTGCTATAGAATCAACAACCTAGAACCCATCACAAGGCAGTTGATTATTTTCCCTTATTCTCTTTTTGTAATTCATATACCTTGGATCTTGATTATTTTTTACACAGTAATAAAGCAGCCACAGGAAAAATAGGTAATCCACACTACTTTCTTCCTCCATCTCCAACTAGATTATTTTGAAATGTGATAGAAACAATGTCCTTATCATTCTAAAGTGATGCTGAAAATGCTCCCCTGATGGATATTGCTTTGTATAGGTTTTAGGTCTAGATCTAGGCAGTGACAAGGTGCCAAATGCTACCCTTTTCTCATCCAAATCATTCTGGACAGGTATGCTAATGACAAAGTGAAGGCATTTAAGATTTTTTTTCAGGCCAAAGCCTGGCAATACTGAACTCTTAGCTGTCTCAAGTTTAATGGTTCCAAAGAGTGTTCTATACTAGGCTGCATCAACCTAGGAAGTTTACAAATGTCCTGCTTTAAAGTACTTAAGAACATTTCAGACCTTATCATTGAAAAGAACCTGATAAGAGAATATGCTCATCCAACATGTTTTTTTCAGGAGCTTCCATTCACAGAATGAATTGCAATGAATTCAGTGTTCCCCAAAGAATGCTGAAAAATCTGCTCATGGATTTTGAGTACATCTAGGAATTGTTAAGAACCAATACATGGGTACTATTAAAAGTACAAGATAATAGATGTGGAAGATTAGACAGGTCCAAAGAAAAGAAAAAACTTTAAAAATGTCAACTACAGCCAAAATATTCTTGTTCATATTACTTACTGCTGTATAAAAATTCTGGCATTTAATCATTAGATACAAGATTATAAAGATGTGATAAATCTGTACCAGCAATTTATACCAGCACTTCAGCCAGAGAGATAACTTGGCAAAAACATCTAAGGAAAAGAAATAGATACAAATCTCAATCACAATGCTAATCACACTCAATTATCCTTGCTCAGATTGACATAAGAATAATCATTAGATATTAAACTGCAGTCTTCTGTCTCAAAAATCTAATAAGGAATATGATTGATCAATATGCAGAAGCATTATACAGATTAACTATTTTCTCTTTTGTTTAATTGATAAGAAAAAGATTTGCTGTATCCTTATCAAAATAGCAATAACAAAAAGTTTTAATTTCTTGATTAATTTATATTTGTCAGAAAATATGAAGGAAGAAAAAACACAGCTGTTCTAAGCAAGACAGTTGAAGAGAATTTGTTTTCTTCTAGAAAGATGTTTGATTCTCATTAAAGACCTGCCAGAATAAGGTAATTAAATAGATAGCTTTCCTTAGTGTTTAAGTGTAGCATTATTTTTAGTGCCTATTTAATTTCAGTTTTCAATAGCCAGTTCTCAACGTACTTTTCTTTCCCTCTGTTATGTTGAACACCTGGCAGATATCAAACACTTTTTCCACGCAGATTTGGAGTCACTTAATACTAAACATTGGAAATGGGAGTCAAGATACTGAGGTGCCTAAATGTAAGTGTGTAAGCTCCTGCTCTAGTCAAGGGTACCAAAGCAAGCATTTGTGGAATGCTCAAGAGCAATTCAAGGGACTGGACATGAGACGTGGGACTCAAATACTTAAACACTGATCTCTGTGTCAATGGAAGCTAGAGAACAATTCAGATCTGCAAAAAGAACATTAGGAGCTCTATACTGCTGCTTAAACAAAATCAGTACTCTTTGGGACAAATTACAAGCTGAGGCAACATGAGACAGGTGTGGCATGGCACCTACAGAAAAGCAGGAAAACTATGTCTTCTGCAGATTCAGGCTAGGAAGAATAATTTCAAAATCTTAATGTCAATAGGTGTTTGTTACTTATGTTACTAACTCATTAATAGTGTTTTTGCACTCTGATACTCACTGTTGGCTAAAAAGCAAGAAAAACTTAATTTATTGGAATCTTGTTGTGATGTAATACTTACACAGAGAATCAGATCTCCAGTCATCTTCTCTGACTAACCAAGACAATTCATCACTGTTGATACATTTAAAATCCACACAAAACATCTCTTAAGTTTCTAAATAGAAAAACTGTCCTATGTAACTATTTCTGCAGGAAGAGTTTCTGTTGTCTCCAAGTGTCTCACCTGCACACAATGCAGTTATGTCTGTAGCAGGAATAACCTAAGTGAGTCCTTTGAAGACTCTACACAGAATGTTAACCAACACAGGCATCCAAACTGAGCTAGACAGGGAAGGAGATGCCAAACTGTCCAAAGCTTCCATCTGAAGGGCTTCTGTAACTATTAGTTAATTTATGCAGGTGACTGACTGGAATGTTCTTGGACAACCCAAAGAATTAGTTATTTATATGTACTTGTGTGCAGAGACCTGAAACCCTGCTGCTCCACAAGAATGACTAAAGAACACACACCTACAACTCGCTTGTAGCTTTAGTCTCATTGCTCTTGGCAGAGTTTAACAACAAAAGCTACAAAAGCATACATTAATAAAATTCTGTACTTTATAAAAATGGTTTATAAAGGAAGGATAGTCAATTTGGTATCAACCACGATAACTGATATGGCAGGGGACACAAATCTGCAATATCAACTATCTGAATGCTAAGTGAAGTGATAGAAATATAATTAATAACACTTACAATAAAGCAATGGAGTGATCTCAAATCCCATTGGATTATAGTGGAGAAAAGTGACAAAAAGATAACTACAGATATAATATATTTTGGTACTTCTTTCTAATTTTTTTTTTTTCTGGTATGATTGGACAAACCAAGAGTTAGGGCTGAGTTCTGAAAATATTTATACAAATTTGCAATTTACAATGTATAATTTATTCTACTTCTCTAATTATGTCTAATAATGTGTCTTCTCTTTTAATAGACTTAGAAATCCCAAATAAAATGTATCGCATTACTCAACATAAAATAGATTTACAAAATGTTAACAATTTGAAAAATACTTCCTAAACTCATGACTCACATAGTCAATAGCAGTTTGTGAAACATGAAAGCTAAAAGAAAACAAGGACTATCAATATTTTAAAGTTTATCAGATGCTCAGTTAGTGTCTACTTTTGCAAGTATTATTCTTGCACTATTTTTCTGCAAGTGTTCTTCTTAAACACTAATTATATGACATTTTCTAACTATAGGCTGCATGGGTATACTACATGAGAACTGAAAAGGAGATTAATTTCTCTGAAGGCATAATAAGAACTTTGTTCTTGCCCCCACTGAATTCAATGGGAATTTTGCCATCAGCTTCAATGAAAGCAGGTTGAGGTTTTAGATAGTTGACACAGAACATATTTTAAAGCCACCTGTGCAAATGCGACCACTGAGCCACCTTCTGTTGCTGCTGTTCTACAGAAATTTTACTCCCCAATGGTATATTGCTTTCACCTATGAGCATTGATTAAACTCATCATCTGCACATTTTTAACTAGGAAACACACTTTTTGCACTTAATCTCTGCTAGAATTAAGAACTTTGATTAAATTATCTGTTTTGAATTTTTTGTGTTTTTATCTCAGGGTATATGAAAGAGATCACATTTATATGAAAAGTTCAGATAAGAAGAAAATCTGTGATGCTATAAAAGTATGGCTGTTAAAAAGGTGGGGATTGGGATTTTTTGGAAATGAGAAAACATGTATTTTTAGGTTTTCCATATTTACTTTACAATTGTACTAAGAACACTCCAAATATTGAGGTCAAGTTCACATATTTATAAAGGGATAGCAGCCATCCACATAACTGAACCTTTAAGTTATTTGAATAAATAAGAAAAAAATATGCTTCAACTTTTTAAATGAAAGCAGACTGTTGTTTATTATTACTACAAAATAATTAGAGGAATGGGTTCTCACTTGTCATTACATTTTAATGAAAGTTTAGGTAATATGTTTTTAACTCTTCAACCAGGATACTCTTTCCAGCATTCAATCTTCCATTTTCATTTGGACTGTCTGAATGCCCTCTTTTGCAGCAATATCACCTGTTCTCTTGCAAAAATGCTGCCTTATTGTACTGTAAGGAGAACTGGAGAAGTATTTGGAAATTACACAGTTCCAGTTTTTACATGAAAGTGTTTTCATGAGGTTTTGATGCAAGGCCTTAGAGATTAACACCAGGTATACAGCTTGTGGCTGATATTGACTGATTTGGGTCTGTAGCCAATTATTGTAGCAGTGGAAATCATTAAAGATTTTTTTTGTACCATATGTAGCTCCAATCTCAGACTTTGGTGAACCTTAAAAAAAATCTAAATGACAAAAACCACAGGATTTTAAGGTGAGTTGTTTGGAGTACTTAGCGTGTATCAATTCTGGTAAAGAGATTGTATTATAGAATTGCATTCCAAACACAAAGCTCACTTCTATCCCACTCATAAGTACTTACTGTCTCTGTGGAGAAGACTTTCATCATATATCCTGAAAAATAGTGCTGATAATACTGAAATTGAGTTTTTGTTTAAAAACACCAGAAAACTTATTTAACAGCTTCAAACAAAGGAGTAAATGACAATGAGTTGGTTCTCTGAAGTCACAGTACTGATACTGTTGATTTAGAACTGGACATATGAGACTATTATTTCATCAGATTTGTTATTTTGTCTCACAGTTTGTAACAGGTAAAATACTAAACTGTGTAATCTGTGCACGGTCAATTCTCAGTGCAATATTAAGGAGAATTTAAGTCAAAAATAGCATAAACATTGATCAAGGATGCTAATAAATGATAATTAATTATCTTCAAATTTTATTTGCATCATGGAACACTAAATACATAATGATTTTCCCATAAAACAAAATCTCCCGTGATTTTGCATTTCTTAGAAAGAAGTTTCAGTGAAGTTAGTGTGGCTATCTGCAATTTGATACAGAATCAGAGCCATTAATTGCAGTGACATCTGACACATAAACTTACCCCTGTGTTTTGCTATTTTCTTGTTACTTGTTTTCATTCAATGCTGTGCCTTGGGATGAAAAAAAAACCGGATGGAAAAAACTTCCAAAAAATACCCAAATAAAGAAGATGAAAAATAGCCAAAAAACATCCAGTGAAACATCAGTTGTATCTTTTTCCATCTATAAATTATGTACTTATTTGTAGATGTAAATAAAATTGTAAACTTTTAAAGCCTTAAGTGACAGACACAAAATTGTATATGAGTATTGTATACCAAATATTTAGTCCCTTAATTTCTGCTGGTAACAATTCTGAGTTACACTCTACCTCACTATTTGTAGTGAGTAAGGAGCTAAAAAAAATGTATTAATCTGCTAAGTGAAAGGCCTCTTCTCTCAGTCAATTTAATGTTCTTAGCCTTAGGCTACAAGCTTCACAATAATTTAACTTTGGCCTTGAGACTTACTGATAATTGTCATGTGAGTTGTGGATTTGTTTCACCTGTGACTTCAAAGCACAGAAGTGCAAGGCAAGGCTCAGGAGGCCTTTTCCCTGTAGTTTTACACTTTTTCTGCAGTGACTTATTTTGCTGTAACTTAATGCTGATTCTGTAATGGTCTAACTATACATTACAAAGGTCTAAAAAAAGTGAAGAATTGCTGCGAAGGAAGGAAGGAAGGAAGGAAGGAAGGAAGGAAGGAAGGAAGGAAGGAAGGAAGGAAGGAAGGAAGGAAGGAAGGAAGGAAGGAAGGAAGGAAGGAAGGAAGGAAGGAAGGAAGGAAGGAAGGAAGGAGGAGGAAGGTCAATAGGTCTTTTTAACACATGAAAATAACTCCAAGCAGATCCATGACTGAACAGGTGGAAGAAATCTCCTTGATCAGTGTCAGGGAACTTGTGCTAAGGAATAAAGGAATCTGGTGGCTTATCCCTGAACCTCTTTCTCCTTAATTCTTCTCATTTTGTTGAAGACTAACTCCATCATCTTTACCACCCAGAGGGATAGTAGAAGTGTGAGCACAAAGGGAAGACAATTTTTTGTACAAGAATTGTAAATATCCTGAAATGAAAGTTTTAAGAAGCTTTGGATTAGAAGTATCAGAGTTTGCTGTATTTTTGTTAGGCTGCTAAAGCTTCAAAAAAAGATAACAAGATGTTCTTGAATCTACATGCAAACTATATTCATTTTTTGCTCTCAACATAAATTTGAGTGGAAAAAACATGATACAGCTATTAAGAGAGAAATGTAAAGAATAAGGTGATGTCTTAAATCCCACTTCTGGCAGGCGAAATTGTGTTATTCAGGGAAATCAGGAGCTTTGTTACAATATGATTCCATGTGGCTCCCTAAGAAGAAGATTTTGCCAGGTCTAAAAATCTATTTAATTATTACATTTATTATTTTAACCTTATTTCTTACAGATTGTATTGTTTATGTGTACTCTCAATGTCTAGTTCTTAAACTGAGCAAGGGCTCCACACTGGTCAATGACTATTTCTGTTACAACAGAGCTTAGAAAAAATTTTACACAAGAGAACTGTTTCCCAGCCAAAGCCCAGGCACAAGTTCAAATGATGTCTTACAATCAAGAACTGTGTTAACAAAGAAGTATGAACAAACTCAACCCATCCTGGTAAGAAAGAGAGGAAAAAATATAGGAATGTGAACCTTACTCTTTCATTTACTAATACATATTTAGCCTGTGCCTTGCCAGCCATGCCTTCCCAACCACGCCTCCCAACTTTTCTTACCTTTTAAAAAAACTGGATAGTAAAAGGCTAGAAACTAAAATTGTTATGATTGAGGGAAAAGAGTTTAGCTTAAACTCTACTCCTTTTTATTTTTATTTGTTTTTCTTTTTTACTATGCTCTAATATTGGAGCATTATATCCCAATCACAGGAAAAGAGTCAGAGATGCCATTTTCATAGACTGTGGAGTCAATCAGCTGCAATAAATCCACAGTCTTTCTCAGTTTTAGAACTAATTGTTTCACAGAAACACAGTAGGATGACCTTCTTTAAAGCACTGTCAGTGCTGATGCTGTACTGCTTTCTTCTCTTTATAAAATACCTCCCTGGCTAACTCATTTCCCCAGAACAGGAGAGACCTAGGGTCAGTGCCAGTTTCTGTCTCAGGGAATACAAACTCCCATCTCTTATCTCCTTGGCAAATGCAATAATCAACAAGATAGTTTATTCACAACAGCAGGAAGTGTCTCTCATCATGTTGATTCTATACAGAAAAGATTATCTGGGATACAGGAAAAGCAAAGGACAAGGAAAAAAAAGAAAGTGAGATTATGTTTCTCAAACATAATGGCCCCAGGCTGGCAGGGGGTGCATGGTCAGGGATGGGGGTCCCAGGAGTGACTGGGCAGGAAGAGTAAATTCCTTTATATGGCTTAAGCCCAGGACAGAGTTCCATTAGGGCTTTGTGACTGAGATCTGTACTGTATGAGCAGTCTAATTTCTGAGCTGAAGTGGAAAAAGGAAAACAACACTTCTCTGAGCAGAGAGGTATTAGGATAGCGTGCTTGGATTTAGCCATCAGAAACCCACCTCACCTCAGTGAAGGCTTCTGTGTTCTCTTAGAAGTAAGGATAATTCCCTGAGGCAATTCTGGACATTTCCTCCCTGTCCTGCAATATCTATGGCTGTAAAACCTGAGCCATTTTTAAATCCTCTAGAATTATGCAGGAGGGTAACATTGTGAGAACTTAGACTGATTTACCACCTTCCCTGCACAGTTATTTCTTCAGGGAACTACTGCTGGGGATAACATCAGACTAGCCTTCTATTGAGGAAATCTGACAAGAGAAAACCCTTTGTAAACTAGCATGTATTAAATTTTACCAAGAAAAAGGTAGACAGTGATTACACGTTGTAATAACAAAGTATTTCCTCATCTTTAAGCATAATATAATTGGGTATTCCTTTACATAGCTTTTTATATCATTGTTTAGCTCAGTTTTTCCCTTTTTTAGAGGACATAATATTCCCTGCTGAAAAAAAGTCCAGTCACAATAATTTATTTAAGCTACTACTACAAAGAGGTCACTGTAATTTGTTTAATAAAATTCAGCATTTTAATTTTTAATGTACAAAGAAATACTGCCAAAATAACTTTCATGTTAATTACATACTTTTGGATAGGGTAATTTAAACAACAAGGTGTCATCACTAGAGACAGGGATAAAATTCTAGGAAAAACGATCCTGTTATCCTGCTGACATTTTGGAAGAGAGATTTCTGCACCTCTACCCTGTGGAATTAAGCATTCTTCTAGCATAGGCAAGGGCCAGTTTCTGAAATGTACATTTCTTGTGTCAATCCACATGAAAATGGAGATCTATGACACTTCAGCATTTTCAGCTAGTAATACCCCTGAGTAAATCAAAGTACTAAAGGTGTCTTTCTTTTATCTGTGTTGCTCAAGACACTCTAAATTGTCATTCTGAAGTCAGAAAGACTGGAACATCTCATCTCTTCAGATCCTTGTAAAAAAGAAGGACTTTACTACTCTCCCTCCAACAGTGACTTTTTTCTTTTCCTCTTTTCTCTATTCTCCTTACATTGTTACTTTTTTCAATTAGACTTTATGTATGCATTGTGAAGACACAATCAATATTATGGTGGCTAGAGCATTCAATATGTAGAGAAAAATTAGACAAGAGAAAAGGGTAATATAATCCTTTTTTTTAACATTTCAATTTAAAATAAATTAGAAACTACTATGTATTAATAGACTGTAAGAAATATTGTACAGTGACTTTTCCTCTTTCATTCTCTCAATTAATAACCATTCTCTGGCTTGCACAGGGTGTCTGGCTTGCACAGGGTGTCTATCATTCATAAGGTTGAAAACATTAGTTTTGGGGCTCACATGAGCACTCTCAGGCTTATATGTAAATGAGATAAGTTCACTACCACAGGACACACAGAAAAATTCTAAATGGAATTGGAACATCTCAAGCAGTTTTGTAAAAAATGGACAAACAGTGTTTAATCAGACTGTTTAAATTCAGATGTGAGCAGGACTGTCTGAAACTTGAGATAAGAATTTTCTTATGCCATTTTTTCATCTTACCTGAAGGAGATAAAGGGAAACAAAATTTGAGTAGAAATATACTGATGGGACATCTTTCATCATTCCACTAAAAAAATAGAGCTTCATTAACTGACTGCTCTTTGCACTTTTTTGTAAGGCATGGACAATTCTTTTTCTTGTGGTTTCTTTTCAGGTACACACATGAACTTTTATTAAAGATTATGTTTACTAAAAACAGAAATATGGAAACAGATTTCATCTGTATAGTGTGCTGTACAGTTAAGTCTTTCATGACTTGGCTTCAAGTACTGTAAAACCACCTGCAGAATTTTAAGAGATCTGCTGTTCAAGAAGATCTGAAGTATTCTATAACTAGTTAGCAGAGAAATTTGTTGACAGAGATTGAAGATCAGACTAGATATTCAGTTTACATCCTTTTCATACAGAACAGTGGTTCACTGAGCATAGAGATTGCCTTCTTGCCAAATTTCCCTTTTCACTCTGCTGCTGCTGGTAAAGTTAGGAAACTTTCGACTAATTTTGGTTTCTGTGGGTTGGAAATGAGTCACTATACAGAGGTTTAATGGGAAATTTCCAAGAAGGCATTTCTAGTGAAGAGTGCACTGACTTTAAAATTACAGCCCTACTGAAATAGCTATGCACTTTGTTCTTCTCATCTTCTCCTTAGTGATGTTTCTTAGTGCATTTCCCGTTATCCTTCACCAGACCAGTGTGCTGAAGGTAGGATATAGAAAACTACTGGCCACCTTTTTTGCTAGAATAATCTTCAGCAGTAGTTAGCTTTCTAAGAATGAGGATGTTTCTACAGCTCACTGAAACATCATGAAGATTATATCAATTAGCCAGAGTTATTAGATGAGCTTCTGGTTTTCCTCTGACTTATAAATATTTTACATTTATAACAATTTTATACTTTTGTTTACCTATATAGAAAGGATTAAAATTGTTCCATTTTTATTATATGCAGTGATAAGCCCCAGGATTGATTGCTTCCAACTATAGTTGCTTAGGTAAATTTATGAATCACCATACAATGATATTTCAGAGCTTCAGACAGCATACAAAAATATATGACTGAGGCATGTTGACTAATGGCATTATGCAGAAAGACTGTTCTTACTTGCCTGAAATTTCACAGATTAATTAATAATCAATGAGAAGAAGAGAGAAGGTTTCGAGGAGAGTCTAGAAATTAATTTCTCATCGGAGAAGATGAATGAATTTTTCAATGGAAAAGGAGCTATAGAAAGATAAATGCTGTGAGATGCCAATAAACTTGCATCTTCAAAACTGGTGTGGTGCTGCTAGCAGGTTACCATTTTTATATCTCCGTATTTTCTATGAAGAACCCTTTCATGGACTCTTTGGCTTCCTGCCTCAGTGATGACAGTAATATTTTTGCAATATGTATTTGTCATATTTAAATTTGTTAAAAAATGTTTGCACAGAAAATGACCCAAACTTGAGGATAATGAACCACTCGAACATAGCTGATCCCAAAGAAAGAAATCATCAAAAGTCAGGTGTTATTTTTCATAACCTCGATGGATTTTTCTGATAAATTTCCTCAGAGCTGCCTTATTACAAACATCCCAGAAATTCCTTTGGCATTTGTGGATTTTCCTTTCGAATAATCACTTTTTGGCTAGATCACTCAATAGCTCAAGAGGGGTGTCAGGAGCACTGGCTCAAGTGTCCTCTCCACTCACAGCAATTCTTTCACACGTGTACCATAGAGTGTCCTCACCAGACAATAACCTTTGTGGCACAATACTTTCTCTTCCCCCTGATAAAACTGCTCCATTGTGCAATAAGGAGTTGTAAGTTGTTTGAAAAAATAAGGGAAGAGAAGACAAAATCAAAATGAAAACATAATGAAAAAAGGAGGAAACTGGAATATGGCTCTTTAATCTGCTGATTAGGGCACTGAATCGTTGTTGCAGTGACCACTTCAATTTCTTAGATATAAAAAGATGTGAACTTTTTTGATCTTCATTTCTCAACTGTTCAAATACTTCTCGTTAGTTTCTTAGGAAAAACTAGCAAGTTAGATCAATCTGGGATATGACTCAACATGTGATATTATTATTATTATTGTTGTTGTTGTTTTTATTACTATTATTACTCCTGATATTTCAATCATTATTATATACAGTGAATATATTGTTATTACCAAGTCCTTTAACTAAGCTGTGAAATAGTTTGAAATCCCTAATTTAAATTTTAAGGAACATCAGAATGGAATGAGAATATTCTTCCTCCCAGTTAAAAAAACAAACCCAAAAACTCATATGTTTTATATTACAACTATATAAATAATTATTTGTTAAAGAATTGAAAAATTGCAAATGAGGAACTTTATGTCAAGGTCTGAAGAAAAGCCTTGCATATCCAGTATTGAAGGAATTGTTCAAGAACAGTTCATCCTTCTGAAAATAATTACCTTCATAAAGTTAATTAGCTGCATAAGTGCTGGCTGCATGAGGTAGCACTGCCCAAGGGTAACTTAGCATTCATTAATCAGTGTAATTCATACACGTCCATCTCAGTGCTTTCTACCTTTTTGATGTTTTATGGCCTTGACTAGCCCCTTTCTTAATACTGAATCATTTGTCATGCTATCACAGTGAGGAATGTGAGTTTTATTGAGCATACCTAGGACTGCTATTTTCTGGGACCTTTCTAAAACTGTTCCAGAGAGGTCTGTTTGCAAATATTTAACAAGTATTCAAGGTCTTTCATAGCTAGCCAAAAGTTTTTGCTATTTGAAAAAAGGACAGCCAGAGAAGAAAGACAGTATGTGTTCATACAAGTACTCTGGATATGGAAAAATCTGTCATGAAATAATAATCTGTCATCCTCTTCCATATGGAACAAATTCAGACACAGTAATCAAATAAAATTATTTTGTCATAATCCATTCTTTGGCAAGAACTTGCTTTAGATCATATAGAATGCTGTACTACCTTCTTTTGACATTAAGAGATGAAATTTTCATAAAAAGATATTTAAACTCAAAAAACCTCTTTAAAATTAGACCTACTTGAGTGTCTTTTGTATTAAAGACTGAATTTTCAATGGCTGAGGACCCTAAATCACTTGTAAAAAGGACTGGTTGCTAGGCACAGCCGTTTGCAAACAGACATAGAGTAGAGCAGCCCTATGGAAAATGTCCTGAAGTAAAAAGGTCAGGATTTCATGAGACAACATTAGCTGTTGAGTGAGAACATTACCATTACAAAACTGATCTTCCAGACTCTGTCACTGGAAAAGAAACTGATACCTCCAGAAAATAGCTGATATATAATATCTGATAACTGAAGTATTTTTACTTCAAAGAGAAAATGCAAAAAGGGAAGGAGCTGTAAATTGAGACTGCATAATAAATAATACAAAGTTAAAAACATATTAAAAATAAAAATTAAAATAATAAAGTTATTAGGATTTAAAATGTATACAACGATTAAAATAATAAAATACAAATAAATAAATAAATAAAGCAATTAAATAATAAATCGTTATTAACAAAGATTATTTGGTTTGTAAGGTGTCATTTGTGGCTGTTCAGAAGGAAAGAAAATTTTCATTTTAGAGTTTTTACTAACTTTTTTACCCTGAAGTAACTTCAAAAATAATACTTTTTGAGGTTACATTCAGTATTTGAGAAATAACACCTCCCTTTTCAAAGCTGTTTCATTGGGACTTTGCACTTATGAAAATATTGTCCTAAAAATGAAAAAAAGTGAATTTTATATGAATATAGAATATATGAATTGTAATTAAACAAACTAATAGCTTACTAAAGTAGTGTGATTGAACACTTATTTGTGACATTGATAATCAGACTTGATATTACAACATTACTTTATACTGTCACGGTAACACTTAAAGGTTTTTCCTGTGGCTGTGATTTCACTATTATGCCTGTTTTATATTACTTTGGGCTTCAATGGATATGATTTTTATAATACCTTCTGCCTTTTTATATTTTTTTGTGAGGTATATTTGACAGTGAGGTATAAATCCATGTTGATTCTGCAACTTAATCTACACTACCTTATACCATGTGTGTGAAATACTGGAACACAGGCAGGATCTTCTAGACACCTGAATTTCAGAATTTGATGCATTTTCTTGGAAGATAATGCCTTCTGGATTACATTTAGATTAAAACCTGCTAGTTTTTTCTCTCAAGAGTTTAATGAAGTAATAAGTTTATCAGGACAGTAGTTCACAATAAGGCTCTAAAGGTTTATGGACTATCAGCGAGTAATTTCAGAATGGCTGATGTCCATTGGGTTAGGCAGATGGAGTCTTCCTCTGCCCAGACAATAAACAAAATATGTCAACCTCTATCTGAACTTCCTTATTAAGTATTAAGAAAATAATCTTTTTGGAAACAATAGTTCTTGATACTGATAGAGTACACTTTCAAAATGTGGATATTATGATCCATAGAAGCTTGTATTTGTAAAAACTATGATTTGTGCAAACTCAAACAACAGAAGAATGCATATGAACCCTACTTGATCAAGGCTAGACAGGGAGAGAATAACATCACTTTGGAAATGCAGCTACTATGAAATTAATCCCTCTAAAAATAACTTAACACTTAATTTGAATACAATGTCACCTCAACCTGTTAGTGCTCCTACAACAGACAGAGTAATACAGACTGTTCTGACAGTCAAGACTAAATCTTGCTGGTCATTGTATGTAAATATGAGCAACAAATATGTATCAGGAGGAGGTGTTCTTTTTTACAATAATCTGGCATTTGGAAAATTTAGGATGCAAGCTTCAAAAGTTGAGAAGGCTCATGACTGATGGTGAATCAGAAATGTGCTCAAACTATTAAGTCATTGGCACAGGGACATTGAGGGAGGAGGGCAGGATGCTCTTAATCTGTCTTCTTGGCTCTTGTGTGAACAGTGCAAAATTAATGGGATTTGAGACACAGACAAAAACAGAAGTGGCTGTCAGAGAGCTGTAGAGACCAAACCAGAGAAAACTGCAGGGCTCCATTTCTGAAGTCCTGCAGTGCATTGCAGATGCTGTCTTTGAAGATGACTGTTACCTGGCTTATCTAATAGATCTTTTGAATTCTATTCTCAGGTGACTAATTTATCTGACATATTCTGCAAATCACTAGTGCATCCATGTCACCTTTAAATTATTCTCTTGTACATGAGTGCTTAAAAGTAAGGCATGGTAATGCCATCTTTAATGTAGCTCTCTGTCTTGCTTCTACATCCAAAATCAAGCACACATTCAGACAGCCTTAGAATGATTTGGGTTGGAAGAGACCTTAAACATCATCTAGTTCCAATCCCACTGCCATGAGCAGAGACACCTTTCACTAGATCAGGTTGCTTTGGCCCTATTTAAACTGGCCTCAAAAACTTCAAGGGACTCCACAACTTCTCTGTACAACCTATTCCAGTGCCTCACTACCTTCTGAGTAAAGAATTTCTTCATAATATCTAATATAAATCTCCCCCCTTTAACATGAAAACCATTGTTAAGCTATTATCTGTCCAATAAAAAAATCCCTTTCCCTCCCTTTTATATGTCCCTTTATGATACTGGATGGCTGCAAGGTCTTCCCAGAGTGTTTTCTTTGCCAGGATAAACAATCCCAGTTCTCTCAGTCTGTCATCACTGGAGATGTGCCCCAGCCCTCTGAACATTTCTGTGCCCTCCTCTGGACCTGCCCTAGCACATGCACATTTTTCTTCTGCTGAGGACCCCAGACCTGGACACAGCACTCCAGCTGAGGCCTCACAAGGGCAAAGCAGGGGGGCAGAATCACCTGCTGGCACAGGAGCTGTCACTACTCTTGATGTCTCAAACTTACCTCAAACCCACAAAAATAAATTACTTTTGATTAGGCACCTAGAATGAGAAACTGAAGGGAAAGAGATATGGCAGTTATCATAACTCTGAGAAATCATCCTATGTCATTTGATATCTGGAAAAAAAATATTTTAATGCTTGACACATATGAAGATGCTATTCTTCTGCTAAAAAAATTGACTTTAAAAGCAAACTTCTATTGCCCAGTCCTGATTAAAAGGATGAAAGAAGTATATATGGGTTAACTTGGTTAACTGTCTGTCACTGTACTGTATTATTCTCTTGTGTTGTATTTATAAAGAAGCAAGGATTTTGTTAGTGCAGAAGAGATCAATAAGAAGTCTGTTATCAATCTATGGGCATACTTTGAAGTTAGAAGAAAGGAGAACTATATTGCTTTCAAACATCCTTGACAGTTTAACAAAGATGCAGCAAAGACAGAAAGAGATGGGGAGGAGCTGTAATGACTGCCCTTGGTAGCAAAGAAAAGAAGAATGACTCAGGTGCTGAAGAGTTACACGAAGTATAGTTTCATCCTTCAGAGGTTGAAAAGTTCAAGGCTATTAGCTATTTTCTTCTACTGACAATGAACAAAAGTACAAAGCAAGAAACACAATATCTGTCCAAACAGGCTTCCCACATTTATTGGCCTAACAGCTTTACTTTCATCTAAGAAAGCTTGAAATAATAGAGCAAGGAGTCATGAAACATGCAATCTTTAGCCTTGAAAAAGAGCTTTGTTCAGCCTTTAAAGCAAAATATCTTGATCTTTTAAATATGCAAGCCACATAGATAGCAAAAACAAATTACAGTGTAATACAAGGTTGAAACACACATATGCATGTTTTTCTCAAGATCAGTTTTCCCATGCAGCTTTAAACAGCTCCCTCCAAGAAGTGAATTTTTTAAGATGCAGAACTGTCTTTACTATTAGGATTTAATCCATTTTATCCCTTGAAAGAAAGAAAAATCTAGTAATGGCATTATTAAAATAAGGAGGTAGCTGAGCTATTCACAAGGAGGTCCATGGAGTATTGTTAGATGTTCTGGCATTTTATATGTGCTCTGTGGTCTCTATGCTGAAAACTGCTCTTCTGACCACCATATAATACTGAGATTAGCAGCAATACAGGTCTTTTGCTCTGGGAAATACTTTTTGTCCCACTGAAGAAGTTCTTGCATATTTTTAATCGAAGATACAGCTTGTATTTCTTGTGCTCTCCCCTGGCTCGATATGAACATGTCTGAAAAAGCAGGAAACTCAACATCTGTCACAATTTTCTTACTTAGAATGAACATGCAGTATGAGCTCTGCATTTCATTATGAACATGAATTGTTAATTTGAGTCCACAACCGTGGAAAATATTAGACCTTAAAAGTTGAGGTTGTATTTCTAGTGTCTGTGTTTGCAGAGGGATAGGAATGCCTATCTGGGTATGTGAAGTTGGATCCTTCAGGTTTATAGCACCATTTGGGGGAGCTGTTTCTCTGTGGTTCCTGCCTGTGAGCACTGCAGCTCCATTGTGACCACTGGTGTCAGTGATAAAAAATCAGCAGTACAGATGAGGTGAGCAGAGTTAGTGTGGATGACCTGATGGAAGTGGAAACAAGAAGGCCTAACCTTGGGGATAAACATCAGATGATTTGGATAAATGGACAATTTCAGCAGAGGAAGAAGGAAGTCCTGAGTAGCACTCAGAAGCAGTGCTCAGAGTTGGAGTGGCAGCTTGACTGCTGCTGCTCTAGGACCTGTCCTGAATGAGGAAACCATCACCAGGAAGGAGATGAATGGACATGTGTGAGGCCCTTGAGCAACATGTATTTTGGGGTGTTGTGGGGGTACACTGTGGAGCTGAGGATAAAAGGATGAATTTGGGGTTACAGACATGTAAATAAGATACCCACTTCATACATTCAGTTTTTCATTCTTTTTTTCCCCTCTACGTCTACAGTTATATCAGAAGAAGGTTTCAAATTGTAGGCTGAGAAGAACAACTGCCTTTTCCTTTTGTTAGCCAAATGACTGTGACACTAGGAAAAAAACCCAAAACCACAAACACATCCAAAAGAAAAACATCATAAATGAAACAAATCAAAGAAATAAAAAAGTAAAACAAAACCCATCTTCTAAAAAAAATCCTACCCTGCTGCCAAAAACAACAAAAACCCAATCAAACAAATCCCAAGCAGAAAAATTTACACAAGAGAGGTTGGAGCTGTGAGTGAAAGCATTTAAGGATAAATACAATTTAATCAGACAACAAATAGTAAGTTCTCTAAACATAAGCTGAATATGCAAGGATTGTGTCTTTATATTGAAAGGGGAAATTAAATTATTTTGTCTGTAAAAGCTGATTAATACATCTTTCCTCTCTCCTACTTTCTCTCTTCCAGTTTCCATAAAACCTGTGCCAGTACTCCTTTCTCACCATGTTATTTCATGTCTCTCATCAAGGCCTTTAAAGTTCCTGCTGCAGATGCTGAGTGAGAATGCAGGCCATTAATTTACTGTTGAATTATTGTAAAAGCACAGAGAACATCTTCCTCCCCTTCATTGACTTATGTGAAAGCAAAAAATATTTTGTTTGTTACCAGGGGTCATGTGGAGAACTGCTGTGACTTGTATTTTTACTAGCAAATGGAATGAAAAACCCAAACAACAAAACCTATTTTCTCCTCACATTTGCTTAGAATCCAAGTTCCCTGATTGTTTTGTGCCACAGTGAATTCCACAATAAAAGTTAGATTATGTGCCAAAATGAAGCACAAGATCTGTGTTGCAGCATACTTGTGTAATTACTTTGTCTCCTTACAAATTCTCTTTAGAAATTGTGAACTAGCCTGCCTGTGACCTAGAAGAAGTGCCTAAACTAAAACCATCTTACCCTCTTTGGAATATGTTTTACTTCACTTATAGCTATATTTTGCAACATACATTTTGTGTTCAGGACTTCAAAAGTCCAGTTGCCTTTAATGTATGCCTACTATAAAATCAAGTATGTTCTATTTAATCATTATCTGGCCTTATTTTATTTCTTGAAAATTAGGTTATTTTCTTACGATGATAGCTTTAAAATTTCAGAAACTCCAATTAATTCGGTGGGAAAAGTTGGCCAAAGTTTGATTTTTATTTACTTTTCTTTTTAGGCATGATTTGAGCTTCTATAATTGCATAAATCTTTGTTTCCTTACAGCAAATCATAGGAAGTTAATCCACAAACTGCACCAGCTTCTCAGGATGCATTTTAAAGCACGGAGCTAGATAATGGTTCTTGCTGCTCATTCCTGTTTCTCTGCCAAGAGAATGCAATGGCACTGCAAGGTGACTCGAGGACCAACTGACTGCTCCATCTCCAGTGTATTTAGGTGAAACAATCACTGTAGTATTCTAAGGCACTTTTCAGGAAATTAAATAGAAAAACTGTATTCTGACACTGAATGATAGCTGAGTGAATATTTTTGTCAACAGTATTCCCAGAACTACTGAAGAAATTGTAGTGCATTCCATGTTTCAGCTTAATTGAATCTTGAAATAGAAAATGGGAACCTGAGTGTAAAAGGAAAAAAAAAAAAAAAAAAGATGGAAACCAACCACAGGGACCAATCTTCAGTAGTCCAAAGAAAGTGGAAGTCTGGAGAAAAGGAAATATGGAAAAAACCCACCTCTTCAATCTTTAGGCAGAAATAAGCAAAAAATTTAAATAATCAAGCAATATAGGACAGTACTGTGAATCTGTATATTTCTTCTCATATGCCAGTTAAATTATTCATGAAGAATCATCTCCTGCTAATCCGGTTTTTTTCTTCTTTACTGTTGTCTAAACAGACGATACTGGATGGCTAATAATTCAACTAGTTATCACTTTCAGTAAAGAATTCCCTTCACAATCTGACAGGGATGTCACTACTTTTTCAGACTCTCAAATCAAATTAAAGACTCACTTGTTTTCCCTCTGGTTTGCATTTTTATCTCCCTGTAACAGACTGCAACTATATAATTAATAGAGCCTTAACTTTTTTTTTTTTTTTTTTTTTTTTTTTTATGGTGGGATGAGAGAACCAACTTGGATCTTTCTATTGTTGAGGGAACATCACAATTGAAAAGGCAAAATGTTTTTCGTGAAAGAAGAAGAATTTTGGTCAGACACAAAGCAGGTTTTCATAGAGTCCAGACAGTTTATTTTTTTAACAATATGTTGCAGTGGACAGTGGTCTAGACTCTTGAGTAAATATATATGTGTGTAAGACATTCAAGTATTAAATGAGTTTTCGAGGAAATGAGAATATTTGAAAGTAAAAAGTACCCCAACTTCAGCAAAGCTTTTTCAGCATACTAAGATATTTTAAGAATTCTTAATACTCCTCATGCCTGTCTCACTTCTTATCACCAGAAGGGCTTTACCTATAAATATACATTGTGACAATCAAGAAGAAAAAGAGATTAGAAAATTTGGAGGAACACATCAGATTTTGCTAGTGATGCTTAGTTTGCTTGTGCTGATGGCAGCTGCATTCAGTGAATGAACTGATTATCAGCACTGAAAATTTTGCCTATTTCCAGCTCTGGCTGTGGCTGAGGGTCAGAAAGTCTACTGCCTGGAAGAGTGCATGGAGGAAGTCCCAGGAAGAGTCTGGGATGACCATGATCTCATTTCCACTGCTGGAACTAACCTCTGAAGTTAGTCTTCTGAAGCCAAGTCTTCTGAAGGGGCATGGGACAAAAAATTACTGCAGCATAACATCATTTCCTTTTAAATTAAGCATCAGTAAAGACAATGGAAGCATGCAGTCTTCTCCTGCACACTTGTTAATATGCTTTTAATTATTCACTTAAGTGGTTGTACAATATACTGATTATGGAAGAAATAAACTACAATAGACATAGGAGCCTAAAACCAGATGTAGGTTTCTTAGTTGAAGTCATCACATGCCACAGAGACCTGTTTCCCTCTTCTCTATGTTTCATATTGGAATTGGCAGCAGAAGTTCAGAAAGGGTTCATGACTGTCAGAAATTGGAAGATTGGTTTCTCATTTCTAGAGTGAGTTCTCTGACTACTCCAAC
The DNA here is from genome assembly GCA_030060385.1 of Muscicapa striata striata. Taxonomy (NCBI): domain Eukaryota; kingdom Metazoa; phylum Chordata; class Aves; order Passeriformes; family Muscicapidae; genus Muscicapa; species Muscicapa striata. The sequence continues at coordinate 2,510,511 of JAREIS010000170.1, forward strand.
TAATGAGAAACTCTCTCCCATACATTCATATTATAAAATTAAAAAGCTACAAATGCTTTTACTTTCAGATCCAGTCCTGTCATCTTCTGAAATGTGTCTGCTAATATGACTTGCTTCTAAATCATGGTGCATCTCAAGCTTAGGCAGCTTTTCAGCTGAACAAGAAATGGCCTTCTTTTAAGTGCTGGGCAATTCAGATCAAACGATTGCAGCACTGAGTAAGGAATGAAGCAACCACTGAAATCCATTTGGGGCTTGGCTGCCCAAGCTCATCATGAATACTATGAAATGAAATCTTCAAGCTTTTAAGTGCCTGGATATACTGTCCCATCAAATTTCCTACTGGTTCTCCTGAAAACATTATTTTCATGTATCAGATAGTGTGTTCCTCTTTTTAGGAATATGGAATTTTAAAAATAATAAATTGCTGTTATATTATTTTTTTAAATTATTTTTTTACAATATTGATTCTTTTTTGTTTGTTTTTTTTTTTTGTTTTTTTTTGTTTTTTTTTTTTTTTTTTTTTTTTTTTTTTTTTTTTTTTTTTTAAGATGCTATGTATCACATCTGTATTAATTTGGAAAGTTTTTTTTTTTTTCTCAATGGGTCTAGAAAATGGAGTAGAGCAATATCCGAGCAGCATATTTTAATTGAAGTGCAAAATGATTTTTATAAGTCCATCCTACTGCTTTTATAACTTTGGCAGTAAAAAAAAATTATTATTAGAATATCCTTGTTGCATACCAACAGCCCTTGTCAATACTACTTGCAAGGACAAAACAAAAACATAAAAGATGAAACATCTTTTACATATTAAAAAGACATCTGTCTAGTTCCTACTAGTAGAGATTACTTATTCAGTTGCTTTTAATTGTAGCTGAATGAAGAACAATTGCACAAGTGACCTCAAGTAATTTCTTCCCTTATATGAAATTAGCACCAACCAATCACATGGTGTAGTTATGAAGGTTTGTCAGAGAATGCTAGAATGACTGAAAAAAACCCCAACAAATCCCTTTGGCAGAATATGCTGCAACAAATAGTGGGGCACATACAATTTATGTGAAATACTTCCAGGTTGCAAGAATTTTATTTACCTTACCTTATAACACATTTTATTACCTTATAACACATTTCTGCAAACTGTGGGCTCCATATGAGCACATCTCAAAAATCCCACATTTACCACCTATCTTTGTCCCATCTCATGTGTCAGACTCCTTGTGATGTCCATAAACCATCCACATATATCTACCCTGACATGGTTAATGATGCTTACTTGCATTTCCTTAACATATTATTGAACAACCATATGTTCCCAAATGTTTTGTGAATTTTCATTGCATGAAATCCTGTATTTAAAATATCAGAGGGAATTCTAAGTAAGGCCTGGAAAAACTGGCAAACCTGTGGACTTGATCATAACTCTCATTGAGGCTCTTCCAAAGGAAAGTTAGGCAGATTTTTGTTGAATCTCTTAAAGCTTTTTGACTCCACAGTTAGCTGCATGGGGTGATGGAAAGAACATACACTTAATATTCCTTGTGACTGGGTGATGAGTAGAAAAGAAAAAAAGGCAATAAAGTGGTTGAAATCTAGACTTTCCAACTTCTGCTATGTGGAAAATACAAGTTATAGCATATCCCTGCTAACTTCTTTGGCAGGGATATGCTATAGCTGAAAGTGCAGTAATAAATAGAACTGTTTGAAACAGCTGTGGTGCAGAATGATTTTTTCCTAAAGATATTCATTATTTTATGACAAAACCCATTTATTTACACTAATAGAATTAAGTAAGATACTGTTCTAAGTTTACAATAGTGAAGTTGAAAAGCATCTTCCATTATAACTGCAACTGCATCTCTAGCAATACAGAAGTTTTCAGCAGTGCATATTTATTACTGGTGGAAGGCATGAGCAAGAACTCCAACAAAGATTTTGATTTATAAGTTACCCATTTTTTTAAAGGACTGCTAACCCTACATTTAAAAGTTAAAATTCAGCAGAGATTTGATGAGATAGGAGCAAATAAAAGTAGATCTTGAGTTGCTGATAATTTTAATAATTTTCTTCTCATAGCAACAGTAATTTCAAAATAATTGGAAGTATGATTCCATGCCAAAAGACAGACATTCCTGAAATGCTCTGCAGCAATCTATGTTTTAATACCTTCAGGGATATGAATTTTCACTTTCTAGAAGTCTGAACAGTGAACTTTCATCAAGAAACCAATTAAGCAAACAAAGAATACAAAACCAGATGGCAAACACAGGATAAGAGTGATATTAAACTTGATTCAGCAACTTGTCTCAGTGTTGGTAGAAATGACCTTAAAAATGTATTTTAGTATCTAGGCTTAAAACCAATTATGGAAGAACCTACATAAATCAGAGCACTGTGAAAATAAGATATGTAAACTGAACTAAGATTATATTTTTCTAAATAGATTTTTACGGAAATTATGTCTTTCTGTGCAGTTAGATCTATATTTTGAGTTCAGTACACAGTTCTGAATGGTGCCCAAATTTTATAAAACCTATATTTAGTTCTAACATTAGCAAAGGAAAGGAAATAACCTCTTTTTAATAGATTATATACAAGGAAAGAAGACTTACCCAAATAAATATTTTACTTAAAACTGAAGGGGAAGTTATCAGTTTGTTTCCCCCGATAAATAGTTGAGCTTCAACTTCATTTAGGGTGAATATATTGTCACAAAAATGTATTTTTTATTTGCTTTCAGTACAGATATGAGTCTGAAAAAGCAATAAATGAAAATATTTAGGTTTAATAGTGGTTTTCTTTTGTTTTTTCACTTTCCAAAATTAAAGGATAAAAGAGTTCTTAGCTACAAATGTTATTCTATAAGAAAGAAATTACTTTGTATCAATTGTCAACAGGAAGCTCAAGATGACAAAGTCTTGCATCTCCATGACAAGAAAAACTGAGCTTTCCTCCCCTCTTTGTTTTGAAAAAACAGCATTAAGAATATTCACTTAATATTCTTAATATTAAGCAGGGGGCAGGACAGTCATTTTACCCACAAATATCTGGATCTGAATCTGTCTCTTTGGAAATTTTCTTAAACATTACTAATCTGGAGGGGAAAAAAAAAAAAAAACAACAAACAACAAACCCCCTCCCCCCCAAAAAAACATACAAACAAACAAAAAATTAAAACAAAGAAATAATAAAACACACAAAAACCCCCTGGTTTCTTTGTGTTGGGAAGCAGTTTTCCACCTTTGTTAGAGCAAAAACTAGATAACAGTTTCCTAATATCCTAGTGTCCTTTGGAATAGCTAGGTGTTTATATACCCCCTGGGTCTGACAGTGGATGAGTTTGATTGATAGAGAGCTTAACAGATGACAGGACAGAATTGGTCCTGAGTAGGTAGATGGCCATCCAGATGGAGCTATCCAGAAAGTGATTAGGCCTTGTAGTAAACATGCTAGCAAGGGATAGAGCCATTTCATTTGTATAGGACTATTAAAGTATTTTATAGATATTGGAATAGCTCCAGCAAAGAGAGTTCTCCTGCAGGAACCTTGAGACCCTGGTGTGTAAAATTTCACTTGTGAGTTAAGGAATCAAAGTTCAAATCTTTGTCCTGAAGCTGGAAGAAAGTGAATTTGAGATCATTCCTCATACCTCTTAAGCAGGTATCTTAATCAAAGGGACATGATGTATTCTAAAGAAGCATTGCCTCATGCTGGAGCTAATGGAGTCCATTAATGTTTGCTGCAGCTCCATAAGCAGTAAGTAGTGTCATCAATCCTTAGCTAAAGCAGATTTCAGTAGCTTCTTGTCTATCATGTTATCTGACCTGTCACTGGTTCCCTCTTCCTGGACAATGCTGTGTATTTGTTAATATGCAACTGAGTAAAAATAGAGTGTTTTCTTTCATGTGCCCAGGAATATAGAATTGAAATGGCTGATTACCCTTGGTCAGAGAGCATTCAACAGAAAATTGATAATATATGGTATAGAAGCTTTCTATCTATGACTGCAATCACAGAAGAATAAAGTCTTTTCCATCCAAGGGCAAACATGAGTTTAAAGATATAGTATGTGATCTGCAAGTTTTTCTAGTAGAGTCTCACAGAATTAAGATTTCCTAATGTGACCCCAGAATGGCTGGTATATGTAAGTTAGGATCTTGCAGTGCCACCACAGATGTGCCATCCAAATGTAAGGTACATGCCCAGATGAAAAACAACCTGTCAAACCTCAGATTAGACAAAAAAACAGGTAGGAAAGCCAAGCAATTTGGCAACCAGCAAGGAACTATGTTTTTGTCTTTTAATAGGAGAGTAGAGAATCCTGCCTCACACAATTAAAACTGTATAGGATTTCACAGACCACAGCTCACAAGTCAGGTTTGCAGTTGCTTGCAGTAGCTGAAAATTGTGAAAGAAATACTAGAATAGATGGCCAGAAGAGGAATTTTCTGTCAAAGATGAGCTTTTAAAAGTATTAATAGTCTTGTTAGTTGGCATTTGTTGTACTAGCAACTAAGCTTTGATCATTTTGCTTGTTTGTATCTTACACTACTACATCTTCATTTAGAAAGTGACAGGCAGTGATAGAAGCCTGAAATAGATCTTTCATGTTTTGGAGAACTGCAGACTTTTTTTAATGAGACATCCAAGTATTGTAGAAAACCTTTCTGTCATTTACAAAACCATATCAGAATAAATTTATACTGCTACTGTCAAGGTTTATTATTCTTTGTTGTACCAACACAAAATAAAGGAATACACAGACTGTTTTTTTTTAAATCAATTATTAAAAGGTATCATTTAACACCAGAATTTCTTTAAAAGAATACTAATTAATATAAATGCAGAAGTAAAATCTTAAAGCTTGGTTATTTCAATAATGTTTACAAAATAGATGAACTCTTGTAATTTCTTTTTTCTAACTCTTGATTTTTTTTCTTCTGTGGTCTTAAATGATTACAGAAGTGAATCATAGAAATGACAATGCCTTTCTATTTTTTCCTCAAACTGTAAAAAGAAAATTTTAGATTTCAAAATTTTTTTATTCAATTTTTTGTTACTGATTTCAGATATTAAAATCGTAAGTGAAACACCTGACTATAACCTATAAAATTTGCATGAAAAATAATAGTTTTCTTAATTTAAAAAAACACAGTAATCTTGATAAAGGATTTGTAGTTCAAAATGCATATTTTATAATTATTTAACTCAAAATTAGGAAATATCCACAGATGGGTTAGCAGGAGCACTATAAATGTTCAGTCTTTTCCTAGTTCATACAAAAAATCAGTTAATACCTACAATATCTACTTTATATTTGTGTACTTTGTTTGATGATCCTGCAAGAATAGTGCCATTGAGATTTGTCAAACATTTATGCTAGCAACCATAAATAGCTATTTCTTGGAAGTATTGAAAAAATAGGATTGAAATGAAGAAATTTTCTTAATTATTTACACTTAATTTTATGTATGACTTGCATATTAATTTCATCCATCATAAACTGAATTTATATTGGATTAGTTCTTGATAATCTAGATAATAAATGAAGGATCAAAAATTTTGATTAAAGCATACTGTAATAGATTAAGAGTCAGACTAATGGAATTTAGTGCATGATCAAAGTGATTGTATTCTGGTAAAAAAAAAAGGTAATGGTAATGAAACCTTGGAAAGTCTATTAAATGTCTGAGAGTGTACCCAAGGAATGAACTGTAGGATCTTGCCCTTCACAATCTAGTATGAATTATCTCTCAAGAGCAGAGGTCTGTTGGAGGAAGAACTTACTAGCTAGCCACTGGAAATGCAATAGAGCAAAGAGGAAAATCGCTGGGAGGTCTCTGCAGAAACTGCCTGGCACAGCTGGTGTGGGAGCCAGTTGGGAAAGGCTGAACCTGTTTGCTGTGAACAGGGAAGGACTTGTGGGTGATATGATGGAGACCATCCTGGGCATAGTGATTATGAGACACACATTCTTCATTGCTCTTAATATGAAACTTTTAAACCCCCCACAACTGCACCTAAAGCATGTAATCCTAGCTTTTATTTGCTTGAATGGGTCATTATTTAAACACTCTGCAGTTCCTTGCATCACCAGAGCTTTTTTATCAAACAATATTTTCTGGAAAACCTGCGGAACAAACCATGTAATAATTAAACATATAACTTTGTTCTCTCTCTGTCATACAGTTTCTCACTTTAGCTGAAACTTTTCAAGATAGCAATTTATTTTTTGTCTAGTCTACACTCTTTTTTAAAAAAATACCATGAGATAATGAACCGTCATCAAGAAAAGTCCTTTGAGTTCCTCACAAAAAGAGGTATAAAAATAAAAAGATATATCAGAGGCCACCTTTGTCAAGCAGTTAGGAGATGAGCTCTGCTGACAGCAATGTGTGATATATTAAAAAAAAATAAAATTAAGTTACAGGACTCATAAGCAATACCTTGGGAAGGTAGGTTTTTTGTTTGTTTGTTTTGTTTTGTTTTTAAATAAACCAGGGTCTACATGGAGTAGCATGTTTTGTCTCAAATCCAGTTCCTAGGAGAAAATACCAGTTAAATGCTCTTCTTTCTCCATTCACAGAAATACTGATCATAGAAAAGGAAAAGAAAAAAAAATGCACCTAAACTGCTTGTGTGTCCAGTAATTCTATATTTCTAAACTGGACATTTCATTATATACAGAACACATTTAATATGTTTAGCATAAGTAAATAGAAACATTTAATCACAGTACACTTTTGCTGTGACTATGAGAAAACATATTTTTTAAGATAAAAATAAAGGAAAATGGATTTCTGGACAGTTATCTATCACTGCCATAAGTATACCTGCACTAACAGCATCTCAGCACTTTCTTCTAGCTACGATGACTTTGAAATATTTGAAATCTTGTAATACTGGCATATAAATGCAGTGCATATTCAGTTCCTAGAGAAATCTTGAAAATGTAATTGCTTTTATATAAGTGAAATTTAAGATTGAAAGTATTTCAAAAGCACTACTGTAGGAAGAAAATATTGAAATACTATTGGAGAAGAACTGGAAATACAAGAAAAAAATAAATCAAGCTTAGAAGGGAAAGATCAGGCATGTTAGTCAATAAGCTGGCAGAGCCAATAAGAGAGACTTCTCAAAGTATACTGAGGATGAAAAAAGTGTTAATTGGGTACAAGTGCATTTTTATGAGGGAATACAAATATATTTGAGCAAAATATGCAAATAACAGCAGAGCATTTGATATAGGAAATATTTCTGTGATGGTGGATCTTATATTAAATAAATATGAGAAGACAACAAACTTCAGGGAATCCTGGAAGACCAAAGACACTGTGGGTTTGTTACTGTTCACTGTGCTCCAAAGTTCACTATTTCACAAATAGAGCTTTTCCCTAAACTGGCCCACCGTATCAGATCAGCTTTGTGTATGGAAAGAAATAGTTTATTTAGAAGAACAATTAACTATAAAATAATACATTAGGTTTTAGGTAAAAGACTGAGATGATTTGAAGTGTTGACCTTTCAATATTTTGAAATGAAAAAGCTTACTGTTTTTTTATTTGCCGTCTTCTTGAAATATATTTTAAATTAAAATATTCTAATGATTTTTAACCCACACTCATAAAATATTATCAGAATTTTTAGGCACCTTAAAAGACTTTTATAATGATTCAGATACATTAAAAACTATCAGGCTTTTTGATAACTTCAGAGTTAAAATCACACTGAGTTTTCCAAAGTTTCCATAAGTCATAGAATTGAGCAAGTAATGTCTCATTATGGCTTGATTCTAATAAATAACTTCATTATTTTTTACGTATTAGAGTAACCTAGGCAAAAAGGGGTTATTTTTTTTTCAAAGACAGTCAAATAGGGGCATTTAGGCTTATTTTATCATCTGTTTCCATGTTAGAAAAGAGTAGAGAGGTATATAGTCCTCCAATAGCTGGAATGTAAAAATTCTGGTCACTTAATTTTACGAGGTTTAAAATTCAGGTTTATTGGATTCTAATGTCTTGAACAAATATTATATATATTTTAATTCAGGAGTCATTACTTATACATAATTTGAAACTGTTTACCTGTCATCACAATTATTTTTATTAATTCTTTTCCATTTGTTATTTTTGTAGACAAATCATATATGTCCTAAGATCTATAATACATGCAGGGAAACATAAACTTTATTCAGTTCCTGGAACTCCAACTGAACCTGCTGCCCACACTAAGAAAAACCCACCAGGTTCTTTGGCCGTACTTCCAACAGAATCCCACAAAACTATAAAATACTTAATACAGTGGAAATCTGTTCTAATTGCATCATAAATTATAACTCAGTATCAAACTACAGAGTCACGGGTGGGCATCTGTTCAGTAATTATACTTAGTTCAATATTATTAAACTCAATAAATATCAAACAGTAAGTTACCCCACATATTTTTGATCAGTACTGTTGATGAAAAATAAACATTTAAAGAGATGGATCTTGCCATCGTAGAGTTTCTTATGCTGTTTTCTCTTCCTTTTTCTTTTCACACAAATTAAATTTAATGGTATTTGTCCATAATTGTGGTCTTAGGGTATTTCTGGCGCATTACAAATATGTATTTATTACTCAGCACTAAATTATATTTTGTAACTGGCCTAAATACTCATTTAATTTTGATCCTAGTATCCACCATTCCATTTACTGGATCCAGGAAACTATAGATATTACCAAGAGAGTTGATGCAGGCACTGAACACTTTTAGCAATAACAAAGTAAGATTAAATGGAAACAGTGTGAAAACTCATGGATAAAAAATAAATGCTGCAGAAGGTGAGAGAGAAACTTTTACCAGCTGTTGTTTATCTTTAGTCAGTATTTGAGGATAGAGTAGAGAACACTGGGCAAGAGCAGCAGCAGGAAGTTTCACAATTTAATAAAAGGACAGTGGCTGGAGGCAGAGCCTGAAGGCAGAACATTTGGTTGTGTGGCCCAAAGGTCAATAGGGATGAGTAAGAAAAATTATCTAATATGGGAAGGAAACAACACTTCCCAGAGGGGAATTGTTCTCTAACAGGAGAGGTTTGATTCCTGATTATCTCTCTTCCAATTTTATTAATTAATTGCTTTCATTTGGTAAGTAAAAGTCACAGTACTCTAGCTAGCTTCATTGTCAGGGCAGAGAAGTTGACATACTTAAGGTTTTCAAGCTCCTTTAATTTATCTGGGTAATTTCTAAGGGAGCAATTACTGTGATATTTTCAAACCATTTTGAAATCGCAATTGTTAAAAAGAAATCAGAATATTATGGGTTAACATCTTTGTACCATATTTTAAAGTCACTTTAGAAAGAAGAATATTTTCTCAGTTTCACAGATGGGGAGCTGGCATGATAAGCATCTATGTGCTTTACTTATATTACTCATTTACTCAAAGACCAAGCTGTGAAAAAAAATGAAATTCCTTACTCTCCTTTGCTCCACTGTAGTATTATATTTATCCAGGTAGAGGTGGGATAGGATGGAAAGGAGACATCTCATGCTGATATCAGATATTTTGGGAGTGTTCAACCAGTGACAATGTACTCCAGCTCACCAAACTGGAAGTCAGTATGAATGGTGCAACTGTGTCAGTTCAGTAGTCCTTCCTTCTTATCTTTGGAACCCATGGCAAGTTCTGGACATGGGATGAGGAGCACTTCTATGTGCTTTAGAGCCATAATACACTATATAATACACTATATAAGGCACTCCTTGAAAAAACCTATTGTAGGTATATATATATCTGAGCAAGAATAATTAATATCTAGGAAGATGTAGAATTCAATGTAAGGCACTCCTTGAAAAAAACTATTGTAGGTATATATATATATCTGAGCAAGAATAATTAATATCTAGGAAGATGTAGAATTCAATAACTGGCTGAGAATCTACTTGAGTTGAAAAAGCCCTTTATCAGTTTAAACATTGCCTTACTTTGCAAGTAAGTTCACTGTGGTTTGCAAGGTCCTTTTTGCAAGAAAGACATTGGGGTGCTGAAGCATGTCCATAGAAGGGCAGTGGAATGGTAAAAAGGTTTGGAGCACAGGTCTTGTGAGGAGCAGCTGAGGATGCTTAACCTGGAGAAAAGGAGGCTCAGAGGATCTTCTTGTTCTTTAGAACCACGTGAAAGGAGGTCGTAGCCAGGTGTTCTCCCAGGCAACTGGTGACAAAATGAGACAACACAGCCTTCATGCTGTGTAGGGGAGGTTCAGGTTGGACATCAGGAGGAATTTCTTAATGCAGTGTAGTTAAACATTGGAATGAACTTCCCAGGGAGGTGGTGGAATCACCAGTCCTAGAGGTATTCAAGAAATGACTGGCCATCAAAATTATTGCCATGGTCTAATTAACAAGTGGTGATCAAAGGTTGGACTCAATCTCAGAAATCTTTTCCAACATAAACAAGTCCATGATTCTGTTAAGTAATTGAACAATTTGGTGCACAGTTAATAGTGCTCTGGTGTCAGAAAATGCAAAGGCATTAAGTTGCTGTGGTGATGGAGCACAACATGGATACGCTGAAGGACTCTTCCATGTCTAGAAATCACCACAATAGTGAACTTCTTCCAGTGATTCAGCAATTTCTAAATATCCAGGAGAAAATCCCATCAAGTTACAGAATTTTCCTCCTGAATCTTCTGTAATGCATTTGGTAACATCTTCAATTCTTTTGAGCTATGATGTTCTATTTTGAGTTAAATTTTTGAGAGCCTTACAGTAGTGCTTTATTTAAATTTTGACATTTTGAACATACATATCTCTTATACACGTTTGCAAGTTTTATTTCCACTTCTTTTCATCGGAAAGAAATTTCTTTTTAACAGATCCTTGGAGTGAAGACAGGTTGATTTTAATCTTACTTATTTATGTTTTCGCCTTTTTAGAGACATTCACATTCATCTCTATCAAGTCAAAGAGGAGATACTAGAACATTTCAAAAAGGAAATTCCATGGAAGGTCTATGAAAAAAAAATTGTATTTGTGGTCTTACATTGTATGATTCTAAACTTTAATACATGTCATTAGGTACTGCTGTGGTTTTATTTTTCCTACTACTGTTTTCCTCTATTCATTATAAAACTTCTATGACAATGTGCTTAAGCATGTTACAGAAGTGAAGCAATCATTAAGACAGTTAAAGAATAGAAGAGAAACATTCAGTGTTTAAAGTATTTTTTGCTGCTGAATAGGGTGCTATGTCCTGTTTCTCCAGAAAAACTGTGAACCCGATAATAAATTCACAAGAAACAAAAGGAAGAGATACAAGGATAAACAATAATATTTTGATACAATTTTCATTATATATTTCTTAGAAGCATAAAACAAGTGCTATAATCTCTACTTGACCAAGGTTCCTTTTGTTTCAAGTTCCTTTTTCACTTTCTTTTAGGTGACTACTCCGAGACAGCAAAGAGAAGCCACCTGCCACTGACAACATTCCCAGTCTGTGAGTGGTTGGAGGTTAGGAGAATATATGGAAACTATATTAAAGTTTTTGCCCTGTTTCTATAGTCTTTCCTGGGCATTTGCTTGCATTCACCATACTAGATGGAAAACTGGTATAGAAATAGCTTTGGTCCAATTTTCCAGCCTGGTGTGGTTGCTTTTATCTTCCCTTTCTCACAGCTTCCATATGCCCTTTCTCAAACAAAACCAGTGTTTGAATAGAGAATTTAGAAGCTCCTTACAGTTTGATGTTGAATAGACAAAATTCTGAAAGAGTATTTTGAGACAATTTATAAATATGTATGTATATATTCTATATAGAAATATATAGAAATAATGTTAAGTATCATTACCAGGAGGATAAATACTCTCACTGTGAACCCAAAATCATGTTAAAAATCTCCCACAGCACAGTAGCATGTTATGACTTTACAAAGACTTTAAATTTGTCCACAAACTTACATGAGAACACTACAAGTTAATTGCTAGAAATATAATCTTTAGGATTACATCTTTAGTACAAAGTATAAATGACAAGTCCAACTCCAAGTGGAAGTGTGGAGGCAGTTTTGTTGGGCTTGCCTTTCCATCAGTCTTATAGCAACATGGTGTTGAGCATCACAAAGAGGGTAAGATACAGTGCAGTTCTTAAAGTAGACATTTATAGTTCTTGAAGTGATTGGTCTTTGACCAAGACATTTATAATCTGTACATAGAAAATTAAAATTTAGAAAAAAAAAGAAAATTTTTATCAAACTATCTGCAGTTCAATTTCAGTCTATGCATAAATATAAGGACTTATGAATATTAACAAAAATATTATAGTGCTAAAAATACTGTTAAAAGAAAAAAAAAAAAAAAAAACACTTGCTTTTATCACTGTTACTCTCATACCCATATTTTTTCCAATATACCAATATGCATAACTGCTCTTTTGTATAACTGCATCCAAATAAAGGGCATTATCAATATATCAGCCTGGGTAAAAATGTCAAACCTATGTCTAATATAGATCCATAAACTCAGCAGCACAGGGAGATTTGAAGATTTATGAGGGGTTTAAATGCAAAGGGGAAATCAGCTATTTAACAACAAGAAACAACCATGTTGTTGAAAGAAGCCTTGCATTTGTATAAGCATTGTGACAGTGTTGGATCAAATCCACCTTATCAATGTTCCTCACCTTTTTCTAGTGGCAATAGGAGAGCTCAAAGTCTAACTTACTTCATCCCTTGGAAAGTTTTGTCATTTTAAAATTTGAAATAACTTAAATCTTTACCATAAAAAATTCCCAGGAAATGTCTCAAGCAAACTGCTGTTAAACAGATTCCCAGTATTACACTTGTTTTGCATAATCCCAGATAACAAGAAGCTGGAGGGGTTCTCACTTTTATTGGCTGGAAAGTAGGATGTTCCTAAACAAAATTTAAAAAATTAGATGAACAAAAAATATTTATGATCTTTGGGAAAACAGAATGAACACCTGCTCCTCCATTGTTAATATGTTAAGTAACAGTTCCAGTTTTCTGGATTTTATTTGGAAGCAATATAGGAGGTCTTAGGATTGCAGAAGTATTGTGGAGATTGATACTGTACCTTTGCTTTGACAACTATTTTTTTTAATGACTGGCTATGTTGTTAACCTCCAGTCCTTAAAAATAATTATGTTAGAGCATGAACATCTTGAGTGAAGAGCAAAAGAGCTGTGCTGGTTTGGGCTGGTGTTGACTTAATATTCTTTACAGTAGCTGGTGTGGGTTATGTTTTAGATTTGTGCTGAAAAATGTATTGGTAATGCAGAGATATTTTCAATATTTCTGAGCAATGTTTACACAGAGTCAAGGCTCCTGATTCTCACATCAGCCCACCAGTGAGTAGGTTGGGGATGTACAAGAATTTGGGAAGTGGCACTGGTACAGCTGACCCTAACTCAGCCAGGGGATGTTCCATACCATGTGGTGCCATGCTCAGCATATAAAGCTGGAGGAATAAGAAGAAAGGGGTGCACAGAGGTGTGCCCATCCATCAGAGTGATGGGTGGCATTTGTCTTCCCAGGTCACCATTACACCCAGTGGAGCCTTGTCTACCTGTGGGATGCAGTGAGTTAATTCCTTTGTTTGCTTTGCTTATGCAAATGGCTTCTGCTTTACTTATCAAACTATATTTATCTCAGCTCACAAGTTTGCTCATTTTTACCCTTCTCATTCTCTCTCACATCCCACTGGAGCAGGAAGCGAGTGAGAGTCTATGTGTGGCTTGGTTTCCAGCTGGGATTAAACCACAACAGGACACAACTCTGTAGCATGCCAGAGACTGTTTTTCAGAAGGATTCTGTACAAAGGAAATAAAAAGTAGAAGAAACAGAAAGAGGAAATGAGATACAGATGTAATAGACAAAACTGTTCTGGCTAAAGATGATCCAAGCGCCTGCGAAATGCAGCAATCTTCAAACCAATGAACAGCAGAGATGTTAACCTACCCTGTCTGGACTCATTCTCTCAAGGCATTTTGGAGTAGATCTAATTCCAAAAGGAAAAAGTTGTTCTCATCACCAGTGAATCTCTATTTTAAAAAGAGCTTGTCAATAAAAAACGGTTTGCATTTGACTACAAAGATTGTTAGAAGCCCTGCTTGGTTTTGTTCTGCAACACAGTGACCCACTCTAGACTGTGAGACAACAGGAATGCTGGACTTCCCAACTTTAGAAGTGGACAACTCACAACAGAAGGTATGCAACGAGAATTTAAGAATAAAAGACAGTATGACACACTGCCAATTTTATCTCAATCAAATGTTATAAAACAAGTATATTTAGATAAAACTCTGTTGCTTCCTTAAGTCACATTTTTTTACCTAATTAGTCACAGTGGTAAGGACTAGAATATAGGAAGCAGTTAGATAGAGGCTTGTATCCCACATGCTGTCTCTGATGAGAGACAAAAATGTGTGCTTTAGAAAGAAATGAAATGTGCAGGATGAGCATTGGTAATCCTTGACAATTTCTTAGTCTTCAGATTGATTTCCTGAGAAAAGGTTTACACTGACTAATCTTAAGAAATTGTTTTGAATCTGGCACATTTTACAGCATTCCTGACAATGAGTTACATAGTTGTATTTTGTTCTCCATGAAAATGCATTTAATTTTTTTATCTTAGTTAGAGACATTCTAATAATTTCATTTGATGTGCTCTGATACATGTTTTGTGATAAAGGCTAAAGAAAACTTTTCTTTCTAGGTCACTCATACAGCAAACACAGCTTCAGTTTCCTCTTCCACACAGTGTTGAGTACAGGTGTGAGAAGAAGCTCCTCACTCTCCATATGGGGGTCCCTCCTGGTCAGTTTCCATGTTCCAGATCCAAGCTGGAGAGAGGAAGGGGATGACTGCTGGGCCAAACAACTGACCAAAAAAAATTCTTTTTTGTAAGCAGGGATATACCAGCAGATCAGTAACTAAACGCAGCTGGAAAAAAAAAGGAAACCAACCAAAAAAAACCCAAAAAAACAAAAAAAAAAAACCCCACCACCAACCCCCAAAAAAAAAAACAAAACCAAAAACTAAACAAACAAAAAAACCAAAACAAAAACAAAAACACTCAGACCCACATCAGTATCCTGAACCAATTCTGAGAGATTCCACCATGCCCTTCAGCACACCCCTCTCCCTAAAACTTCTCTCTTAGATATTTTTTCCTCTTGGATGGTTTATTGATGAATCCAGAAATGTCTCTCTCACTCATGGCTCTGTAGTCCCACCCTCAGAGCCTGCTGATATTTCTGAAATGAAGGAATGACTTTCAGTCCAAAAATTAGGCAACTCAATACTCCTTGGCTTACAAAAAATGAGCAGATTCTTTGTGACTGGACTGTAACTTCACATCCAGATATTGTGCACTTCACTAATCATCTTGAAAGAGGAAAGAAAATAATTTAACACTGAAAACCAGATTTTATTCACCTTGAAGGTATCAAGATTATTTGATTATTAAAACAAAATATTTTAATCATACTAAAAATGAGAATTAACAAAGAAAACTAGGAATAGAGGGATTTTGACCTTGAGTACAGACTAGGAAGACTATTTATCTTGGAACTGCTGAAAGCATTTCTTATCTTAGTCTTCAGAGATATTCCTCCCAGGGAGCTGGAGAGCAGTGTAGGCAAGGTGTCTTTATTCCTTGATGTATTGTATCCAATCACTTTTTATTTCACAGTTCATTATCAAGAAACGTTAACTTCTGTAAGAATGAAACTGAGTTTCCATGGGAGCTTGCTTACACTCAAAAGATAATTCAGATGAAGAATTACAAGTATGATTTTTTATTCCTTGTGCTTTTTGGCAGAAGATTTCAATGAAAATCAAAAAGAAACCATCAGAGACTTAAAAGCAAAGAGAAGGGTCTGCACATGTGTCAGAGACAGGTTTACCACCTAACTTTGCTGGTTAAATAGACAAGTTTCAACTGTTGAGTCAAAAAACTTTTTTCAGTTAGTAATCAAAATAATTTTAATAAGAATACTTGAGGATCTTTTAATAAGAATACTTTTGGCCTATGTACTACTACACACAAGAAATTCTGGGATCAGAATATCGGTTCCTAAATGAGCATTCCCATATGAGCAAACACCATTCATATTTTCTAAATAAGTTTGGATCACAGGTTTTAAAGACCTAGGGTGCCTTCATAGTTTAAATACATGATTTCATGGAGCTCTCTCTGATGGTTAATACAGGACAGAATTTTAGGAGACTCTATTTGTTTGAAGGGCTTATATCAGGCTGTATAATTGTTCCAGGATATATACAAGAGAGAAAAATATAAGAAAGTCAAAGGAATGAAGCAAAAGGAAGTAAAAAGGAGTAATAAGGAAAAAAAAATCAGATATTGTGTTGGTATTCAGATAAATTGGCACAATGTAGAGTGCTTGACCATGGTTACCACGTTTTTTAGAGGTTTTTTAAAATAATTGGCATAATAGCACTAGAGTGATAAGAGTAGTACTCACCTTTATTCTGAGTAGAGCTCTATCTATATATATATAGATAAAATAGAAATAGATATAGAAATAGATGATATATAGATATAGATATAGATAGATGATATAGATAGATTATATATTCTTGCCAAAAATAAAGTGAAAATACCTAATATAGGACTGAATTTCTTCCATTCATCCTTACCCTAAATGTACAGAGACTCGAACTCTGAATAACTAATTAAGTTTTGTTGTTTCCAGATGAAAATCCTGAGATAATTTTGCAGCAATACATGATCTATACTATTATTATTCAATGAAGATGTGAGGTACTATAAGTATTCTTTTATTGACAAGTGTATTTAGTGATTCTCTGAGACTTCAGTACAGTCATTATGAAAATAGACCGGACAGTGGCAGAGTAAGAAAATCAGAAAGCTTTTCCTCATTTTAAACTGAGACAACAGGTGTTATTTTATGGATATGTATTCTTAAATATTGAATGGAATGTGTAATGCAACATTCTAACAATGGAGTATATGCTTCTTTGTTTGCAGAGAAGAATATGTAGAATTAAAGCAACCAGTATGATCATAATTTCTTTATTGTTTGCAACATAATGACAAGAGAAGCAGCAGCTGCTGAATTCAGCCTTCCTTTATCCCCCAGTACAAGGAGAGGGAATGAAGAGAATGCAGATGTTGGGTTGAATTCTGTTCACAAGCAAGTGATAGCATCCAGTGTAGAAACAGGGTATCAGCAGAGGGGTTTAATACAATTATTATCTTTGGTGTCCCTTCAAAAGTGCGAGACAACTAATGTAGAAAAACAGCTGCAGAACTTCACTCTGTGATCAGATTAGTTATTTCAGTCAATAATGCAAATATAACCCAGTACACAGAAAGTTGCCTTGGGAAAGTGGAAACCTTCCAGGGTTAAGAACCCTCTCTTCCAAAAGGGTCCAAGTTAAAATGCTGGGTTTGACACCAATTTTCTGTAGGACTGCAGGCTATTCATGTACTTCCTCTGCTCTGACTGTAATATCTGTGAAAAAAAAGAGAATACTGACTCACCTACCTCAAAGGCAAACTAAAGATTAATTAGTTTGTGCTCGTATAGAGCTTTGAAAATGTCAAGGCTATATAACTACTGTTAAATAAATGGCAAAAAGTCAGATTGGACAAGTACAGAGCAGGACTGCAAGGGTTTATCACTGTATCTTAGCAATTATCTTTAAAACTATCCAGAAAAGATTTCTTATAGTAGATATAGGTAGTTAGAAGAAAAGTATGGAGCTGTTTTATAGCAGTATTTCTTCAGAGAATGTAAAAGGAAATGAGAAAGCAAGCACAAATTTTAACTTTTCTGAACTTTTAAATTCAGCAGGGCAATATGTCAGTGCTCTCTCTCAATTGGTTAATCTTTTACTGAAGTAGCATTCAAATACTACTGTATAACAATCTGGAAAGGTCCTGTCCACTTGGATGGGAAATAAAAAATAATAAAAATATCCCTCTGACAGAGACTGGGGCCACAGGGCTGAGTGTAGTTAATTTGCTTCCATTCCACTTTATACAATGAGGAGCATCATCATTGTAAGTCCTGAATTTTTCTGAGAAAACTGCAGTAATCAATGTTCCATTATGACAGCTTGAATGTGATGTATTTTGTTCAGTGAAGTGATCACTTAGAAACTGCACAAGAAGATCCAGATTCCTTCCTCATCCCACCCCAAGTGGTAAACAATATTTCCTAAATATTCACATTGACTCTTACAAAAATACCCTTAAGTTTCCCTTTATTTTACCACCAGAAGTCATGCTATTCTTATTTTTCAGTTCCCACCATCCAACTTTGTAGACATCAGATTATTTGAATTTGCTGGCACAGGATCACTAGTCATTTAAAAGCTATTTTTTCTGCTAGTGCCTATTGCCCACCTCTTAATATTCTGGTATTTAGAAATACACAAATCATTTTATTGGGGTCTCAAGTAATTTCACCCTGCATTAGGAGAATCATACAAACCAGATGGATACAAATGGATCTTACATTAATGTGTTTATTTGGATTTCAATGTACAAGCCCTTTTGTCAAAGGCTCTACATTAACATGTAAAGTTATAATGTTGCAGATATTTAAAGAAAAACAGGGTGAAACTCAAATTAGAAACTGAGGTTATTACAAAAGTTACATTTGCAGCGCTGCTGGTAGGATTTTGTTTGAGAAGGTAACAGAAGATATGTGAAAGTATTCAAGTTCTTCAAAAATAAAAATTAAGCCATGCTTTTCTGTTTAAAATTGTTGGTTATACAGAACTGTGACATCTCTACCAGTATGATGAATTATGAGCTGAATTATGTGTAAGAGTGACTTTAGAGGGGCATCACCTCTCACATAATCCATACAAAGTTCTTGCATTTTAGAGTTTTCTGTATATAAACACACCCTGCACACAAACAATAGCAGTGTGTAGACCTACAGTGTAAGCAGACAATTCCACATGATTAATTAGATTCACATGAGAGGGAACCTAAAACAAAATAAAATAAACTTATTTTTGCTAAATGTTCATCCTACTATTAAACGCACATAGTCTCTGCAAAATGATATTGAAGTTCCTGATATGTACAGGTTTTCAAAGTTAAAACCTCACCAAGGGCAAAAATCAGCAGCAACACATCTAAGACTGGCAGGAGAGCTGAATGATAGCTTGGCAAAAATGTATAAGTAATAACTCTGTGGAGTAGAGCAGGGAGCATAACACACTCCCAGGTTCCACACCAGGTTCCACAGTCATCACTCCAAACACTACACCCACTGACACCTACCCCATGATTATCTTCTCAGGTTATATTCCTCCTGAGCATCCTGAAAATTTGATTTATTTGCACTATTAATTTATCCATCCCACTTGTGCTCCCTTAGATATTTAATTGATTGCCCTTAATTGATCTGACCATCTGTGATATCTTAGTCATTTAATTGATTGTTTTTATTGATCTAAACACCTTGCAGCTTTATTGTCACCTAGATGAATCAAAAGTCATTAGCTGATACCATTTATATCTCTTAATTCTTAATGTGTATTTATGCACTTTCATCTTCTGAGGGAGATGGGGCAAAGGAGGACAACAAACACCTGAAGTCTCATTATGTTTTAACCTCTCTGGCCAGGAGTTGGGTGGCATTAACCCCACTGATTTCTGTGGCACTTTTCCTAGCTAATCAGTCATCAGGGCACTCATTCTCTTCCTGGGACACAGGATTGTTCAAGTAAAACATGAACAATAAAAAAAAATTAAAAGAAAATAATTATATATAAAACCAAGATTTCCAGCACGGTGGTAAATCTCCCTTTTATCCTGATGTGCAATGCAAGTGAATTCCATTGAGTTCTCTTTTAAGAAACTTCAGTCCAGCAGCCAAGCACTACTGACAAGAAAAGCACTATTGCTGATTTTAGCTCTCACACAACAGAGCACCACTACAAATAGTGGGTGTCATAGTGGTATTCTGAATAATGAATGGCATAAAGGGTATATTTTTCTCTTATTAAGCCTTTGGGCACAGACTTAAAGGCATAGGAGATTATACCTGATATAGCAAACTATATGTAAAAGTGAAGTTTTATGTAAAATTATGTAAAATATATGCAAAATAGATGAAAATCTTGTTCTGGCTGGGACTCTTAGATATAATATATAAAATGTGACAGCTCTGGTGAAGGCAGACAAGAAATTTGTAGGAATTTGAACAGGACCTGATGGTTTCCTTTAACAAGAAAGTATTTGATGTACTTTACACAGTCTCCTGGATGTGTCTGTCTATATCCAAATTATAGCAGTTCATAATCTAGCAGTTAGTAAAGCAATAGAGATAAAGAAGAGAAGGTAATAGCAATCTTTCACCTGCTCTGCTCCAAGCCTGGAGCCTTAGGTCAGTAGGACCTGCAAGTAAACAAATAGAGAAAGGACACAAGAAATGTGGAAAATAGAGAGGAAGAATTGAAATAGGCTCACAGTAATGGAGGTTGCCTGGACTCAGGCTTGATTTAAGATTGGAAGCTCTGATTTGGATGTCAATACAAGCTCACACTCACATGCAACAGAAAATAGCTTATTGCAGCTATGGATGTGTACATTTCATTGTGATGCAACATCTGATATGCAGCAGTTCTGGATGTGACTCCTGGCCAATTTAAAACACATTTTCTTCCGTTAATGATTTTTTAATTCATAATTCCAGTACCTATCTGGCAATGTTCAGAGAAAGAAATGTAGCATAACTCATTAAAATTTATATTTTGTCATCTGTCTTTCTTCGTTACATCATTTTTTGTCAGGCAATGGGAAAAAAATTCCAACTGTTTGAAACACAGACATTTGTTTAACTCTATTTCACACAGCTTTAATGTCTTGCTTTTCTCACTCACATTATCCCCTGTCTCTCAGTTCCTAGATTTCATCTTTATTATAAACACCATGAAATGTTATTTGGTGGTGAATTCATTCTCATTATTTTGATTACAAATAGGTGGGTTAATGGCTATCAGAGAAAAACATTTTGAGAGCAGGAAAGATGGTTAACACAGTTACACTGTTACCAGTCTAGCAAAATCTAGTTTGTGCCCTAAGAAAAGTTAAATTTGAAGGAAAGCTTTTGAGAAAGCCAAATTGAGAGGTCAGTGTTTTAAGGGAAGAGTGATCTTAGAGACAGACAGCAAAGTAAACCACTGCAGATCAACCAACTTTCTGTACTTTGCCTGTTGTCTTCAGTGACAATTTATCAGACTCATATAAGTTTAATCTGTTTTTTCCTTCAGGGAGAGGATCAAGTATAGTGATAATTAAATCCTCAACAAAGCTTAAAATTGCCTTTGTTACAAATAAAATGGTGATTCTGTCCTTCATTCTTATTCAGCAGACCTACCAGCTGAGCTCAAATCCACATCTCCCAAAAGCAATTTTTTTTTCATTTTATGTGATTAGCCAAATTTCTTGACATGACTTACATTTTTATGAGGAAACACAGAGATGTATTTAAATATGTTTTTGAGTAAAAATACCTAAATTTGGCTCTTCTCATAACACTACAATTTTTATATTTATTGCTTAGAAACTGAATTTCAGCTAAGAAACAAGGATCCATAAATTAAAAAATAAAAATATTTTTAAAAATTTCTTCTCAGAGAAATATGATTTCAATTCACCAGCCACCTCAAACAGAAAACAGATTTCTATTTTCTTTAACTTTATTCCAGTTATTCCATAATGAACATATCCCAGACAAGTCTGTTATACATCTTCATCTCTTTTTTTCTCCCTCTCTTCCCTGCCTATATTGTGACTTAGGCTGCCAAGATGTTAGAGCCACATACTTCATTAGTCTGTATTTTAAATAATACAGTTTTTCTTTGTCCTGCCCCTTAGGTTTTATAAGATGAAAACAGGAGTGAATATTATTTTATAGAAAGGAAATAATTTACATTTGAAGCCTGTAGTGGAACTGTTACAGTGGAAACCTTGGACTGATTAGATTGTTTCAGTTTTCTGCAACTTTGATTGATTGAATTTGCCCATGGCAGTCCTAGTGGTAATGATACTCTGATTATTTAAGCAGCAAGTAACTTAAGAATAGGCTGAGCATGTTAACTTTGAATTTTCTAGCTTTCAGCATTTTGCATTTTCACAGTTTCTATTCAAGAATAGTGCAGTTTTCATTGTGTGGTATTTACTGCAGCTGTCATTCATTTACTTTTCTTGTTTGAATTTTGCAGCATATTTTTGTGGAAATGTGTAAGCTCTTTCCATGTGTAAGGCCTCAGACAACTCAAGCAACAAGGTGTTTAAAAGGGCTTTTGGTTGTTCATATACTCTGAATTAGACACGCAAGAAATACCATTAAGATATACTGAAGAGGTCAAAACAACAAAAAATACTTTACTGGCAACTTTAGTCAATCAGAAAACTTTGGGAAAACATTTAGAGCAGCATTCAATCAACATGAAACACTTCCACAAACCACTAATTTAATCCCTTCAATTTAGCAAACTCTAAGCCTTTTTGCTTTTAAGTTACTAAAAAAATTCTCAGAAAAAAAGAAAATAGAAGAAAGAGAAAGCAAGAAAGACAGAAAAGATAGAAAAGGACAGATACAGCTACAAACCGCCAGGATCCAGCAGTGTTCAGCTGATAGAAAGTCCAAAAGGAGCTAACATTGAGACATGTATTTGCCTCAATTTCAGCTTTAGATACTTCCTGGCCTTTCTGGCCTCTTCTGCCAGGTGGAACTTTGGTCATTTGGCCAACTGGGAGCTGAGTTAGAGGCTCCAGGGCAGGTGTGGATCTCTGGTATGTCCAGAACTGGTGTGTCCATTCACAGCAGCCACTCCTGCCATTCCAGGCAGGAATGCTGGCTCTACAGATGTGGCATGGGTGGGGCAGTGCCAGGGCAAGGCCAGACCTACCCCTTCACCCACATGCATGCACCCCAAAATATCTCCAGAGGTCAGCCTTTGCAGCCTCTCACACCATGCTGGGTATGTGATATGTTTGCCAAGGCAGTTTTAAAGGCACTGGCACTCTCTGGAGCCTCCCTTCCCCAGAAATTATCAGACAGCAGACAGCTATGGCTACTTAGGAAACAGGATAAGGAGAGGTGTCATAGTCTCTGAACAAACAGTTGAACAGTCTGCAGGACTTGTCACAGCTTTACCATACTGTGTCTAGTCCTTTTATAATGTCACACAAGTCCTTCACAGGAACAGAGTATTTGCCCTCCTCAGACAGTACCTCTGCTACATCCATGTGACATGTCCTTTGCTTCTTCTGGGGGCTCCAGCAGCTGGACAGAAGGACAGAAACCAGTATACACCTTTCCTTTGGGCTAACTGCCTCACTGCCCAGTGCATCTGCTTTGCCCTTGTCCTTCATTCTCTCCTTTTGCCTATATGCTCTTATTTTCTTAATCATCACAGCTCCTTCACACCATTAAGAGACAGTAACCTTTCACTCCAGTGATACTACACTGGTTTTATTTCTATTTGTAGCATTCCTTTTATAACTGCCTTCACTTGCATCCCACACACAGACATCTCCTCTCTTGTATTCAGCATAGTGCAAATAATAATTTCCTGTCAAGCATTTTCCACTTGAATGCATTTTTTTCCAGTGTCAGAAATAAAAGGTATATAAATATCTTCAATTTTATTTTAAAAATATAAAGGACAAAGTTATTTTTAATTGTGTCTGAAAAATTCATTATGGTTGGGACTGAGGGCAGTTGATGTGAATTTCAATATCATTGAAGAAGACATGAGGAATGTGAACAAATATTTTTCTGAAGGTGCCAGATTTTAAACATGATTTTTTCACTTTGTTTTTCTACCCCTTGCCTTTAAAACACTCACAACACATAGCCACATGGGTGCACTGCCCATGTGGCCAAAAAAGCCAACAGCATCCTGGCCTGTATGAGGAACAGTGTGGCCAGCAGGAGCAGGAGGTCATTCTTCCCCTGTACTCAGCACTGGCCATACCTTGAGTGCTGTGTCCAGTTCTGGGCCCCTCAATTTAGGAAGGAGAGATGATGGAATGTGTCCAGAGATGGGCAACAGAGATGGGGAAGGGTTTGGAACACAAGTCCTGTGAGGAACGGCTGAGGGAGCTGGGGCTGTTTAGCCTGGAGAAAAGGAGGCTCAGGAGATCTTACCACTCTCTGTAACTCTCTGAGAGGAAGCTGTAGTCAGGTGAGGGTAGGTCTCTTCTCCCAGACAATTGGCAGTAGGACAAAAAGACACAGGTTTAACAGGGGAGATTTAGGTTGAACATTTGGAAGTAGTTCTTCACAGAAATGGGCTGCCCAGGGAGGTGGCAGAGTCACTGTCCCTAGGGGTGTTTAAGAAAAGACTGGACTTGGCACCCAGTGCCATGGTCCATTTGACAAAGTGCTGTTCATAAAAGAGGTGCACTCAATGACTTAAAAGACTCAGAGGTCTTTTTTTAACCTAGTTGATTCCATGATTGTCTGATTCTGTAACACACTTGTTTTTACAAAGATGTTAGTTTTTATTTTAGTTTTCTGTTTTGTGTTTTATCAGGTATTGCAGGAGCTTTTGGCAATGTAACTGCACAGAAGACATGTTATCACACTATGAGGATATATAAAGTCCAAAGTAATTTAAAATCAGAGGCTAGTTGTTAAAAGGCTGTGGGACATGGCACTGAAAGAAAAGTATACTTCAAGGAGAATTAGAGCTTGGTAAGGAATTTGGCTTACATTCATCCTCTCAAAATTCAAATCTAATTTTATATTAACAGTTCAGAAGTTCTCTGGCTACAATTTAAATGCACAAAGCAAAGATTAAATTGCTTACAAGGATACTTTGGGTTTTGGTTTACTCTTTGAAATAACAGAAAATATGAGAATGCAAAAATGATGAGAATATCCAGAATCTTAGGGGACTATTAAGAAAAAAATATTAAATACAAAGTCATAATTATGACAAGAGAAGAACATTATATTTTCATCGGAAAAATCCTGTGGGATAATTTTAAAAAACAACAATTAGAAACTTGCTACACAAAAAACAACCCAACACAACACTAACTAAAGCCCACATGCTCTGTTTGTGCTAAAACTTATGCATGTGCTTTGTAAAGTAAAGCATATAAAATAAACCTTTAAATATTTGTTGCAAAGAAAACTTGAACTGAACAGGCAGACTCACCTTCCTGGAGTACGTGAAAAAGTAGAGAAAAAAATACCATTCACATGAGCAAATATTTCAAACATAGGTAGTCATTTCATTACACATAGTTGTAATGACTGTTGGCTATTTCAGAATACAACCAGAAAGAATTTAACTAAATTACTGTGAAAAACATCTATTTGCATGAAGATTTCTTAAGCATTTTCTTATGGCAGAAATCTGAGCAAGTTTCAAGTGATTATGAAGCATTATTTATTTAGTTAGTTAGTTGATAAAAGCAGTAAATACACAAGAATTATTATCTTCTAGTAACAGTGAAAAGAATGCAAGATAATCTAAGAAGCTATTTTGTTTTTATTTTCATTCTAGAGGTCTTTTTAATCTTTCACTGTTTTCTCCTCTGCATCTGGTGAAATTGATGAGACACTGTAGAGCAGGCAGATAAATAAAGGCCGTAAAAAATGGAGTAAAAACACATTCTAATTTCCAAGATGTTTGTCTTACATGTGCATTTAAAAATTAATCCATAACCATTCCCTTAGGGATTTATGTGATTTAACATTACATTTAAGTAGATTCTTAATTGTGACACTAGAATTGCAATAAACGCCTTTTGTCCACAAGAGCAGGTTTTGATGTCGGCAAAATTAGGTAAAACAAAAATAATCTCAAAGATTTAAATGCAACAAAACAAGGAAACAAAGGAGTCTGAAGTAAAAAACTGTGCACCTGTTGCAGGTTATATCCCCAATTCATAGTCTGCCTGTGTGAAACATCACAAAAAAGCAATAGGTGGGGGATTGAAAAAAACAGTATGGCGTTTTTTCAACAAGTGGAGTATGCAACGCTTAAATACTCATTTAACATACTTACCCATGGAATCTGCCTGGGGATTCTGATTCTGAGCTCTTCCTGGTGGCAGGGATGTGGATGGCACACGTCAGACCCAAGCTGACCATCACATGCCTAGTTTCCAGCTGACCTGGATTGGCACACTGGAAGCCGAAGTGCACTGAGTCTTCCAGGTAAAATCCTCACCAGGCAAAATTATCACAGCTCCATCGTGATACTGCCTCAAACCATGTTTTGATATGAAGAAAAAGAGAGGGGAAAAAAACAAGGAAACAAAACATAACAAAAATTGCCAGTTCCTGATGAAGTCCATGATAAGGGTAAGAAATCATCTAGGATAAATGGCTGATGAAACATACATGAGAGAAAAAGTCATTGGGGATGGTAAATGCTGGGGAGTGGGAGTGCCAAAACAATGAGGTGGATGACTCAAGAGCTAAAAATGCAAGAGCTCCATTCAGTAAGGAATCTTTACCGATGATCCTTGTGGGTCCCTTCCAACTCAGAATATTCTGTGAATCTGTGAAAAGAGAAAGAGGAAATCAAGACAACACTAAATAAAGCCAGTGTCTGATTTCAAGACATACATACAATTTTAATTACTCACATCCATTTTTGAGGAATGAATTGTTTGTTTAGTTTTTTTATCAGTAGGGTGTACATGGAAGGTATAAAGTGCATTGAAATTTCGAGTATCTTCACTATTTAATTCAATCTATGGGACTGCATATATACCTTGATATTCATTAGGTTTAAATAAACCACCACAAAGTCTTGTCTGTCAATGTAGTAAAAATGTCCATCTTTTGATATTTTGTTCCCCCTACCCGCTGGAAATAAATAGTTATTTATTTATTTATTTTATATGAGTAATTCAGCTGGGATATTGACTAAAAGGCATCCTTGAGAAACTGCTTTTCAGCCCAAATACTCAATATGATTGAGCATTACATGATTTCATGATACTTAATAATCATACTCTTTTGAGGCTTTCTATGCACGCTCTATATATGTAAAAAGAATATGTAAGAAACACCATAACCGCCCCAAAATATTTAATACCAAATTTCTTATCATTTTCTCTCTCATAAATATATAACTTCTATGTGTAAACCTGTATACCAAACAGAATTTAAATCCCTGCAGCAATCTTGTTTTCTCTTAATATTTTATATTAGGTTAACTTTGGAGGTGAATGAAATTATTTGTATTAAAAGAGATGTAATAGGAAAAGGATTCTCTTTTGCTCCTGTAATGACATAGGACATATGCTCTTACATCACTGTCCTTCATGCATTAATCCTCTCTGGGTTAAAACAACAATGCTGTTAAATATTATACAGAGAACTTTGAGTGAGTTTAGGGGAGTTTGGTGTTGGGGTCTTTTTGATAATTGTTGTTGTTATTGAATTGGTTAGCTGATGGTGTGTTCAGTAGCATTATGGACATGCAAGCTGGTTTTTCATCAGCCAGCCGTTAATAAAATTCTCTAGCAAAAATAGACATGTAGCAATCATTGCAGTTTGAGATAAAATATCTCTTATTTTTTTCACAACCTTGAATGCAGAAAAGCATCATTTCCAAGGAAAGATGATACAATGTTTACTTATTTCATTTTCCCATATATATGTTTATAACCATTCAATTCAAGACAGTCACCTTTGTCTTCTATTCAGAAGTGGGAGTCTCATAGCAAAATCTCTCACCATATTAAAAAAACCACATATCTTTATTCTCTTTGTTTTAAAATGCAACTATAAGCAGGTAAGCATGTAATTTTGAAATTCAGTATTTCCATTAAAATGCAAAAATTCTAGGATAAAATTACACTAAAAAAGTGACAGGCTAAAATATGTAGCGTTACATTGCAAACAAGTCCTCCTGTCATATCTGGCACAGGGGCCTTGGCATCCATTCTGCTTGTGTCTGCATTTCTCATCCCATCATCAATGAAGCTTACAACAGCCACTGAAATCATACAGTAGAAGCATTTGTAAATCTAAATTCACACATAAACTGCATCCAAAATATTTACAAACTGAAAGATATGTATAAAACTTGTACATATATATTTTGGTACCCAGGAACAACTATACCAGACACCTGAGAAATTCTGTTAGTGATTTAACATTACAACATCAAACTGATTGTAGAACCTTATTTTTAAACAAAGCAAAAATATCTGTGTGGTCTCAGAAGGAGTAGATCCTGACCACACAATAAAAAACACATCTTTATTGAGGCAGTAGGAAAGATGAGCAACAATGCACACACGTGGTGACTCACCCAATCACAGGCAACAAGCACAAGACTACAACCAATGCTACGGCTCCAGTGGGCTGCCAGGGACTTGGGGTGTTCTGATGATCTGCAAGGAGCAGCCAACAATGGAGCCAATGGTACCTTTTAAATGTAAGACTTGAGCAGCCTGTGCTGCCAACACCGGTCAAAGGGCAGGGTGTCAGGTTGTGGGGGTTCAGTCTCTCAATTCTGTATTTCCTCATCTAGTAAATAGAAAATTTTCAAAAGTCAAGCACTGAACCCAATAAATATCTAACAAAAATGCTACACTATCCCAGCACACAGCATGAATTGGTAATATCTGAACTTTCAGGCTGGTTTCATTCTATCTAGAGTCCTGTGTTACAAATATGTATAGAAATACCTTTGTTCAACGAAGGACTTCAATCTATATCCTGCACTGCATTGTGTTTTTCAAACTGTGATAATTCATGTTTGTTAAATTTAACTAAATTTAAGTTAACATTAAGCCACCTGCTTAAATGCTCCGTTGAACAAGATTCAAAACAAAAATTCCCAGAAGAATGAAATATTAACTGGTAAATCTCACTGGTCCTTAATCTCCATGCAAAGTCTTCAGCAGCTGGTAATCAGGATTTTAATGCCCACTGGGTAGCAGAATAGAGTCCACTCACTATTTATCCATTCTGTCCACTGTCTCTTGCCATGTCCTTTACTTAAGCATGAAATCTATTTATGCATCTTTTCAGAAGATCTTTTGCAATGACTGAAATTCCTTATAGCCTAAGTTTTTCCCAGACAGTATCTGGTGTTCTGTCTGCCTTTTCTGAGAAACATTGATGAAAAGATGACAAGAAAACGACATGGGGAAACCTTAGGCTTTTCAGATGGCTTTCATATGTTTGAGAGTAAATCCTGGCAAAAGTAAAGACAACAACGCAGATGACCATTGATCTTTTCCCAGGACAGCTATATTGAAGCTTGTGTGTCTTGGCAATGGAACTTTATCTTTGATAACATTTAGAAATAAAGTTCTGTTGACACCACTGTGAGATCCAGAGAAAGGCTACTCACAAATTGATATGGTTCTTTTATCTCAAGTCTAAACTGCAGGACACTGTTAGTCAACCTCCTTCTACCTCAAGTAAATTGGACTGGAGAGTCGTACAGAGTTCAATCCTGTAACTTACTGAGTTCCAAAGTTTTTTCCTCCATAGCTGGAGATGTGAGGAAATTCTAAGGTTGTACATATTTTTGTTAGAGCCGTACAGTGTTTTCTATTCAGGATCTTTTCAGTCTGGCAGAGTTGAGGCCTGGATGCCACCCAGTTGGCTAAAATTCAATCCAATTAAAGCCCCTATTGTAACAAGTAGTGGAGAGAAACATTTCCTGTTTCACTGGAAATACACTAAACTTCTCAATCAGATCAGGGTTCATGTCCAATCAGTGTCAAAGTATCCCAGTGCTATGTGGGAGGCCTTGCTGAATGACTACATTTTCCACATTACTGCTTTGACCCTGTGATCCTTTCAATCCTTATTTTTAATGCTTGACTTCCTTCTACTGGTGGCCTGATTCAGCTCCTGTGAGTCCTTTTGTTGCTTTCACTGAGGACAGGATCAGGATGTGTCCAGCAAGCTCCTTCTTTCAGTCTGATTTATCTGATTCCTCCTGAGTTTGGGGAGAGAGACAATGTCCCACCTGGGCTATGTAATGTTTGCAGTGATCTAAGGCTTGCACGTAAAACTCAAAATGCTAACCACACTCTAAGAGCAGAAGTTATCCTAAAAAAATTCTAGCCTTGACTTCCTATCACAATGGAGGTGGTTAGCTCAGAGGAAAAAAAATGACCAGAGATAGAAAAGCCAGGCACTCTCGGAATTCACTTGGAACAGAAACATACTCACCTATGACCACATCTAGACCTAGACAGAGTTCCAAATGACTTCTCTTTGCACTGGCTTTCAGCTGATGGTGAACTGCAATGCCCAAGGCATTTAGCCAACTGCTCACTTCTTTCAGTTCTCTCTTTGCTTGAAACTTCATACACAGATGAGGGCATGGAACCTTGCCTTTTCAATATAAAGTATTACTGGTAAATTTTCAGACATAAAAAAGTGCAATTAACTACAACACATAATAAATAGAATATTTGTCTCCAAGTATATTATTTTTTCAAAATTTTTAAGGCAACTTATAAAAAAGTTGGATTGCACTGTTTTTTTGTAGTTATGAAGATACTTTAATCCTTTTTTTTTTTAAAGGAAATCCTGCTATCACTTTTTTCAAATAGTATTATTCCTTTCCCCCATTGTCCTGTTCATCATGTTAACACAGAAAAATTAGTTCAACTCACTAAACAAAAAGTATTTAGTGTGATCTGAAATGTTGTAAAATACTGAAGTGTCTACATGAGACAGGCAGATATGATTGAGGACTTCTGAGAGGTGTTCTTTAATGCTGAGGAACAAAATCACTACTGTGACATTGGAAACATATATGAGAAAAATTGAAATAATTAAAAACTTAGGCTAATGGATAGCTTATGACTTCTGATGGCATTTTTTAAAAGTTCTAATCATATTAAATTTTAAGGGAGAACAGTTAAAATGGTGATGACTTATGAATACCAATCATCAGACTTGTTTCAAGCATGGTTTTAGGATGAGAAGACTAATTTTTTACATCATATCATGGCATTATTGCCTTTTTCTATCTTTTTACCCAAAACTGTCCCTTAATCCTATTAAATAGATTATCAGTACTGGAATATCTGATACAGTTGTCCTAAATGTGAAATCCTGACAAATCAAAGAGATTGAGATATTCAGTGTTATTCTTCAAATAAGAGCAAGTTTTCTCAAAGTAGAGGAAGAAATCAAAGAAGAAAGATCCAGAGATCAGTATTAAGTATATTTTGGAAATATCAACATGTAACCCTTTTACTTACATGCCTTGCAAAATTCCTGGCATTACCTTTTCATGCTGCCCTTTGATTTGCTTTTCTTTTTTTCCTTTAGTGCAATTATTTTTTGAAGAATTCACCAATGGTCTTACCTAAAGATTTTTTCAGTTTCAAAATGGTAGTTCTTGCTAACCAAAAAATTGCTTGAAATGGGTTTATGCTGTGTGATTGACTGGTTGAGATCTCTTGTGTAGAAACTGTATATAATTTTTCCATGTGTATGTATGAACACTGTATCAAAAATATTAATGGTGAGGTAATAATGGTGGTTTACAGAATGTTAATCTTTTGAGCTACATGGAGACAAAATTCTTCCACCAGATAAAACTATGTTTTATCATATCTTTCTGAAAAAAATACTGTAATTTTCATTCCAATTTATGACTGTGTTGGCAAGAAGATCAAAAACTGAAAAAGACATACATTCTACTTCTTTATTTCAGGCCGTCCAGATGAAGAGATAACTATCAAAACTTGTCAGTTTGATTTGTTTGGGTTTGGTTCTCTTTTCTGATTTTTTTTTTTATTATTTTGTTATTGCAGGTTTTCTTTTCCATTTAATCCTCACATGAAGTGGCCCTAAACATCATAGTGCAGTAGAAGAGATTTTTCTCCTCTCCTCTGAGGGAACTGGAAATGAAGATACTAGTCTTGCTATCTCTTCAATCTATCTTCTGACATGTGAATTAGAGATCTCTAGAGTCATGTTATACTGTTTCAGCAGCAAAACCCAGTTGATTATTATCCTCCACTACACAGCCTTCAAAGGATGGGTTTAAATAAGCACAAAAGACTTGACAGAAATCTGACACAGAGACACCTTTGACACCAAGTTGCATATTGGGAGAATAGGGTGCTGACAAAATATTGCAGCTGGTAACAGCTCATAAGGAACACAGGTACAGTGTCTGAAATGCACCTTTTGCTCCGAGTGAATATTTTTGTCTTTTGTTGTTGCTGTTTCTCATACTGTTAAGTACTGCTAAACCTCCCAGCTGATCTCTCACATGATCAACTGTGCTAACAAACAATATTGTTGTAAGGCTGTGTTTTTCAAGCTGCCAACTTCAAGTGTTGCTGCAGCTCACAGCAGGTGGTAAATATAGAGAGATTCTTGGAAGCTCTAAAGGAGATTAACTGCTGCTGCCTTCTTCAGCACATTAATCAAAAGTAATCTTACAAGTATTCCAGGCAGGCTAACATCTAGCTTCTGCTCTCATGGATGAAGCATTGGTGATAGCGTTTCACTTCGTAAGCTCAATAGTGTTTGCTGTCAGAATTTCCTGCTTATTTCTCTCATAAACCTATTTCATATCTTATCTATCTCCATAACTAATTTTTATAGCAACAAACTCACCAAAAAAAAGTGAAGAAATCACATCTACACCTTAAAGCATGTCACTACAGTAATACATATAATATCTCTGAGAACAGATAGAAAGAAAGCAAAGACAGGCATGACTGCAGGTAAAGGAGGGCCTAACAAGGAAGAGGAGACTTGGATTCTGATCTCTGTGTCTAATACCGCTTCTCTATTTTCTCTAAAACCTGAACTGAACAACAATTCAGAATATTAAAAAAGTAATCCATGTCATTGACGAAAGTCTTCAAAAGTAATCACAATTTAACTTTCCCATCAAACACCTTGATTTTCCCCATGTGCTCTTTGTGAGAGAGTTTGCTCCAGGAGTCTTTACAAAGCCAACTGCAGCAGGAGTGACAAAATGTGAGACTGAATAGTGTCTCATGTCAGTATGTCTTCACAGAAAATATACATTTAATTATTCACAGGGTTTGATGATATGCAAGTTATGATTTTTTTTTTTTTTTTTTAATGTCTTGGGTATGTCTAAATTTTTGAATTTACGATATTATCTACTCATCTACAAGGAAATCTCGAGGAACTTCTGGTCCACATGTCTTGCTTGCAACCTCAGTTTGGTAGCAGAAAGGAGCTGTTTCTGTATTCTTCTGTAATCCTGTTACTCCCTCCTTGCTGATGGCCCTCAGTCCTTCCACCTAGTAATTCTATTACATACCCAACATTGAATGAGAATAAAAAAGATACTCAACTTTAAAAATTAAACTATTCTTTAAGCAAGACAGTAATTTCAAAGGTCCTAAATTTATGCACATTCTGTGAGCAAAATCTAGGTTATCTATGTAACTGGCCATCCCTGAAATTATAGGACATTCATATTCTCATTTCTCATGTCTTCACATTATTTAATCTCTTCCATTGTGACCAAAGAGGTCTCAGAGGGGGGAGCATTCTGTTGCTTAATTGTTCCTGCAAAACCTTCTCCTTGGGAATATATAATAAATCACACACTGAGGTATTGGTCCTATCATGTCTTGGCAGTCTAAGATGTGATAAATTAGTATCCATGAAGAATACTGACAATCTAAAAGATAGAACAAACTCTTGATCTTTGAATCATGATGTATTTCATTCTTTTCATTCCATGGACCTAAAAAATTAATAAGCATTTACACTAGATGTAAGGTTGTTAATGAGTCAGCATCCTATTAGTCAACTTATTTAAAATACATTGATAAATTTAAAAACTTAAATCGCTGCAAACAAAATACATGTTAGAGCATTTTAGAGCCTCTATTATTTTTTTAATATCCATAAATGATCCACTGATTGCTGTTATATATTATATGCATGTATTTTAACCAATGATACTTTAATTTATTTCAGATT
The DNA here is from genome assembly GCA_030060385.1 of Muscicapa striata striata. Classification (NCBI taxonomy): domain Eukaryota; kingdom Metazoa; phylum Chordata; class Aves; order Passeriformes; family Muscicapidae; genus Muscicapa; species Muscicapa striata. Next base: position 2,544,470 of record JAREIS010000170.1, read on the forward strand.
TTTTAAAGCAAATGAAGAAAGCTTTGTAAGATGCCTTTAAGTTCAAATTGGTTGACTGGACATAAAATTATGTCAAATGAAATTTTATTCTGCACTAAGTAGGTTTTTATTTGGCTGTAAACCAAATTGGCTCAAACTGTTAAATTTAGACATCAAAACAAGTGGAGGTGAAAATAAAAAGCAAATGAGCTGCTTCTGGAATGTGAATTCACATTTTTAGCTGCCATTTGTTCTGTTCTTGTTGATAATATTAGTACAAAGAACTTCTTTAAAATACTCTAACTGAGAAAATAGATCTATGATCACAATAATAGAGTGATTTTAGGTGTAGTGAAGTATAGGCTTTTTAGGGTAAGTATATTAACACCTACATAATATTGACATTGTGATCTGAACCCTTGATAATGCTTAATACACAATAACCATTATAGTTTATGGAGGAGAGGAAGAGAATTTAACAATTACTGTTTCATCTAAGTCCCCTATCACTATGATAAATTTATATTTGTACATAAAAAAATACTCTATCAGATTGTTCTGAAATCACATCTGTTGAAAATATTTTAAACTGTAACTGTTATAGTTAGTTATTCTCTGCTTTGCACATTCAGTGGTGCTTGCACTTGCACAAATCAAAAGTGAGAAGTAAATTATAGAGAGAGGAAGACCTGAAACTGTGGAGATAAGAGTGACATTTCCTATCCCTCATCAAACAGTGCTTTCTTTCTATCATGTGAGAGAACAAGGAAGGACACATCACTACTGAAAAGTAGCTCTTGCTTTCCCACGGGGCACACTGTAACACTTAGAACAGTTTCTCATATCCACTTCTGTGGATTATCCTGTCAAGTAGATAACCTGGAGATTCCACTGTTCTTAAAAAAAAAAAAAAAAAAAAAAAACAACCAAAAATCCATGAAACTTTTGATTTTATTAAAAACTGAGAATTTAGAAATATGAAAATAGTCTGAAAATAATGTTCTTTATACAGTGAAAGGATCACGGGCCTTGTTAACTTCAACTGGTTTTAGTTTTTAGAAGGCTACCCAATTTCTGGCTTCATACTATTAAAACAAATATCAAATTAAGTAAATAAAATAAAAAGTGCTTCGGTAGTGTGAGTTATCAGGCTTCTCTTTCTTAGCATTATAAAAAGTTAGACTGCAGTGTCCCATGCCATTTAGCACAAATTCATTACACAACTTACAAAAAGGGAGATACACCCCTAGAGAGAGGCCCTTAGGTGGCCAAAACCCTTGAGTCATGGAGACACAAAACCCACCCTGGTGTGCCTTGCAACTTATACAGATTATCTAGATCCTATTTGCCCTACCCCTCTTACTCCACCCCTGTACCCTCAGATGATTTGCCAGTTGCTCCATCCCGCTCCTGCTTTTCCCTTATAAGCCTGGCTCTCTCTGACTTCCCAGGGTTCTTTCATCCCTGGGACCCTTTGTGGAAAGATCTAATAAAAGCTGTTTGTGGAACCCCATATGAAGACCCTGTCTCTTGCTTCTGCGTCGCCCAAAAGTGCTGAGACACTAATTTTAGAAAATTTGGATTTTAGTTACCTTGTTGAAAATAATTAAAGTTTAGAAGTTAAAATGGAGTAGTTATCTGAAACTTAAATAATTGATTGTCTGTCATTTCACATTTGCTCAGCTGTGCATACATTGGAAGAAGACGAAACTAGTGAGCAGACCCAAACGAACATAGACAATGCAACCAGAAACTCGTTCTTTGAGAAACTGGACTATCCCCAGAAATCATTTGTATTGTCATTGATAGAAAAGGTCAAGAGTTTAGGGTGAGGAAGACTCGCCTTTCTTCCTCCTCTTAAGACCCCTCCCCATGAAAACGACCCCAGACTTAATTTAAGAAGTCAATCAAACATGCTTAATAGCTATTCAAGCTAATTACCATGGGAAGCGGGGATGGGAGGGGCTGGTTTTATGAATATGTATTTGTTTGAATCCTTTGCTAATAAATAGACTTTGTGATCACTTGTGATTTTGTGGTATATATTAGAGGATTACCTCACGCTGCTGCCCAGCACTGAATAAACATACACTTTCTAACTTTAAACTGTTAGAGAGTCTTTTGTCCATCACAGTTGAGTATTAGACCAGTACTCATATTTTGGTAAATCAACGCTTCTCACAAGGGAGCTGCTAGTCACACCGTGAGGCACCGTGTACCCAAGAGCATTTATAAGTCTTCATAAGGATGTTTCTCTAGGGAAATCACAGTTTCTTCACCACCCCCCACCATGTCAATCTCTGTCCCCAGCAGCTCACTGATCCTGGCCAGCACCTTGGGAGAGCAGGTCACACACAGAGGATGGTTACAAAGGCAGCCCTGGAGAATGCAGCATCACGTGCTCCAAATAAATGTTTATAATTAACTAAATATAGATGGCATATTAAACAGAGAACAAATTCAGGTGACCTCAGAGGATAACTGAGATGTCAGACTTTGAATTTAAGGATCATTCTAGTTCAAAGCTATTCCCAGGACTGGGCAGATTTGTAAAAATGTATGAGTAACATATGAAGAGCATTTTTTAAAACACGCAAACCCATTTTTATTGTATTCTAGAAACTGTATTTTGAAATGTATGTTAGAAATTCCAGTTTTTCAGAATGAAACCTGAAAAAACAGAAACTCTACGTGGCTTAGGAAAATTTTGTTATGATGTGTCTGGTCATTTTATTATTGCAAGCCCATTTTATAAATCTGTGAAAAGGTTAAAATTGATGCATTTATGACAGCATAAAAGGAATTGGGTTTTATTAAAGTGCAATTTCATTCTTTAGAAGTGTTTTGTCATTAGAACATGCATTGTAACCCCTTTTATAGCAATTAATATGCAAAAATGGTACTGTAATTTATGAAACCACAGAATTGCGTTCCCAAGCTGTAGTAATAATAGTTGCAAATTTTCAAATATTTATCGTAATAGCCCTACTCATGGTACTGAAATATGTGTTATATTGCTCTTTCTTCTATAATGCCTCTATAATTTCCAAAGTTTATAAACCAGTCATAAAACATCTGCTTCTGCTTTTCTTGAAGTATGTAGCTCAAACTGAATTACAGAAAGCAAAGCAAAGAAAAACTTATTAGAACTGGTTTGGCAGCCTTTGATAAAAAAGCTTTTTCTTAACACAATCAATAACCCTCACTGCTGGAGGAATGATTGAATAAAATGCTGCCTATAATTGTGTATGTACAGGATCTGGCCTTGATGTATGGTGTAGGTTATAAATAAAGTCTATAGTGGCAGAGTCAATTTATTATTTTTGGTATTACTGTCTGTTATTTAAGAATTTAGACATTATCCGAATTTACATAATTTACACTTTTGATCTGAGCAGTTAACAAACATTTTAGAATTTTACTGAAAATATTTTATTATAGCCAAAAACCACATGGAAGTCCATTTAGCTGGCAAGTGGAATCACAAATGTAGGAGGTAATATCTTTGCCCACGTTTGGAAATAATTTACTTTTAGAATTTTTCCAATATTTTGGTTTGTTTTGTTTCCCTAGGTGCTTTTATCACACACATATGTGTATATATGGTATACTATACCAGCCTTTTTGCCTTCCCATGTTTCTTACAGCTGTCTTAAATTTAATACCAAATACTGAGATGTTTTTCTTATTTGATAACCTTAAAAAAAGGAGACCTTTTTTTCTTTTTCTTTTTGGTTTGGATCTGGAATCTTCAAAATTAAATATTAAAATTATATTATTTATTTATTTTAACATAACATATTTACCAACCTGTCTTTTTTTTTTTTCTGAGTTGATAATTTTACCTTGTTATTAAGAAATTCATGTTAAACTAAACTCCTATACACCTACAATGAAATACAAAGGAAAGAGTTCTCATATTCAGAGAAACTAGAGATCATGACCATATCCATTCACGCAGCTCTCTGTGATTAAAATTATTGATTTTTCAAATTAAATAATTGGTAATAAAATGCAAATAATAAAAACATTTACTAAAACCATTTTTTTTTCTACAGTAGTAATTTAAGGAAAAATATGTGCATCAAACTCTGAGGTTGAATATCTTCAAAATCAGTTATACAACTTCAAATCCAGATTTAATTTTTCAGGAAAAAAGTTATTCAAATTATAAGTTTGAAAGGTTTTTAAGAAAAATATTTTAAAAATATCAGTGAAACTATTGATTTTATATAATAAACAAAAAGTAACAATCAGATATAAAGAGTTATCAATAGCAAAGTGTTTACAAATTAGGTTATATTTTTCAAAATGTGAGTTGTAGTTGGGATCTAGACAAAGTAATCCATTGTGATTGTTGGCACTTTTGGACCAATGCTTCTTGTAAGCAAATATGTATCACATATATGAAAATCCACTTGGGACTCCAAAGCAAACTTCTCTGGCAAATGACCAATTCCTCACAAAAATATTACTTCTGTAAATCTAATCAGAATGTATTTCTGAGTAAAAGGGTACAGTAATTCAGGCTAAAATTTATATAACAATAAATCATTCAGTGTTGTCGCTACCACGTGTACTTAGAATTTTTAAAGTTTAATAAGACCTTTACTATGTTTTTGAAGCCTAAGTGATCCAAAGAATCTTCACATTTAGAAACAGATGACCACACATACACCTGGTCACGGTCATACTTTTGAAATATGATTGCAAACTTCATTATCAAATTTGGATTTTGCTTAATCAGTTCCATTCTGTGTTATTTGCTTAAATTTTCACTTTAACAATACTTTTTCTTAAAAATTTATTTTTATATTTAAAAATGTATTATGGTTCTCAAAATAATAGAGACATATTACACAAATTTTATTGAATTACATCTAATTGGCATATTTACTGCTCTACAACTTAGCAAAACCTCTCATCACTTATTGGTAATGGATCATTTATAAACACAGTAAGAAAACAGTATTCCAGCGAATAAACCTTCAGAGAACAAGAGATCATTACACTGTCTATTTTCAAGCTTCTGGTCACCCACTTCATATTCATCATGAAAAAGGTTATATGTTGGAGCACAGAACTGGTAGGGGCTTCTGGCTTCCAAGATATTTTTCTGTGATCCATAGGATGTTTTTCACAACCATGTTTTATTTCATGTTAAGAGATGTTAGGATGTTTGTTCTTGAGACACTGTCAGTATGTCACTCAGAAACCTATAATTTTGATGCTTACAAATTTTAATTAAAAAGAATCGCCCACCATAAAGCTTTGGGATGTCTGTGATAAGAGAATATTTGATAGGAACCATGAGTTGGAGGGTACTGTGACTTTGAGAAGTATTCTAATTTATATGGAAAAAACCTTCCTCAAGCCAAATGTCCCAGATTTTCTAGTGTACAATTCTAAAAAAAAAAAAAAAAAAAAAAACAGAGGCAAGAGAGAGGTGAATTTGAGTCCCAAAAGGGCCATCTGTGGAGGCTCTAGCCAGACACACTCATCTGAGTGGGATTTCAGTATATATAGCTGCTATAAAACTGGATCATTAGATAACTTTGTATGCATCCCAACCTGGTATTTACTACTTCAGACATTTGAGAAGCTGTATGGTTGGAATGCAGCCAGACATACATTTAAGCAGATTTATCTCCTTCCCATTTGTGATGTGATCCTTCTTCTGATATTCTTTAGGGAAAAGGATCTAAATACAAAAGGAGAGAGATAGAATTGTCCAAAAATAGCACAGAAAAGTAGGGAAATTACATTGGCAAACTATTCGGTCTTGACCAGTAGAGGGGAAAATATTCAGTTTTTCTTACAGCTGATGAATGTACTTATTGATGAAGAAATCTACCTATAATCTTCCTTTTAAGTGTTACCAAGGTGCTTACTCTATAATGAGATTCTTAACTTTCAAGGAAGAAAGGAAACATTTTTTACAAACTACCATATAACATGTATGGAAATTGAAGTGCATCAAATCAGTTCAACTCCTTTCTCATTTATTACCTATATAAATTTAGGTGGTATTTTTTCTGCCCCAAAACATTTTAATTTGGGTAGCATCATGATAGATATTGCAACTTGCTGAACAATTTAATACTTAAATTATATAGATATTAAAATACTCCTTCAAGGCATGAATAATAAGTACACATTTTGTGCACCTTAGAACATAAATGTAAATCTAGCATTTTATTATATCTTTAACTAAGAAGTTATTTTTGTTTTCCATGCTAATATATTCTAATACTTAGGTTAAAAAAACTAGAAAAATATCATGCCAAATTTTTCCAGTTAATTAACAAGCAGAAATCTTGATGAACAGCAGGCATTTTTATGTTACCCATGAATAGCTCTATCTACCATGCATGCTTATTTCTATTATCTTCTAAAAAATCTATGAGCAGAAACCAACTTCGTACTGAGTTATTGACAAGATTAAAGGAAGCACACAGATAAAAGAAAACAATGTGCTTGTGGAAATAAATATTTTTTTTCTCTAAAATATAAATAACATATTCATAATTGGAATGTGCTTTGGGATTTCTGCTCTTCCTACACTATGTGAATATCTGCACTGCTGCTGGATTTTGTGAATGGATTGGAGAAGAATAAGGTCTTTTTTAAAGAAGTGTAAGAATATATTCTGGGTTTTTCCTTTACGTTGCCTATGCTATGTGTTACAATGTCACCAATATACTGTACTTGCCTCTTTAAGCAAGTTCTTTAATGACAGAATGTCATGAACTCTTAACAGTATCATCAAAGAGGCAGTAGTGGATTGTGTCAGAAGGACACAGCAAGCCAAGTTACTGCTGTGCAGATCCTCTAGAAAAAACAGCAATAGTATTTGTTTCATTTCTCATACAAGTATTTAATAATTTATTTGTTGATATTCATAACAGCACTCATTATATACAAAATTTTCTTCCCACAGCATCAAGCAATGGAATTAGCACTCAAACTAATATTGATTCAGTAACTTCATGGAAGTCATTTGAGACAATCATTGGGTAAAATGTGGACCAAACACACTTAACAACAGCATCTAGATCCTGGCTCTTCCTTGGTGCCTTCTATAGTTTTTGAACAAAGTTGTCACTATTTTCAGTTTTTCTCTTTTACTGGGAAAGTCGTGCATGCTTCTCTGCATGGCTCAAGAGCTCTGAAGAGAGCTGCTGATTCACTATGCTGGGGTTGTAGAAGCCTGCTAGGGAGGGCACTAAGGAATGTTGGGCTCAATTCTTTCAAATAGGGTGGGAATTTAGATCTCACCTATTTTGGGATAGTGTTTCAACTGGTAAAGTATAATATACGAGTTCTGCAAAGCTATCACTGCCACTCACTGCCTGCTGTGTTTCAGATGGGTAGGTCCATCTGAGGTTTCAGAAAAAAAGGAAAAAGCTCAGGTGCATTTCTTTGAAAGAGGGATCAGAAGGAGATGGAACCATTAGACAAGTAAGCCTATCTAAAGATGGACAATGTTAAGACCCTCTCCTGTTGTCAGCATGTCCCTGTTGGATGGCTTAAGCAGATCCCCTTTCAGAAACCTCAATTCTCTGGGGACAGTTCTATCATCTATAAATTTTCTGTGTATTGTGTATGGATTCTATGATTCCAACCCAGGGCTCTGCATGCCAGAAACCTTATATGGAAACAGTAGGCATTTGAATCTCTGATATTATACCACTTGCCTCCCTCTTTACAAGTAACACAAAGACCTAACTTAAAGCATCCCCCCCTTATTGTTTTTTTTTCTTTATCTATGCCTTTTCTTTCAGATGTCCATCTTACGTGTAAGTTTTCACAGTGGAAACATGATTCAGTTCCACATCTTTAAAAATATATCCATATTTTCATAAAAAATAAAATCTTACTTTGAGTATAACAGGATTTCTAAAAGTTTTAGAGTTTTAGTAGAATAATTATATCTATCTGTCTATCTATCTATCTATGTATATATATAGAGAGATATATATATGGAGATAGATATAGATATATATATATATAGATAGATATATATGGTCTGCTTGGCCTAAGGAGCACACAATATTCACCAATATAGCATAACCTTTTTCCTTCACAGAATGTGTTTAGGTATATATGGCAGGCTTTTTGAGGTTATCAAAAATGGAAGAGTACACATCACCAGAATGCCTAATAAGTCTATCCACCATAATTTGCTAATACTTTCAACCTTGACCTGAAATAGGTCATTTTCCTAAAAAAGCTACTTAGTAGTGCAAAATAATCCAAATTTTATGTTGTACTCTGTAATGGATGAATTTAATGAACTGTTCACGGAGCTCGCCAAATATATGTGACCTTGAACAGATTTTATATAAGTAATCCAAAGCAGAAAAATAACTAGATGGAAATAAAATGCAGCATGCTGCCATATCAGACTTTGAAAAATTTTCATACTGAACTGACTTCATTTTCACATGTGATTCATAAAGTTCACTGACAAGGTGGGTTCCTGTTTAATTTCTGGATTGGTAGAAATGAATCTCTAGAAAAGTCTGCCTTGTCTCTGAGGGAATTGTCCCACAAGCAAATGAAGGGTAAAGCAGCAGTTTGCTTTTCTCATACTCTCCAGAATGTTTGGTTGCGTGAAATATTCGCAATATTAACCTTTTTGAAAATTCTGGTTGTTACTGATGAATTTGAGATCCTGCAGGGCAATGGATTCAGGCAACCCAGAAAGTCTAACATAGGCTAGAATACAACCTGTCCTTTAAAACTGATTTAAAAATACAGGAGAATACAAAAATGACTTAATCTACTCGTATTTTGTCTTCCCTACAGCTTCATACTGCCTGCACTTTGCATAAGTCTTACTCAATGTGTTTAAATATTGTAAGAAATTGCATGAAGGACTACTTCTTGTTTTAAACCCCAAAGCAAAATCCCCAGATTTATCACCTCAGATTGATTTTAAAAAATAGGCAATTTATATTATTTCAGAAATATATCAATACTAATTTTAGTGTAATCTCTGCATAAATTTGACTTGTAGTAATTTGGGTTTATTGAAAATGCTATGACAGCCCATGTGCTCATCTGTGCAGTTGGCTGGTTCTCCCTCCTACTGATTTTGCAGAAATCTTTGCTTACATATTTAACACAATCCTGCTTATTTGCTAGAAAATGAAACTTGGCTGAGGTGGTTCTGTTCCTAGTGGTTTGATGTTACCTCTCTGGTTCTCACCAGCACCAGTTTCTTACTGTGTCCCCTCTTGTACCTTTCACATTTAGAAATCCCCCAAAGAGCACTGTAAGGTACCAGCCAGAGGGGATCGAGCAGGAGTATGCAGAATATAATATCTGGTAAAAAAAATAATATTATATTATATTATATTATATTATATTATATTATATTATATTATATTATATTATATTATATTATATTATATTATATTATATTATATTATATTATATTATATTATATTATATTATATTATATTATATTATATTATATTATATTATATTATATTATATTATATTATATTATATTATATTATATTATATTATATTATATATTTGATACATATGTTTAGATTATTATTTATATGTATATTGATGCAATATTTATGACCCTAGTATGACACAATAACTGATCTTTCAGATCCAGATACTCAGATGAAATCCATGATTTCTCCATGACTGCATAATAACTCCATCTCTTGAAGCCTTTCAGAAGAGACTGCACTGCTGGCATGCTATTGCTCCTTGATGCTTTAAATAAAAGATTTCAATTCCTATTTATTCAAACTAAATCTGATTGTATAATGCAGTATCAAGTGTCGTGTTTGTTTTGCACAGACTGGTTTTTTGTAGCAGGGGGGCCACAGAGGAGAAGCAGTTGAAATATTCTGCCATGTCCAGCAGAGCCAATCCCTGATGGCTCTGAAGATGGACATGCTGGTGGCCAAAACTGGGCCAATTAGAGGTGATGGTAATTCTGTGATAACAGATTTAAGAAATCAAAACAATGGTGGTGGTGCAGATTTGATTCCAACTGGAGGAGAGGAGGAGGTGAGAACATGTGGGGGAAACAACACAGAGACTCCAAGGTCAGTGCAGAAGGAGGGGAGGAGGTGCTCCAGGTGCTGGGGCTGAGATTGCTCTACAGGCTGTGGTGAGACCATGGAGAAGCAGCTGTGCCCTTGAAGCCCATGGAAGTTCATGGGGATGCAGCGATCCATGATGGATACAGAGATCCACCCACAGCCCAGGGGAATCCATGATGAATACAGAGATCCACCCACAGCCCTTGGGAATCCACAGGGAATGCAGAGATCCACCCACAGCCTGTGGGGATCCATGGGGGATGCAGAGATCCACCTGCAGCCCATGGGGATCCATGGGGATGGGATCCACCCACAGCCCAGGGGATCCACAGGGAATGAGATCCACCCACATGGGGATCCATGGGGGATGCAGAGATCCACCTGCAGCCCTTGGGGGGGTGCCCATGCCAGATGTCTGGAGGAGGCTGAGATCCAGCCTCCCGATGAGAGAGGGACACTGCTCCCAGGCTGGAACAATCTGTCTGTGGAGGACTGCACCCTTTGGAAATAGAGACCTACTCCAAGACCCACTCTGCAGCAGTTTTGGGAGAACTGCTGCTCATGAGATTGGAACCTTGCTGGGGAGTTTTGTGGAGAACTGTCTCCTGTGGAAAGGAACCCCTCAGTCTCCCAGGAGAATGATGTCTCAGTTAACATCATTGTCTTTTTCTGGCAGGTGCAGGTCTCTTTTTCCTCCTCCAAAATGTTACTGTCTGTCTCTGTTTGGGCACCAAAATGCTGCAGTGGAATGACCTTGGCTGGGTGCAAGCTGCCCACTAAGCTGCTCTATCACTCCCAGTGGGACAAAAGGGAGAATAAGATGGAGAAAAAACAGAGGTTGAGATAAAGCAGTTTATTACAGTGAGAGAAAGAAACAACAGAGAGTTTTGTGCATGCATGAGCAAAGGGAAAAGTCAATCTCTGCCTCCCATCAGCAAGCGATGTTCGAACACTTGCTGGAAGTAGGGCCCCAGCATCTGTAGTGGTTTATCTGCAAGGGAAATATTGACAAACCATGAATGCACCCCCTTCCTCCTCCCTCCCTTAGCTTTTATACCTGAGCTGACATCACATTGTATGGAATATCCCTTTGGTTAGTTTGGTCAGCTGGCCTGGTGTGTCCCCTCCCAGGACCTTGCCCACTCTCCTTGAAGAGGGACAGAGCTGCTTGGCAGTAGGTGAAACACTGGTGTGTTATCAACACTTCTCCTGCTATCACTGCAAAGCTGTGAGGGCTATGAACTACCTCAGTCAGACACAGTACAAGTGTTTAGAAATAAAAAATCGTCTCCATATTGGTAAAGTGAATTTAGCAAATGAATTCAATGTTTGAGGCATTTGAACAATGCCCTTAATAAAATTCTTTAATATTATTAATTAATAAATAATCACCACTAATGATTAATTAATTATTGCTAATAGCCTCTAGTCATCCCTGAAGCGATAAGGCAGTTGGACTAGATAAACACTGTAGGTACCTTCCAAATGAAATCATTCTATTCTATCAAGTCTGTTCTTTTATGTTTGTTCTTTCCTGTTATGTACTACTTCTGAAGGTGAATTTCTTCTATACTTGACATACACTCTGTAACTGCCACAACACTCCTGTTTTATTAATAGTGTCAAAATGGAAGTGTAAATCTAATTCATCTTTATAATAAAGTTCAAAATACACCTATGAAATACATACATAATATGTAATAACTGCAATTTTCAAAAATGTCCTGACTACTCTAGTATTTCTAAAATTACATATATTTTTCTCAGAAAAAATTATTTGCAGAATTTCTCTGAGATTTCTGATGAATTTTTGGATGATCAAAACTGACTTTTTTTGTACGTGAATTATTAACTCAGACCTATTCATTCAATCATGCTTATAATGAAGATCTTAACTTGTACAATCTTAAATATTCTTGAAAACAATAGCTTTCAAGCTGCACAAAACATTGTACCTGTCATTATTTTTTATTGACAGTTACATTTTTTTTAGAAGTCACGTCCCACTTTTTAAAATTGTTTTTAAGAATTGTTTACCAGTGCAAAGGTGTGTTCATTTCATGTTGCTGGAATATTGTGTAACAGGCATGCTGCTGCTACATGGACTTATGGTTTCATACACCCAATTGTCACTATCAGTAAGCCACAAATTGCCGACTGTTACCACATCATAAAATCCCAGAGAGATATACTATGCTAAGTGCAGTCAAATGGCTCTGGTATCTAAGATACCACTGCATGGTAACTTTTGGCAGACAGTAACAGTTTAACAGCTCTTAAAAATCCCAAAAATTATTACTTAGCCTGCTATCACAATTGATAACATTGCTGGCAGGGAAAAGAAGCCAAAATCAAAGTAGTAATGCAATCCAAAGTAATCCCATATAAAGTCAAACAATTTCATCTGTTTCAAAATAAACAAGTAAGAAAAACCACCGTAGGAAAAATGGCATCCAATTATTGACATCTCTATCTAAATGTAGTGTCCTGTTCCACACAGAATGTCTCCTTAACAGATGCCAAAGGTCTGCATCTGGCAGAAAAGTGAACTATAAAAGAGTGTTGTCAATCACAAAGAATACATAAAGTTTGTATACACATGTAACAGTAGATTTAAACAAGACAGCCATTCATCCTAACTTTCTAATGGAGTCAATTCCCATATCAAGGTTTGCTAAACATTTTAGGTGTCAGCTTCTGGAACTTCACAATGTTCAATATGTAATATCAGAGTAAAAAGATTAAAGATGGTTCATTTCAGTCTGGCTGAAATGTAGAGTGATGAGGGTTTGTTTCATGGGCCATCCAGCCAGTATCCTGCAGGAACAGCTGGCTGTTGTCAATGCAGTTGGAGGCAGACATGAAGCAGTTATGCTGCTGGTTGGTATCCCCTATTTATCTGTGATCACATAAACATGAGCTTTGCTCATTAGATATGTTATGCTGTTCTCTAACTACCCCAGCATTGCAGGTGCTTAGGAAAACAGTGCTCACATGTGCACCATTATTTCTCATCAAGACAAGTTCATAATTTCTGCAACTCCATTGTATCCAAAGGAATCATGCCTGCAAGTAATTTGTCTCTTCCATTCAGTTCAATTCAAGGTCTAAAGAGCTACAAAGACAAGGGGTTGATTAGGTACACTGGGGTTCAATGTTGTCTGGAGTTAAAAATTAGTAAAAGACAAAGATTATCAACCTAAACCAAGATGAATACAATTTGCTTTTTAAGGATAAGTGATGGAAACTGTTCTAGCAAAGAAATCTATGTAAACCTTAAAAGCTGGTCTAAGAATGAAGACAGTAAAACATGAATTATTGGTATGAAGGCAATTCTAAGACATTGGAGACATACAGAAGTATTTACAGGTGGATATTACTAACTTTAGTTCATGCATGGAAGTATATAGCTAAAAATTATCCCTTACCAATAAGGGAGGGAGCAACTGCAGACCAGCAAATTTCATTACTCTTAGAAGTCACACATCTTGTTTAAGCATTAGCTTGGGGTCTTTAGAGAAACATACAGTAGCAATTGCAGACACCAGACTTCTCTTTTAAGTCACCCTTCCACCCTATCTCCAGTATGAACCTGAAAAGGAAAGATCAGTGTTCACCAAAATATTACACTATCAAGAAATTCCACCAGCAAAGAAATTATTTTTTGCTATTTTTCACCCTCCTGACACTTCTCAAGCAATAGATGAAGGACAAAACTGAATTAGAAATCTTACAGAGCGTGCTCTTACAATGAGAAGACATGGTATATGACTCAGCTCCTCTTATTTAGTGTAAAATATCACTCAAGTAGGGCAGTCTGTTATTTTCACAGAAGTCAGAAACTGTAGTTAACCTGTGAGCTTTTGTTAATGGCTTTGTCTTTGCTATGGTTTTACCTCGATTTGGAACCTGTCATTCAAAAATGAATGTGTGTGTGTGTTATGATTTGACAGCAACATAGACTCCAGTTACACAAAAAATCTCATGCTCTGAAAAAAGTATTTGGTTTTTGAAGGCAAATGGTCAGTTTTGAACATAATTATTGCGTTGTAGTAGAGATTTTAATAAAGAATAATAGCCTAAAAAAGGAGGAAAAATTGTTATTTCCTTCCTACATGATTCTACAGGTTTCTCCCCAATTTAATTGTATACAACTTCTCCACAAGACCATCTTCGACTTAGCTTTATAACATCATTTGGATAATTACCTTTATTTATGGCACTCTTTAGAGTGCTGCAGAACTGCTGGAGGCTGGTCTTTGCAGAATGCAGGTTTGCCAAGCATTGTGACTATCCTCTATTTTTATTTTTGTTGCTATTCTGTTAAAACATTTTGCTGCAGAATAATTTCATAGTTTCCATATTATGGTGGCATTTCACAATGCTGCTAAAATGTCATGTCAGGATAAGGCATGTTCACATAGCAGAGTCAGTGGGAATTCTGGCTATATTGCAAATATTTTACTGCTGGATAATCATTAGTTACATGGTTACAAGTTATGACTTCTTTTAATCATGTGATTTCACTGTGTGTAATCTGAGTCTTACACCCAGTGTTATTTGTTCGGTTTCTAAAAATAATATCTGAGAAAGTTTGGACTCTGCACAGAGCACTTTGCAGGTGAACAGCTGACTGAAAGAATGTGACAGCAGACCCTGAGGCACCAACAAAAGGACATGTATTCATGTATGTGGAGTGCTCAGTTGATTTCATATTAATTTCCTACTCTATTATTGGTAGAAGTTTAGGCTACAGTTTCACTGGGAGCAGGTGTTTCTCCTGTGCTTTCAGAACAAGGGGCTATGCACATTTCAGTCAATGACTGTGTGCATGGAGAAAGAAAAAAATGGTTTGAAAATATTTCACTTCAGTCATGCTGCTTCTTTCAGTCACAGATTATATTATGTTCTTTAAGACAAGGTTTTGCTGAAATGTCAAAGTGCCTTTATATATCTATCTATCTATTGAACCATAGAACCATAGAATAATTTAGATTAGAAAAGACCTTTAAGATCATCAAGACCAGACATTAACATGGCACTGCCAAGTCTACTACTAAACTGTATCCTTAAGTACCACATCCACAAATCTTTTCATTATCTTCAGGAATCATGGCTTAACCACTTCCCTGAACAGCCTTTTCCAATGCTTAACAATCCATTCAGTGAAGAAATTTTTCCTAATATCCTGCCTAAATTTCCCCTGTCAGATTTTAAGTCCATCTCCTCTTGTCCCATCTCCTGCTACTCAACAGAAGATACGAATCTCCACCTGGCTACAGTCTCTTTTCAGGCAGTTGTAAAGAATTAATAAGTTTGCCTCTGAGCCCTCTTTTCTTCAGGCTAAATTCCCCCAGCCTCCTCAGCTGCTCCTCATGAGACTTGTGCTCCAGACCCTTCACCAGCTCCATTGCCCTTCTCTGGAGATACTCTGACACCCCAATGTCTTTCTTGTCATGAGGGGCTCAAAACTGAACACAGGATTTGTGATGATTCCACAAGGGCTGAATACAGAGGTGCAGTCACTGATCCAGGCCAGGATGCCATCAGCCCTCTTGGCCACCTGGGCACACCCTGGCTCATGTTCATGCATGGCTGTTGACCTGCATCCCCAGGTGCTTTTCCACCAGCTTTTCAGCCACTATTCTGCAGCCCTAAGGTGGATCCTATCCGGCCCCACAGACCTGTGTGTGTCTATGTAGCATTTTGTGTCACTGACCTTCTGGCTTTAGGTTATGGAGCTTTTAATTTTGGTCTCCATCTTCTAGCTCAATTAGCTGGGTACATATAGAGCAACTGGTCTTGCTGTAAAGACTGAGACAAAGAAGGCACTATAGCCTTTCTGCTCACTCTTTATCACTATGTTTACCCACACATACAATAAAGAATGGAGTTCCTCCTTTGCCTTCATCTTTTGCTAAACTAGTAATATTACTTTTTAAATTATCTTTTATGACAGTAACCAGAGTAAATTCTAGTTGTGCTTTGGTACTTTTAATTTTCTCCCTGCATAATCTCACAGCATTCTGCTACCTGCATCTTCTTCTAAAGGTGATACAGTCCTTTTTTTTTTTTTTTTTTCCTGAGTTTGAGTCAAATCTCTGTTCACCCAGGCTTCCCCTCTTCCCTGCCAGATCATCTTTTGTTCACTGATAGGGCCTGCTCCTGTACCTTTTAGATTTTCTTGAACATTTTCAAGGTTTTCTGGATTCCTTTGACTTTCAGCACTTCCTCCCAAGGTACTTTTTCAACCTTTCTCAGGAGGCCAAAGTCTCTGGTCTCAGAATTCCAAAATAGCATTTCTGCTGAGCTTCCAGCCCTCCACGACTACTTCCTAAGGGATTTTGTCAACCAGGCCCTATCTATGATTCTATGATTCTATGATTCTATCTATCTATCTATCTATCTATCTATCTATCTATCTATCTATCTATCTATCTATCTATCTTTGTCTCACAGGCAGAGTTGCTTGCAGCCAAATTCTGCACACCTATGGGAACAGAGAACCAGTCAATTCCCATCTCCATAATGTTCTGCAAGGTTACTCCAGGAGAAGAATCTAGAGCTTACGCAGCACAGATCTCATGGAAATTCTATTTTTGTACAAGAAAATTGTCCTTTGAGCTAATAATAGTTACAGTGCCAAAGAATTAAATTATTGTAGCCTTTTTAGCAACTAAAACCAAATCAGCTAAGTATTATGGATCAATTTTTCAAAATTTATCTCACATATAAATTTACTCAACAAGCTCCTACATTCTGAAAAGCCATAAGCAGAGTGCAAAGGCTGTTAAATGAAGACAGGCAGACAACAAATCTTCAGCTATGGATTGTATTCAAAAGCTGACAAGTAAAACACCATTTTAAGGGATAAATGTTATATTTGTTGTATTGAGTTTTAAGCCAGGTCAGACAAATAGACTCAATCTCATTCTACTAAACTTCTATCAAACATTTCCTTAAATGTGATTATTCTGGCTTTTCCGTGGAATGCAGCAGGATAAGGACAAGCTTTAATATCATCTCAACACATCATTATCCTTCCTTCTGGCAATTGGTAAATGTATAGAGCCAAAACAGTGCAAAACCAGTAAAAAATGTTACAGGATGCTGAGAATCTTCTTTCTTAAAGACGAAAAATGGAAAATGGTCTCATTGGTCTCATTTTATGTAGGAGATTATTGTAAACAGAAACTTCTATCCCTTCATTAGAAGAAGTTTAGTGTGGAGATAAAGTTTTAGGAAATGTTTTTCTCATTTTTATAATTTGGTTTTGGTAAATCTTCTTAAACACAGACAAGACCTACTATTGTGTCATTGAGGGATTTATATTTCTCAAGCTTTGCCTGTGTTTTTCAGAAACTTCTATAGTCTTGTGTTTTACAGTAATCCTCCTCTTTCATTCTTGTTTTTTTCCCCATCTAGTTCCTACTTTCCTCCATGACTTTCTCTGCAGACTTGTCCGTTTTCTTCCATTTTGTGTGGGAAGAGAAATTCCAAAGAGGCGACACCTGGAAGTCACCAAAAACTTTTATATATGTTTATATATATGTTTATAACTCTTTTTTCCCAAGGGTCTCATCCATAGATAAAACATGAATGTGTGCAATTGGCTGGCAATAAAAAACAGGAAAGCAATATAGAAAACTAAAATATGTTTCCTAATACAATGCAGATTTTTTTTTTGGTTATTTTATTTGTCTTTGACTATTTTTATTGTATTGTATTAAGCAGCTGCAAGTTTTAGCCAAATGTATTTTGGCATTAGTGGTGTTAAAATTAATGTGCTTCTGCAGCTAGAATGGCAACATAAAATCAGTTATCCACATATTCTTTTTGTTTTAAGTGGTATGTTGGTCCAAATGCATTTCTCAGTGAGAACTCACTGTAATGCACAGATGAAGGAAAGAGACGTTCATAAAATTAAGCCATTAAAAAGTATCAAAAGCATATTTTCAACAAAATGCTGTTTCTGAAGTAACAATATCTCCATGAATTTTTTTATTGTATGAATATTACACCTGCTATCTACCTATTAGTGTAGTATTTATGTATATGTATGTGTATATGTGTGTGTATGTGTGTGTGTGTGTCCACACAGGTTAAAGGAAAAATGTATGTGGAGTCTTTATGTTATTTAAAGGCTAATGAAAATAATTAATCAGTAGAGCATTAGGACTTTCCTAATACATGTTTTAAAAGAAGAAACATCCCAAATCTCTTTCTATTTAAATATATTTTAAAACCCTAGAAGGAAAAAAAATCCATCTTTGGTGTTGTCTCATTAATTAATACCTGGGGATAATCTGGTTCCTAAGAAAGGACAATTATTCAAAAGTAGGAGAAATAATTACTTCTTGAAAGTTCAGGGAGTGATGGTATAAATATTTGTAGAGAAATTGCCTGTCCACAGTGTTTATGGATGTGGGGCTAGAAAATCTCCTTCATTTTCCACTTTGCTTTTCTGTTCATGACTCAGTCCTTTAATTAGGATGTTTCTGGCGGCATTAGCAATACCGGGAAGCCAGTGACGCAATAAATCATTTGGAACAGAGAGATAGAAGCAAGAGAAAAGATAAATAATTTGGAAAAAAAGCATAGCAACCACATATATCCAATAAATCATTGGAAGGTAGAAACCTGAGCATTGAGGGAAAGGAAAGGGCAGCAACAGTCATGGCCTTCTTCCTTCCTTCTCATAGATCCTAGGGATATTATTATATAGCTGGGCAAATATTTTTAATGAAAAAATATTACAGAAGCTTCTGTAATTCAAAAATCATAATTTTTCATAACTTAAAATAATACCATAAAATCACAAAATTGCTTAATTATTTATGTTGGAAGGGACCTTAAAGATCATCTAATTATAACATCTGCTATGGGCAGGGACACCTTCCACTGGACCAGGCTGCTCAAAGCCCCATCCAACCCTGACCTTGAAAACTTCCAAGGATGGAACATCCTCAGCTCCTCTGGACAGCTTCTTTCTACTGTCTCACTAATCTTTGAGTAATGGATTTCTTCCAAATATCTGGTTTAAATCTCTTGTTCCTCTTGCCCTGTCAATACACACCTTGTACAAAATTGCTCTCACTTTTTTTTATAAGATTCCTTCAGGTACTGGAAGGCTGCAGTGAGGTCTCTCTAGTCTTCTCTTCCACAGTCTGAAGACCCCCAGCTCTCTTGTCTTCCTAGGAGAGGTGCTCCAGCCCTCTTGTGTTTTCATGACCCTCCTGTAGACCCACTCTAAGAGGTCCTTTAGGTGCTAAGGTCACCAGACAAGGATACAGTTCTCCAGGTGGGAGAGATTGGAGCAGAGGACCAAAATCACCTCCCTCAACCTGCTGACCAGTCTGCTTTTGAGGCAGCCCAGGACATGGTTGATTTTCTGGGGTGGGGGTGAGCATTGTTGCCTCACGTCCAGCTGTTCATCCACCAGAACCCCCAATTCCTGCCCACAGGGCTGCTCTCAGTGAGTTCTTCTCCCAGGCTGTACTCATGTCTGGAATTCCCTTGCCCCAGAAGCAGTGCTTTCCACTTGAAATTGTTGAACCTCATTAGTTTCCCATGGATCCAAGTCAAGCTTTTCCAGCATCTTTCTTTCTGTTGCGTCAACATGTTGCAGCTTCATATAATCTACAAACTTGTTGAGGGTGCACTTGATCTCATTGTCCATGTCATTGATAAAGATGTTAAAGAGCATCAAAGACAGAGCTCTGAGGGACACCACTCATCACAGTCTCCAGCTGGACATGAAGACATTGATCAAAATGGTCTGGCTGAGTCCATACAATCAATTCCTTATCCACTCCACAGTTCACCCTTCAGATTCATGTTTCACCAATTTGGAGACAAGGATGTAATGTGGGACTGTGTTGAACACCTCACAGAATTCTAGGGAGAGAGCATCAGTCAGTCTTCACTCATCAGCTGTGGCAGTCACTCCACCATAAAAGACTGCAGTGCTTAATGTGAAGCAACTTAATATCAAGTTGAAATCCTTTCATCCTATGATATGTGAATACACTCTACATCCAGCAGTAAGATTGCAAGTTGTTGTCAAGCAGTACCTATATTTGCATATATTTTCATAATGGTCATGCTCTCTTTAAAATTGGTTGGTCTAGCAATATTTGACAATTCATAGTATTTGTAAAACATGTGACATACTATCTTGAAACATGAATTAAGATGTTATTATAAATAAATATTTTATTTCCATCTGTACAGCACTTTTGTCAAAGTGAATATCTATTATCTACCATCTTGAATCAACTTCATCTTCTCTGACTTTAACCACCTGCAGACATTCCTAAATTAGGCTCTTGGTTGCCATAGGTTCTTAACTTATGATGTTGATGAGAAAGAGAGGCATCCCTGGAGGAAAATACCTTCTCTGTGGTCTTAACCTCCCCCTGGAAATTCCTCTCTCTCCTTGCTGAGTACACAGGGAGCACCCATTACCTATGTTTTTAAGTGGAATGCCTGGAGATAGGTGGAATGAATAGGGACCCCTGAGCCTTTTCTTTCACTGTTACAACACTTAATTTATTTGATCTACCTAATCAAAAATTCTCTGCAGAAGGGACTGCATCTTCTGTCTTTTCATATCAAATACCCTGGAAAAATGTTTTAAAAAGACAATACATTCTTTTAAAATGCATTTTGATGTTGTATGAGTTACATACTTCAGAGACACCATTTTCATTTGAACTTCTCAGTAAGTCTGCACTTTGAGAAACACATTCTCCATTTAGTTTATAGCCTTGACTTAAAACCTTTCAATGACTTCAGTCAGAACAAGACTGGACACTTTTTTATTACACAAACATTTTATTCAATTAGCTGTGGAATAGTTGTAATTTTGGTTTATTAGATTTGGTGAAGCTGAATTGGAAAAGGATGACAAAGCAAGCTGAATTTTATGTGTGTTTTTACACTCATTACTTGCAATAACTCTTGTTGAAAAAACATTACAATATTTGAGGATCTTAGATCTCATCAATGATTTACACCTGGTGTCTGTTTGACAACACTTGATTAAAAAAATACTCAAACCCAAACAAACAAACTTACTATAATATATAGCATTTTAAAAAGAAAATCTATCTAAATTATATATATATATAGTTTTATTACTGTTTACATTCATCAGGTTTTGCAGCCCTATTTTTCAGGTGGAAGTGCATTGATCCTAACCATAGGTTAGGACCATTGCTGCATTTATTGTACAGCAGCACTTTTCCATCCTAATGCAGAGGTGTAAATCTACACTCTTAACATCCAAGACAGTAATTCAGACAGTAAGCAGTATCCTATGCTTCTCAACAAGGTGTTCTTTTTGAATAGAATTTTTTTTTAGATGAAATTTGCATGGGAACAGTTTTGTCTTTATGGAACACTAGGGTGTTCACCAGCATAATTTACAAAAATGTCATAAAGGTGAAAATGTTCCAACCACTTGCAGTGATATGCTATATAGATAAATTTTTCCAATAGTCTGCCATGCAGTCCTGTTAGTGTTGTCATCCATAATTAAAATGTGTGATGAGATTTGAACTTGAAATTGTATCAAAGATGTAATATAGGCGGGAATTCAAAAGGCTCTTTATCGTGGTCAAAGACATAATCAGTTCATAGGAAAACTCTTGCTGGAGTAAGCTGAATAATTTTGTACAGTAATCTCTAAAGGTCAGGTAGAATTTATGTCTTTAACAGTCTTGAAGGAAACTGTTTCTTTCTGATAGTGAATATCTGAGATTTTTGGAATCCAGTTAAAAGTGTTATTATTTAACTTGTCTTGACAATATTATTTTAGGCTGTCTTGTTATAAATCCTACAAAGCCCCTGCAGACTGATTTACATTTTTAAAGTTAACTTAAAACTAGATGAGGAACTTTTTTAAAACAACTTCTTAAATTCTGAATTATGTTTGGTAATCTCTCCACAAAGGTTTTAACACATCTTTATTGAATCCAGCATGAATATCTCACCAGTCAATTTTTTTTTTAAATAAGGGCTAAGGAGATATTTGGTTGAAACCTACTATCAAAGGCATTAATCTGGGCTTTCTGCATCCAAGAAAAAACAAGAGGGAACAGTGAATTCATAACAGGCCTTAGCATATGCACTCCTCTAAAATAAAAACACATAATTCTACACTATCAAAACACAGAAGACCTGAAACTTGAAATATGGTTTTGCTTTTAGCAAAAAGCTTGCATTCTGAAGAATGCAGCCAGGTCAAACTGAAAAGTCTGTCTATCACCTAAAAAGATGTATGTTGCAAGACAATGGCTTTTGGTTGCTGTGTTGAGTTTTTATTATGGCAATAATAAATTATTATTAATCTTCATGCAGATTTTATCATATCCTCAAGAATTTAGGAAGCCATGAAAAATTTAGAGTGCCCAGCCCAGGTGGCTGCAAAATCAGTCTGGAGAATGTAAAAAGCTGTGTGTGTGTCAATTTTCAAGTTGGTAAAATGTGAGGCTTACATAATATAATTGCAAAATCACTTGAAAACAGTAGGAAAGTAGTATGAATGAGCTAAAGAAAAGTGCAGTTGGAAGTAGAATGTTAGAGAGGAAGAAATAGAGTCAGTTCACAGCCTCTTGTCTTGGGCTCCCACCTGAGCTCAATCTGTATCTCAATCTGCTTCTTGCACTGGAGCTTGCAAATCAAGCTACCTGCATCAAGTGTATTCCTCTCACTGAGGAATTTGGGGGTATTCACTGAATCTTGGTAGACTATTGTCAATTCACAATTCTTTATTATTAAAATGTAATAATGCATTTTGGAGTCAGGGTGAGGATGCAGCACTCAGAATCTTGCATACTAATGGCAAAAATACTACAGTTCAAAGGACATTAAGATGAAAATTTATTATCAGTTTCATAAATTGTGGTTGTTAATTCTGATATCTCATTTGTGCTAGATAATACACTTTTTACCATATAAAAATCTCCAACCAGGTCACATGGTTTTGATAGCCCAGCGTTTTCTTCTTAAAAATCTCTTCTTTTTAAAAACTTAGGTTAATTGTTATCACACTTGACAGTAATTGTTATTCTTACAGCACATTTTATTAAGAAGAAACACATTAATGTTCTAGAAGAGTGGCTATATGTCCCATTTTTTCCTTTTTTGCATTTGCTCAGAGGAAATTTTGTGGAAACTTTGGGAGTCCCACCAGTAAACAGACAATCCATACTAGGCAATTAAATGGCATATTTAATCTGTTTTACCTCTGGAGAAGGCCTGTATTTCACACCCATTAGTTAATTAACTGGCCCATTAGTTGAACTGACACCAATTTAAGGGGTTGAAAAGACAGCTTTCCTTTCACTTGCAAGTACTTTTCAAAGTCAGATTATGGTATACATATAACTAAACAACAATTTTTGCCATGGATTTTTGGGAACGAGCTTCACCTCTAAGGCAGAGCCTTTGATTTGCTAGGGTCAATGTATAAATTGCTAATCAAACCCTTTAATTTTATACTGTCTGAGAGTCAGACAGTGAAGGACATAAAGTAATGTACTTTTTGATGTTGAATGCCTAGAGGAGACTGGAGACTATTCAAAGGATTGAGCTTCCACCCAATCTCCCTTTGACTTTATAAATAATTGTTCTGCACTCTGAGCTTACCTGATATTTGCAGGAATAAAAGAAGAATTTCTGATAATTAAGGTGTCAATATTTTTTTTTGTATTTGTGCACAATTTAGTTCTTTCTAAGATGTGTTTGTATGTCATTTGTTTCATCAGCTATCATTTACCTCAATCTATCCCTTTAAACATTCTCTTCCACAGCATATATTTCAGTCAGCTACTTTCCCAGAATTCTGAGAACTTCTGTCAACATTTGGTAACATCTTCCAGGCTGTACCAGATTGATAAGAAACACATTTCATACAATAAACCTGTAGTAGACATTTGAGTTTTTACAATTTACCTTTTTTGATGATGGTGTCTATCAGGTCCTTTAGAACAAACTGGCATCTTGACAATCAGTCCAGAGTGTATTCCAAATGAAAGGGGAGTAGTTGGTGTCCAGATAAATAAGAGCAAGGATGGGTAGATAATACTGCCTTTAAAACAATTCTGGGTTTGCAGCCACCGTTAAAATTTCTGTTGATTAACTTCAGAAAAATGACTGTACAGCATTATGATCGTATCTTAGTCTTCCAATTTCTTAATCTTGGGACATGAAAGGCTATTTCAGGAAACAAAGCAGAAAGTTATTACAGAATTTTTCTATTTCTTTTAGTTAAATAAATTCAAAGTAAATTCAAAGCTTATAAATAGAATTTGTCTTGGGTTCTGTTATGTGGTAGATATATCTGCTTTCCTAGTTCACAGCATGGCACTGTGATAATGTTCTAGCCGTAGTTTTAGTGCACTTTCTCTGATGTGATTAGAAGCAAATATGTACAGTGAATGCATACAGACATTTGGGAAATCATTTATGAAAAAAAAGCTGATCAATATTCAATATTGTCAAGAAGACATTTGATTGCTCACATGGATTCTTTCTGTAGTATGTCTCCAGAATACAGTCCTTCAGACTGGATCTAGATTTAGGGAAGTTTTTCAGAAAATTGTGGGCTACACTCAGAGATTGTAGAAATATACATAGTTCTAGCAAAAATTGTATAGATTTACACAGTTTAAGAATATTTCTGTGGCTTTATTAGGAAGCTAGCATATATGGCATAGAAATCTCTTAGTAAAATAACCCTCTCAGCAGCTTACCAGATCATAGCTTCCTTTGATTGTCTATTTGTTGAATTAATTTAATCATTCTGGAAAATGGAAAAAACCTTACCATCCAAAAAGGGGAAGCTATTTCTTTGGGAATAAATGGTATTGCCTCTAAATACTGCTGGGAATGTGAGCTCTCTTGTGTGCTGTAGCACAGAGCTTCATACTGATAAGACTTGAAGTATGACAAGAGATTGCAATTTCTGTCTAACACCACATTCTCAAAGATGGTGCAACATATTTGAGTGAGAAATAATTTGGTCTTTATGCTATTTCTGTCCTGAAGCTCTCTTCAAAAGAGACAAATTGTGATAAATGATATGTGGTAGAGTTCTCTTGTGAAGAATGATGAAAAAAATCAAGCTATTTCACTTAGGTGCTCACTGTGGAATTGAACTAAGCTTACCAGAAATAAGACAAACATTTTACAAGTAGTCATCCAGCCCTGCTGCTCAGTCTGGAAGCTCTGTTTTTAAGTTCCAGCCACCCCCACTACTCAATAGGTTCCACTTTTTTCTTTCAGGGGAAAGGTAATTAGCACAAGTACAGTTATTGTAAGGTAATTATATGTTCTAAAACTAATGTACTTATGTGAACCAGAAGGTAGCTTACCATGTGAGCATTTGATAAGCAAACAGGTGCTTAAAAGATTTAATGGGTTTGTAGCCATCTGTAGTGATTAATGATGTTTAAGAACCTCACTGCAACTCATAATATCATCATAAATGAACACTGGGGCTTTTCAGTTCAAAAAAAGAAGTGTAAATGGTTCTTAGATTTTTCTGCTCAAATCCCTTTTGCTTAGTTACAATTTTGTATTTCAAAGGGCAATGAATAATTGAACTTTCCCAGAAGCAATAAAGAAAAAAACACAAAAAAAACCCTCCCTCTAATTTCTCTTCATCCCCATCTTTTACCACAAGGTAGAATGAAGTATCTTTTTCCACATACAGAACGGAAAATTAGAGTAGATTTTCCTTCTTTATAAACAATTTCTTTCCTCTCATTTCTCTTACTAATCAGAAGCCCAGACTGAGCCATTTCTGTTCCCTACACCCTGTAGAAATGCTGCTCCTTTTGATATCAGTAACCAAATTCATGCTGTGGCCAGATACTTCTCCCTGCCTGGAGACAGAGGGCCAAGTATGAATAAAAGAAACTGCCCCTGCCTGTGACTGAGACATGGTTATGACAGAATAACATTAAGTTAGGCATTATGCTATATAGGCAAATTACCCTATATTTTCAAGATGATGTCCCAAGATTTCATAGAATCAGTCTCACAGGGTATGTAATTTTTTTTTTCATAAACTGGCATCCAGCCAACAATTGAGATGTATAATTTTCACAGTGTGTGAGAGAGCATCTGAGAGAGGTTGTCTATGGGACCAGGGAATCCTGGACATTTATCTGTTTGTGTTTGTGTGTGTATGACAGTCTGCACCAGCAACTGCAATAGGATTATGGTACTGTGACCTTTGGGGCTCATGTGTCCAGGTGTTAGCAGCTGGTAAGACTGAGATCTAGGGACAGGCTGGATGTAACAGGCCAGCTGCTTGAGGGACTCACACTGTACATATACAGAGAGATATGATATATACTCCTACTATCATATCTCCATCCTGCTCAGCCAGAGACGGGAGCAGGTTGAGGCCATTGCTGCTCTGTTTGTGTCACTGCTCCTAGTGTCACTCTGTTATTTGAGTGGCCAGATAAAAAACATTCATGGTGTGTACCTGCAATCAGTGTGCATGTGCCTAGTGGGAATACATTTTCAGGCTCATTGTTTTTTAGACCTGTGGGCATGGAGCTGCAGCAGCCTTTCCTTTCTCAGGTTGTTGGATCCAGTATGACATTTTCATCTATTTTTTTTCATCTTTGTGTGTTTCAATCATAGTTTGATAACAATAACAGTAATAACGAATTATTTTGTGCAACGTAGAAATGGTGTACAAGATCAGGAATCTGAGAACTAAAGATATAGGATATGGCATGAAGCAATGTGGGACTGGGATAGTGAGAGATGAAGAACAGCCTTGGCAGTGGGGACCCCACAGCTTTAAGCAACTGACCAACACTGAGTTATGGAGAAGCAAATATGGAGCTGGACGAAACTGGTTTTATGGATAAGAAGGAGAACAAAGGAGTGGTATCAAACATACAGAAAAGGCAACATATGTAGTGAGTTTGAGGGTAATTGCTATGGAAACCAGTAAGTAAGGAGAAAGACAAAAAAACATTCAATTAAACATATCAAATTAACTCATAGTGACCACTGAAGGAGGAAGAAACCATTAACGTTTCATTAGCCCTGGCAAAGAAGCCCAGATGCTACTGGCTTTCCATAACA
Source organism: Muscicapa striata striata (assembly GCA_030060385.1). Lineage (NCBI taxonomy): Eukaryota > Metazoa > Chordata > Aves > Passeriformes > Muscicapidae > Muscicapa > Muscicapa striata. Next base: position 2,571,643 of record JAREIS010000170.1, read on the forward strand.
CCTCCCAACCCTCAACCCTAGTAGACTTAACCCACCAATATTGGGACTCAGAGGAGCAGAAGAAGGGTGAGCATAACACCAGGAATAGGAGTAAAAACTGTGTAAAACAATTTTAACTTCATTTTTATTCTTTCTTCAACAATTAGATCTAGACTAATAATGGCTAAATGATTAAGATTTCCATAATACAAACAATAAATTAATGGCTATATATGTATTTGCTTCCTCTGTGCAATTTACAAGATTTTGAGCATAACACTACATATTCTGAAAGGTAGCTGACCTTTAGAAATGGCTATCACCATAAATCTGGCAAAGTGTGGGCACACAAGAAGGATGTATTCCGGAGCACTGGAAGAACTAGGTGATGAGAAGGGCAAAGAAAAGGAGAGTGGTATTGCAGTGAAGTATTCATGGAGGAAAAAAGGGGAAGAAGAAAATGCTATGGATAGAGGGAAATGTTGCAGGAATGATATCTGAAAGAAAACTAGGGACATTAGTTCAGGGACCTTTGCCTAAAAGTTTTAAACAGGAATTTATCAAAAAAAGCATTGTGTCATTCTATGAATGCTGGTGACAATATTCTGTTAAGTACTGTCTGACTTCTGCAAGCTATGAAAGCTGTTCTAAAAGCAATTGGATCAATAATATAGTCTCTAAAATAAAATCCCCTCCTGTTCTTCCCTTTTCAGCTGCGAATCAGAACACTGCTTTATACAGATGATACTTATACACAATAATGCCTCAGAAAACTTATATGGGTTTGAATGGACAATACCAACCTCAGCATAGAAACTGTTCCTGATCTATTTTAAATTTTGGAATTTGAAACCTTGCAATTCTAAAGTTTTAGACACAGAATACAAAATATTCTTTAATTTTTGCAAGACTGCTTACCATCTTCAACTAGGCTCACCTGGAACTATCTAACTGAAAATAAATTAATTGAGATCTAAACACTTGTCCAAAGGTTGCTGCTACTCTGACCAAGGCAACTACTCATTTAAGTATGTTTTGTTTTTAAAGGCCAAAGAAATGTGACAGCACTTACTTTCAATTGCTCCTAATTCATGGGCAGTGCTAATCAGCATATTCTTAAATCTGCTACTGTATGCAGCTATGAGCCCCAAATTGGTTGGTACTCACAGCTACTGCCACATGCACTCAAACATTATAAGCACAGGATCCTTTTCCTTGGCCTAAGTATTGTCACACCCAAATGAGTTGATGTGATCTAATCTATCTAAGTAATGTCAAACCTAATATTTGCTCATTACCTCCCAATTCTTGAACACTACTGATGTAGTTATGTTATGCATCTGATCACAGCTGACCTTTTTAATAAAAATGGAGCTCCCCAGTCAACTTCACATCGTCTCTTACTGACCCTTCTTATTTTATATATTGGAACATCTTCTCTTTGGTTTCACTGTCACTAATAGTTTAAATATATAAATCTTTCTTTCTATAAACCTTTATACATTTCTCTAGCTGGACTTAATTTGATGCTCTGCCCAGTTGCTGCACTTCCTAACCTTTTATTCCTAGTCATTCATTGTGTGTTATGGAAAGCATATACTCTTTCTAAAAGGTGTGCGGGTATAAATATAAATATGTATAGATAGATATAGTATATAGTATATAGTATATAGTATATAGTATATAGATATAGATATAGATATAGTAGATATAGATATAGATATATAGATATAGATATAGATATAGATATAGATATAGATATAGATATAGATATAGATAGATAGATATAGATAGATATAGATATAGATATAGATATAGATATAGATATAGATATAGATAGATATAGATTAGATATAGATTAGATATAGATATACATTAGAATATGATCTCATTGACATTGGCAATTTCTCTATATACTGGTTTTGAGTGAGAGTTAATCTTCTCTATAGGAACTTATACTGCTGGGCTATGTTTTGGATCTCTGACCAAGGCAGTGCTGATAACATGGGGTGTTTAAGCTGTTGCTGAGCAGTACTTGAACAGTGATAAATCCTTTTCTGTATCACACTACTCTGCCAGCACTGTACACTGGGGATGCACAAAGAGTTGAGAGGGGACACAGAGAAAAACTGTTCAAAAAGAAGAAATCTAGAGAGGATTTGCATCAAGATTTGCATGTGGACTAAGTTAGCTTCTCTGAATTTCTCTCCTGGTATTGCCACAGGAAAAGTTCTGAGATGAAAGAGAGTTTTTCAGTCTAGTGAAACAAACTATAACAGGACCCAGTATCTGGAAATTAAAACCACAAAAATTTTGCGCATTTTAAAGCTGATAAATTAACTATTGAAAAATTTTGCAAAAGATCACTTGGCAGGATAGTACTTAAAATAAGAACATCAGGACTAATATTATCCTTAGAAGATTTATTCTCACTTTAAGTGAAATCATTAAATGACATTTGTGTAGAGTCAGTCTAGGTAGTCACAGTTTCATTTTTTGGTTTTAAGAGTCTGCCAACTTCCTTTCAGTCTGTTTAAGAGATGGCTATCACATATCCTGAACTGAAAAAGATCTGGGATCTAGGTATATACCATCAAAAAAATTTCAGACTTGAACAATCACTAGTTAGCTTTATGAACTTCAAAAAAGTTGACAAACAGTACTCAGAAAGAAGCTACTTTCCAAATGCTTCCATGTCTAATAAGACATAATGTTGAGCTATAGTACTGATATTTAAAAAAAAAAAAAAAAGAACCAAGAAATAAATGCATTTAAAGAATCAGCAGGAGAAGAACATTTTCACACAGTTTCATAACTGCTGAATGATATTTAAATATACAGAATGTTAGGCCCAGATGGGCATGCTGTGAACTATTCATAATGTTAAATGCTAATATTCATAAAACAACAGATTTCACCCTTTATGGATTGAAATACATGAAACACTTGCTGGCCGATTATATTTGCTTTCTTTCATCAGTAAACCTTAAATAGGTTTAGACTTTAGCAGTTAATTGTTTATCAGCTGAGAATTTTCCCCTCTTGTTCTTCCTTTATCATGCAGTAAAGTCATAAGTGCCTAAGAATTAAGATTAGTGATCTGTGTGGGCTTGAGTTTCAAGATGTGAATATTGTGTCATTGCTCACCCATGCCAAAGGAATGAAACAATCTGTTCCTGCATTTTCATGACACAGAGCAAACATAACCCACATGCAGGCCAAACCTCAGCATATTTGGTATGCTTGCTCCTGCTTCAAAAGACATAATTACCTCAAAATATGTGTGAAATACCGTGAAGTATCTATTACTGTGCACAGTTGAGTAAAACACCAAAAATAGTGCAAGTCACAGTCACATTTTTAAATGGTGAGTGAGCACTGTTAATGTACTCGCACTACCTCCTTAAAAGGAAGCAAACCACAACAGTAAAAATGAATCAGAAAAGGCTAGAAAACAATTTTCTTGGAATAGAAGGTAGGGGGAACCAAAAATGTCTTTACCTGTATATTGCTCAAAGCATAATTTTATTTATTGTGTTAACTGCATGAACAGCTCAGCAGTCACTAATCAAATTATTAAAGCAAATTAAAAAAAAAAAAAATTTGCAGGGGCAGGAGGTGAGATTTGAGGGGCACAAATTTTCATTGCAATGGATGGCCTAAATACATCCAGTCTTAGCTGGAAAAAATAAACTCTTTTCATTGTAATGATTTATGGGAGGCATGTCTGATTTGGTTTGCATCTCAGTTTTCTCCTGTGGTCCCAGTTCCCAAACAAGCTGCCTGTTCAATGAATCACTGGCATCACAGAACCATCGTGCATCATAAAAAATGCAATCTGGTCAGAAAGCTTAATCCAGTTGATTGTGAAGACAGACAAAACCAAAATCAGACTACATTACATTACCATATTTCAGCTGGAAGGGATCTACAGCCATCATCTTGTCCAACTGCCTGACCAAGTCAGGGCTGACCAAACATTAATGCATGGTGTTAAGGGCATTGTCCAAATGCCTCTTAAATGCTGGCAGAGTTGAGGTATAAACCACCCTTCTAGGTACCCTGTGTTTGACCACTCTCTCAGTAAAATAGTGTTTCCTATTGTTCAGTCCAAAACTCCTCTGATGCAGCTTTGAACCATTCCTGTCACTGGATTCCAGCATCTCCCTCTTCACCTCCCCTCTTCAGGAAACTACAGAGCACTGAGGTCATCCCTCAGCATCTTTTTCTCCAAACCAGACAAACCTAAGGTGCTCAGATGCTCCTTAGAAGATATTTAATCCAGTCTTTTCAGAGTTCCAATGCCCTATGTATTTACAAATTCAACTGATAACATCTCTTTACCTGTTCAAAGATATTAGTAGCTGCTTCCTCTTTCCTAAGTATATTTTGTATTTAGCAGTAACTGCTATATAATTAAGGTCTTGAAGGAGCCATTCATGAGGAAGATTTTGCAATATGTAAATGAAGCAAACTTCCTGCTTACATGGAGAATTGCATTTCTTCTCCTCTCGTTTTTGATAGAAACACATAAGTCATATTCCGTATCTCTACATTAAGATTTTTCCAGTGTCTTTTTTAGATCATTTTCCCAGGATGCAGAAGCAAAATGGAAGGCTTGCTTACATGGAGCACTGTGTTCAATCAGGAAGTGCTTAATCAGGTCCCCCATTTTATCAGGTCTTTGCACATGTTGGTGTGCATAATGATAATGTCAATGATTAGAAGGAGAAGCTAAAGCATTGTGTTATATTTGGCCAGTATAATATTTTAGAGTTTAAAATATTTTATGTATCTTTATGGACTTCATATTGCTAGCAGGCTCAATTAAGATGGTAAGATAAAGTAGACCTCCTGCAAAAACTAGACATTAGGACTGGCAGTTAATACCCACTGCTAAAACAATGTTTTCTACTTGGGGCTTATATGCATCAAGCTTGATATGCCAGCCGGAAGAAAAAAATCAAAGATCATAATTCTAATGAAAAGCTAGATGTGGAAGAGGAACACAGTCTAGTTTAACACAAAGGACAAAAGGCCCTGAAAAAGAGAGTATGGGAAATTCAAATACACTAGGATATTCAGGGGGAGGAAGTGTGACTACGTTGGAGGTTCATGCAGACCCAGACATACAAGCAGTTTTTTGTGTTAGGTTTATGGAATCACAGAATATGACCTTGTGATAATTTTGACCAGAAGGTGTCTGTGGATATTCCTAATCCAACTTCCTGCTCAAAACAAGGTGATCTCTCTAGTCAGACCAGGTTGCTGAGGATTTTATACCGCTGGGTCTTGAAAACCTCCAGGGAGGGACTGAGGTTGCACAACTTCTCTGGTTAACCTGCTTGTGACCAAGCTTCCACCCTTTGCTTCTGCAGAAGAAGTTTGTCTTATACTCAACTTATATCAACTTTATTTTAACTTACATCCCTTGCCTCTAATTTACCTTCCATGCAACACTGTGCAGACCCTGGCTCTGTCTTTTCTATAACCTCCTCAGAGGACCTGGGATGGGCATCTATTCAGTTTATCCATTTTTCTGTTCCTCCAGTTTAGCCTGGAGAAGACCTTTCTTCTCCAGGCTAAACAGGACAGGATCCCAACTTCAACCTACCATGGTGGCCCTTTGATGAACTTGCTACAGCTTGTAAATTTCTATATTGTATTGCAGGGCCAAAACTGGACACTCTATTCCAGCTGCAGTCTAATAAATAGTGAATGGAGGAGCTAAACCTCTCCCCTTGAACTACTAACACTGTCCATGTTAATACAGCCCAGAAGGCTGTTGGATTCATTTTCTGCCAGGACATACTGTTTGTTCATTTTCAAGCAGCTGTCTGACAAGACCTCAGGGCTTTATTTCACAGAGCTGTTCACAAGCTAATCTGTCCCTAATCTGCCACTGTAGGGCTTCTTCTGTTTCATGTGCAGGTCTGTACATTTGGCTCTGTTCAATTCCATAAAGTTCCTGTCAAACCATTCGTAGAGCTCTCCTGTCAAGCCCATCTCCAAAGCTGATGAGGCCAAACTCCCCTGCCTGTTCCAGACCATTGTTAAAGGTATTAAGCAGAACAGTTCTCAGGTTAGACCTCTTTGGGACTCTTATTTGTTATCTGTCTCCAAATACAACCACAACCCATTAACCTCTGCCTTTTGAGCCTGATTGTTCTACTAGAGTTTCACTCATTGTTTATTCACTCACCAAGCCTTTAGTGTCCTAAATCACATGCAGGAACATGGGAGAAGGCAATGTTGAAAGTCTTGCTGAAGTTTGTAGAAATTACATTCCTCATTCTTCCTTCATGTGTCATCCCAATCCTTTTATCACAGAGGCAACCAGGTTGGTCAGGCCAGTCACCTTCTTCTTCTCCTTCATGTGCCTAGAGATGTGATAGATAAGGACTTTATGATTTTCCCAGTGATAAAATGAAATTCAATGGCCTGTAGTTCACCAAATTTTGTCTTTTGATCCTTCTTGAAGAATGAGTGCTTTTCTTCATTCATCAGGAATCTCCCCACTCTCTGTTACTCTCTGGGAAGGCAACACAAAGCTGTTGTGCAAAGATATAGGTCAGTTTTCTTAGCATCCTGGGGTGCAGCCTGACCCAAGGATGGGTATACATTGAGATTTTTCCAGGTAACACCAGTTTTGATTCTCATCTTCTGCTAATTTTTATTCTCCTTCTTCAAACTTCATTAATCACAGGAATCTGGGAGATCCTATTGATGGCTAGTGATGCAAAAGTCTAAGAAACAAAAAAGAGTAACTCAGTCTAGTTTGTATCCCTTGCCTCTACATCATCTTCCTCCCTGCACATTTTCCTTTTCAGTGTTTTGCTGCTGATGTAACCAGAGAATATTTTCTTGTTGCTTTTTACGATCCTTGCTGGCATCACATCTCTGAGTTGTAGCTTTCCTAACACCATTCCTAAACATCTAGGTAATGGTTATAAGTTATTTCTCTGTAGCCTATACTACTTCCATTTGCATTTTTTACATAGGGACAGCGTTCTTGCACAGGATCTTGCACCAAGATGTTTCCTGAATATACTTAATGATACCTTTCTGAAGCCCAAAGTCAGTGTTCCTGTTCTTCTCTTTTGTCACTCCTCTTAGTATTCTGAGCTCTGCTGCTTCCAGGTCACTACAGTCAAGACTGCAGTTGATTACCATCTCCCCATCCAATTGTTCCTTGCTTGTGAATAGCAGAACCAGATGTGTATCACACAGGGGTGGTCCTCTCTGTACTTCTCTCCTTCAGAAATCTGCTTGAGTGCTTGCATCACACAGCATTGTCATTCCAGCAAGGAAAAGAGAGATCAAACATTCCATAACAGCCTGGGCCAGTGATACAGAGACACCTAGTAATTATTCTCCTTTTACACCCTTTCTAAAATACTATTCATTTGAATAAATTGAGTGAAAGTAGTTTGACCACAAAATAACCTTGTCACTGCTGCTGAGAGAGCAGATGCTGAACCTAAGTGATGCCCTGTGGTGAAAAAGGCAGATTCTCAATGTGGAGTCTAGGGACTGTAATCCTGACAAATGCAGGCTTGGAAAATAGGTCTGTCAACCATTTCAGCATGCGTGAGGGACTAGGAGTGCAAATAGATGGCTGTGACCTGCACTGGGAACGTGAGCAGTTCAGAGAAACAGAGCACAGATCAGAGTCCTGGCAGAGCTGAATCTGGTGGCTTGCACTCCTGGAGTCATGGAATACCAGGGCACCCCAATTGGAAGGGCACCCCAAGTGTCACCTGGTCTAACCTTTCTTAGCAAAATCAGTCTAGAGAGGATGGCCCAGCACCCTGTTCAGCTAAATCTTTAGTGTCCAACACTAGGAATTCCACTACTTCTCTGGGGAGATTATTCCAATGTACATTTGTTCGCATTGTGAAAACTCTCCTTGACCAGAATTTTCCCAGGAATAACCAGTATGCATTACCCTTCATGTTTTCCATGTGACCCCTTTTAAAAAGGGAGTTTCCATCTTTTTAGCTGCTGATTGCATACAGGAACATGGTCATAAATTCTTCCTAAACCCTTTATTCTCGAGGCTGAATAAACCCAGATCTCTCAGCCTTTCTCCTCACATTGTCAGGCTTCAGAGTCCTTTGATAATCTTTGTGGTCATTCTCTGGATTCTTTACAGCCTGTCCATATTCTTTTTCTTTTTTTATGGTGGGACCAAAACAAAGGACAGTATGCCAGGACTGGCCTGGAAAGCACTGAGTAGAATGGGATAATTACTTCTTTTATCTGGTGGATTTAATTTAATTTTAAGTTATTAAAAAAACCCAAACCACAAAACAAACAAACCAAATCCAAAAAAAAACTAAAACAAACAACCCTCCAAACCATTTATACTTTTGAAGTGTACTTACAGCTTTTATGATATGTTTCTTGGATCTTTTTTTTTTTTTTTTTTTTTTTTTTTTTTTTTTAATCAGGTCAACCAATTTTTAAAAGAAAAATTTTTGGGACTCAGATGTGTTTCTGATTTAGTCACTATTGCAGTACATTTTAACAAGCAGCTGAATGAAGGTGTTACAGGACTTGTAGGATTTCAGTCCATTCTGAAAGAGCCAGACACCTTTAGAGATGCTCTTTACATAATCCATAGAAGACCAGAGCTTGCCCTGTCATATAAAGACAACAACACCACATCCCATATGGTGGAAGGAAGAACAGGCTTCAGGTACATGCAGAATTCCAGATAAAACATAAATCTTTCCCTTTCTTGTTCGTCCTAGTATTTCTGCAGAAAAAGGGGGAAAAGTAACAAAGAGAGGAATACAGATGATTGAGAAATCAATAAACTATGCTAAGATTCAAACTTCCCAATTAATAACCTACCCTGCTTTATTTTTATGTGTCCAATGAACTAACATTACTTTGGCATCCAAAATCTTTCAAATCTTACACTAGCTATTACCTTTTAAGGTTAGCTTCCTATAAATCCATCAGAGTCATTAATGACTAAGAATACTTCCCAAAAAGAATACATCGTCAACAGCTTGGTTTTTAATGGATTTTTTAAAGGGGTCTACAGAGTAAAATGTTTAGGACTGAGCCACGTTATTTATTTTATTTTGTGAAGAGAAAAAAAAAAAAAATATTATAGACCAATAGCAAAAACCTAATAGACTTTTAAATTGCTGTTAGCATTTTCAGAATGAAGCTTAAAACTCCCTCAGTTTTCTTCCAGCTGAAGAACAAAGTCAGGGAAATGGAATCATTCCAGCTAAATTCAAAGAACAGTTAGATTTTACAAAATTTCTGGCAGGCTTTCATTATCTGCTCATATGTGTATGGTTGCTTTGTGTCTCAGATTAATTTCTTGGTTTTCTCTCACCAAATGATAGAGTGAAGCAAGTTTTTAGCATAACTACACCAAGTAATAATACCCAGGGATATTTCTCCCAGTCTTTCTAAACTAAATATTTAGAATCTTTGAATACAAACAAAAGCATTTATTTGGTTTCACTAATATTGCAGAAAGCCAGCAGAAGCAAAATAACATTATGGCTCTTATTCTTTTCAGCAATCTGCTTATTCTAAGTCAAAACATTTTAAAGTCACTATTTTAGTCTTGAAAGAACTACTGCCTAGCTATTTCTGTTTAAAAGATGCATAAACTAAGACCCCATATCATTTTGTGAGCTGTCTGAATCAAGCTATGAGCTAGAGAGAACTGGTTATAAACTTAAGGGTGTTTGTGTGAATTAAGAATACTGGAACTAAAAGATATACTGTAGTGCTTAAATGACAGTCAGAAATTCAGTGTATGAATGGAGTTGGGGATGATTCCAGCTTTGATTCTGTCCTTTCAGTGGCTGGGGAGGCTGCAGATGGGGCAGCTGCTCCCCAGCTGATTTGCTGGACATTCCCCTCTGTCAGTGAACCCCAGAGCCAGGGTTCAGACACTCACAGATCCATCACTCAGCAAACTGGAGACATGTAGAGGTCATCATCTCACTTTGTTGTGTGGACATACTTGGGAAGTTTACCAAAAGCAGAGTGATAGAGAAAGCACAGAAAATGTAAAACAGAATATTGAAAGGTAAGAGAAATGTAAAATAGCCTTTAAGTGCTCTATTTCTGATGATTAGGGCTTTATGCACAAATCAAAAGTAGTTGGGAATCAAAAGAAAAGAGAAAAAGCAGCATGCAGAAATCAAATGACTAATTAAAATTTTCTCACTTTTGGCAGCTGAAAGATTTTTTCTCTTAATTCAAGTGCCTTTCCTTGCCAATTGCATTTTTCCTGAATTTTTTCCTGACTATCTTTTCCCTAATGATGTATTTCTCATACAGTGGAGTGAATAGTAAATACTAAGCTGGAATTAATTTTGATATTAAAAAAAAAAAAAAAAAAAAGGAAATAAAAAGAAAGAATGGAAGAACAAAAATAAGAAAGAAATGCAACCCCTCTCTTTCTCAAGTGTTTCCAAAGTTACTTCCAATTTTATGAATTCAAAATTCAATTTAATCCATGAGGTGACCATTTTCTGAAGACTACTGTGTATTAACTTGTCAACATATCCCTTTTTTGTGGCATTGTCTAGCAAGATGCAAGTTTTTTTTCCTGTATCACTATCTGTTTCTTCCCCAGCAGTACCAGTTCACATGAGAATGACAGTAGGAACACAGCTGTCAGACTAATTTGGTTTGTCTAATTTTGACAGTGAGAAACCCAGAGTATTTGCTATTTCATGAACAGTACAAACATCTCAGCTATTTTTAACTTATGTCATCATGATAAAAAATAAAACTTACATGAAGCACAGCATGAGCCAAGCTGCTTTGGATCCATTTCAAAAATTGCACCCCTTGGGGTTTCTGTTCACATCTCAGCCAACTGGGTAGAGCTTGAAGGCACAGGGACAGAAACAGCTGCCTACAAAATAACTGATCATATTCACCTCATATGCTCAAAGTTAGAATTATCTAAAGGTCTTGTCTACAGTAACCTATGGCTATCTGAATTTTCTGTTTTCTGACAAGCTATTTTAAGCAATGAAGACAGCTTAAGAGACTTGGTTATGTGCTACATGAAAGCCCAGAAAAACATCCTTGTGCCATTGAGTAGTCTAACAGCTTATACGCATTTTCATACAGTGTTGTCCTGTATCATGATTCTATAACACACACCTAAAAAAAAAAAAAAAAAAAAAAAAAAAATTGTCTATTTTTTGTTTCCTAAAATCAATGTAATGTCAGGGGAAAAAATTATAAAAAGTTCCCAAACACAAAATGAAACATATATCAGTCAGGACAAATAGACATAAATCATTATTTCCTAAAATACTTTCTGAAATAATCTAGTTGGTGGTATATTTCTAGTATATAATGAGGCAGAAAATCCAAGCAGTTTTAAATCTAGGGATATTGCTTTTACATTCTCTGGTATTGGCAGTAAATTCAAAGTAAGACAGCCTTTTTCAGACAACCTAACATGATGATTAGAGAGAGCAGGATCAAGTTGAACAAGCTTAAGGCTTTGTTGTGTAATCACCGCATTTATTTTATTAGATAATTTATATGCTTTCTTGCTTCATTAATTTTTTAATGACCAATCTCATTTGCAAGCTACAGCTAGTCCTTAATATACATATAGATCTATACATATCTATATATCTATAGACATAGATGATATAGATGATAGATAGATATAGATATTGGTATAGATATCGGTATATATATAGATATATAGATATAGATATAAATATAGATATAGATATATGATATAGATATAGATATAGATATAGATATAGATATAGATATAGATATAGATATAGATAGATATAGATATAGATATAGATATAGATATAGATATAGATATAGATATAGATATAGATATAGATTAGATATAGATATAGAGATAGATATAGATAGAGATATAGAGAGATGAGATAGAGATAGAGATAGAGATAGAGATAGAGATAGAGATAGAGATAGAGATAGAGATAGAGATAGATATGGCCTTATTCAAAATACCCTTGTCAATATCTCAAACTATAATGCTCTTCCTGTGAGTACTGACTGATATAGTGCTGTAACCAGTCCTACAGGCACAATAGCTCTGCTGGAAACATTAATGGGGGAATCATGGAATGCCTTTTGTCCCCTCAGGCTTACATAGATATTGTAAGAAATATATAATTGTTGACTTACAGGACAACTGCGTTGCTTCCAACATCCTATCAAATCTTCCCAGAAAGTGTCAGAGAAGCAGGACTTTAAGAGAGTGATTTGGCAATACAGAAATTTCTCTAACAGAGAATTTATGTTAAATGATGTTTCACCATTTTTGACAATGACTTTCCATGTTCAATTATTTTAAATATATTGTATATATGTTAAAAGATAATTCCCAAATCTAAAACAAGACATCTTTAAAATGAATTTGATTGCACTAAAAAATTCAACACCAATAGTAAATAAAGTAAGTGAAATTTAAGGATAAGCTGAAATGCTCTGAAGACATTTTAATAATGGAAGGGGAAAGCATATGTGACTCTCTTTTTCTCTGTGAAATGCCTGGACAGGGGGCCATAAGTAGACACATGGAGCCATGCTCAGTATGCAAGGAATTGCTTCCTACTGTAGTACATCTGTTAATTCAGCCAACGACTAGTGAAAATTCTAGTTCATTGAAGCAATTGAAGAAATTCACCTCATGTTGCTTTGCTGTGTCTGATTTTACCTCAGAGCTCAGCTGTGAAACAAGGCTGCAATGTTAGAGTAGGTCTGAGCTGCAGAAAAAGATGAGCAGCTCTGTGTGGCATTCAACTTTTGCTGAGCTTAGCAAACCTCCAGGGTGTCCCTGCACTACTCTAAGCATCTATCTATAACAGACCTGGATAGGATCATGAGTGAAAAGTGGGAATCCACACATTAGGTCCTCAGTAAAATCATTTTCATGATGGCTTTGAATGACTGTCTTAAAAGAGACAGTTAAAAGTGAATCATGGAGGATGCATTCAAAAAAACATGAGGTTTTACAGTATGTTGGTTGACATATGGTAAGTTGACATATTTACTGTAAATGAAATAAAAATTAAAGAGATACTAGGAAAAAATACTATAAAGTCTTAAAAACAGATGCTCTTTATTCTGCACAGGTGGAAATGTTAACGACAACAGAAGCAGAGAAACTACAGAATGATATTGCTAGGATGATCCTTTCTGTGTTGAATGAAAACCATTTGCTTGAAAGATTAACTTGGTGTTATAAATGCATTTTTTTATGTAGTAACACTGACTCTGTATTCTGTCTTTGAGGAAAATACAGTAACGTACTAAACTTTATAGTGTGTGATATGAATAAATAGTGTGTGAAGTGGCTTTCATTTAGGGAATTAAGTTAATTCTTTTCACTAAATTTGATTAAATCAAATACATGTTTTAAATATGGTTTAGCCAATGGGGCTTAGATTCACATCTGTAACTAATTCAGGCTGCAATCCTTGAATGTCATATACACAAAATTTGTAACTGATGATGACTGAGGCCTGAGAGGAATTAAACAAAAGCACTAAGTGCCCTTGGCACCATGAATATCTTTTGCATTTCTTTATCATCTTCCTGTAATTTTTTAAAGCTAGAAGGTAAGTGATTCCTTTTCTATTACACCTGGAAACTTTTTTTTTTTGGTACTTGAATGGCTTATAGCATAGATTGAAGGCTGTTCCCAGACTATTGAATAACCTCACACTTAGGGCATATTGTCAATTATTTTGCCTAAGGCTATAAAATAATTTTGCTGTTAGTCTAGACAAAAGTGAGAAATGTTTTTATGCATGCTATAGAACATACTAAATTCTTTATGTTGCTCATACTCCCTTGGGAGTCTAATTATGACATTTACACGTCTCTGCACTTTTGTGAAAACTAAGCGCAGATAATAACTGTGCTCCCTTTCATTACTGTATTTAAGGACTATTGTCCCTATACTATACAGACTTCTGAAATCTATGTGGATCAAAATTTATTTTAATTGGGCAAGTTTTGTAGTCATGTTATAAAATTTATGTTAAGCCATTCAGGAGGTAGTAAAAAAGCTTGAGCTTATTTTCCTAAATATTTAAGTGATGATAAAGAAGAAGGAGTAAGCATTGTATCAATTATATTTGTTGTGGACGTGGATGAAGCTTAAAATTACTTAAAGAAGTGCACTATAAATAATTTAATGAGTTGAAATCGGGAAACAATATTTAAACTGGGAATTTCAATTAGTCTTTGGCTCTGAAATCTCTTCAATTTGAGAGAGCCATTGATTCAAGTAATTTTGCTGTAAAAGTTTACATTGATGCCAGTGTACCTGTCCATTATTTTTGGCTACAAAAATTAATATTGTCCTGGATAGTATATTCATAAAAAACCCAAAACTCAACAGCTGAAAATATTAGCTTGTATTTAAGAACTAGGCTCTGTGTACAAAGTTTCTGAGACACCACAAAGCTGTGTCCACTCTCCTCTCATAGCAGACCCTAAAAACTTCCCAGCACACCTTGATGTCCTATTCTGCTGGAGTGCCCATGAGCACTTGGACAGGTGCTGGAAGCACATAAAGTGAATACTGAATTTTACTAAACTGGTAATATTGCCCAGGTGGCAGCTCAGTGCACCAGTGATATAGTTTATTTACATAAGGTGGGAGCCCTCCTCAGATATGCCAGATGCTCTGAGCTCTAGAGGGTGGTCCTTAGTTTCCATGAGGGTCACAACCCATGGCACTCCAGCTACATGAAGTCACAGTGGTTATACAAGTAAATAGATCCCAATAAAGATCCCAGACCAACTGATGCAGAGTCATAGAACCATATGACTGAGATTTAGCTCAATCAAGAGCACAACACATGCCATAATGTGCAATTATCATCTCAATATGTTCTCTGTTCCAAAAGCTGAAAAATAAATTCCCTCGAATGATCAATCTTCAAGATAATGTCCAGACTGTCATACAGAGAGCTAGCTCAAGCCCTAGCAAAAATGAAACAAAGCAGAAAAAATCCAAACAGCAAAATAATTCTACAAAGTGGACAAAAGGAGATCCACTATGTCTAATCTTGCAACATAGACATGTGCTCTGTATATGTAATTTGGCTCAATAAAGTGATCACAGGACTGTCCTCTGAGCAGACCAAAAGTATATCTAGCTACAGGTGGGATTGTACATGAACAATGACATAGGAACAACAGGGACTGTTCCATAATCCAGGCTCTTCTACCCTGAGTAATGCATTTTAATTCCTTTATAAATATGCCTATCTTTATCACAAAACTAAGTATTGATGACAAAGTACCTCCTCTTCCAAAACTTACAGAAAATTGTCATTTTGAAAATACAAATTATTATTTGGGTTCCTCTCTAAACTTCAGGGAACACATGTTCAGCTATTGTTTATTTTGCTTTAAAACATCCTATGACCATGGTGATAAAATATGTATGCCCAGTGACAATTCAAATGATATTTAGCATGTGAGAATTGCCACCAAACTCTGCTGCAGAGGAATGATGTATTTCCTGCTCACATACATATTTTAGTCAGCACTTTTTGATTTAGTGTATAGTAATGCCAGGCTTGATACATATACTGTGCTTTCTGTAAGAGGAAACAGGGCCCAGGAAGATTTTCCTAAGAATCATAAAATCTTGATGGAGGTGGACCCTGTGTTCCCAAGGTAGTGGATACTAGTTATTCTTAGAACATCAGAGCACCACTAAAAGAAAAATGAGAAATTCCATTAAAAAAAAAAAAAACAAACAAACCCTATAGTGTTTTGTAACATGGATATCAACATATAAACAGAATACATGTTTGAAAGAGACAAACAGTATTACCATCTTCTGTTTTTTTGAACTATAGGACACAAAAATTAAGTAGATTACTTACCAGACAGGAAAGTACAAAAAATTGAAAATGAAAAAGCTTATAACAGCTCCACATCTATGTTGTGCATTGGAAATGGAAAAAATAGAAATTTCATTGCATTAGTCATTGAATTAATGTTGTGACTGCCTGTTAGTATCAAGGTTATGACTTATACAGAACAAACTCTTCAGTTTTTTTCTTTATCAGCACTAGTTATACTATTTACAAGTCCTTACTTTAACTTTGTTGACAGCAGAGATGTTTCCTCTAGACTTTTATATTTATCTGCTCAAACAGAGTTGCAGAAGCCGTCCCTTCAAATAATAAACTGCAACACAACATTTCTATGTACAATAAAAATATTCACTTCATGTTCGATCTAAAGCACAGGAGATTTGGAGAATACATCCTTTACTATGGAAGACACTGTGTGGGTCCTTTAGTAAGGGCATCTAATAGACTAAGTAGTTTAAACTACATTTCAAATTAAGGAGTTTTATTGTTAGCAGTATGCATAAGTTTGAGGAAACATCAAATCTCATGCAGAATATTGATATATTTTATGACTTCTTCTCATGTTTTTCTGCCTTTTGTTAATGGAAAATATATTTTAAATCTTATCTTTTAGATAAAGAAACTAAAACTTCCCAGGTCATCTGTTTTGTCTTTTAAAATTCAATACTATTGCAGTTCTCTGAAGTAAGTGCTGTTCAGCCACTCTTCCATATACCAGTATATCTGTGAAACAGCAGATACAGTATTGATATTTTTATATTCATATTGATTTACAAGCCTAATTGCCTTTCTAAAAAAGTTTGGCAGAAAATTGATAATGTGATGTATGGTACTTATCTGAATTACCATGTATTTAAATTTAAATAAGGCATATGTATAAATTCTTTTAACCAAAATTTTAGCACATTTTATTAGTTCTACTTTGCAGCATTTATGTCAGCAGTTGGTTTAAGTGGACTTATATACACAAGATTCAGTATAAGTAAAAAATGCAAGATCACTTATTACTGGATTTACTTTGCTTCTAAAACTTTGTCAGGCTTGCAGAAAAAAATATATGACATTGGCTTTAATAAATACTAATCACAGACTTTTTTATTTATTCCTTTTTACTACTAAATAAAACCTTTCATCCCTTTCAAAAATTTCAGAAATAAGTCTTCAAAATTTAAAAAACTAGACCTCCAACATTCACATGGTTACACTCACTACCAATTCACAGATTAATCCTCAAAACAGCATGCAATCATAAAACTATTATACCTTCTGCACAACTAAAACACAAATAAAGATTTTTACTGAGCTGTGCAGAGTCTTGGAGGAGCATGAGCAGGCAGTACATGAACATGAAATAGCCTCAAAGCTGGAGCTCAGGTAGCTAATGACCCCAAGAATGAAGTTCTTGCAAGACTCTGCATTTAGCCATCATGGGACTGCAAGAACATAGGTCCTGTGCAAGCAGGGACTAGTTTCTAAGCTGTAAAGCTCAGCAGCAATAAGCAATCACATGCCCATGGATGGATCCACCTGGATCCAGCTGTAGAGTGAAGCTCAATTCACTTGAGGCACCCAGGCTACACCTGACAGAATCAATTGTCTCTGGAGAGGTTGATCCCTAGTGGAAGAACTGGTGAATCTCAGCCTGGGGAGCAACCCAGGAGTCTCAGCTCTTCTGGGAAGCAGTTCAAGCACTGTAAGTTTAAAATCCAGAGCCCTCTTTTCTTGTAGGGCTTTGTTGTCTCCCCCTCCTCTGTCCTTCTCTCTTTCTTTCTGTTCTTCTCTTAATTCCATTTCTATTGATTTTCAGACAGTCTCTTGAATACACAGGAGACTTATAAAGTCAGTGGATAGTGACAAACACCTTATTAAAGCCTCCTCAGACTCTGCAGAGGCTGTGGCTCTGCTTCTCTCCATCCCTAAGGAAGGTGTTCTGATTCAACCTGCCAAACAGACAGCAGCTCATTAGCACTACCAGACCTTAACTACCCATAATATAAAATGTGGCTGTAAATAGAGAAACTAACAAGGTCTCATTTTATGCCAGAAATCTGGAAGAGACAATAGAAACAAAATTAAGACCAGCACCTTTATAACTTGCCTTCTTTGGCTCATCAAAACAACTTTGCAGGGTTTTCTTATCGAACATGGCATGCATTTTCTGCCTGTAAGCTTTCCCACAAATTTTATTTTGTTTCTGCATGTATATAGCCCTTACTACTTTTTACTCTGTGTTTATTGCTACCTCTAAAAAAGTGAGCAATTCACTGAAGAAATTAGGCTGTGGAAAAGATTCTTAAAAATTAGCATGAATATATTACAACACTATTCTAACCAAAGCTTCGTGCAGTAATTGAAAGGAGCTAAACAAATAGTGTAATTCAATACAAGGAGAGTCAGCTTACATTGTTTGGATTTGATTTTTTTTTTTTTTTTTTAACTAACAGCATGACATGTTTTATAATTACACTTTACTCTTTCTAATGTGCTATGTTTTAGCTATCTGCTGAACAATTGCACAACTGCTGAACAATTGCATTGTCTTCAGCAATATTTTGAAGGTGCTAGAGCTGCTTTGTATTGGGTTAAAAAGGGAATATGTCTGCCTGCAGTACCATGGTAAGAATGCTATTGTATTGATGTGCTCAGCAGCATCAGAGAAAATTCCAGGGTTTTGAGATAAACCAATACCAGCTTGCAAAATATAAAGAGGTGTTCAAGCTCAGAGCCTGGTTCTTTAGCAAGGAGATCTGCTGTGGCCAGACTTGAAAAGTAGCTGATCTAGGACCATCTGTGTTAAGGTAGTATGGGACGCTACAGCATCTCTGTATCCTTGAAAGTCCCTCAAAAGTGCTTAAGATGACAAAAGCATCAACTATTTCTCCAGATGAGGCAGGGAGGGTGGAGGGTTGACTCCATGAAGAGGCAGAGCAGTCCTGTGTCTGGTCAGAGATGGAGCACTCAAAAGGCATGAGAGACAGAGTCCTCCAGAGACAGACACCTGCAGTGGGGAGATGGCATGATAGAAAAAAACACAAACAGATGGTGTTGTAGGCTTTACCTGTAATAATTTATATAGTGTCCCAAACCAGCCCTCAACAAGGTTCTCTCCTAAATTCATAATCAAACAAGTAATCAGAAATGCAAGCCTAGGAACAAATTATTCAGCCTCCAAATTGGAACATCTTGGGGACAGCAATACAAACACACTGGGAAAAAAACCCCACTGGTACTGAAGTCACTGGACTTTTGAATTAACCGTGAAATGAAAAATGGCTCCCAGAGCTTTTCTTTTGAGGTAATTACCAATTACATTTCTCTATGGAAGAGTTAAAACCTTTGGGCAGTAAAAGTTTTAAATGCTAGAAGCTATAACAGACAAACATTTCTGTATCAGGGACTGCATGCAATTTCCTGTGCAACAAGAGCTGAACATAAACTGTTATATTCTGCTTATGCACAGTTGTACATAAATAACACAAGGTTCATGCAGAGCTTCATAATATGGAGTTTATGTGCAAAATCTTTCCATCTCACTAACTTTTCATGCTTACATTTGTAGCAAATTGAACAACTAAAACCAATCTGAAAGCAAACAAGGAAGAAAAGCAGATGAAAAACTGCAAACATGTTACATAATCTAATTCAAGAGTAAAA
Organism: Muscicapa striata striata; assembly: GCA_030060385.1. Classification (NCBI taxonomy): domain Eukaryota; kingdom Metazoa; phylum Chordata; class Aves; order Passeriformes; family Muscicapidae; genus Muscicapa; species Muscicapa striata. The sequence goes on from JAREIS010000170.1 coordinate 2,591,175, forward strand.
TTTTGTAATCCTACCTCTCAGAATTCCTGTCAGCTGAACACCATTGGAAACAGGAGTGGTAGCTATATTTGTTTCTTTCTCTTCTTCTTTTACTGCCCTCTTCTCTGAAAGTGATTTAAAATTCTGTGGACTTGGAATTTGTGAGGTTGGATGGGTTAAGTTAATGCTTTGTGAAATATTTTATGTTGATTGAATGTAATGCTTTTTCCAACATGCTCTGATTTTTTAACATTGCCAGTGAAGTCCTTTTTTTCTGACCACTTGAGAATATCTTAATATCTTGTCAGTATTTCTCCTATGCATCTAACTCAGAGTACATTAACAGCAGTACATTAACAGCCCTTTTAAAAATCTCGTTGAGTGAATTTTGGGGCTTACATTTATCATCTAGGTTAATTCTCCAGATTCACACCTATATTTGAAAAATCTATTTTTAAACTAACAAAAATGGGAAGTTCAACTATAATAACTCAGTTTTCCATCTGACCTTTGCTTTTTATAGATACTTATGTGTTCAAGTTGCTACACCTTTCATTTCTCTGTATATGTATAAAGCATTATAGCTGTAAAAAATTATTAATGAAGGAGTACTGTGCTTTCCAATAGAGCATTCTTTAGCTCTATTGGAATTTACAGCTTCAGACTATTTTATTGAATTGTTTTATAAGTCCCAAAGGTTTCATTTCATACTTTATGTTTTCTGTTGTGGTCTCTACATATTTCAACATCATGCTACAGCTAAAACATTTGCATAGGTCTTATCTTCTGCCATTATTTTCCTTTCAATTATCAAGTTCATGAGGAATTTATAACTTGCTATAGTGTGCTACAGTTTACTCACAAATGAACTAATCTGTTTCATAATTAATAATAGACAAGCATGTATTTTTGCTCTTTATGACTTGGGACTTGTGTATTAAATTATGGTTCTGAACCGTTTAACAGAAAGATGAGAAGAAACACAAGGATGTTAAATATTCACTTTCAACACAAAGAATATTTGGAAATCCTAGATGTTAGTTTATAATACATTTCACTCTCCTCTAGGCTCAAAAGAAATTTCAGCCATTTAAAAAAGTTCCTTTAAGTATGGTGTTATTGTATTTAATACATAAATAAATATTCTTCTTAAGTAGAGACAAATCTTATGTTTGCTTGGAGGCCTCCTTACGCCAGAACCATTTTCTGACATTTCTCATTACTAATGCCCTGCATTGCAACAGTACTGTTAATATTTAGTAATTGCCATTTATCTTTTGAAAACTTTAGATGCCATGAATTCCCCAACTAAGCTGTCATAAATGGAGTTGCATTTGAGTAATAATTTGCATTTTTCTGGGAAAGCAAAACCAAACAAGATTGAATTTTCAGGGATTCTTTCCTGTTTTGCCCACAAAAAAGAAAAATAAAAAAAATAAAAAAGAGATGTTAACATATCAAACACTAGAGCCTACTTTTGTGCCCCTATTCATGCTCATGTTCACTCTGTGCTGTCAGAGCAGACGTATCAAGGTTGCTTTTTGGTTAGTTGGAGTTTGTTTGATTTGGTTTTTTTAAATGATTACTGTGCCAAACTCTTTGCAGCAATGTCCAACAACATAATTGTTACAGAGATAACAATCTGTAGCTTGAAAAAGATTGGATATTGAGGGGGAAAGTCACAAGGAGATAGTACTTCACTGATATAAGTTGCACAGAGAGGCTGTGAAATCTCTCTCCTGGGCATCTTGAAGACTCTGCCAGACACAGACAGAGCTGCCCCTGTGCACTGCTGGCAATAGCCCAGGTTCAAGCTGGAGGCCCCTACTGACACTTCTGTTATACTACGAAATAATTTCAGTCCCTTACTACATCCCAGAGGTAATAATAGATACTGTCTAGCACAGGAAATAACACATTGTGTGCCTAAAGACTGCACACACATTACCTTTAAACCTTAGTGTGTTGAGAATAACACAGAAAGAAAAAAAAATCACTCATTCATTGGGTTTCGCTGATTGCATTTATATCCTTAATATTATTTCAACAATGGTTTTTTGTGATTTAATAAATGCTATCTTGTGTTGATCAAAGTGGAAAAAGTCCTTTATAATGGGACCTGACCTTTGAAAGTTGTAAATGCTGTACAGTGTGTACTTTTGGTCAGCCAGAAAAAGTAATGTATAGCAGCAGCTTTTGAGAATTACAGATATCTTGCAAGAAAATAAAAGGCCATTGTGTTGACAATGGCAGAGAAGTTCAGCTCGTTATTGATTTGACGAGTAAGATCCTCACGGTTTTATTTTCCAGAATAACTGAATGATTTGAACTCTTTCATATTCTCAATAATTATCTTTACTTGGACACAAAGTCAAGTTGGAACCGCTATCAAAAGTATAAAATCAAAATATCTGTATTGCAGGGATCTTTGCTCATTTGTGGTTGATCCTACTGATTACTTCATAAATCCTTATTGCTCTAATTTTTTAAAGGTCGTCCTTTTTCAAGATTTGCTAACAAATGAAAACTAACTCATGCTCCTCCACAGACCAGAGTAAATAGGTGGAAACACTGATGGAATTCGTACAGGAGCACAATTTCAGGAGATGGCTTATAATGAGGAGGGTTATCCCCCACTGTAGAGCAACAGACAGTGACTAAGAGCTGACCATGCCTCTGTCTCATTAGTCATGGATTCTGTCCCTGGCTCACTCAGTTGTTCCTAGTATTCCAGCAGATGCTCTGCAATAAGACAAATTATCTATATAATACATTTTAGTTTTTTTCGGTCAACAGAGTAAATACAGAAACTATTAGTATTATTAAATGTTGTTAATTAATTACTGTATCTGTAAAAACGCTGCAACATTTTCTGATAAACATGCATCTCAGTTGCAAAACAGCTTTAGTTCTATGGACCTTTTTTCCTCATTTATTCACTTTCTAGAAAAATTTAGAAAAGGCTTTCACTGGCAAATGTATTCACAGAAAAAACAAATTTCCATTGGGTGTTTCAAATCTTTAGGAAAAAAAATCAGGTTTGAGGTAATTTCAAATTGAACCTGTTCCAAATTATGTATTTGACCAAAGAGGGAACAGGAATACAGAGCAAAGTAGACTATCAGAGTAATTTCCAGAATGTCAGTAGTAACTATGATTTTGTGTAAGGCCATGCACTGCAGCAAAATTCACTATCCTGTCCCCAAAAAAGATAAAAATTTCACTAAGCAAGTTTTAGGACTAATTTCTCCATTCTCATAAATTACAGGTGTCTTAAGCAACGAAGCAAAAAAAATTTAAATGAAAAAGCTCCAGCTTCCTCCTTAAGATATTTTTAATTAGTGAGTATGGAGCATCTAGAAACAATAAAGAATACTTTAAGCCACAGTGAAGAAAGGTATTTGTTTACTGCACAGAGATTTATATATAGAAATTTAGTCAGTTTGCCTTTTGAAAATTTACTATGGATTGAGCTGAGAAACTTTCTTGTAATCGATGGCCAAGAAAGCTGTATATAAAATTATCCTGTTTAAATGCTAGACAAGCACTGGATGAATCATAGGTTCATAAATAATAATCAGATTTTGCATGTAGAATGTTTTCTAAAAAATGTAAATACTGATAATAAATTTCCTACACAGACTTTTCCACCATTTCCATCCTAGTTCTGTCTACTGATGGTTAACTATAAGGCTTTCTAGAAATAATGATTAGTCATTAACTGATCAGCATTTTAGCTTTTCAGCATTTTAACCATTGGAATATATGATGTTTTCTGGAACCACTGTATAAAAACAGATTAGCAGGAATGTAGTGAATCACAAATGGAGATGGAGAATCTTTTGTTAAAATTTTCAGATTGACATGAACAGCTGCTAATTAACTTAAGAGCATTCTGCACCTTCTTAGATGTCCAGTTCCATTCACCACCAAAGATATTTTAGGCCTTGAATACTCTTGTGCATCTAGGCCTAAGATAATTGGCAGAGAGCAGATGAGGGTCTGAACAGAGCAGAGAATGGCCTAAGAATAGGGACTTTGTGAGGAGGTGATGGTAGACTAAGGGTCTGCTCTCAGAATACAGGCTGTCAAGGAAAAAAAATAACAACTATTATTTTCACTATACAGGAAAGGTGTTAATTCCTCTAAAATATATAATGTTCAAATTCTTAAAAGAGCTGTAGGAGTTCTGAGTCATGCAATGGTTATTTTATATAGGAAAAAAAAACAGATTGGTTTAAAGGACTGCTGATGTCTTTAAAACAACAGGATTATAACTAGTGAAGGTTTAAAAAACATGGGAAGATAGTTAAGAAGAGGAGAAGAATGTGGCAACCTGGTTATCATTAGGATAAAGAGCCCTGTTTTCACCAAAGATATTGTTGCACCATTTATTAACATTGCTGCATCTCCCTACTTGCTCATAGACATTCCCTGTAACTTAAAGAAACTGTGGACATTGATTCCTCATTGCCTCTTCTCTCCTTGTGCCTTACTGTGTATGTAAAAGTTTTATTGCCTAACTCCCTCCTTCGCCTCTTTTTTATGAGATGGCAGCCTTCAAATATTGAATGGTGCCTTTTTGTTCTGGGAAAATGTTTCCCATATCAAGGGCACATTTAAACACACTATGTTCTTGGAGATCTTCAGCTGAGTATTTTCTGAATATCAACTCTTTTTTTATCTTCTTTTCCTTGTAAAATCTTGTAAAAAAATTATAGCACTTGGTGTTTTGGGGGGTGTGGAGGGGAGGAAAGGAATAATACAAAAAAAGGAAGAAAATTGTGTCAGAATTGAACATACATGCGCCTTTGAATGTCAATTAAAAAGAATCACAAAAAAAAATCCTACTTCAGATTTGTGGCATTTTCTGTATCTGAAATGGATTTTATTTATAAAAGCTCTCACACCTTCTGAGAGGCCTGTTTGAATTACCTGTCTCTGCTGGAGTGCTGATTGAATGCTAGTAGATAGAAAAGCAGACCTAAGAATGTGACAGATCACCCTCTAGCCTGTATTCTTTTTTCATGCAGAATCACTTTGTCCAAACCAGTAAGATGTTTTCTGAAATGTGCCTCCCTTCTACCAACAGCTGATTTGCACTTTACAGATGTAAATTTATTGGTGCAGTTATAACATCCAAGCCCCAGTTCATGTTCAGCAGGTATAACACTAATTGCAGGAATAGTCAAGACACCTCTAATTAGGATAAAATCCATTGACTGCATATAGCATTTTTGTAAGAGTTGCTGAAGCAGGTTAATTGGGAATTCCCTAGTGACAAAAGATGTGTCTCATGGTTGCATTGAAATGCTCCTTGGTGCAGTAAAGCAGGCTCTGACAATCCAGAGGCATGGATTAGTAGGGTTTAACACTTCGCAGTGATATGAAAGTTTCAGAAACAATTCTCTCTTCTGTGCCTCCAGTATTAACCCTATTTGGGGGAAAAAATGGTGACAGAGGTAGCAGTAACTGTCACACAGTTATCAGTGAAGCAATCTATTTGCAAACCACCAAAAGCAGAACTGTTTGTCTCAGGGACTGATTGCTAAGGTAGCATGTAGCAGCAACACCAGCTAGTCTAGACTTCCATGAGCAGCTTATCATGGTTTCAGTTGTCCCCTCAGTCTACATTTAAATTCAATCAGGAAGAGCATGATGGCACAGCTGAAATATCCAACAAGCCAATACTGGAAGTGTCCACCCCACTTTCAGGAGAATTAAATTAATTACTAATTCGTTATGCTTGAGGTACTCATCATATAAAGAGAATATGGAGACAAAATATAGAACCACTGCAGGCGTGCTGTTTTTCACACAGTGAAGGCAGACCAGCTCCTTTTTTTTCTGGGCAGAGATCTCAAGAGCACTGCTGGTACCATCTGGTGTGGGGCAGGGAAGGAGACTGATATAGGTCTTTAGTGAGGGATTAGATCATCTTTCCTTCATACATAGATTTGCCAATATAGCCACTTACTACTGAGCTGTGAGTCTCCCCTGGGTTTATATTACTGGAACTGCTCTGTGCTGTTAACCCAACTGACTCTGATAATTTCTGGAAGATGAGATAGCTGCTTTTTTAAGGACTACAAATATTACTGTTAGGAAAAAAGCTTAGGAAAGCCTGCTGTGAAAATAAACATTTTCCCCTCAGACTAAAACTTGTCAGAAAGAAAAGCAGCCAGTTGCAAATCACCTATGAGACATAAAGGATCAGGGGCACATTGCTGCCTGTAATGTGACTTTAGACCCAAGTGACACATAAACATGAGCATGATGACTTTGGTTATACAGGCAGTGTCAATTTTGTCATTTAAATAAATACGTTTGAAATATTCAGACTCCTTAAGGATTCCCAGCTCCTTGGCACATCATTACAACCACCTCTAGAGGAGTGCCTAGAGGACATGTTAGAATTACAGTACTGGTAACACAAGGTGTATCCCTGGTAGAGAGAGGCCTTATGAAAGCTACATTCTGGGCAATCTGCCATAGAGTGTTGTTTTGACGTTTGTTGGAATAAGAGGAGAAGTTCCTTGCCATAAGAGTTATCCTGTTAGGCCTGCCTGACACTAGACCTTGGGAGGCCACAAGCTCTTGCAGTGAGGCCTTCAATCTTCTTTAGTGGGTACTTAAAGGATGGAAATTATACATGGAATAGCAGAAGGGAGAAAGGTTTCTAACTGTGGCCAGAAACGTGAGAATAGGTGTATTTTCTAGCCAACGTTTTATCATCCCATCTCAGAAGACAGACTTTGTGCCTGTGATAACATTAGGGAAAGTGAACTGCAGTTAGATTGCTTTGTGTCAGCCCTGCACAACAGCCTGCTGCAGGCTACAGCAAGACATGATGATTCAAAAGGCATTTGGGATACTGTTGTTCAGGCTGTACCTGGCAATGCAGGAGCTCATAGCTAATTGAAAGCACACTTGATTGCCACATAACAGGAATTAAGTTTCAATTCCATTTTTCCTAAAAAAAAAAAAATATATATATATTTTTTCCCTTCAGGCATTAAAAAATGCCATTCTTACATAGAAAACATTAACTTTTGTTTGAGCAGCCTTAGTAGCCTGTATTTCTGGGTGGAGAGCTGTGTGACTAATGGCAGCAAGGCATGCAGATCATTGCCTGTGCAAAGGTAATTCATGTCCTGTCCACAAACCAAATTGCTCAGCTGTCTGCAGTTTAGGCCTGGAAAGTTTGTAACATGTAGGCAGCATATGTTTTACAACAATGGAAGGTGGGCACTGTTCATGATACAACATGCATGACTCAGGAGGGTCTAGAGAGTAATTTCCCTGCTGACAGAGCTGCTGAGCAGTGTGTGGCCACCTTTTGGGGAACCCTTCCAAAAAAAATGCAGACCTCTGTCTCTACTTTTGTGCAGACAACAACAGAGTGTTTCTCCCAAAGGAATTATTACTCTGATGTCGACAGGGAGTAATTATTGGGAGGGTAATCAGCTCTCCCAAAATGGTCAGTGCTGTTAGGACAGTCATGGGAACCTCCGTTGCAAGGGTTCTTCATCTTCAGCTGGATTGATTGAGACTCTCCAAACCACTGTTCCACTCAATTTTTATAAACCAGCTGTTCTACAATGGAACTGCCCGAGCACGTGTGATCAGACATTTTAATTGCAGAAAAAAACATCTCTCAAACATTTTTACAACTTAGAAAAGACAATTTCTTCCAACCAATCTTTTGGTGTGGTTTCTATTTACAATTATCTATGTACAATCTGTGCAGCAGCAACTACCTGTGAATCTCTGGGAGTTTCTACGCAGGGTGTTAATCAACACATAAATTAGATTAGTCATAGCAGCAGCTGTCTCGGGGAATCTTGAGAACTGTCCAAAATCCCATGTCAAGAGTTCCTGTAACCATCAGTCAAATATTTATTTGTGAAGGTGGCTAGGAGCTGTTCAATCTCCAAGTCATGTCCATTTTCTCAAAACAGACATTTGCATTACATCTATGCCATTAACTTGTTGTCTAATTCTTGGATCAGGGACAGGGTTCACATTTTCAGAATGCTGGGTGTGTATAAAGGCACAGCCTTCATCATCACCTATACCAGAATTACAACTACTGAAAAAAACTATTTTCACACATACAACTCGGAATTTTAGTTCCATATATCTCTTGCCAAACTATGACCATATAGAAAAAATTAGATCTAAAGTATTACAATACTCTGTCAATAAAATCTTAAAATAAAAAAAGTTTTGGTTATTTATATTTTGTGTTTAGAATCTCTTTGCTCATGCTAAGATTAAGCAAACAAAATGAACCAGTGAGGGGGAGTTACACTGTCTTGCAAGCTCTGAAGAAGGTCCCCTGTTGAAGCTGATTTTTCATGTGCATCTCTCAGCACCAGCTGAGGGCGACAGGCTATAATTATCCCTCAGTGCTGGTTTTCTCAACTAAGGGGATACTGGCCTAGACAAAAGCAATAATCTAGGCCATCTCCTGAGAGGATGAGAGAAGCAGCTTTGCTATTAGGACAGTCTATATTTCCATCATTGTCAAGGGTATAATAAAAAAACCTATTCTATTTATTTTCTATTTATTTCTTGTGATAGATAAAGATTAATGAATTCTGCTAACAGACCTAATTTTAAGTATCTGGTGCAGCAATAGGCAGCATTGCTGTGCAGGAATTTTAGAGAAGTGAAAGACTTTTTTTTTAGACAGGTGCTGGACAGGTCCTTTGGTGTTTGTGAAGGGATATTGGCCACACATTTGGTATGGCCACTTGCATTAACATGTAAGAGGCCTAATGTAGTTACCATCACCCAGTGAGTTCATACCAAAATGCTGCACGGATAGAGTGACTGAGTATTGCAGTCACAGTAGCATTTGTACAAGCCCTTTGATATGTTCACTGGGTAAAGTAAACATGTACTTGGGCACTGCTAACAAAGGCAATATCAGTGTAAGGAGAGCTTTGTTGCCATCATTGCTTTAGAACCTACAGCTCAGAGAATAATCACTTATCTCTTAATATTAATGTCAGATTAATTCAGTCTGTAAGCGCTATAAACATGGAGTCATGGTTCCAAAGCAATCTCGAGTGCAGGTCTGCTGGGGAAGAATCAGGGATTTACAAGGATGGCATAAATCTAATTTCTCATAACTTATTACAGATATTGACTTGAGACTAAGAGACGACAGCTGAGTTTTCTCTCTTTTGTAGCAACGTTTCCTTATTTTAATGATGAACAAACATTAAAATTACTCCATAACTGTTTTTATTCCAGTCCAGGAGTTGTCATCAGTGTAAATTAGTTACTCCATATTTACACAAGCACACCTGAAATCAGAAAGTTTCCTAGCAACCTCATCTTCATCAAAACTTGAAGGGAAAATAATTATATTTAATAGAATAAAACTTTACTAAATGAAAGGATATGACACTTCAGTTTCATTTTCCTAAAGAACATTCACAGTGCTCTCCTTGTTCTTCTTCCCTAAATTTCCTGTCAGTTACATAACTCCTTTTTTTAGTTTCATAGGCATCACCATCAACTATGTTAAAAGTGCTCTTTACCTCTATTGAAATTCAAGGTCTCTGTGCCGTGCTATATCTTCTGTACATTTTCTTGAGAGGTGTTCAAAAGACAGAATTAAGACAAACATACACTTCAGGGCTCAAAATATATTCAGTGGATTTAAAAGTTGATGCAGACACATCATTACAAGAATTAGATATCTTTCTACTGTTTTATTTAGAATGCCGATCTTTATAATGCAGGAACTCGACAATTTTGGTTTTATGCTTAACCCTGATGTACAGGATGGTATTTTGAACAAAGAGCTCTAAAGGAAAAGATTCTTTGATGTGTTCACCAACAGCTTCTGTCGCTCTCCAGGCATGGAGGAGCAGGAGACCATTCCAGATCTGGGAGTGGAGCTTGACTCTCTATCTGCTATAGTATGTGAGCCTGCATAAAATAAACCCAAATTTTAACGGGCACAGAGAAACAAAAATTGAGGTTAAGAAGAACTTTCTTGACCAAGAACCTGACATGGGTGACTGCATAAAACAAGCACAGTATTGAGTCAATTTATGAGACTGAAATAAAGTAAGATCAGTTAGTTGAATCTTTTGACAGAGAAGAGGAGAAGAGCATAATAATCTGAGAGTAACTATGAACTGAAAGTCAAAAAATGAAATCAGAAGTGCAGAAGAACCTCATGAATAGGAAGTGTTATTCCTTCTGTAGGTTTCATTGCATATGCAAAACAAAATGAGGAGGTTTATTCTTTTGTTTCTCAACTGGTTAAGTACGATAAATCACAGAATCATAGAATAGAACTATGAAATGGTTTGGATAGGAGAGCACCCTCCAAATCTTCTGGTTCTGACCCTTCTGCCATGGGCAGAGATGCTTCTCACTAGAAGAGGTTTTTCAGAGCCCCATCTGGCTTGGCCTTGAACATTTCAAGGGATGGAGCATCCACAACTTCTGGGCAACCTGCAGCAGTGCTTGCCACCCTCACCATAAAGAACTTCTATGCAATATATAAAATCTAAACCTACCATTTCTCAGTTCGTAGCCACTATCCCTGGTCCTATCTCTACATGCCAAAAGTATTGTCAGAAGTCCCTCTCCATCTTTCTTGTAGTCCCTCTTTAATTACTGGGTCAACTCTCTACAACACTAAAATATCTTCTGTGATCATCCTTAGTAAACTGGCCATCGCAGTGAAAACATACTGAAATATGCACATCTTTTAAGTATAAAAATGTACATGCAAGCATAATAAATGTATTAGCAGAAAGGTATATAGCTTTCTAAAATTTGTTAATCAAATTGAAAATGCTGTTCCTAACTTAGGAGAAACTAGATCTAAACTTGATCTAGATCTAATTAAAATTTTTAAAAATCAGGTGTTTCCTTTCATGATTGGAAAATTGTATTCCAAAGGGTGTATCTCTGGATGTCTTGGACTGTTCTGAGAGTGAAATTAGTTTATTACAATTACTGTGGAAATAAATAGAGTGTGAACAAACTATTCTGCTCACAGTAGGAGCCTCATATTAAAATGAAATGTGACTTTGTGAAGAACACTTCACAGCTTTAATGTAGTACTGGTTGCAAAGTAACTATGTGAACATCATAGGCCATTATTTAAGATAAAAATTGACAGCACTTACTTTAAGTAGTCAGGTTTCCAAGTTACTGCTTAATGCATATAATTTGAAAGTATTCAAATAACTTTGGCTAAGACTCTGACCTCACAAAGAATCCCCTTAGGGCACTGAGGATCATGTATAAAAAGTTTATAGCTAGATCCGAATCTGAAGGATCTCCTTAAAAAGCATTTGCTGAATGTCATTGAAGGTATTCCTAGCAGCCTTTCTGAAAAATTCAGTCATTAAGAACTTAATCTGACACTAGCTATATATATATTTGGAAATTACCCCCTCCTGAGAGCACAGAAAGGTCTTTGTGAGACTTAAATTTCATTTGAGAGCTTGAGGCCTAATGGGATTTTAAACATTTTGCTCACTCAAAAAATTTTTGGCATAGTTATTCCATGAGTGGGGGGCTTCTCCATTCACACTCAAGGGTTTTTTTATAATTCCAATGATTTTTTTATTCTACTACCAAGTAAAATAGAGATTCAAGGCAGATGAATTTTCATTAAAATTTTATACTCACAAAAGTAGTGAAGAAATACTTCAAAATCAATAACATGTAAAAAGTTCTAAAAAATTAATTAGTCTCAATTAAAATGCTGTAAACATAAGACTGGATTACTAAAAAGCAGTAGACATATTAAAGGGGACAGATGCTTTCCAAGAAAACAATTATATCTTTGTTTTCCTGTAGTATATATGTAGTTCTTCTCATATTTTGTGGAAAGATATGAAGAAAACAAAGGAAATAAAAGCCATGTGTCATCCATGTTCTTTTACAAATACTATTTTAAATATTTCTATAATTTATTATTTATTTGTAATAAAAGCAACAAAAAATTCTAATACTTTGTAAAACACTGATGCTAGAATGAGACATTTCAATTGTTCTTATTACCTCTCTTTTTGTGTATCTATAAATATAGTGCATCCTTTCTCTTTAGGTATTGTTGTATTGGAAAATATAATAAACGAAAGAAGAATGAATGATTGTTTAAATGTTGCTGGCTAATCTTAAATGATTGGCTCATGAATTCTGGCTCATGAATTCTGGCTCATGAGGTTTTAAAAAGGTTAAAAATTTAACATTAAATTGTATTTGCTCTTTGATTTATAGCAGCATAAAGAGAAATTAGTTTTAATATGGTCCATCCCAGCACTAGGTATTATGGAAATGCTCTGTGAGAGGTTCCTTAAATCCCCAAAAGTTAATATTTTAACAAGACATGAGAGAATGAAAGAAATTATTTTTATCTAGTTAAAATATTGAGGGACTAACCCCAGTGTGATTACCACAGAAGTAAAAAAAATACTCTAAAATAAGGTGGAAGAAGGCTGCCTGCCACAGGTAATTTGGCAGTGGCTGTGACTTCAAGGGTTGTTTCAGTAATTGTTCAGTTGTTGCTAGTGCAGCTTTTTGTAGGAAGCTGGGTGTATTTGACTTTGGCAATGTCCAAGACTTGAAATGTTTTGGCAGTGTTCCTGTTCTGGTTTCCTGTTCCTCTGGGATGCTCCTCCAGGCACCCCAGGCTACAGTTCTCTCCATGGGGAGAGGGTCCAGCCTGCTCCTTAATGGTGGCCATAATCTCTAGGAGTTCACAGCAACTCAGAAAGATGCTTTTCCAAAACACATGCAGGAAGTCTCTGTATGTTAACCAAAAATACCTGTTGCTTTTCTCATTTGTTTCTGTTTTGTTATGGAATTAAAAAAAAAAAAAAAAAAAAAAGATGTTCCATTATTTATATTTATACATGGCAAAGCACAGTGGTGCTAGCATGACAGTCAAGTGCCTTCAAAATTAATGATAAGTAATGACAGTTCAACCATGCTATTTCTATTACATTTTTCAGTGTACTGTTTTCAGTATACTCTATATCATTTACTTAAATGATGAATATATATATATATACCTATCCCAGGAGTCAGAACCTGGTTTAAGCTCTTAGAAATGTGATTTTAGCATAATATGTTCTACTTATCCTTCAAAAGTACTACTTTTGCCAGTTTTTACAGTGCATATTGAATACATTTGCACAAATCTTCACACTTCAAAACAGAATAACTTCAGTATTCATCAGAATTACGATACAATTTAGCATTTTAGAAAATCTGTGAAAATATGTCTGGAAAGAACCCATTAACACAAAAGCAAGCTGTTTTGACCTGTCTCTGTAGTCATCTTAATAAACCTGCATTCTGTAGAGGCTGACATGTAGAGAACAGGAAGAAAATAGTGGCAAAGCATCACTGCAAGAGCAAAAATAAAATTATGTATTTTGTTCAAGTAGCCCTGTAAGAGGTGTTCAGTAAGAATAATACAGCCTGGGAAAGGATTTTCATTCTAATTGGATTTTGGTTTTGTTTTCTGTTCAGTTTTATTTTGGTGTCTCAGTTTCTTTTAGGGAAGATTTTTGCTGTCAAATTATTTCAGCTTTATCAGGGTTTCCAGCTGTGTCCTGAAGGAAATGAGTGGCCACTGCCCTTGTACTTAAATAGACTGGTCATTGTAAGAAATCTAGAAAATTTAAAAGACTTCAAATGAAGTCAGGAACTCAACTTTTGGACTTGTGGGCCCAGGGACTGTAAGTACATTTGGAAGTGACTATCTGCCCACAGATAGTTTTTATGCCTTCTATGTTATTAATAAAAAGCTATTATTTAATTATAAAATGTGTAATAGGCAGAACAGTGTCTTCCTATCACACAAGCCAAGCAATGGACAAAGACCATGTGACCTAACAAGTCAATTAAGGGAACATACATATTTTAGACTTGTCTAGTGTCTTCCTTTTGCTCTTCAGACATTTTCAAAGAGCTTACTCAAAGTCAAAATATAGTACAGAGGTTAAGAAAAATTTGAACACATTTATATGTTATTATTACGTGGTGTATATGACTAGTAGTAATGCTCCAATCTGCCTACTAAGAGCTCCAATAAGGAGACTATAAAGCTATTTTCTCTGCTAAATATTTCCCAGCAATAAGCATTCCCTTTACCTTTCTTCCTCCCCCACCACGTCTGCACCTCCCAAATGCCAAGGACATTTGAAATATGCAGCTTTTATAAACGCTTAGTAGTCATAAGTTTTTAGAAGTGTCACGATTTCTCATGTCTGATTCAGGACTCTTCATCATTTGCGTTTAGAAAAACTGCAGATACATTGGTGCATTAAGCTGTAGAAACAGTGAATTCTCTCAGCCTTGTTTCAGTTTGTAGGAGATAAATATTTTCCATCTCCATACAGATAGAGAGAGATCTTCACAGAGAATCTAAACTAAACATCATTTTTCAGGAAGAGATGTCCAGATTTCTATATATCCAGACAATATCCTATCATGGAAATGTAGCTTAAGACAGGGACATTTGTACTCAGCACTTAAGGATGAATAAAAACCAGACAGACCTATTTATAGTGAATTAAAAAGAGGAAATATTTTTATACTAGTCTGAAAAAACAAATCTGCAACATATTCAAGACTCTAAGAATATTATTGAACTGAATAATAAGGAAAAAATTAGACAATCATAAAGTCAGACAAACCAGTCAACAATTGCAAAAAGCATTAAAGGAAAGAAATTTAGAGATCAGGATTGAAGATCAAGAGCCTAGAACACATCTGTAAATAAGAGGCATGTCACAGAGAAATCACTGTGGATTTTCTAAGTGGATGCATCCCACAGGGCAGCCCTTCACTTTTTTTGCAGATTAATTACAACCAGATGTAAGTTGATTGCCCAGGTGGAACTGATTGAGACACACAGAGGCTGAACTTCCAATTTCTTTTTGGAGCAGAGGTTTCACAGAATGTTTAACCTAATGTTTCTTTATCTCTGAGGACCAGTTTTATTTCCCCTTAGAAAATTCTCATGGAAAAAACCTGAGGTGATTTGAAGGATAGCCCCTCTCTTTTTGTTGCCACTCAGAATCAGCAGATGGAAACAGCAGGCTGCAGGAACTGAGCTCTCAGTTGGTGTCTGAGCAATTGTGTCATGCCAAGAGAATTGAGAGGGCCGCAGAGGAACCAGCTCCCAGCCAGCATTTGGACAAAAGCCATGCCAAGGTGGTTAAGCAGCCTGCAGGGAAATCTGGCTTCTGCCAGTGTGTAGATGAAGTGCAAGGCACAGTGAAATGTGACTCCCAGCTGGCACAAAGGCAAAAACCCATGCCAAGATAGTTGATCCAGTCACAGAAAGACGGCCTCCATTGGTACCAGGCCAGGGACCAATAGCAGGGAGCTGGGAACAGCTTACAAAGCTCTCTTGTCTCTTGCTTCAAATGGGAGTCCCTCCAAGCAAGCAGGAAGGGTTCATCACCATTTCTTGAATCTCAGGGAGAGCAGAGTTCTAACTCTGTTTTTACAGCAAGCAAAAGGAAGAAGTGTTTGTTTCCAGACAGAGCACACATAAGGCCAGTGATGGCATGCATAGCAAGAGGAGAAAAGGTTCATCCTGTATTTTGGCTTCCTTGAAATATTATTTCTTATACCTATGAGTCATTTGCATCCAATGGATATAATTCAATTGTCATTTTGTGAGGTTGTTTCTACTTCACTGCCATCTCAAGAAGAATGAGATGGTGGTTTGTATTTCCTATATGTGGAGATAGACCTGCTTCCTCTTCTCCTCATGTCGGAGCAGTTTATGGGATGGCTATAGTTGTCCCTATAATACCCTCACTCATGTTCATAAACTGCTTGAAATTTCCTTGGTAAAAGTATTCTTAAGAAAGGATGCCTTCCTTAAACTTTCAAAAATTTTACAAGGTGACCAATGAATGGCTCTTTCCAGACAGCTTCTAATGGGGGAGCACAGAACCCTGTGAAAAAAAGATACTTTTCAAGCTGGAAGATTACTGATGCTATCAAATATGTAGCTAAGATTTTCATTCAGGAGAACAAATAGAATCTAATTTCGTGTGGGTTTTTAGAAGATAACTTTCCCATCTTCCAAACATAAATATATATTTTACTTTGATTGTTACTATCCAAATTTATTTTAATTCTCAATGAAGTAAATTAATTTTACCGAAGTCAAATGTGTGATGACAACTGGTAAGTGATGTCCCTGTGTCAACCCATTAGCTTTCCCATCTTATTTTCTATCTCATCCTGATTGAGAAGGTTAAGGGATTGTCTGGGTTTGGTCTGGCAGCTAGCCAGGACCAACCCAGGCACACTTATTTTGCTTCCTATCCTGATTTTCTAGAGGAAAGGAAGTTGAGCCAGGACATATCCAGGAGCAAATCCAAGGACAATTATTCTCTACTATTCCTATGTGTAGGAATTTTAGTCAAGAATAAGGTTTTTTTTCCTCACTTTGTCAGTCAGTCACAATTATCACATATACTGTTAGGCAGACAAACATATCACTGATGTACCAACATGGAGTAATGCTTATGATGAACAAGTTTGGGTTTATGAATTGAGATGCTTAAACAACTGTTTTGTATTTGTAGAATTACTACAATGAGTCCTTTATAAACTCTTTAGTCAGACAACCACTTCAAATTTTGTGATTATCAACACTTCAATACATTTTAGAGTGCCAGAAAAATACTTTGACTGAAGTAACTGGTTTTCAAACTAATTAATATTTGTTACAGATGATATTCTTACAGTAGGTTCCTAAACACTGCTTTCTAAAATCCCTTTTTCCCCTCCATTAGTACTTTCCTAAAATTTTTGCCTTGGAGATTAAAATTTTTCAAGCCTAGCTTAAACCTGCAGTTTGTTTATTTTTCTGCAGTGTTTGGATTAACACCATTTAGCTCTATGGAATATAAGTAGACTGAAATTGACTTCTGTTATAAATTGCCTTATGACTACTTGCTGAAAAACTGTACTGATGAATCAGCTTAACCTAGAAAATTAGAAATTGGCAGATACTTCTTCCTTATTCAGAGCAGCACATTTGAGTGTTCCAGCAAAAATTGGTTTTGATTTGGCTGAGCTATGGAGGTTTGAAAATAATGCTGCTAAAATATGCCTTGTGCATGGAAACGGAGTTCTTTTAGCATGTCTCACTGGTGTTCTGAGTAAGTCAGGTTGCAGTGACACCCAGCAGACAGCCCAGAGACCAGGAGAAGCTCAGAGTACTTCTGAAAGACAAGATGCTTCCAAAGATCCCTCCTTATTCGATCTGCATTGGCACACACTGACAAGAACATGCACTGTGTGCTCAAAGGCTTCCCAGACACTGACTGCATCCTGCTTTCTTTTATGGCTGCTAACCAACAAAGATATGTATCTTCTAGAGTGTTGGTTTTGTGATAGTGCCAGGTGATTTACTTTATCATGCATTTAAAATTATGTTTATGTTACCTTAATAAAGCAGCTAAAAAGAGCCTGCTGGAAGGAAAAAAGGAGACATTTCCTTCCCTGGGGGATTTACTGGGCATACTCAAGGCAGAGGCTCTTGGAGACAGGAGAGTCACTTACAGTCACAAATAAGAGCTTAACACTCATGAAATGACGATTTACAGTGGAGAAAGTAGTAAAAAGACTACAGAGGGGTTTAGAAGGGTCTGAGACTGGTGCTACGGAGGTTGAGTAGGGAAAAGCAAGGATAATAGACAAGGGATATCAAGCAAATTTCCCTTATTGGAACATTTTTTACCTAAATAATTAAACATTTGCTTTTTTTTAAAGAAATTGTGTTCTTTGAAAATTTTAAAATATTTTGGTTTTACAGAAGACTCATTAGATGTGAAAGACAGTGACATCCACCTTGAAACTTTGGTTTTGATAACACCAGATCACAGTGAGATCAGAACAAGAATTGCTGGCATTTTGTTAAAGCTGAAACATTTTAGGATTTCATTCACAGAATAAAAAGGAATACAATGAATAGTGCAACCAAAACTCTCTGTTTAAACAAAGGTAATGCTTATACTTATCACTGTTTTAAGTGTAGGAAGAGTCAACATTGCATTAAATAATGTTGGCTGTACAGCAGCAGAAAAATATTTGCAAAATTCTTTCATCAATGCTACAGGATGACCATAAGGAAGAGCTCACCAAGAGTGACACAGGTTAGATTGTACCTCAAGGTAATTGTTCACAGTAACAGAAATTTCTGAAAGTTGTGCTGAAATTTTCAACAGCTATTTTTTTAGATTGATGTTTTCCAAAAATAAGTTTAAAATCATTGAAGTGAGTATTGATAGAGTGTATGATGTCATTTAGATCAAATGCACAATGCTTTAAGAGTTTAGAAAATCACAGAATAGTTAGGGTTGGAGGGGCCCTCTGGAGATCCAGGAATGTATCCAGGAGGGTTTGGAATGTCTCTGGACAGGGAGACTCCACAACCTCCCTGGGCAGCTGTTCCAGTCCTCTGCCACACTCAACGTGAAGTTGTCCCTCATGCTGAAGTGGAACTTCTTGTGTTTCAGTTTATTGCCATTGTTCCTCATCCTGTCACTGGCACCACAAAAAAAGAGTCTGGCACATTCTCTTGGCACCCATATTTGTATGTATTGATGTGATCTCCTCTCAGTCTCTCCTTCTCCAGATAACAGATCTCTCCTTATAACAGTGATGCTCCAGAATTTTCATCACCTTTGTGGCCTCTGCTGAACCCTCTCTGGTAGTTCCTTGTCTTTTACTGAGAAGATCAGAACTAGGGGAATTTATGTTAAATACTAATAGGTAGTAAAAAATAAAAATACTCTAGGAAGTATTGGCAAGGTAAGGGGAAAATGTATTTTCTTTTTTTTTTTCCCTTACAGTTTGTGAGTTACAAGTTAAGTAGATATTTTCAGTTGATAATAAAGAGCTGAACAAGCTTTAATATAGCAACTTAAATATAGCAGGTATGCAGGAAAGCTACAAATAGACTTTCAAAGCTATAATTTTTCTGGTCATAGAGTTCATTTTTCAACACACAAGCTTCTGCAAAGTCTAAGTTTGACTTCTATCGTACATAAACCTTATTAAAACATCTTTAAATAAATGTAGTTTATTTATGAATTTGGTGAAAGTTCTTGAAATGAGGTTAACGTTTGTGATCATACAAATACAATGCAGATTAAATCTCTTGACAGCTACACAGCTATAAAAAAAATAAACAAGCCAAAATAGATTCTTTTCAAATTTATTCCTCATCAAAAAATTCAAGAAAAAAATAAAAGAGTAGTATTTACTACAGAAAACAATTTAAGAGAAGTGATCTGGTTTTAGCTTTCTATCTGCCTCTCATTTAACTGTATCTTTCTGTTAGACAGGCATTCTTTAACCATATGATCCATTGGAAATGAAAGTGCCCAAATGCAGTATGTTAAGAGCTATAACAATTTTGCTAGGATCCATTAATTCATTCTTGTGTTGGCCTCACAAATAATTCAATCTCCTAATTTTCCCAAATAACTTATGACAGTGTAACTACTAGATTTGTGTTGCAAAAGTCTCTTGAAGGTTTTATTCTTAATTATTCATTTTTGCCTAAAAAGATTAAGATTCTTAGGTCATTAAATCCTCTTCCATTTCCTTTCTCTGTAATAAATATACTTTATAAATTGTTATCTGTAAGCTTTCCACTTTTACTGAGAATATGCTAGACACAGAGCATACTTTAATCATATTGCCTTTCTTCTTGTTTTTGATACACCACCTTTTTGGAAATGTCATCAAATCCTAATGAAACACATGTGTATCATTAAGACATGTATCCTCTTCTGCTTGGAAATTTCCTGTAGTGCTGGCTAGATAAATTCTCTGAATGGTTCTTCAGAGCAGGCACATCAGAAAACTGGAGACTAATGCATGCTGACCTGCCATATGGGCAGAATTTCACTGAAACCCTTTTTTTCTTCTTATGAGACATACATACAAATCCCAGAAGCTATGTACACAGTTTTGTGTTTAATAACATAGTGCAGCATACTGTTCACAAAAGTATGTAGGCACAGATGAATCATGAACATAAACAGGGGGAGACAGATTGTATACATTGAGCCTCTGTGTCTGACTCTCACACCGAGCACAGTGGATGCCAGTCCTTATGCCTGAGGCAGCAACTACCCACAGAACCTCTACTTCTGATGCTGCTGGTCCTCAGAAGCACTTTATTAACCCCAGAAATGACACAGATTCTGTATTATCTGCTGTGAGTCTCTGCTCTGCAAGCACCTACAGCCTCCCTGTCTGCTGGGTCTTCAGCATGGAAATAATACCTGCAGCAACCCTGAGCAGCTTTTCTGCTTCCTTGAGCTGGTCTCAGAGGCTCTGCTCCTCACCTTGTCACTCACAGCAGGATGACACTGGTATCAAAGCTGGTAAACTGTGGAATCAGCTGCTGTGTTGCAGACAGGCACAACAAATTCTCTGCAAAAAAAGTTTGAACAGGGGGCCAAAAAACTAGAGTTACTAAAAGAAGGCAGAATTTTTAAAGACTGAGAACAGTGGATAGGAGATTTCAGAGACAAAGAAGGAGCAATGTGCAGAAACATAATAGCCAGAAGACACTGGTGACAGAAGTAATCTTTAGACTGGAAAAGGATGCGACAAGAAGGGCTTGAGGGGGATATATATTTTTTAGAAAGAGCAAACAAACAAAATCCCAATGAACTGGAGCACAGCCGTCCATCCTGTACACTGTGGAAAAAAACAGAACAACATTCCCTCTTTCTGCTAACATCTGGTCACAAAAGGAAGCCAAGAACCAGTCAAAGAAGAGCAGTTCATTGGCAAACACATGCCAGCATTCTTGCTATCGCTACCATACAGCTCCGGTGCATGTCTCAGGCACAGAGATTTAATGACTATGTGACTTGAAGAAAATAAATGTGCATGAAAGTACTGATTTTTTCCCTGAAAATTATGGGGATTGAGGTGAAACAAAGAATTTCAACTGAGAGAGAAGACAAACAGTCAATGCTGTGTAGACAAATTCAAAATGTTTTTCAGCATGGAGCCTTTGGCTGAAGACTTCAAGGAGAGCTGGAGATCCCAAGATGCTGTGCAGGAATTGCCTCCCCTCAGCACATGCATGGCAGGTTTAAATATCCATCCACACATCCATCCAGCCACAAGATGTCAGCACACTCAACGAGAATTCCTACAAAAACCCAAATGTGGATTAATGGGGTGTCACATATCTCTCCTCCTGCTGTTAATGGAAAAAAAAATGTTTCTGAGGAGTTACATGAAATTTCACGTTCAGGTTGTGCCTTCAAAGTGGAAATACCTCCTGTATCATAGTCTGACCATAGTATCTTAATGAGAATAAAAAGCTGAAATAGAATGGAGAACATGGTTCTCTCTTCCCGTTCTGAAACCAACGGATCCTGGACAAGGATCTAAAATAGCTCATAAGCACATGAATAATATTCAATAACAGAATGTAAACTCTGGCCAGCTGCTTAGACACCTCAGACTGCACACTTAGTTTTGAAATCCTCCTTCAGTACCTCTCCAGAAATTATTTCAACTCAGTAAAGTGTCCAGATACATGTTTCATGGCCTTCATAATCACAATATCTATAAACCCTTAAATACAAATTGTACAGGTGGGTTCTGGCTGTTGTGCTAAGTACCATAAGTGGAGACCATATGTAATCTGGGCATAGCACAAAATAAATTAATCATGTCCACTTTCTTTCGAAAATAGTTCAGACTCAAGGTGTCATTATATCAGTAGTGTTGTGCAATTTCCATACTGACCAAAATATTCAGTGAGGTGTTCCTATTACCTCATTCCTATCTACAAGTATCCAAATTTCACCTTGGGCAGGAAAATGCCTGGAATCTTCCTGTAAAATATAGTCAGAATTCCCTCTATGTTATCTGTCTTTCAGCACATCAATATATCCACAGCAGATGGTATATGAGAGACTTTCTGGGGAGACTGAGGTAGCTAGATTCTCTAAGCCTGACATCCATATCAGGTAAATTAGTAGTCAAAATGTACAAGAAAATTAGTGGGCATCTGGATAAATACAAGTTCCTTGGAAAGACCAGTATGCCTTCTGTAGAGTTCTGTGATGTGGATGCTTTAGTCATCAAATATGAAAATAGGAATGATGAATTGATAAAGTCTATCTGTATTTTCAAAATATTTGACAATGCCAACTCTCAAGCCTTTTAAAGAAAATCATAGACTCTTAGAATAATAGAATATGCTGAGTTGGAAGGAACCCATCAGGATCAGAGTCCAACCCCTGGCTCTATGCAGGACATTCCAAGGATCACATAATGTTGCAATGAAATTTTACAAGGGGCTGAGTTGAGACTTATACTTCACGCTTCATGCAAGTCCTAGGAAAGGCATTTTGTAAGAAGCTTGGAAAGTTTGTTGTTAATACTAAATTATTCAGAACAGGAAAAATGCAGACTGACTGTGAAGAATTGCTGCAGAAACTTATGAAGCTGATTGAGTAATAAAATGGCAGATGAAATGCAGTGCAGAAAAATGTAAAGTGATGCACAAGAGGAAAAAAACCCTAAAAATTCACATATAAAATTATGAGATCCAAGCTAAGTGCTACCTCTCAGAAGAAAAATCTTGTGATAATGAGAGTTAGCTCTACAAATATGTCTCTCCTATTCTGAATAACAGACAAAAACCCAAATCAAATGTTAGTAACAGTAAGGAAAAAAATAAACAGAAAACAAGCTAATTCTCAGTTGAATGAATCAACAAGCATTAAAACACAGTTCTGACCTCTCTCCCATTGCCGTGCCGTATTCAAAAGGATATAGCAGAATTTGAAATTATTAGCAAAATAATTGTAGCAATAATCATTATTAAAGATGAGTATTTATTTCCAAAACTGAGGCATATGGAGTGAGCTAAGACTCTTCTATCTAGAAAAGAAACAAACTAAAAGGAAGAGAAAACAGGTCCACAAGCTCAGAAAAAGACTGAGCAGAGAGATGACCCCCAGCTGGATGGCCCTCTCTGATTGACCAGTACATCCATTCCCACTGTGCTGACCTCACTCTGGCCAACAGGTGGTATGAATGGTAAGAAGCACTTGGGCTAATCATTTAGCTATTGGCTAGTATCACTTCCAGAGCTTTCATTACCTGTTCATTTATCATGAACATTTTGATTAGTAATTTCACCTTTTTTGAAGAAAGTAAGTAGAAAGCATTTGAGAACAAAGTTTAGGAATAACATAATGATGGTATTACTCTTATTATAAAACAGAGTAATAATATCTGTAATCCGGTAATCTGCTCTTTTTAATCATTACCTAGGTAAAAGTCTAATTAAAATTAATGAACATATTCTCTGAGGAATGGGTTCAGGATTCTCTTCTATACAGATTATTTATATCATGCTCATCACCATAGTTTCTGAATGTGTTCCAGTAGTACATTAAGCAATGTGACTAACATCTGTCACATGTTTTTTTCTTCAGTCTCTCTCCAGGGAGATAAATATATGCAGTCGAGTTTCTTGTATCCAATAGGAATTTTGCCAGGTGAAAAGAGGAAGAAAAGAAAAGTAAAAAAAAAAAAAAAAAAAAAAAAAAGGGGGAATATTTTGGATTTTATTCATAAATAAATATTTACTGCATTTAGACCTTCCTATTTCAATTTGTAGCCTCACTTTTGAGTATGATCTTGATGCTGAATTAAGCTTCAAGTAAAATAAAGTTATATCCATTAATTTGACTCATTTTCTTTTCTGAACTAATAGTGGTAATCAGAAGACAAAAGAAAACTATGAATCATGTTTTCTTAATGTGGAAGAAAAGACAAAATGTCACCCATCATGAAGCATTAATGATTTTTCAAGGATGATAATTGAATGGTATCTAGTTACTAAGAAACTGTTAACATTTTAAAATATTTAATTACTTTAAATTCCAACTGATTTTTAAAATAAAATATTTCATATACATGGATTAATTAATGAAAATTTGCAGTGAAGTTTAGCAAAACAGTACCATTCAGTGTTTGACTTGGAATATATCTGCATAATTTTTGAACAATACAAATTCCTAACACAGATTGATATGTAATTTTTTTGCAAGCCACTTCAAGATATCTTTTTCAAGGAGTAATTACTCTGACCAAATCTGCATTTTACAGATGCAGTTGGTGGAAGAGGCAATGACTAATGTAATGAAAATTTGAAATAATGCTACCTTATTGGTTGCCTGTGGACCATACTGCTTTCCCAAACAAAAGAACAAAACTAAAGTAATTAATAATAGACCACCATGATTTGAAAACCCTCCATTATCTTCTTTTCAGAGTTCACTATAAAAGTGGCTTCTCCTTCTTTATTTACAGAAGAACAAGAACAGGGATCATGACCTTACCAGCAGGTGAGAAGTGGAGTAGAGTGCAAATAACCATCCCATCCTGGACCTTGGCTGCCCCCTTCCAGCTAAGATAGTCAAAACTAAAGGAGGGTTTCTGGAAAGTGTATATGGCCTATCCATTGGTAGCATTCTGCAGCCCATGAAATGATGAATGTTACATGTATTATTGTGCTGAAGAGTTCAGGGAAATATCTTAAGATTGTACCCCAGTAGTAGCACACAGACAAAAGCAGTCCTACACTAGGCTGTCAGGCTTTTGCTAAAGACCTTGATGGAATATTGAATTGCTTAGTTCTGTAATATTAAAGGAAGCTTGGCCCTGCTGTTATTAAATAGGTCTTCCCTTTCTCAGTGACAGACTTCTCATTCTAGCTAATGACAGCAAACACATCTGAATATTTATTATGTGTTGAAAGCACAAATGTTGGATGGATACAGAATAAAATAATGTCTTTAATTTTTCTTGAGGTGATCTGTCTTGGCATTCTAAGTGCCACAGATAAAGGCAGCAATTAAAAAAAAAAAAAAAAAAAAAAGAAAAGAAAAGAAAAGAAGAAATTAATATCTCAAAATAACAAAGCATTACTGAATAAAGACTAAAATCATTTCAATGCATCAGGCTGAAAGCCATCCAAAAATGACCTATGAGAACATCCTGTAAAATTACAAACCTATGCTTTTGCCAGAAGCGAGCCTTCCTTAAGCCCTAGGCTGTAAAGGTGATTTTTTTCAGAGCTTGGCTCTTGAAATAGTTCGTATCTCCTAAGAGGGTTAAAAGGCATCGAGAGTGCCAGAATTTCTGCAAGATGTGAAAGTTGCATAATAAAACCACCGACTATGGATCTGAGGCTATATGTCATTTTTTAAATGTAATTTAGTGTGGCTATGTGCTAAACGAGACCAGAATTATTCATGCTGATGAATACCTAAGGAATTTCCCTATGGCAGATATGCATATTGTGTGTGCCACAAACACAAGTCTTAGACATGCAGCTTAACTGGGCCTAGTGACCTTTAAAATAATGCTTATTTTTCACTCATGAATCATCACTTTGTTTAGCAGATAGTTAATGTCCATTCACATTTCTGGCCTTTGCTGACCTCCTTCCAGCCTGCGCTCCTCATTGCAGCAGGTGAATGTTCTGATGAAAGTATAAACCAGGATACAAAGCAGCAAGTTATAGCTATTCAGTGACTATTTCATTTAAATATTCACAGTAAGCTTAAACTACACATACACACACTCAAATTGTAATCACAGACCTACCTGTAGGAGGAACGGGGAAAATCTTTCTCTGCAAACTCTGATAGTGTCTCCAAAATGTAATTGATTTATTTTAGATCAAAATGGACTGTGAAAGACCAAATGTCTCCCTAGTCTGTTGCCCTGGTGAAAAGAGTGCTCTGGTCAAAATCTAATTGCCAGGATTTAATATTTCTTCCAAAGGACAATTTTTGCTAGACAAATTGTCTGATGATTTTGGTCTTCTGGCATTACTTTTGTCTAAACCAGACAAAGATTATTCTGAGCATCGAGTGCAAACATCTTTGCCATTTCTTTGCTTATTTCAACTTCAGCTTTGAATCTTTCATGCCTTTCCCATTCTGTATGCCCATATCATGTCTTCCCACTTTATTTTCCTCTTTCTTGCGGTTGACATTCTTCCATTTTGCTTGTACAAACAGGATTTATTTTGCTTTCATTTTGCACTTAATTTCTTGTTTGTGTTCACTGCATTCCTTTGACAGAAGACATCCAGGCCTCTGCCTTGCTTTCCATTGACCTCCCTCCTTCTTTTTAAGTTTCTCATCCCTTAACTTTCAATGTGACTCTATTTGTATACTCCCCAGTATATCCTCTGAGTGCATGTATGCATATAGAACAGACAATCCCATCCTTTATCACACCTTTTAAGCTGCACAGAGCTTCCAGCTCTTGATCTTCTTATCTCATACATTCTGTGCCATGTTTTAATGCTGTGATTAATAAAAGTCTGTGTTGGAAGCTTTTATTTATATACTAGCAAATAAACTGACACTTTGGCTTGTTGGAGTTTGCTGATGGACTATTAAAAAGTTAACAAACTCTCAACTCCCACATGGCTTCTATTCAATAACTGACTGAAATTAAATTTCTGAGGGTATCTTGGCCCTGTGAGTAGCAGCCATCCTGGTGGCAACTTCTTGACTCACACATGTTCTTGTTGAATTACAGAGTTCCTTCCTTTCCACCTTCCTGCAAGGACAGGAGCTCTTGGTACAAGTGATGCAGTGTGATGAGGCTGAAGTCAGTCAGGGAGCTGAGTTGAGCTGAGCTGAGCTGCCATCTCTCTGTGCTTGGTGGATGACGCAGCCCTACAGAAATCACCTTCAGGCAGTCAATATACAGTGGGCAGAGAGCTATAGCACCTGTACTGGCACTAAGCCAAAACACAGCATGTTTATGACAATATTCCAGTCAGGGTCTTCCCCAAAATATCTAGATCTGGGGAAGAGGGCAAAGTATTACACTTCCAGTGACTTTCATCCCTAGTATTTGTTCACTGCCTTAGCAACACAGCATCGGTGTTTATATTTGAAAGCTGAGGTAAACAGTGACAATAATAAGACTGAAGTTTTTAGAGCTTTTTTCAAACAAAATCCATCATATCTGTCTTTGTTTAGAATTCAGTTAGACCTCTGTATGTATACTTATTGATGACCTGTATAGAATAATAGCATTAAGATGACAAACATAATTCTCTGCGCTCAACTAGTAAAAAAACCCAAAATGCTTTCATCCAAACATCAAATACATAATTTGGATAAATCCACGAGGGTAATGTTCACTCTCTGCAATAGACCATCTGGCACAGAAGACACTGTGCCAATTAATATAGATGGAATGAGTGTTAGCACTACAGATAGTAAATATTTCAGACTAATCTTTTTTGTCATTTATCAGCTACACTCATCCTTCAAAATTTGCAGTCAGAGTCTCCAGAATGTTGAAGCAGATTGATCACATTCAGATTTTAGTATCCTGCAAAACCTTTTCCTTCTTTTAAATTATTTTATAGTTCTGGCTTCCACTATTTATGTGAGGGTGAAAGATTATTGTGAAGCAACAGCACAGTTAGCAGCATTATTTGGCTGATTTGCCTGCCTATCTCATTAATGTACATGTATAGCCTTGATAATGTTATGTTTAATCCAAAGATTGTAATTCCCCTCTTTTTCTCAAAGGAAAACGTAAATACAACCCTAATGGCTATTTCAGAGAATACTACTATGTTTGCATTATTAACTTACAAGTTGATCCTGAAGAGGCTTGGTCAACTTTCCCCCCCACCTAAAATCACTCACCATTACTGTATTTCAGTTATATTTCTAAGAGACTGGGAAGTTCTTTTATAATAACCAGGAGCTACTATTTTAATGGTATTCCAAGAAAATTTTTGCATGTTAATTTGCTTTCCAGAGCCATTTGACAAAGCTCTAAACAAAGCTACATAGGAGCCAAGTAACATATTCTCCAGTGTACAAAGTGCTTCAGAAACTCCATAGGTTTGAATTTTATCCTCTAATGTTGGAAACTTAGTAATGAAGCATTTAAAGCCCTTCTCTTTATAATACAATACTAGCAGTAAAACAAATTGTGTGATGGTGGGAGTAGCAGCTCAGGACGTTTTTATTTTTCAGGCCATCAGATCACAGTCTAAAAAAAAAATGAAAGAAGAAGAAAATGATCAAAACACAGCTAGCTTTGTCTTTTTTTTTTTTTTTGCCCAGCTGCTTTTAAAAGTGCAGAGAGACAGGCAAAAAACTTTACATATTACTCATATGGAAACTTGGGGTAGGCATACAGAGCAGTGCAGATTGAGCCTCTGCAATGGGATCAGAGAAGGGTTTTTTTAAGATGGCTTCAGCCCTTCTCACTTTTGACCATATTCTGCATTGCATCATAGAAACCATTTAATGCATTATAAAATATATATTTAATAAGTATCAGGATTGAAATATACCTCTATGAATCTGAATAGGACAGAATCATAGAGTCAGAATCATAGAATGGTTTTTGTTAAAGATCACCTAGTTCCAACCCCCTTGTTGTGGGCAGGAACACCTTCCACTAGACCAGGTTGCTCAAAGCCCCACCCAGTAATGCCTTGAACATTTCCACAGATGAGGTGTCAGCAACTTTTCTGGGCAACCTGTGCCAGTGCCTCACCACTCACACTAAAGAATTTCTTCCTAGTATCTAATTTAAACCTACCCTCTTTCATTTTAAAGCCATTATTCCTTGTCAAATTGACAAAAATGTTATAAAATGTCTGATCTGAAAGTTTTCTGCAAGCTTTGTTTTAACTGAAATCACATACTGATTTCACCAATCTGACTCCTACTGTTATCTGAGACCAACAGCTTCAGTAATGCACCAGGAGTTCTCAGAAAATGAACAGATAAGTGTGTTTGGCTATTTCTGGAATCTCTAATGCAGACATTCATGCTAAGCAAATTGGTTTTATTCTGCAACAAGCGCACCACAACGCTCTGTGAGGATTCAGAAATTTCTTGGGATTTGAGACATATACATACGTGAAGAGGCTTTATGAAACACTAACTCATGCCAGTTTTGTTTATATTGCCCTTGATAAGCTGTTAACTTCCCAGAAATGAGCCCACTCTATCATTTCTAGGGCAGTTAGTCCTCCATGAATTTAGTGGAATTGAAAGAAAATGAAATACAAGAAGAGTTGAAAATTTAGTAAAAATATCCCATATTTTTTTAATATCCGTCTCAAATATGTGGCACTGTTTTCTTTCAGAGAGAAATGGTGGATACAAAATTATAAATATTTTAGAAAGTGACAAATCAAATTTTTACATCCACATTATAGCACACAAGCAGGCCTATACAGTTTGCAACTCCTGTTACCACAAGTAAATTTGTGTTTAAGCACCTAAAACCATAGCTCAGGGAGTGATTAAATCATGTCTGAAGAACTGTGCATTGCCAGAACACAGCCCCCTATGCAGACTTTACAGTTCAGTTCCTTGTTTGTCCTGGATGATTTGCAGGCCAGCTGAAGTTTTTAATTATGTGTCTATAAATGCTGGAGACATATTCAGTCACTATTTTCCTTTGTGAAACTTTGCTTTCTAATATATCTTCATATTTCTTTTTCATATCAGGGTTGTTTGTGGGGGTTTGTTTGTTTGTTTGTTTTCTTTTTTACTTTCAGCATATTCAGTATACGTTTGCAAGTTCCTCATTTTGAGCTATGGGAGAAAAAACAAAAATTTCAATCTCTAGGACTAACTTATTTTAATAATACTTATTTAGCAACATTTTGTGATGGTTTTGTGTGGTGAAGTACAAGTGTACAAAGACTATATTCCAGAGTTTTAGTACCTAAAAAAGGCCAGGAAATCTCAGTTATAGGGTTCAGTATCAAGACTAAGATGCTTGTATAGTGCAATGGAACAGTATTCTTTCAAGTGACCTTGTAAGCACCACTAGATTTTAAAGAACAAATAGCAGATGTGAGAGATTAAATATGAGTTTATGAATTCCAATTTACTTGGTAAAGAACATTTTCATTGTACCCTTCACTTGCATTGTAAGCTCCATCATGATTAAGATGTTTAAGGCCATGATTCCACAAGAATTTTTCTCAGTGGTAGAATGGCTTATCTAGTTCTTGCCTTCTCCCTCTCTTCCACTGTTCACTGCCATCCTTTCACTCCCTTTCAATTGTACTAAAATCCTTACTGGCTAGCCTGAAGTTACTGCTGGGGCCAACCTCCCAACCAAACCTCACAGCAGAATTTCACAGAGGTGTGAAGGGAGATTTTTCCAACCACGAGTGATTTCTGAATACTCAGATCAGGCTGAAGAGATGCTATGAGACATTACACAACTTGTAAATGAGAATCATACGCAAGAGTGGCAGGATACAGGCAGAAATTTATTCAGAGATGGATTTTTTTTCACAGTCTACACAGGCTTAAAAAACTTATGTATTTCTCATTCTCTCACCATGTACCCATATTTACCTCTAACTGGGAAAGCAGAGCTCCCACAGAGCAGTGGTCTCCATGCAAAGCATATGTTAACACAAAATCCTTGGAAGAACTGTGACAGCTGTCCTGAAATTATATTCCTGAAATCCATGTTGTGAACAGCAACCATCTCTACTCTTAACTTGAGACCTCAGGAGGGTAAAGGAACTGAGTGATTGGATCCATGCACAGCAAACTGTGACCCAGAGAGTGGACTTGAGCCTGGGCAAAACATTTCTGTACTACTGCTCTTAAAGGCTTACCTGTTCATTTTTGAGCATCTCTGGTTTCATAATAATTCAATTTTGCCATAAAATCATGAATACAAAACCAGAGCACAAAATCAGAGTAAGGAGCAACGAGCTAGGCACAAATGAAAAATATGAATATTTGTGTCCCAGGGCATTTTTTTCCCATCATTTTAATCTGCTTAGAAAATTTCCCCTTTGCTGCTGGAATAGATAAAAATAAGAAACAGAAATATTTATAAAACAAAAATTGAAATAGAAGTTATCAATCAGTGTACACTGTCTTCTCTATATCATGATTTTTCTGAAAATTTAGCCCAGGGTGGTTAGACTGTGAAGAAGGAAAGAGAAGATGGCTTCTTGCACATGGGTGGAAGGAGTTCTAAGGACATAGGGTTGACTGAAGGGAGAAAATGTAAAGTCAAAAACAGAGAGGAAAACCACTAGGAGCATTAAAGAAAAGGGAAAGAAGGCAAGTGAAGAGCATGAGGGGGTGTAACATTATTTTAGCAGTATGATGAAATGTAAGGAGGGGTGGAGCTGTGCTGATAATTAAAATTAAATTGGAACACTCCATTAGCCTTCTGGAAGACTTAATATGTTCTTTACCAGCAGCAGATTAATATGAGAATATTTTTAAAAAGCACCAAACAGATAATAACAACAAATATACAACCTTTTGGTACAAGCAAAAGGTCACTAGAGATTTCTTACTAGAAGAGCAACAACACCTTGCAGAAACACAGTGATTCCTCCAAGTGAAAGGTAAGATAAAACCTTGGGTGAACTTCCTTCCTTCTTCCTGCTCTCATGAGTACAAGCCTCAGAGTGTGATGTTCCTTGGTTCCTGCCAGCTCTAATGTGAGAAATTTCTGTTTGCAATTCAGTAGCTGCATGATACAAGGAGGCTTTTATGAGAGAGGTGACAGATCTTTAATAGTTCAACCAGGTATCAAGATCTTTGTTTAGAGCTAGCAAACCCCAGCTGTTTTCACTGCTTGAGAATTCAGCTAGAAAAGCCTTTGCAGACAAGAACCACACAAAAAAGTCCAGCAGGTTCCTTGAAGTGTGGGTTTAAGGAACTGAAAATAAGAGAGGGAAGAATTCCTGGAACTTCTCCAAGGACTGAGGCAGAGAGTGCCTTTCCTCTTTGAGTCTCTGATTCTGGTTTTCAAAGACCACTGTCACAGCACTCCTTCTAAGAAGAGAGATCATTCAGTGTACTTCCTCTGCCTTAGAGAATTCTCTGATTGCCCATTGTTTCTCCCCTGGTGCATAAATGCATGCCACAGGGGGTAGGTAATGTTCGGGACCCTTGGGGTTTTTTTCTGGATTTCATCTTTTTTAAACCTGTGGCCCTAATATTCTGGTAATAAGCACACTGACATAAATTGAGTTTGTATATGCACAAAGAAGTTCAAACTGCTCTTTGTCTGGAGGAAGTCGTTTCCAAGGACAGATGCAACATGTGGGAAGTGGGAAGGTGGGACTAGACTGCTAAGTAGCTGTCACAGTCTTGTTTAGGATCCGTGTAGAGCCATGGTGCCCCAGGGAAATCATCATTGAACTCTGTTCTTGTAGGTATTACTTTTTCTGCACAGGGAAGACAAACACTGCTCTGGCTTCTTAATCTCCACCTGACACATTCACCGTTTATCCAATATTACAGCTTTCTTCTGTGGGTTAAAGAAAAAGACTTACTATTATGAGTGGCCTCCAAGAATCTGAAAAAGGTAAGAGTGTGTCCTGATGAAACAGTCCAGATCCCATAAGATGAGAGTGTGCCTAGTATCTGACTGTACTGCTGAAATGGGAATGAAAGCTGTTAACAGTCTATCAAGTGAAGGTCAGGACAGGCCAGCAATAGCTGACAAATGTAGAGAGTATGGCAATGGGGTGGCTGTGCTGTATGTTCTTGTTAAGGCAGACATTAAAGAAAGCAGGCCTCTGCATGTTTTAAAACAGTCTCTCCCAATTAAATTAATTAAAAATATTAAGAATTAATTTATATTTAAAAGTTATTTTTCTTTTAAATTTACATAAGTTAATTTAAAAAAAAGTTATATTCCTCAATATTTACAGTCCACGTATTTCCTGAAGTGTAAGTATTAGAGCCACAAAATTTTGATATAGGAAGAGAGTCTGAGCCTGAAAAAGGAACAGACTCAGAAGGACAGAAGATAATTCTGAGAAGAAAAATAATAGACAGAATTAATCACTGAAAATACTCATGCAGATATTATGACAAGACAAAAAAAGTGCCCTCTAGGGCAAACCAGAGTTTATTAGGAAAAGAAGTAAAAGTAAACTATGAAGTGACAGTGGAGTTATGAGCTTAATGCCCTTCATCCCTCATGTCATTTTATTCAAGTAGACTCAGACTATGATGTATTTAGATACAAAACTTACTTCTATTTTCTAGATTACTGTGATGTAAGTGAGAAGAGATAGGGGTCTCCCCAGAGACAATCCAGAACAGAAGCATTGTACAGGCTTATACAGGTTAGTAATCCTGCCCTGCAATACTTGCATGACTCCTGGTCTGGCTGTAATTGTCTTTACTGCAGGTGGTGTGACTGACACCTGTGGATCCCTTCTGGAGTGAATTGCCTTCTCAGGGCAGCCTTGGAGCAATGGGCAGGAGAATCTCCTTGTCTTGTGCAGCTCCATCACTTGCACGCATGGCCAGGGACAGCCCTTGGGGCTGGCACAATATCAGTGTGCCTGATATTCCTTCAGTCCTTTCCCCTCATCTTTCATTGATAGATGGGAAGCTAAGTTGGGAAGCTGAGTGAAGATCCATAACAACATCTTGAGAAAACATTGATGACAATTTTTAGAATTCTTTAGAAGAGTTTTACAGGACTGATATCTGTTTTCCTCTTAGCGAAGATAAATAATTGATATCTGGCTGTAGGTACAGGCTGGATATTCTTTTTTGTTTTTATTTTCCAACAACTACAGTCATAGTACTCTGTTTTATAAGCCAGTGACAAATTAAAACAGAGAAGGATAGAAAGTGAAGCCATAAGCATCTGTGCAAAACTCAGATTCTTCAAGATTAGCAATCAAAGATAATAATAATATAAAGGCAAAAAACCCCAAAGTGGAAAGGCTGAAATCTTCCAGAAATTATGTCTTCTAGCTATCCTATTTGACACTGGTATTTAATGAAACTCTGTCATATTTACGTCTTCATTTGTAGATGAATGTAAAATGACATCTTCATTTACATTTTTGAGAGTTGTCCTGTAAACAAAAGACAGAGATATCACTCATTAAAAATTAAATATGGAATTTTGGAAACCAATTTTTAGGCAAGGAATCAGTTTTGTAATTAATTCCACCACTACAGAATCACACAAGTCACTTTATTGAAATTGTTGCTCATGTAATATATTTAATATATTCATGCCCTATTCACTGGTATCTCTATAAATATGAGGACAACTCTACAACATTTCTGAAATTTATACCCTTTCACTTCAACCAATATTACTCAGTATGCTCTATGTTCTGGATCATATTATGGTATCATGTGAAAACCCTCCTGCATATTTCCATCCAAGCATTTAGTTGTGGATGTGCCTCACTCTTGTTATTTGCAGTTTATTTTCCTCTATTCTTAAGGTTGAAGGGAGCTTACATGTTTTGGAAGTAACCACTAATGGAAATTAGAGCTCAAGGGTTTGACTCTTGTCACATACCAGAACAGTCAAACTGCCAATTCTGAGCACAAGGAACAAAACAGAAAATGAGTAGATAGGCACCTCTAAGGAATGTTGCTGACATAATCTTTTACTTATGTCAATAGATGGAGGCAGAGTCTACATGTACTAATGTATTATATACATTATTAATATGTATTATTATTATATAATAATGTACTACATTATTATAATGTAACTTGCTTTATTGCTTCTGAATATTCAATATTTTGAAGGAAGATTACCACACCTCTGAGATCTAATGCCAGTTCCTTCACCAAGGGAATACATTCAGCCAACAGAAAAAATTCTTCCTTCCTTCCTTCCTTCCTTCCTTCCTTCCTTCCTTCCTTCCTTCCTTCCTTCCTTCCTTCCTTCCTTCCTTCCTTCCTTCCTTCCTTCCTTCCTTCCTTCCTTCCTTCCTTCCTTCCTTCCTTCCTTCCTTCCTTCCTTCCTTCCTTCCTTCCTTCCTTCCTTCCTTCCTTCCTTCCTTCCTTCCTTCCTTCCTTCCTTCCTTCTATACTGAATATTTACTGAGATAATACAGAAGCATTTATGTCTTCTGCAATATTTTTTTCTTGTTGTGAAGAGCACTTTTGTAAATCTACTTGCTAAACCCATGTGGTTGTCTGAGATGAATAATTTAAACTATAGATATGATAGTAACTTGACCCAAGGAGTGTATGAAATCTAACAAAAATGCTCATATCATGCATGAAAGAAACTATAGACTAAACAATCTATTGTTCTCTTACAGGTAAAAAGATTATCTTATCATCATAGATGACCTGCTGTAACATAGTTTTTCTCAGGAGAGGCCTTCTTTGCAAAGATGTTTTTAAGGTAGAAAAATATACCTTTTCTCCTCTTAAGACTGAATACAATAATTTCCCAGCAAAGCTTTCTATGATAAAGAAGATTTGAAAAATTGAAATAAAAGAATTTGAAAGGATACTAACATAAAAGACAAAAAAAAAAAAATTGAGATTTGAAAGGTTTTTTAACATTTAATGTCATTTTGGGGATCACATCTGACAACACAGCAGGACAGCTAATGCCATTAGACTACTCTAATCAATGGAACTGATTTTCATCCTTTTAGTCTGTGAATCAAATGGAATTGATGAGGCATTGAGGTCAGCAGTGACCTCTGGACTAGGCCAACACCCCTACTCATAGAAGGATTAACTAGAGTGGATTGCTATGGATGGTGTCCAGTCAAGGTTATAAGTGTTTCCAAGGATGTAGGTTCCACAATTACTCTGGGCAACCTCGACAAGATTTTTACCATATTCACCAAAAACCTGAAGTTTTGGTCTCATGTTTAGGTGGAATTAAAACTGTGGCCACTGCTCTTACACTTGCATCATTGGATACCACAAAGGAGAGACTGGTTTCACTTTATTTAATGTCCTCAAAGATATTTTTAAACACATAAGCCTCGTGAGGCTTTTCTTCTCCAGGTTGAACAGCCCCAGTTCTCCAAACCTCTTATGATACATCCTTCAGATTCTTAATCATCTTTGTGGCCCTTGGCTGGAGTCAATCCAGTATGTTCATCCTTTGTTCTGCTGTAACCTCAGGACCCCAGTTGTATCTCACCAGTGCTGAGAAGGGCAGAAGGACTGCCTACTGCTTTGCCTACTGCACCTCAAGAGGCTTTGCTGCAAGGGTGCATCCCTGGCTCATGTTCAGCTTGGTGCCAATCAAGGAAATAAACGTACCAAAGGTATTTATATATTTTTATATTGATTTGAAATGAATGTGCAGCCATCATGAATTGCAGGACTTCAGAAGAGTTTAAAGGCAGTATAAGCATGAAGGTCTATTAATGGTTTAAGCTCAGGCTCTTTTAAATATATCATCAGCTTTTTGAACTTGGCTTAGCAGGGGGACAACTCAACCATTTCACAAAGCTGAGTTTTCAGTCAAACCATTCTTATTTCAAAACTCAGATCCAATCTGGAGAAAAAGAATAACGTTTAATTACATACTTCAGTGCACTTCACAATAAAAATGAGCTTTTGTTAATCACCACTGCAAGCTCTCAAACACCACTGAGACTCATGATCATCATTTTAAGATGAACTAAATCCATGATAACAGGGAAGTGTCTAAATAGAGAAAGCAGAAACCTGAATTTACTTTGGATATAATGTTGGCATTAAAAAAGCAAAATACCAAGCATAAAATCTTCGGGAGCTTCATTCATTGTTCTTAGAATATTTTAATACTAATGCTGTGAACTGTATACATTTGTATATTCTTTCCTTTTTAGAAAAAATACCTAGTCCAAAATAATATCTCTCTAAATGAATTCTTAACATAGTAGTATCTTAAAAATCATAGTAATGGTTGTTTGATTTATTTGTACAGAGTTAAAATAAATCACAGACTACATTTAGAAGATATTTTTTAAAAACAAATTGACAAGCAGTGAGTTTTTTGGCACTTGATGCTAGTTTGTTATCATTTACAGGAACATGCTTGGAAATGAACGGAGTCTGGGCTTGAAATTTCTAAACAAAATTGAGTTGACTGACATCTGAGATCCCAACAATGACTAGCCGTGAGAATGAGTTTGAAGTGTAGTTTACACATACCAGGAGAAGAGTCAACTAAAACAGAGGAGATGTGCAAGGAGGAGCAGCAAGCAAGGTTAGCAGCTTTTAAATGTCAATAGTTTGTCAGAATCATTGTGTATATTATTCTGTGTGAGTAAAAAATAAGCAACATAAGAAGACTGTTGAATACTGAATGAAGCTTCAAAGTCTTGTCTATGCAGAGCAGGAGAGAGTCCAAAATCTGACAGAGAGGATTGATAGGTATAAGAAAATCCTTGATATAGGCATTAGAATATGAAAATAAGCTCCAAGAAACAATAGAATTTGTTGTTGTTTCTGAAGTGAAGAATAATATTTGTATTGCCTTACTAAGTAATCAACATCTCTTATTTTCATAGTTCAGTGTACTGCAAAATTTTGCAACTGAAAAAAAAAGGGAAAAGCAAATATGTGGATTTACTACAAATTACTGTAATTTTTCACAGGGGGAAAAAAAAAATGCACAAACTTTCAGGTTATGAGCTGCTCCAGGCAAGGCTTACTCTCCAAGCATTCAGCTGACACTAGGACTCCTATTTTTTGGCTAGCTCTAAGTTGTCCCTTGCTCAGGACATCGTAACACTGGAGTAGGCTTGTAAGCTCCAAGGAGTCAAGAGAGAGGAATAGTTTGCTAACCAAAGTAAGTACTCATAGACCCTGAGAGGGGTTTTACTTCTCTCCACTGTCTACTTATAGAGTCTAGACTGCTGATTTAGGTGGTTTGGATTATCCTGCTGAGGCCCACTAACGACACTTTAAGTGTTGCTTTGGTGAAGTTTCTAACGTAGTCTGAATAATGCAGACAGGCACAGCCCACAAACTTTTTTGGATCTGCACCCAAAAGCCTCATCAAAAACTGTGGAAGAACCTTAGCATTGATAGTAAGCTGAATGAAAGAGTCTTACACCTAGCTGAAATTGCTGCCTTCCTGTGTCTGTCAGCAGAAGTCTGAAGTAAAACTGGGGTCTTTCAGTACTGTATCCACATATAAATAAATCAGCATACATCTGTAGAATTAAGCTGTGATTTATTTAGTTCAGTTTCCTATTCATATTTATTATTTTGATGATAAATCTTTCAGATGACAAAGAAAATTACCCATAAATTCCTCTGAGGAGGATGGTCTATTAACATTGCTTGCTGGACCTCCCACTAGAGAGACAAACCAAATGAAGCCACAAAGAATATGCAATCAAGCAAAGATTGTGTGGGAACTGTGAGGCAGAAGGGAAATTTAAATATACATTCCAAAGGAAGAAAGAACAACAATAATCAGCACATGCACACACACACACCAAGAAAAAAAAAGCATCAGCAGAACTGGCTTTAAAACTATTAGAATAATTTTGGAGCTATTCTGGCAGAGCTAAAGATGCACAAAATTATAAAGTCAGTTCTAGTGTGCATGTAGTGCGATTAGAGTAGAATCCTCAATTTATGCATTGTCTCACAAAACTGGACTAGAAAAAATGCAATCTATATCTATGTCTAACTTCACATTCAAAATGTAGAGAAACTGCTCTAATCCTGGAGAGTCACAGACCTGAAAATCTGCAAAACTGAAAATAGTTTTCTCTCTTTGTATGCTTACAGACCAGTGATGAGGTTGTTACTGGGATCTTTAAAAGGTGTAGTGGAAGAGGAGGAAGAGAAACATGAGGTAGGATGCAGCTCCAATTCAAACATCTGCTTCATTTTGCAAATGAATCAGGGGTCTAAGCTCCAGTACAGGCAGAGACAATGCAGTCAGCACAGCCAAGGAATCATCGAGAATAATTCAACTTATCCTAAGGAAAGCAGATAGCCATGGTCAGCTCTAGGCTACACAGACTGTTAAGGAGATCACTGAGGATATTAGGAGATTACACTTTTAATCTGTAGACATGTGGAGTCTTCCATTTATATATCATTACCTGTGACCTGATTCCCTGTCAAAGCCTCTCAAAATCAAATACTTATATTCCAGATTCTGTTAATCCTAAAAGGAACTGAACCTATATCTACTATATTCAAAACCACAGGCAGGAAAAACAAGCGGGGTCTGCATCAGAGTTGGGGGATGAATCACACTCATTTTACACTTCAGCAGCCCCCAATTGCTTTGTCAGAGTGATAACAACATAGAGTAAAGAACTAAGAAAACTAGCCTCAGAGGACTTTGCAATCAGTTCCCCCTGAATCCGATGTGCTTATCAGGTGGATTGCTGTCTGTGGGTACCATCAGCTCCTCAGCTCAACGGGAGCGGCGTTCGCATCTGCGGCTGCGGGCGCTGGAGGCACAGTTGCTATGCAAAGCCTTAGCCAAATTGTTCCATCAACAATTTCAGCAAGGTGTGGGGGAAAGTGAGAAGGAGGAAAACCAAGCTTATTTATTTTAAGATGGTTTGGAGATAACTGAGAAGTAGAACAGGACAAATATTTTCAGCTAAAATATACACGAGGCTGAAAATGCAACCTGTGCAAAGCTGAGAGTTTTCTGAAATTGATTGAGGTCACTTTTGACATGAGGACTCCTCAAAAGTGAAGGTTTTCATTTTAAAATAAAAACCTCTTGAATTTTCTTGTTGGAATTTCCTTCAATTTTACACACAGAAATTAATACTTTTCCTAAAATGAATTTTTGTGAAAATAATTATCTATTAAAAACTGTGTAAACATTCCTTAATCTACCAAATACTTTTTTTTTAGGACTGGCAAAAAATGTAAAAATTATTTCTAGGTTTGCTGAAGAAGAGTTAGATTCACATAGCAAAATTTTAATTGACATTAACAGGTTTCACTAATTAATTGGAAGAATTAGCAAATAAAAAAAGCTCTTTTTGATCCTATAATCATATTAAATTACTAAAAAAATATACCAAAATTTAAAGAAAAAATCAGAAGAAAACATCTTGAGAAAGCAATATATCTCATATCAGCATTCAGCCAATTTCAACAAAATTTTACTCTGAAACTAGGGGAACTAAATCACCCCTAAATAATTCACTCTATTAAGGTTGTTATAAATAAATAAATCAGCATTCCCATCTTAATTTCAGGTTTGTAATGCACATGTACTTCAGTAAGAAATAGATATTCAATTTGAACTTTATATTTAAATTCACTTCAAAATTAGAACTTGATATTCTGTGTTATAAGGATTATATCACATGGGAATGCAAAGACATAAAAATGAAATGAAATAATATCCAAGTGTCTATTTTTTTCAGATTTCCTCACATTAAGAAATATCTAAACATTCATTTTTCAATCTAAATAATAAAAAAAAATTTACAATGTCAGAATTTTCTGTGGGATGGAAATGACGTTTTTGAAACAATTATACTAATAAGAATGTAAAGACATTTTATTCATTCTTCCTTTTTCCATGACTCTATATATCTGTTTATCTGAAACTGTGGAATGCTTTTTTAAAATTAGACCCATAAAAAAATCTGTAGTTGAGATCTCTTTTTAATTCTTCTAACATTGAAGAAACTAAGGAACCAAGAACAGTTAAATATCCAATGATGTTTCTCTCTTTGGATGGAAGACAGATTTCTTAACAGTTATTGAATTCTTTAAAAAGCTAGTGAAATTTTCTTCCCTTTCCACTGGAAAATATAATTTTAAGTGTTCTTACTGACAGCAGGTGTTGAAAACCAAATGTGATATAATATGGACTGTCTTGATTTAGCTGCTTCAGAATACAAGACAATTGTTCTTCTAGACTGCCTTCTAAGTACACTGTTTATTTTAATAAGTCAATTTTCCAGATAGGAAATCTTGTAATTTTATTTCATAATATAATAATATATTTATTTCATTCCTAGTGACAAGAAAGACTTATTTACATTTGATGTATTGATGTTTTTGAGAAAATCTATTTGCATGCCACATTTATGGTAGTTTAAAAGGTTGGTACTACCAAAGCTCTGGCTGTGTCATATAATTGGTGCCATTTTTGTTTGATATAAAGATGTATTGCCTGTATTGGAATAAAGTGGCAAGAGTATATGCTCTGAATTACATTGATCAACTATAATCACTCAGTTATATTGGAAAAAAATACTGAAAAAAACCAGCTTGGGATTTGAGATCAATAACCTGTAGTCACCACCAGAATACAAAGCAATAAGTTCTATATTGCATGCTTTTCTATTGAGTTAAGATAGTCACTATAATTCTCTTATACCTCAAAGGGTATAGAAAATGAGATAAAGGAACTAAAACTTTCATAAAACACATATTTTCCCCAAAATATTGAGCCGGATTGGAGATATTCAGGTTTTCTGTTAAAATATTTTGGTCTTAATCATGGTCATGATTACTCAAAAAAAAAGTTCAGAATTGCTGATTGTGATACAGAATTGTACATGGCAAACAAATCAAGGCTATCTGAATTATCGAAAGAGGCAAAGAGATTCTTCATGTAGGTAGAAAAATTCTGCTAGTAACAGTAAATATGTATGGATATTTCTGAACTAAAAAACACTGTGAAATGAAAAGAGGTACTGTGACAGACCTGCAGTTTTCAAGATTGCACTGTGAAAGATACATATTTAATTTCAAAGCCAAACATAATAAATCTCAGAAACACACTTTAAATAAAATATGCAGAAAAGTGCAAGAATAACACTTCACCTTAAAACCACAATTCTTTATCTGACTTCATTTGCTCAAGAAAAGCTGTTTTTCTTGATCACTTTAATACAGTAATTTTGATAGATTAAAATTATGAAGCTGTTGGATCCCTCTCATATATTTGATCAGTGTAATTATATCATTTCCTCTAAAATTTGTTATTTGTCTGTAACAAGATTAAAGCTGTTACAATGTGCTATTACAAGCTTTTCATTTCAATTACTCTGATGGGAAGTTCACATTCTTCAGCTACACAACACAAATCTGTTTAAAATATGAGAAACAAAATACCTGACTGATGTCTGGGAATGCCATCATGTTCTGATTAATAAATGAATTGTGTTGTGATGTCGTTAAGACATATAACAAAAATCTTCAAAAGAGACATCACCACATGCAAAAATTCAGCAGAAATCTATAGTAACAAAAAATTTGGGGAATTATTCTGGCAGATCTCCAATGGTGAAGCTTTAGATATAAACACTCAGACTCATCTCTATAAAATCACACTATTATTTTCTGAACTCGCAATTTCAAAGTACTTTAGGTGAAAAAAAAAGAAAATTATATAGTTATCAATTAATATTTAAAAGCTAATGAGCGTTGAGTTTTGAATTGTTTTTGAGGGTCCTGGAGGTGTTTTTTTGAACATACAATTGATTCAACTGGTTATAATGCTTAAGGAGCACGTTGATGTAAAAAGATGCCCATAGATGGCTTCTGCATTGGGCCTTTGAAATCTGAACAATGATACTTGGTTTTGGAGCTAGTAGATATACTTGTCATTTGAAATTAATAGAAAATTCCAGAGAGGTTCTATTCATTCTCTATACATACTCTAAGTGTTGCCATAGATCTCAAGAACAAAAAAAAACATGTTTGTAAAAAAGAAATTTTGTAATTTTGGTGTGATACAGCCTTTAGGCCTTTTCATATTCAAAATCAATCAAACTTAAAAAAATATATGATTTCGAATTCATGTGAAAATAATATATTCAGAGCCACACATAGCAAACTCATACCTAAAGAACTCTCATCTGTTTACATCCTGGAAATATATAGTGGAAATTTTGCTGAACTTTTACCATAGAACTTATACTTGCTAGTAGATTCATATTAATAAATTTTTTACAACCATATCAACCCAAAAAGTGTCTTTTCCCACACTGTTGGTAGTTGTGTCTGCATGCAACGGAGTTCTGCAACATTAAGATTTTACATAGAAATAAAATCTATCTCCCACATGCAGAGGAGCAAGATTTAAGTCAAATAATTCTTAATAAAAGTAGCAAAAAATATTATACAGAAATAAAAGATATTTTTTATTCAATATTCACAAAAGCATTCTTTTGTCTCAGACACTTGTGTCTGCCTTCTCTGACTCAAAAGGCAGCTACTGAAGAAAATTCTCAATAAAGACAGCATGCTCTGTATCTCTTGTATTCAAGAGTTAGAATCCTAAAGGACAAAAAAGGAGAAAAGAGTATCCCAATGCCTCAGTGAGCTTGAAAACACAGGGCAGGGAACTGAACCTTCAACAAGTGTATGAAATATGTGACAGTTCTGCAGAAATGATGTATTGGGTGGGGTGTGTTCACCTCAATATTCCAGGATAAATTATTACTTGGATGATTAGGCATTAGTGGCAGAAAGAACTTATGATCTGTAACATTGCTACAGCTGAGAACATAAGGACTGAGAGTAAATATGTATGTTAATTTATTATAATTTCAAAGCCATACACATAAATTTGCCCTTTTAAAGTCAAAAATTAGAATAAAGAAGTGCTGTACTAAATATTCCAAAAATGTGTTTTGTAACAGAATACAGAAAAAAAAGTAATTGGCAATATTTTAACAAAGAATTCTCCAGCCACATCTTAATACCTATTACAGTTTTCAGTTAAACATTGTAAAATGGATTTCCCTCAAAAGCACTAAGCAGAAACATTACTGTACTCTTGAATAAACTGTTCTTTATGATCTTTCCCTGACTTTCATCTACTAATCGTGGACTCATTCCTCAAAATAATATTAATAATGGCCTTGTCAAAGTATTGTTCCTAAGCAATCGAACATAGATACAAGCAAT
The DNA here is from genome assembly GCA_030060385.1 of Muscicapa striata striata. Lineage (NCBI taxonomy): Eukaryota > Metazoa > Chordata > Aves > Passeriformes > Muscicapidae > Muscicapa > Muscicapa striata. The sequence goes on from JAREIS010000170.1 coordinate 2,634,899, forward strand.
TATTCTCTGCCTTCCCAACTATTTCAGCTCTGCAGGGAAGGACACCATGTCGTTGTCAGCAGGTGCAATTATTGCATGTTCTACTTCCCAAGGTGTATCATGGTAACCTGTGATAAGCTAAACTTATAAAGTATCAGCAACCAAAATAGTTAATATGTAGTAATGTACATCTTATGTCCTTCAAAAATCAAAATAGAGATATAAAAGGCAATTTGAACCAGTATAAGACAATGAGAAAATTTTTTCTGTTTATGCTGTTTTGTTGACATTCAGTAATAGAGATGCTTGCCTCTCCTCTACTCTTCTGAATGAGATTTGCTGAAAATAGTCACATTGACAGAAGGGTATTGCAGAAGGGACTCTACACTGTCCTCTGACGTGAAATAGTGGCTTCTCTCAATAAATCCGACAGTATGTTCCCATAAAAAAAGCTAATGGTTGGATTGGAATTACAGAGATGAAAGTAAATAGGAATTTTTTCAGATTCCTTTCCTCCTTTTTAATTTTTATCTTTATTACAAGTACATATAGCTTGGAGTATGGGGTGTGATAAAATATGGTTGCCTTGCCTGACTGTCTTATGTTTTCACAGCACCTTTTTCCTTTGAAGTACATTTCAGTTTTCTAAAACAAGTTTGGGAATGGTTGGGAAATGTAATACAGCTGTAATGATACCTATGATAATCCATTATAATATAGCATCTGTGACAATTTATTTTGGAGAGAGAGGAGGAACAAGCACCAAGTAAGTGCCACAGTTGCTGAAATTGACTGAGTTAGTCAGCCATTCTACTAAACAGCAGATAACTAGTATAAATCAATGTCTTCTAGTGATCCTCACAGATCATGATAATGTCGTTGGACTGTTTGATGCATTATTAGGCTTCCTTAAAATGCTTTAAGCTATAGGCCCATACCAAGGAACATTTTTGTCTGGCCCCAGGCAGCTGTACCATGCGTAAGGTACTCCTTACATCGGCATTTGAAAGGAAAATGTCTTCCACAATTCTTGTACCCCAGGATGGCTCTCCAAATATTCCTAGTGACATGAAGGTGGATACAATGATTTCAGTCAGGCCTTCAGAGAAGGACAGATTTTATCCATCCATCCATCCATCCATCCATCCATCCATCCATCCATCCATCCTGTCTGTCTGTCCTTCAATCCAATCATAGAATAGTTTCAGTTGAAAAGGGATCTAATCCATATAGTCCAATATTCATTACAATAAGAAGGAATATGTTCAACTAGAGCATCTATCTATCTATCTATCTATCTATCTATCTATCTAGCCATTTACATACTAATTTAAGACTTTAATATTTGAGGCTAAATCAATCTAAATCTTTCAGCAGTAAAATAATAATATATATGGATTATGTTCCAGATGCTCATTCCTAAAGTACCTTGTGCAGGTATTTTAATTAGAACAAAAATCGTTGGAGTTGCAATTTCAGACAAATTCCAGCTGCTGCTCTTGTTTAAATGACAAAATACAGCTTTAAGAACTAATAAATTCTCTCTCTGCTGGACAAAAATTACTTCTTCAGCAGACTGGCTAATAATACAATACTGTTCTGAACTTGATCATCTTTGTAGCAGATGGTAGAATGAGTGAGTTTTTTTAATGTGTTAGGAATGCTGAGAATTATGTCATGACACAGGCAGGATTAGTTCCCAATGTGCTAATCAGAAATTTGTCAAGCTTAATCATTTTCTTCTTTTAAAAGAAGACCAATTTCTTTCCTGTGGTTTCAGAAAACTACCACTCAAAATGCTTCCTTAGATTTTAAAAATATATTTGCAGTTTTACCTAACATGCCTCCCCAAAGTATTGCTTGTTTTTCACGTTTAGCCACCCTCTTGTGGAAGATTCTGACCCTAACTTTCAAAATTGCTTGTATGCTACACTTTTCAAGTTGCATGTTATTGGCTATGCTGATTGAGAGATGCTTGTATCTAATCTATGTGCTGTTGGGTAGAGGATTGATATTGTGATTATTTTATGTGTTCCAGGCAGTTACCACTTGGGAGTTCTTGTAAATGAGAGGCTTATTCTCGAGATATTTTTTCACATAAATAACTGAGATGTATCAATCTGCTCTAAAACAATTTAAGTGGTCAATAAGCAGGTTTTTCTGTTCAATTTGCAAGTACTGCAGGCAATTTGCTGCTCATCATCTGTCCTGATGGAAGAAATCAGACTTTAATCACATTTAGTGGTAACAGCCTTTAAAAGGCTCTCTTTTGTTGAGAATTTTCTTTTATGTACCTTCACACAATGCCATCTTGTTTAGTACACTTTAATTATTATAATGAAGGGTAAAAGAGAGATATATGAAGTTTTAATAATTAATACCTCAGACTTTAAAAATGGGTCCAATTTCTATGTTCCAATTTGTGAGTAGGCTGAGAAGTTCCTTAAAACTAATCCTAACATTTATTCAGGTCTCTTCATTTTATTCAGAGTCTGCCAAAATATTTTATTTGTAATATTACATTCTATGTAGAGTAGCGAATAATGTCTGATATACTCTGTGATTTTAAGACCTAAGAGACAACAATTCCAGTGTCTCTAAATAAGTGTCTGGATTTATTTTTGTTGTCCTAAGATGGTGTGCCTGGCTTCCAGCTGTTTCTCCATCACAAATCCTTATTTTTGCAAACCAGGAGGATTCCTTGAGAACTCAGTCTTCTTGATTGCATTTGTGCAGTTTGGCTGTCTTCAATCAGATTCTCCTCATAGCACATCTGTGCTCTTTTTCTGGTTTTCATATTTTGTGTTGCCCAGGATTTCATTCTTTCTGCATTGTACACTCCAGATTCCATCACTCCACACCACCAAGCTAAGTCATGGGGGGGTGGTTAGAGGAACGATTGCTGAATGCATCTCACTCTAAACATTGGAAAGAAATTTTTTGGCAGAAGAAAACTACTATGTTCCGTCACATTGTACATTGCTTATATCTGTGGGAGCATTTTCTTCACCTCTCAATGGAATTGATTCTCCTCCTCAAGGGTCCTCATTACAGGTTTGCCAAGTAATTCCATGATTCCTTCCAACTCCAAAAACCCAATTTTCTTTAAGAGTTTTAAAACTATTGAAAGTAAAACTTGAGCTAATTCCTTCAACCAATTCCTTCAGTGAACTCTTGGCATCTCATCAGGGTCTTTCACTGACCTTGATGGGTGCTAAATAGTCATATCTGGGTCTCTTTGTCAAGGGTCTGATGAAATTCAGTAAAGGTTTATAATCCTTCATATCATTTAAAGGATTACTTCTTTTAACTGAGGGAACATTTTTTACAATTCTCGGGTATTTTCTTTATTCTTGTACTCTGAAAGGTTGTGGGGTTTTTGATTTCTTCCTTTGGTTAGATTTAAGCAGCAGTGCTCTAATGTTAAAGCTGACAAAGGAAAGATGCTTAGAAGGTAATTGAAATAGTTTTCTATCCAAGGTACCCTTGCACATATTTTCATAATTTGTCTAACTCCCCTGTTCTTCTGTGTTTCAATTTATAAAGGCTTTAGAGATAGCAACAAAAGCTTTTAAAATTTCATTTATTCCATTCCAGTATTTATGTTTATGGTTAATACTTCTGCATTCTTTCATCTTCTATATATAAAATATTTAATATTTCATTTAGTTGTGTATTTGATATTGAATTTTTTTCATACATATCAAATAGATCTGTCTATAAACCAGAGTTGCCAAAGATCAACATAGGTTCCTCTTGAATGGCTCTTTCTAAAGGTTTATCTCACTTCATGCAGTAAAAAGTTTTTGAACTTATTTGCACTAAATAGATCTTCATTTAGCACTAAAGGGCTTGTTTAATGAGGTTGTAGAAAGATGAACTTGCAGGCCTTAGGATACCTTTTACTTAGAGACATTAGAACCTGTAAAAAAATTAAACTTTTTTTTTTTTTCCTTAAGGTTAACTTTCAACTTCATTAGTCTAAGCTTCCAGTGTATTTCTTTAGCTCTGTTATTCATCTATGGACATTTTTCAATTCTTACAGTGATTATCTATCAGTCATAAGCACTCAACTTTCATTTATAGCTTTCTAAATATTCATTAAGTTATTTATATCCAAACCAATGATGTTATAATCTGAGTTGAATTAATTTAATTTCTTCATGTGTAGAACAACTCCTTAGAACTATAAGATACAACTGAGGTCACAGAGTTCCTTCTGTTGCTCTGTCATTACTGCTAAGCAAGGGGTTGCATTAATTGAAACAAATTACAAGTTCCATGAATTGTACAGCCTGTTTCATGTAGCAAGTAGACAATTAAAATATCTGTGATGAAAACAGCCTTAGGTAAATACAAACAAATTTGTTTTCCACATACTGTATTTCTACAAATCAGCTGTATTCACAGGTCTGCTGTGCTATATGAGAGAACATACACTCCCTCCTTCAGGGAGTCTTTGCTTGATTTATTTCTTGTTTTCTTGTTTCTCTAACCCTGTAATAAAAGTCATACAGAATGACAGAGTTGTCTACAGGTGCCCTTCAGGTGTGGAAACACATGATGACTCTGGTTACAGATATGGGATTGTGAACAAAAGAAAGGGATTCAAAAAAATGAGATTTCTATGAAAGACAGTTCTAAGAAATCACTGGGTTTCCACAGCACTGGGTACAAATATGTAGGAGTTAAAACTATTTTCTAAACTATATAAAGAAGATTGCAAGGCTTGGAGAGAGTTTTGTACCACACCCAATCTTTCTGTCTTTTCTGGATGTATTCTTTCAGAGACCCAAATCAAATGGCTACATAGGAAGCGAGGCTGCTGTAAAACGTGCTCACCTTCTTCAATAATTTTACAGTGGAAGGACAGAAAGTCCAGCACACTTCCACAGTCCAACTGTGTCTCAGCATGCAGGATGAAGTTAGAGCTGCTTTCAGTCTGTCTGAAGTACACCAATGCTGACCTGGTACCCAGACAGGATGCTGACCTCTGTCGAGCACACGCTGGGAAGACAGAAGTATTTGGTTCTAATTCTATGACTTTTCAGCAGTACATTAAAGGGTATTTTTACTTCTTTCAGCTTAAAGAGATTTTACAAAGTGCCTTTGTACAAGTGAAAGGCCCTTTGCATATTTAACTTTATAACTCACAGCTGCACAAACTACACAAAACAGCAAACCATACAGCCTCTGATTACTTATTAGATATGTTTAGATTGCTACCAACAAACAGGTCTGTTTCAATCTCATTTCTATTTTTTTTTCTTCTCTGACATTAAGATTTTACATTTGTTCTCTTCAGGGAGAAAATTAATAAGTAAGACCTAACCTTATTTTTTTCCCATAGCATTCCAGGATCAGATTAGAGATTAAAGAGAAGATAAATCCTGAAATACCTTGGAAATAAACTTTGATTAACTTTAAGTGCTGAGTTAAGATAGTATTTTAAGCACCATTCAGATAAAAAAGAATTATTTTGGAAGGCATGCCATCAGTCAACAGCTGTGTCTTAAGAGTATACAGAGCTCTTTAATCCATTAGAAAAACTTGTCATGCTTGGAATGAACAAGAGAATTTACTGATGCTACTGTTATGATTCCCCAGATTGGTGAAGATGTTAAAATATGCAGGGAATACAACTGCAAGGATTCTGTCTGGAAAAAAAATCCTTATCTATTATGATAACCTCAACTTATATTTGTTATGAATAGTAACATCTATGAAAACTCACCTGTCCCAAACTGAAGTAGAATAAGTCTAAGAATTTTTCATGTTCTGCCCTATAGGCTGTCAGAGTTATTTCCTGGCCGTCTCCATTATTCTGATAATTTTTGTAGTTCCAAAGTATGAGAATAGGGAGCATGGGGAATTTTGGGAAGATGTGGGACTAACAGATTGGGATTCAACAATTAAGTTCTTAAAAAGATTTGAAGTAAAGAACAGAATCACCTATTTCTCCTTTGTCATTCCTTATTTTACTGCTTCATTTGAATGGCTAGTCAATTTTTTTCTCAAATAAATGTTATTTCTGTATTTCTGTATTTATGATTGACTGATTTGATTGAAATAAGAAAGCTTCAGATGTTTTCTTGCTTGGACTGTAAATAATGCATGGGTACAAATATTCAGCAATGTCAATGAAGGTAGACCAAGGGTTAAAGAGTGGAATTTTTCTATTTGGATGGCAGGTTTTTTTTTGAAAGGCAACCTAACCGAGAAACACAAAAGGAGTGTCTAAGCACAGACAGACCTGAATTTATTCTGTTCATGCTCTGAACAAGCAGACAGCCTCATCCTGGCCAGAAGCAGCAGAGCTGCAGAGTGTTGTGTTTGGCTCCTGAGAGGTCAGGTTTATTAGTCCGGGCTCAGTGATGCTCCATCACAGCCACATGGTTTTTGGATGGGAGCTGGAGTAAGGCCAGACAGCTTGCAGGGTGGGCAGAATGAATTTGGGCTGGCTGCATCTGTCTGTATAGATGTGCCAGATGCTTTGAAAAGGGTGGGTTTTCCATGCTGGAACAGGAACTGCATGAGGAAATCATGGGTTGTTCGTTTCTGAGTTGAGGCGCAATACAGAGTTAAAAAGGATACCTGCCTTAAAAAACAAAAGGCCCATAAAACATGTGACTGTAAAACCTCTCCTCTTCTTAATTCAGTATTTGATAGTTGAGGTATTTTTCAAAATTCTTCCAATAACAGAAAATTGACTTTTAAATGTCACCGATTTTGAATGATGCAGAATACATTAAACAAGAGCAGCAAAATACTCTTTTGAGAAATAAAGAAGAAATAGAACAGCTCTGCTGCAGGAAATAACTCTGACAGACCTGATAGCAGAGGAGATGCTGAGGAAATCTCCCTGTCTGACGATCCAGGAGCCACTCTGGAAGTCACACTCCCACCCCCGAGCTGGGACCAAGGCCCCTCTGCAGCTCACCCCCCACACTCACACAGGCACACCAGGTCTTCTCCTTGACTGCCTCAAACTCAGGTTTCCCATAGCAGTGTCTCAGTTGTCACAATCCTTAGTTCAATCCTGGTACAATAAGAAAATAACAGCTCCAGCTGGTGCCCCCGAGGAAGCACCTCGAACAAAGGAACCCCATGGATGCCATACCCTCACAATCTAAGGCTGAAAGTTCTGCCCCTTCTGACTGTCAATTCATCTGGCTGGGTCACAAGTCCCCTTGCCTTTTGTTGTGGAAAATGTCATCAGTTCATGGTCTCTTGCCTGGGGCCCCGACACCCAGAGTCCCCTCTGCAGCAAAACACCTACCTGCACTAAATGTAATCCTCAACAGAGAAGGTGTGGCAAGACGTCAAACACCATAAGGAGGAGAGCAGACATTGCTCCTTTTTATTTAAAGTCAGTTGTCTCCTGTAGGAGAGTTAGATGGTTAGGAGCACAGGTGACTGGGGGATGGCCCGTTTAGGTTGGTGGGGTCCACCTGGATGTGAAGAAAAACAAGGGGTGCAGGCTCTCTGCTGCTGGATAACACAGCAGGGTAGCTGGCTATGGCTTGAACTCCACCTCAGCCCTGTCCTCCTCTCTCACACACAGAAACGTGCATCTGGAAACAGAGATCCCTCATTGCACACCCAGTGATGCACCACTAATTGGGATCTCATTTCACACACATGAGGATGGGAAAGAAAACTCATCTTTTGCTTCTAGAGATCAATCATGGCAAACAGCAAGAGGCAATCGGCTCTGCTTTTTGAGTAATGCCATTCCATTTACACCTGTTAGAAGAAAAATTAGTGCAGTCATAGATAAACCATACTGCTTCCAGAGACTGGCATGTCCCTATTACAAAGGAGAAGACACATGCTTTGATAAGAGCTGAATAATTCCATGTCAACATGTACAGAGGAACATGAAAACCCAGTGTGGGATCATGATTGCCTTCAATAGCAATGCCTAAAGAAAATATTGCTCAGATTTTCTTTTCTAGGGAACCACTCTTTTATTGCCAAAGGAGGGAAAAAAAAAAAAAAGTTCTGGAATGTATTCTTTTTATATTGTGAACAATTGAGAGCTTTGGTCTTTTTTTCTTAATTCAAGTGAATAAAGTCATTAATAATGAATGTTTATGAGACAGCACATGGAAAATAAGTCACAAAAGGAGTGCGTAAAGTTTGCATTTGAATTTCCTGTGTTTCATTAAAACGCTGTAAAATTAAAAAAACTAGCCCGACTGAAATCAGAATAGAAAAAAGGAAAGTCAAGATATTCTTGATTTTTGGCAATAGTCATTAGACCTCAGTACAGGCTAAATGTTTATTTTTCAAAAGTGGAGAAGTTAAAGTTACAATCAGTGAAGAATTTTAGCTAACCTAAAGTCAATGTTATGATACCTCATTTCAGAGACCCTGTGCTGAAATGAAAAGCCTTAAATAAGACAAGTACTGTAAATATGATGCAAACAATACAGATAATTTTCTGCCTTAAATGGCTTTGGGCAGCCAATTGTTCCATGACAAGCCCACAAAAGCATGATGTTGATAGCATAAGTCCATAACCAGGGATACAGAAAAAGATAAAGGAATTTAGATTCCATATCTGGAACATTTTTCTGGAGAGAGCTTTCTCCATGAACTGAGAGAGCTTTTCTCCCATTTAATAACATAAAAGTAGTACACTCAGCTCAGCCTGAATGGAGCTGAATTCTCAAGAATGTTCAGATCCCGTCACTGTACATTAATCTTGAGAAGGGAAATTTCTGTCAAAGCTGTGCTCCTCAACCAACAGAAGTTAAGTTAAGATTCATAGTTCTATACTAATGGCTAAGGATTGAGTCTGATAACCTGGGATGAGTGTGGTCTGCACAGGTTCTACCACCATTTTCCCCTTTTCTGCAAGCCTGGTAAATGCCATGCTGATAACAGAGATTATAAAGGCTGCTTCATTTTCACAGTCCTCTGTGCTGAGAGTCACAGAGCCTTTTACACCTGGTCTCTATACACTTGGTATAACATCACTTTTGAAAATGTTAACCTAAAAACAGAAAGCTATTTCTTATTTGAGTACTCACAGCCCAATTTATTAAAATTACTAAATATCTAATGTTAGCATTTCAATGCAATAGCCAGATTTTTAAATTTATATTAGCATTTATATTAGTTTAGGATTGTATTAACTTGTTTCTTTATTGAAGAAAAGTGTTATATAGATATAGATATATAACATTCTGGAGGTAATGTCAAAACTTTAAATTCATAAAATAATTAAAAAGCATAAAACATTATAATTTTTCACAGCTCAAAAGGCCTACATGGCTTCAAGTTTCTAGCTTCAGAAAATTTGGAGAGATTTTTTCCATTTTTTTTCCCAATTGCAGTTAAAATATAAAGTGAATAAGAAGTGGTAGTGAAATACTCCATTTTAGATAATTCTCTATTGCATATAGAGCATGGACATGCCTTAAATCAATTTCTGTAAACCAGTGTTATTGTAATAGATCAAGCATTTCCAATACTAAATCACTGTAATATATACAAACAACAACAAAAAAAATCTTTCACATTGCAAAGCAGTGAATTATAATGTCCTTAATCTTTTTTTGTCAGTGACAGCATTTTTCCATGATGAAGTTTTTTAGTTTAAAGCAGCTAAGGATTGTAATTTCCTGGAAAACTAAATCATTTTAGGAATGTTTAAGTGGAACAAAAAGCTGCCAGCTTTTATTTTCTTTTTTTTTTTTTTTTTTTTTTTTTTCTTTTTTTTTTTTTTTTTTTTTTCTGGTACAGTTCAGTTCATTCATTTATCTGTGAATAGCCAGGTGGGACAGATATGTCAGTCTCAGGCCATTTCTAATAGAAAATGGTTGAATATTCACTTGGTTAGATGATGTAGGTATATTATTTTGATAGAAGAGCAGTTATTTAATGTCATGGGTGATGAATGGCACAAGAAGATTTAGAAGGGAAATAATGGTGATAATTTGTCAAAGATGCTAAGAGATAGAGTGGTAGGGCAGGGGAGGTAGAATGATACACTATGTAGCTAGAATAATATGATATAGTGCTGGAGGGTTGGAGAATAACTTAGTAGGACAGGAAAAAAAATGAAAAAATAAATGAGCAAACATTGCTCTGTACTAAAGGACTGAGAAATATTTAGGAAAATATGAGTCCTTGGAATTCTTCTGATACAGCACAAATAAAGCCTAAGAATAAATATAATCCGAATTATGCAAATAGAAGGGGAAAATAAAATACACCAATGAGAAAGGTACATTTGAGAAAAGCAGAAAAAGGGATACTACTAATGTCCAGGGAGGGGAAAAACACAATACAAAATCATTTTGTGTCTCATTCTTCTGGGTTAAATCGTTCTGAGTAACTCAATTTACAAGCCTCACTACAGTAAGAGGGTAGACAAAATAAAGAGAGATAAGAGAAGAAGGGTATGTTTCTGGAGGGTTTAAAGCTATTTGTGGCTATTTCTAGCTTTTAAAAACCTCTTTTAAGACATTTATGACTAATCAGGACACCAGAGGTTTTTAAAATATAAGATGTATGGGGAAAATAGATCCTTGTATCAGAAAAACAAGAATAAAACACCTGAAAACTCAAGTTGTGCCAATTTTCCAATACAACGTGCAGGAAATTGAAAAGAATTAAATGCAAGGGGTGAGTGACACATAAAACAGTAGTTATATGGCAACAAGATAGGAAAAGAAAGACAAGTAGGAATTTTGAGCAGTTGGTAATGTTGCTAAGAGTCTCATTGTTACAGGAAACATTCCTGCGAATTTAAAATATACAAGATATAAAAGGAATGATGAAAACTTTTGTTGCTGTTATGAATAACCACTTACATGCAAATGAGAGGAAGTCTTTTTGAAAGCCAGAGTTGTCCTTCAAAACGGAGGTTCAGTTCATTCTAGTTTTTTGTTTGTTTGTTTGTTTTTAATTTTCATCAAAGAAAATAATTTCAAGAGTAATTTGAACCCAGAAAATCTCAGTTTCCCCAAGGCAGTGCAGCTTTCTTCCCTAGACCAGTTATGTGGTCTGATATAGGGAAAAGGTACAGTAAAGTCTCTGCAGTCTCAGAATTTTCTCATCTTTATAGGTGATTGTGTCCTTTATTGCCAAGAAACTCCATGCTTTCTCAGATACATGGACTGCTCACAGAGTTCTCAAACACAATACCCAGGTTGGCTTTTCTCTGTCCTCACAGTTCATGCACTGGGATAAAGCAAAGATTATTCCATTGCAGTTAATACACTTTCACCACCACAAAGTCGATAAGACAGAAAAGTCAGGTTTCTCTTTCCATGCTTCAACAACCAATGTTCACTGTGTTTTAGTGTCTTTTTTGTCTGAGTTCATGCTGATAACTGGAATTCTTTGTTTTTCAAGTGAGGGGCCAGGGATTAATGAATTGAAAGTGTTAGTGATGGTGAAATAAATTACGACAATATTCTTCTCCCCATTCTAGAATGATGAACCTGGAGGTGTATGTGCAATACAGATTCCTAAATCCATTCCTGCATAGCAATCTTTCCTGCATGTACTATTTAAGTATTCTTCCTTAGATACAGAAGTGACAACAGGTGTAATCAAGTGTAGGGAGTCATGTTGAGAGGGAGCCTTGCTGTGTCAGAGCAGAGGCTTCCTACTGAAGAACCAGCACATGCAAAGCTTAGCAAACAGCAGAATTTACTTGGCACCTATGCCCTACCAAAGCTGACATACCACCTTGTGTATGGGCACAGTGCCATCCTGACAGATGGGGACGAGTGCAAGCAGCCAAGAGACCATGTCTGAGCATGAAATATGTTTGTGGAGGGCAGGATTCCCAGCTAGAAATGTCAAAACAGCTGTTTGTCCTGAGTTTTGTGTGCCTACAGGTTAGATGGTCTACAGCTTTGCTAATTCATCACCAAGCTTGATTAATTTTGTAAGAGTTTCTGCTATAGCTGCTGGTCATCATGATTTCAGGCTAGTGCTGAATGCAAAGTAAAATCACTCCCTTCTTTTAGACTGCTCATGACAAGACTGAAAATAAAGTCACAAAAGGATGGAAGAGTTTTCCTAAAGATGAAACTCGTTCAGTGCCTTCTGCAGTTGCCTACGTTATTTTACTAAATATAGTCTTATAATATTTGATATTCATTCATATCAAATACAGCACCTTTAGTCTTCCATACTCAAACTCATTAAGAGCTGCAAGAGTTATTTAAAACCATTTGTTCACAAGATAACACGTCAAAGAGTAATCAGGGCAGAAAAATGGGAAAAACTGTAGATCTCTGAAATTATACTGTATCAACTTTTCTCTAACTGTAACAGTATCTACAACTTTCATTTTCATAAGAAGGAAATATATGATTTCCCACAAGGCAGTATAGCTTCAATAAATTATTGCTTTTCAAGTAAATCTTCTTTCATCACTTCTTAACCTTCATTTTCAGAACTGATTTCAGACATGAATCTACTATGACTACTACTAACAGAATTTCTATAATTCATTTTTATAACACCTCAGTCTCTATGACTACAGTGAATAGCTTCATAATGACAGTAAAGTGAGTCTTTTTTGTTTCAGATTGAGAAGACTGCCTTTCCATAAGCATTATTGTAATTCCTACTTTCTGTGATTTTTAGAGCTTCAAGTGCAATGTGCACTAATATTTTTCAATAATTTAAAAATATCTACTATTTCTACTGCCCAAAATCTGCAATACTTAAGTATTTACCAATATCAGGCTAACTAATGAATGCCATTATTATTTAAATTAAAAAAAAAAAAAAAAAAAAAAAAGAAAAAAGTTGTGCTTCAAAGATTTTTGCTATAAAACCTTGTAGAAATATTGACCTCAGATAAAAAGGTGCAATTTTTGAACACAGAGGACATTCTGCATTGTCATTTATGGAACAAGGTTAAGACTTTCATACCCCAACTTCTAAAAATGTGTACTCTAGCAAATGACCTGCCTTCATATTCTCTGTGAGGTGACATTTGCTCCCTTTGTAAAATCTTTCATGAGGAGTATGCTGACCTTGAGCAGCAACAGAGAAGTGTATTTCTCAATGGAGATGTAAACTGTGCTGACAACTCAGTCTACTGCCTGCACCAGTGCTACCAAGGGGACAATGTTTAGACCAGGGAATGAATGCATGGGGAACATTACAGTTTCTGAATGAAGAATGTTGGAGATGACAAACAGTAAAAGATCATGAAATTCAGATCTGTGTGGCTTAATCTGCTGCAACTACACCTCTGTGGCAATGTGCCACAGGAGACCCAAGCACCAGACTGTTTGAAATGGAGGCTGAGCAAGCAACCACACATTCTTATTCAGAAAATAAAAAGCTTAGTGGAGGGGAAAAAAATCAAGTTCATTCAAATCATAAAAGCTGTATGGGGATTAGAAATCACTTTGTTTTCTCTATCTCCTCACTTCAATGGAAAGCTTTGACTTCTGTCAATGCACTCTGCCAAGAATGTTCACAGCCACTGACATATATGCTGAGTATAGGGTTGATTTTTTAGTTTGATAATTGTGGCATACTTTTTAACTGGCATTTTGGTAACTGTTTTATATTGTAAAAGGATACCCTGCTTTCAGCTTGGCTTTAGCTTCTTCCCATACTCTGCTTGCCATCTTCCACTCCCCCTCCTGACAGCAGGACTTTTGTCTGCTATACACTGCAGAGCTCTGCAGCTCCCTCCTGCAACTACAGCTGTGTGCAGTGAACAGTTACACCAGTATAAAACCATTGAGACTGAAGAACTGGGTCTGTGTTTCACTCCCAGCAGTAATTCTGCAGTTCAACCTATACTTACCATCTTACCAACACTTCCAGACAGACACAGGGCCTCAGAAAAAAAAGGATATTGCTCACTCTGGAATTAAATACACAAGTCAAAGGAGGGTGGATAAAAGTAATTATGTATTATTTGGGAGTAAACATCTGTAAATGCAGTTATACGAGGAAGGCTAGGTAAGCTCTGAGTTTTGTTTGCTTGTTTTAACCAGAATGTACAGAATGGTTAAAGCAAAAGCCATCAGTGACCAAAAAGCAAAAAATGGCCTATCACTCAAGTTTATTACATGAAGAAAATGTTTAGTTGTTGGATTTTTTAAAATAAATGCAATAAAATACTAACCTATAGTTTTCAAAAAGTAAGGGTACTACTCAAAAGCCAAAGTCTGTCAAATCATGTATTCAGCCAAGTACAAATGAAGGCAAAATACATAGGCAAAAATAATTTGGCAGAAGACACGAAAAAGCCAGAGTGGGCTATGTCACCTTGCAAAGCTTTTTTAGAGCTGGTAGAGATCAGAGCAGAGACAAAACAGGTCCACAAGCATTGTAGGAGCAACTCTTCACAGCATCATGGCAGAGAGATGCAACAGAACGGAATGAAGTATCAACATAAAAATATTTAGGACACAAACTGATTTGAAGAAGAATCCAGACAGAACTTACTAAAAGGTTTCTATTAGCATTCAAGGAGTTTCCGACAATACAGTATAAACAGGCAAAGCTAATAGCTCACTCCAGTAATGTTTTCTCCTTTGCAGGAAATTGATGTGTAGACTAACAAGATGTATTGAATTTAAAATTGAATAAAATATTTCCTCATCCTATTACACACAACATTATCCAGTTTTGTCAAGCCCTTGATCACTTCAAAAGAATGAAGACATGTAACAGCAGAAAAGAAAATAACAAAAAAATATCTAAAAATAGTTCCTGGGGTTGAAGCTCTTTGTTGCTGTGTAAATAAGGCTTTTTTTCATTCCAAGCAAAGTGACCCGGGTTCTGCACTGGCCTGGACTTACCTTGCCCAGAGCTGGGCTAGACTGGCTCCAGCTCCTGCCTTGGGACCAAGCACCCATTGCCTGCCCTGCCTGAGCCAGATTTGTTCCAGTGTCTGTGAGAATGACCTGGCAAACCAGGGGGTGTCTGCCCAGCAAACAAGACCCTCTGGGAGCTGAGCCTGAGCAGGCTGCAGGGCCATACTCACACTCACCTGGGAGCAGCCAGAAGGCAGCAGGCTGGGGCAAGGAAACATGAAAATACACACAAGTGGGTCCTGGGACTAAAGAGGAAGATACCTCTACACTTAATGTCATTCTTCTCCTAGCAAAGACCTCCAGACAATGAGAGCCCATTAAAAATACACCACTACCTGCAATTTTTCTTGAGAAAACCAGAAGTTTTCACCTTAAGACCTAAAAGAGCACTGAAGGGATAAGTACAGAATCAGGGGAAAAGGTAAGTACTAGGAAATTTTAGGGTGTTGGAGTATGATAGCAATTTATACTGGTAAGACTTCTCTGTATTAGGGAATTCTCACTATTAGTCTGTTAAAACATTAATTGGATTAACAATAAATCCTTAGCTCCATAGATACAGTGAGCTCTCCTTTGTCCAGTACCAGGACTTGGAGTTCAACAAGAGTGCATAGGATAGAGATGAAAGAGACCAACTGCCTTAAGGTTTATGTCCATTAATAAGTTCTTCTCACTCTAAGATGAAAGAGAAACAGAATAAACTCGTTGTTCTAGGAAGTTATAGAATGACTAAAAGAAATAACTACATGTAACCTTGTTGACAACTGTATAGAAAAAACATGGGTATCTTTGCTTAATAATTGACTCACCAAAAAAAAAAAACCAAAAAAACCCCAAAAAAACCCAAACAAACAAACAAAAAAAAAAACAAAAAAACCCAAACTTGTCTCAACAAATAAATAGTTTCCCACTGCTAGAGTGGGAGAAATTCTTGGAATGACAGCCAATACTAAATATTTTTGTGTGGTGTATAGACAACATTTTTTTATAGCAGATACTATAGTATACAACACTCAGGAAAATTGCAAAGTGCAATAACAGGCTGTTCAAAACTCACAAAGAGAAATTTATGTATAATAGGTACTAACAAGCTATAAGTATTAGCTTATTATTATATACATCAAACAGAATGAAATTCTAGCCCTAGGTTGTTGAATTTTTATTTTTAAATATTTATATAAATAGACAAATTATCACAAAAATGGCCATGCAGTATTTATTGCCACTGCCAGAAAATAATGCCACTTCTTTGCAAACAAATGGTTGGAATATTAAATAAAGATGAGATATTGTGGTTATGGTATACCATATCATGGCATATACACATAGCACAACAGTAGTGGGACAAAATTCAGAGATAAGAGTCTGTAGATGTCATGAAAATGACAGAATTATGAGCCAAGACCAGCAGATTTACGGGTTTAGATGAAGTGCACATTGGTTTATTATTTTGTTTATGTGATAGACAAATATAAATAATTTCTCTTCTGTCTTAATGCCATTGTTGATTGTTAGTCTGCCCACTTATGGCTGGGAAAAGAGATATGGGAAATTTGTCTTTGAAGAATCTCTAGAGAGAACTTCCTGGACTGCTCTTTCCAGATCTGTGCCACATGAGAAGTCACCAGCAGTCAGAAAGCTGTGACTGACTCACTGGATCCTGATTCTTTTAGATTTAACTTGATGAAGGTAAGGCTCCTATTATCAGTCAAGTTAATTTTTGTAATAGCTCTCAGAGCAGCAATCTGAAGAAGCCACAGAGGACTCAATTCCTTGTTTGCCATTCCCTATCTCTCACTTCTTGGGGCAATGTCCATTGAGGAAAAAAAGATTTTCTACCAGGTACAATTCCCAGCCCAAAACTGTTTAGAAACCAAAACTGTAAAGACAGAAAGTCCATGAGAATGATGTGATGATTAATTAAAAGAAACTCACTAGCAAAGAGGGAAACAAAGGAGAAGAAAGAAGGCTTGGTCTCCAGTCTTCCTGCAATTTATACCCAGTTTAGAGTTTATGAACATGCATCCTCATTCTCTCCTTGCTTTGTTTACACTTTATGCAGGTCAGGGGAGAATGAAAATAGACATAGACTCTGCAGTCAGCTCCTTAGAGGAGTTAAGTGGAAAAATATCTTGTTCCTGACCAGAAAGGCTGAAGAATCTCACTTGTGAGCTAAGTACCAAACTGAACATCTTTGTTAAGCTATAGAATATCCTAAACATATGATAGACTTTTGTCAGCACGCCTTACAAAATTAATAATTAATAATTAATTATAAATTAATTTGAAACTTTTATAATTGTATTTCATATATCTAGCTTAAATCTACCCTTTTATAGTTCAAAACCATCACTTCTTGTCCTATTGCTACAGACCCTATTAAAAGACTGTCCTATCTTTCTTATAAGCCATGTTAAAGCAATACTGGCACAGGATATGCTGCACAACTAAGTATTTGATTTAGCAGAGCCTCCCTGAGTTTCTCATAAATATTGGTCTATGTGGGTTATTCTATCAAACTGATGAACAAAAATTTTGTAAGCAAAGTGTATTTAGTTAAAAATTCTCATTAAAATAAATAAATGTTTTGCTTACAGTAGAAATCCTTGTATTTGTTGACCTCACTTTTTAATTTTCATTAATTTATACAATGATTTTAATTAGAATGGTCCAAAAACAAAATACAGAGTATTTCTTATTTAGGATCCAAAATACAGTATTTTTGCCAGTACCAAATTATCTCTTTCTATGAAAATGACGCAAAGCCAAACAGATTCCATGAAAGAGCAAAAGTTTCTAGTTAGACAGACTCATATATATACACTTCTACAGCTGAGAAATATCAAAACATTTGCAATTCTTTTTTGAGAACATGCTTTACAATACTCAAGATATAAGGAGAATATATATTCTTATATAAAGATGAAAAGGGAAAAAACAAGCAGCATTTAAAACACAAAGAACAGATTGTCATTGATGACTAGAGATGTAAGACTGAGAGAGAAGTTCCAATCTACTGTAGAGACAAAGAGAAGGAAAAAACCTCCACCATCTTTAAAAGAGTATCCAAACTCATTTTCCCCACCTTCTGAAGCAGACAGGTGGTCCTGGTTAGTAACAAGAGGTGGCTCAGAACATGAGATTCAGTCACCACCATTGACAAGACAACAATTAATCAGTGAACTCTTTTCCCAGTGAATTAATTAAGGATCACAGCTATTGCTTTCTGCCTCCCTTACCTATACAGGGAGCTGCAAGAGCTGACTCAGTTCAGGCAAAATTACCACTAGGCTGTGAGAGCTTTGTGCATCTCTCAGGAGAAACAGAATATCTCTCCAGATTTTCTTATCACATGTCCCAGGATCTCATTTGAGGAGTCTCCAGTCCCAGATAGGGCATGAATGTGCTATCAAAATACAAAGATTAAATGCTCTATTTGCTGCTTCAGTAGTTTACAGCTTTCTCACACAGCAAACAAGACATCATGCTAAGCAATAGAGGTTACTCTGAAAGTTTATACAAATGACCAAGGATATATTTTTTTTAACCCAGAAATTCATAACGGTGCTGTTTCATTATATCCTGATATTTTATCAACAATTTAAAGATAGCTTCTGGCCTACACCATCCAGCTACATCAAATGACCAATAGAAAGCACAAAAACATCCTCAGACTGCCAAAACTACTGACTCTTTCACTGTGAATCCATCTTACTCACAGTAACAGGACTGTGTCTGAGGGGTATCAGAAACAGCTAGGTTTGCCTTCTTTGATTGGGTTGTTTTCATCTGTGATGAGTAAAAACACACTATCACCTAGAGAAGGCAGGAAATTTAAAAACCGTTGTAGGTATTTTGAGAGGAAAAATCTTTTTTCATAGGTCTTCTGTGTTTTATAGAGAGTGATTTGCTTAGAAATATTTCTTGCAGTGAAGTTTTACAGCCACAGCTTAGGCAATGCTTCTGTTGATAAATGGTTAAGAGCTATTTTTCCATAAATTAGTGAGAGAAAACCCATAAAATTTGTCATCAGGCTTCAAAAGTGTGCTATTTTCAAACAGTACAAATTGTGACTGGTTCAGCACCATATGGTATTTAATTTTCTGTGATGTATGCATGTGCACAAATTGCTTTTAGGTAACTGGGATGCTGTCAGTCTGAAGATAATTCTGCACACACTCTAACAGGTAGAAAGCAAAGGTCTCTGACAATATCTGAATCATTTCAAAAGATGGACTTTTTATTCATGCACCATTTAAGTAAACACGAAGAAATGTTATGAGCTGGGTTCCCAGGTAGATCTGAGATTTTATTTCTGAACCATGGCTCGATGCAAATGCTCAAAATAAATATATGTGGTTTTCAAAAGCATTTTTCTAGATTTTTGTTATATACAGCCTTCATGGAAACCTGATGATTTGCTTCCACTAAGTACAATGTCTATATTGTACCTTAACATAATAACATCACACAATGTAGACTAATTTAGAAAAATCTATGAAATATTTTTCTGCTTTAGGTATGATTATTCTGAAAATATTTGTGCTGTATTTCCTTTCTTTTGCTCTTTGAAAGTTTTGAGCAGTAAAACACAGTAGCAAAAACTGAAGCTGGGCTATGTAGGCATCACTGCCTTCTTTACAATTACACCCTCATGTACCACCTGAGGGCTGACTTGACCTGAGGGACAACATTTATGTGTGGATATAGGAACTGACTTCATTATTTCTATTTACTTTAAAACCCCCTTTCTGTTTACTTTATTCCTTAATAATGATTTGAGACTAGCCAGTTGAAGTGCTCTCTGAATCATGTTTTAGAGCTAACATTTTCCTTTCAGTTAATTTGTATTGGCATAGATATCCAGAAGTCATTACTGTGAGAAAATTACTCAGCTGACTTGAGAGGGAGGATCATGAATGACATGGAGCAATGTCAGCTGATTTGTGATTGCATCTTCCACCTACTTAACCCTCAATCACAAAATAAATTCCAGGAAAAGAATCAGAATTTGGTTAGAAAATAAAAAATTAGGCATGAATATTTGTGTGGTATAGTGACATAATGCAGAGGACACAAGAGCAGGGGAAAAAGTCTTACCAGATGACTGATAATAAGATGCTCTGCTTTGTACTTGAGACAGTCAGGAAGGAAGGGAACTTTGAAGTGAAGTATTGACACTCATATTTTAAGCTGAGAGCCAGACAAAGAAAAAAAGTTCTGAAGTAAGCTAACAAAACAAATCAAACTCCTTTCATAACATTCTTGCAGAGGGTGAAATAAGGATTCTGTTCTGATGTACACAGCACATGGAGATATAAAGAGAACTAAGGAAAAAATAATTTTTCAAAAGATGAATATATTTTTTAAAATTATATTCCCCATTTTATGGTGAAAGTTTTCATCTGGAATTCCTTGACAGGTTGAGGATTTAGGGGGGGTGCTATGCCTAAAGTTGAACTAACGTGGTTATACAGAGACAGAATTAATGTCAGCCACTCACCAGAATGAGGTGGTATTCACCCAAAAGTTCAAATGAATTCAATGATGAAATATATAAACTACTAAATCTAGGAAAGTAGCCTCTCACTTGAAGCTCAATACATGAATTCTGGCTCTTAGCATTTTAATTTAATAATCTTAAATTTTAAAAAGTAATTTTAAAAATCCTTTCATATTAAGCAAATCAGTAAAGAGAATTGGAAAGGATAAATTTACTGAATCTCTTTGTTAATACTCTGGTGAAAATGAAATCCAGAGACTTCTGTGAAGAGAATTTCTGCCCCTAAAGTCAATAATCACTGAGTCAGAAATGATTAAGTACATATAGCCTGTCTGGATTTCCAAAAGTTTTCACAATTATCATTACTGCAAAATCTTAAAGAAAACAATGAGCCATTGCATCAGTGCAGGGGGATTCTTTCATGGCTGAAGGTATGGCTGAGAGAACAGAAATGGAAGCAGGAGTGGAATGTTAATTCCTGTGGTGTGGGGAGATCAGTAGTTGGGTTCTGTACTATTCAGTATCTATCTTCATAAATAACCCAGTAATGATGCTTCTGATGATGCAAAGTAATTTAAGATACTAATGATGAAGGCAGACTGTGAAGGGTCTACTGAGTAACTGGATATTCTAAGAGCAGATAAAATACAGAGAAGGTAGGTGAAAATTGATACACACAGGGAAAAGCAGCATCAGATTCATACATAAAGTGAGGGGCTCTCAGCAGACCAATGTCACTCAGAAGCAATTTTGGGATATTGTAAGCCATTCTATAAAAGCTATCAGGTTAAATGTTGGATAAAATTACATATATGAATAAATAGGTAAATAAATAATATATGCAAAGTTCTTGTTATCCCAAATATTCTGTTAGGAAAGGGGGTAGCTCCTAATCCAGCAGATAAAACTGTAATCTTCCTGGCAAAGGATTCTGTGAATGTAAGTGATTTCCTGAGTTAAAAGGTTGACCAGAGAGTTTCTTGCAAGGGACATACATAGGAGATTACCAAGAGAAACTGCAAGAGTCTCAGGAATCCTCCACAGTAAAAAGTGAATGTGCATTAGGGACAAATTACCGTGTTTGTTTTCCTCTTACTCTTTCTCCGTGTCCCCTTTCTGGACACTTATTTATCTCACTAAATCTTTGGTGTGAATCAGAATGCAATAGTTATATGTTACTTTGTTTTATAACATATGAAGAAAAAAATAGAATAACAACACTGTAAAACAAAATCACATGGCACTCTATATAGCACATTTAGGAAGGAAAAAATCCCTCAGGTTTTCTCTATAAGTGACTGCTTATGCTTTGAAGACTTGCTTCTGTTTTAGGTGTAGCATGCAAAATAAATAATTTTGGAGGTCTCTTACACATTAACTTTTGTTAAGAAAATACACAACAGCAGATCTGAGAACTTAAGGGATGGATGGTGTTTTTAAGAGGTTCAAGTGACAGAGGACAATATCTCTTCTCTTAAAAACAGAGGTAACAGAAAATTCAAATGAGAAATAAAAAAATGCTCAGCAGAGAATGCAAGAGGCTAAAAATGTCCCGATTAAATGATCCTTTGTTTTAGATGAAGGCCTGTTTTAAATGATCATAGATCATCTTTAAAGAAAGTGTCTTAAATCCCTTGACAAAACAGCCCTTTCACTTAAAAATTACATTGCATCAACAAGAACATTGATTTAAAGGAACTAAACAGTAACATTCTCAGAGGTCACTGTGCAGAGGATTAAGTAAAACCTAATGTAGTTCATACTTTGCTCTGATGTTTATTACAAACATATAGTCAGCATTTTATTCTCTCAAATATATTGGGGACCAAAGGTTAATCTCAGAAAGAAATATCAGATTATATAGATCAATATCAAAGCAACAATAGAGGTATTGCTTTTTAAAAATTATCTTCTCTTGACATCATTCTTTTTTGTGATGGGTGCAAAAGAGGAAAATAAATGGAATATAGTATATCCTAAATACCATCCTTAAAAGCAGATTAATGGCGGTTTCATTTTCCAGATTTCAGAGATGGTGTCTTGGCTTTCATTTGCCTCTTGATTTTCCTTTTAGATTATTTTAAACCTACATAAATATGAGCAAAAATAAGTAAACCTACACAGTATGTTCATACATGTTTGTAAAATAACTTCCCATTGACAAAATTGATAATGTTCTTTAACAACATGCTGTATTTATCAAAGTCACAAAGCCTCAATACCCTAAAGTTTGTCACTAAAGCCTTTAAAACATTATCCAGGTAGTGAACAAGATTATATTCCAAAGAAAAAGTAACAAATTTCAAATTCACCAAAGACAATTTTAGACATAGACCTCCTAGGTTTGAATTTAAGGAATAACTCAGAATTACGAAAGTCACACCTCTTCCAATTCTGTTTAATTATATCTAATTACCAAAGGCATCTTGGACTAAGTGTGTCTGATGAAGCTATTGTGCTTTGAGTTTAATAGCTCTGCTTTAAATGCTATATCCTTGGTCACAATCTGGCTTCCTGATATATAAAGAGGACAGCACAACATGTTGTCAAAAGCAACCATAGCCCACACAAAGCAAAGATTTGTTGTTTTATTTGAAAACCTGTCAGTGTGTGAAAGTCAAGAGATAAATGAAGCATACCTAGAAAATATTCTTATCTTTATCTCAGAGAAATGCTGAGGATTGGAAACAAAAGAAGAAAAGATTTCCAAATCCATTTGAATGCATTCGGGAACGATAATGTGAAGAGGACCTCAAGTATCTCTCTTATTGCACACAGTGGGCAAGAAAGTCCTGAAAGTATTAATTCATTTTATTAGAAACCAGTTGAAAATGGTTTCTTTAAATCCTTATACTTAGGAATTGCTGTAGTCCAAGAAAAGTATTTGGTTTGATCAAAATCAAGTCCTTTTCTTATCTACACCTAGGAAAAGAACAGATAAGACATGTAAAAAAGCTGAAGGAGGGAAATAAGTGCTAGCTTCAGAAATACCAAGAATAGCATGCTCGTGTTTAGAGCTCCTGCTGAAAACAGCCTAACTAGAAAATAGTGAAAGAATTTCAATTAGAATTCACAAAAAAAAAAAAAAAAGTGTCATAAAAACATCACCAAGTCAAACATATGAGTTAACAGTTTCATCAAAATTAGGAAAAGAAAATGGCAGATAAGAAAATCTGTATTAACAAGCATTCACAAGAGAATATCAGGTTTATCTTGAGATAGCATCATCTTATCTGCACAATAGCTGATATACAGCACCAACAAGTTGATAAAAACATTTTCATTGAGAACAAGGACAGGTCCTGGCAAGTCAGAATCAATCAGATGAATTGAGCAATTTCAAACCTTATATAGCAGCTGCAAGATGATACATTTACCTCTTGCAATAAACTGAAATAGGGGATGTTTTAATAAAAGAGCAAAGAAACATTTGCAGATATTTTGAACAACATGATGAGGTGATGATGGCTGTACAGCCCCAGATGAACCGAGACACTGAGGAAAATTATGAGAAATACACAACAAGATATACTCAATTTATTTTGAAAAGATGCCACCCGTGACAAATCATTCAAACACATAGAACACCTATATTATTCAAGCCACTTAACGAACATATTAAAGCTGTAACTGACAGGAAAGCCCACAGAGAAATTTGTAGATCCTTGAGAATTTATTGTACAGTACTGTGCAAGAAAAACAGGTTTAACTGCTCATCTAATATAATTGGTTTGTGATACCACAGCTTTGCAACAGCCATGAAAGAAACAAAGTTTGCAGAAAATAAAGACAACACTCTGCCAATGTCCCTGTTGATAAAGTCTGATCATTTGTTGCCAATAATAATTACTTTCTATGGAAATCAGAAAAATCTTGAGATAAGTAGATGTGCTGCTCTAGTGTGACTCAGCATACAGAACAATTTCTGCATAAAATCTTCATGGTTTCTTTTGTCCAATTGCACAAAATAGCTGATGGTTTCTTCTTATTTTGACCGATTGGTTGCTGTTTGTTTGGTTTTGATTTTGTTTTGCTTTGACATATAACACCCATTTAAGGATTTTTTTCCACTTTCCAAAATTTTAGTCTCCTCCTGACATGTCAGTCCATTTGCCACACTGCTAAACAGAGTGTTCTGTCTTCAACACATGGCATCCCAAAATAGGAATTGAGTGATCTCCTTGTGAAAGCAGAAAAATGCTTGGCTTATTATTTTAGAACAAAAACATCCACCCTAATGAAATGACTGAAAGACTGTTCAGATGATACAACCTATGATTTGCAATATAGCTGCATCAGAGACTAGAAATATTCTAACTCTTTTAAACCTGAGAAATTAAAAAAGATGGGTAGAAAACACTGTCCTGCATGATCACTAGGTCATAGAAGATAGCTTTTGTCCTGTTATTTCCGTGACTCACTGACTCCAAAGAGCATATGATGGGTTAATGCATTTACAATAAAGACTGATAAAGAAATTATAATATGGAGAGACAGCACAGCAACAGTTTCTTTCATTCTGAAGATTAAACACATGTGGAAACTACATACACAATTAAAGGTTACAGCTGGAATGTAAAAGCTACACATCTACAAATTGGCAGCTGAGACTGGGACAAATTAGAAGAGTAAGAAGTACTCCAGAAGTGTTTGTGTCTGAGAAATGAGATGATTATGTGAGACTTGGGAAGAAACATTAGGAGCATCTGAGGAAAATCAAGAGTTAGATGTGCTCACCAGGCTTGTGTGGAGACCTGCTGGACATCAGCAGCTGTTTGGCTGTGCTATCTACCTTTGACTGACACAAAGAGCTGTTAATCATAATGCTGCCTTAATTAATATGATAAGCCACCCATGTCTCAGGCTAGATAGTGAAGACATTGGCAAGCTGCTTAACAGAAGGTTTTCTAGGAAGATAGAAAAGAAATCCAGTACATTGTCCTGTATTTTCTTTAAAAATAGCTACAAGAAATCACCAGAATACTATTGTTAGGAGAAAAGTCTTTCATGATTTAGGTGTTGAGTTTTCTGCGCTGTGGTACTGTTAAAAGTTATTACTCTCTGCCATATAATAGAAATCTATGGTCCAGAATTAAATAGTCTCTATGTCACCATGACTTCTTCACACAGTGAAGATATGACATTTGAAAGCAGACAGTCTCTCTTCCTTTTTTCTGTAACTGCTAGCAAGTCTATGGCAATAGGGAGATGCCACAATGTGCAAATAATAATTTTAAAAAACCCAACCAACCAACCACAGCTTCATCCTTCTTGAAGGATTTATTAGTTTATTTAATAACAGCAGCACAATCTAACCAACAGAACACAGAACTGTAATTCCATATGCATGGTCTATGCTATCTTCATTTGGGCTAAGGGGATGGGTTTCCATTAGTGACCACAAGCCAGTATTTTCAAAAGTATTTGCTGCCTTTTTCTCTAAGGCATAATTTGGGATATTTTACGGGCTTAATTAATGGGAAAAAAAAAAAAAAAAAGTTATATTTTCAAATACTTTGTAAGGAATTGAAAATACAAACTTTCCCCAGCCAGACAAAAATCGTATGTATCTACATGCATATATGGAGGTGGAAAAAGACAAGAGGATAGAAGATTAGAAAAAATAGATACTGTCTGGTATGGGGGAGAGGAGAGGAGAGGAGAGGAGAGGAGAGGAGAGGAGAGGAGAGGAGAGGAGAGGAGAGGAGAGGAGAGGAGAGGAGAGGAGAGGAGAGGAGAGGAGAGGAGGAGGAGAGGGAGAGGAGAGGGAGAGGGAGAGGAGAGGAGGAGAGGAGAGGAGAGGAGAGGAGAGGAGAGGGAGGGAGAGGAGAGGAGAGGAGAGGAGAGGAGAGGAGAGGAGAGAGGAGAGAGGGAGGAGAGGAGAGGAGAGGGAGAGAGAGAGGAGAGGAGAGGAGAGGAGAGGAGAGAGAGCAAGAATGGGACAGTGCTTCAGGGTCTGTTGCAAACAGTAAAGAAAAATATTTAGAGGTGGTTGAGAAGTAGAGGTGTCAGACAACTAAAGGTGTCTCCAGTAACATAATTTGAATATTAAGATAGAGTATCTGCGGGAAGTTAGGTAAGGAGATGTCAAGGAAGGGAGTGTGAAAGAGTTAAGGATAAAAGGAATTGCAGAGGATGGATCTATCTGTGAATTTCATGAACACAAGTTTGCCGCCTTTTTAAGCACCAAGTGCTCCACTCAGCCATACTTTGAGATCAAGTTCCTGTAAGAGTAGGTATTTAAGCCTGGTATGAGGGCATTATTTCACACAGGAAGAATTCAAGGTACTCCTGCAAAAAACAGGCAGCTCAATATTTGAGATATAGAGTGGTTCTGCAAGAAGATCTGTTTTCTTAGACTGATGGACTTGGAATACAAATATGAGTATGATGCTTCTTGTGAGACCTATATCTGGAAATTTACAGTAACCCTGAGGGGATGGCCCTGCTTCAAAATTCATGTGTGATGTCAGTGAAGAACTGGTGCATGGACTAGAGGAGCTGCTTACCCATATTTTCCTAGGAAACTGATCTGTGTAAAATTATCATAGATGAGTGTTTCATGAGACTTTCCATATCTGTTTCTGTTGGGAAGGCAGGTTGCCTCAGTGAGCTGAGCATTGAGTCATGAAGGTCACACAAGAAAATAGAGTGGAACAAACTGTTTAAGTTGGAAGAGTCCTACAACAGTCACAGACTCACAGAATCATAGAATGGTTTGTGTTGGAAGGGACTTTAAAGATCATCTAGTTCAAATCACCCTCCCATGGGCAGGGACACTTTCCATTAGACCAGGTTACTCAGAGCCTTGTCCAGCCTGGTCTTGAATGCTGCCAGGCATGGAGCATCCACAGCTTCTCTGGGCAACCTGTTCCAGTGCCTCGCCAGCCTCACACTAAAGAATTTCTAACATTTCATCTAAACATACCCTCTTCTGGTTGAAAGCCATTTCCTCTTGTCCTCTCACTACATGTCCTTTTAAAAAGTCTCTCCAGCTTTCTTGCAGCCCTGCTTTAAGTACTGGAATGTGCTGTAAGGTATCCCCAGACCCCTCTCTTCTCCAGGTGGAACAACCCAAACGCTCTCAGCCTGTTGTCATAGGAAAGATATTCCAGATCTCTGATCATATCCATGGCCTCCAGCAGTCCCATGTCCTCCTTAACTGCTTGAATCAATTCAGGACTGACCAAAATGTACAGAATGTTATTAAGCTAATTGTCCAAGTACCTCTCAAACACTGACAGGCTTTTTAGGAAGCCTGTTCCAGGGTTTGACTACCCTTTCAAAAAAAAAAAAAAAAAAAAAAAAAAAAATCTTCCTAATTCTCATCTGGCCCAGTTTTGAACCATTCCCATGTGTCTTCCTCTGGTGTCTGTAGAGAGCAAAGAGTTTGCTGCTCAGCCTCATTTTCTCCAGCTGCCAGCACTGCAGGGTAATTCCCCCTTTTGACCAATTAAATGTGCTGCATTTCATGTGCCCCAGCACAGGGTTTGCTGGGGGCACTCTGCTGGCTCCTGTTGAGCCTGCTGCCAGCCAACACCCCCAGACCCCTTTCTGTAGGGCTGCTCTCCCACCAGTTCTCTCCAAACCTATACTTGTGGCCAGCTTTACTCAGCCCAATGCCATCCTAGAAAATATTCCTGGCAGCAGTGAGACTCAAACCCATGTGCATAAAGATGGAACCTTAAATCCAGTAGCTTAGACCACTCTGCCATACTACCCTGCTGGCAATTCCATTTCAATCTCCAGAGACAATAGCCCCCAAACAAAACATTTTAAACCAAATTATCCTCATCCATTACTTAAATATAGTACAAAAAAGGGCCAATAAAGGTGTTAATACTTGTACATGTAGACACTCATATTGCTCTACACCACATATTTCTGGTTTGATCATTAGATGTCAGGAAAATCAGCTGGAAACTTCTACAAATATCTGCTTGCCTGTGAACCACTGATCCCTTCCCAAGAAAAGAAAAAATAATAGTATACTTTTTGTGAGGAATGACTTTGTCTTGACTTTTCATTCAACTTTATCTTTTTGGAGTGTAGTGAGACTGGGGCATGAAACATCTGTCCCTTTATACAAAGACATGAGGTTACATATGTGCCTTGACCTAGCAGAAAGTCAACTGCTACAGCTACAAGATGCTGTCCCCTGGAGCTGAATATTATCTACAGAAAAGAAAATTATCTAGGGGATTTTTTTCTTTTAGTGTTAACCTCTACAATTTTGCATAACCAGTAGACTCTGCTGATTATGTCCTCACATGTTTCTGCTAAATTTATTTGGCTTGTCTCA
This sequence comes from Muscicapa striata striata, assembly GCA_030060385.1. Lineage (NCBI taxonomy): Eukaryota > Metazoa > Chordata > Aves > Passeriformes > Muscicapidae > Muscicapa > Muscicapa striata. The sequence goes on from JAREIS010000170.1 coordinate 2,663,502, forward strand.
GCTTTTATCCGTGGATCTACTTACCCAAATTAGAGGATATATATGAAAATATTTCCCAGCCTTGTTGGTGCATTTATCGCTGTCAAAACAATGCTTTGAATTGAAGAAGTATTTCAGTAAGTTAATGAAAACTGTCAGCATTACACAAAGCAAGATAGAAAAGCAAATTAGAGGGAAAAGTTTGTTTTACTGGCACAGGTGATTAGGGCAGTCATGTAGTTTAATTTTGATTTCAGAGCCACAGCTTTGACCCAATGCCTGGGGTTTTCCACAGAAGCATTCAGTCTAGCTTTGATGACATTGAGATGAGGCATCTACTCATTTCTTCATGTTTTGCTTTACTGAATATTCACTCTAAAGGCAAAAAACAAAAAAAAAACAAACAAACAAAAAAAAAAACCAACAAAAACAAACACACAAACCAACAAAAACAAAATAAAACCTAAAAAAAAAAAATTGGTAAATATTTTCTGCCTGAATTCTTACATCTTTAGTACCTATATATTGTTAGCTGCTATATTAAACACTTCTTTAATATCTTCTACTTTTACCCTGTGAAGGCAGTTAGAAACTATGATCAAATAACCCCTCAGCCCTCTTTTTGATGAGATAAGAACATTGATCTCTAAAAGATCTATGTAAAGAGTAAAAGTGGAGGGGGAGAGAGCAATGATCATTTTACTTGCATGCTTCTGTAATTACTGATGCCACGGGAAAGATATTTATTATAACAGTATGTCTGGAACTCTACAAAATGTAGAGAAGTATGTGCTCTCAAAATTTACTTGGATCATCTCAAGGTTTTTCTAAGACTGTATTTATCTTGCATTGCCCTGACTGTCAATACATCATTGCTTTTACATTCTTAGAGAAACAAGAATGAAGACACTCTGAAATGACATTAGAATGAATTCCAGCTGGGATTTCTTCCAATGCTGTTCAGCATAAGTAATTGAAACTGAATATTGTATTTTTATATACTGTGTAGCATTTCTTCCAAGGGGCAACTTTCTATTCACTTATGATTGTGTAGGTTATAAATGGTATTCTGCATTTCTTCTATCAAAATACTAAGCCAGTGATATTTAATCATAAAGAAATATATCCTTGGGCAATGAATACAGTCAGAAATTACTAGGTGAATTTAACCAAGAAAAGAATGATCCCATATTGATGTAGTGCATAAATTTTTGAGTATGGGACAATGGCCCCCATTTATTAACATTTTATATCCATATTGAAATGCCTGACCTTGCTTCAGCAGTTTTATGACTAGCAAGATCTCTGGAAGTTCAATTTTTCCCTCTAGAAAAAGAAGGCAGCTGTGTCAATGGGAATAAATACAACTCAGATGTAATTTTTTTCTGTTTTTCTTCAGATGTAGCAAAAATTTTAATATCTCTATAGCATAACAATTCTGATAATAAAAAGACCAACTGCTATAAAAGTGAGGAGAGGAAATACTTTGAAATAGATACCCTACTATATACCAGTGAGACACTGAAAGTAATTCTTTAGTCATGTGAATACCTAAAGTATAGGTAAAGATTACCTACTATTCATGTTTCAGATGAATATCAGAATAGCTGGGCAGGCATTCAGCAAAACCTTTGGACAATGAGTGGTATGCAAATGAATCTCAGAAATCTAGATTTGGGAAACAAATTCAAGAAAAACAAGGTTCACATCCTTAAGATCTTGAAATGTTCAATTTTTGAGGCAGTAATTTGTTAGTATCAACTCTCATGACCTTTCATCAATTTTAAATTGGATTTACAGATAAGTAACTATGAGAGCAAGAGTAAGAATTTCCAGAAATCTATTTCCAGGGAGGTGCTGGGTACATCAGGGCTGGAAGTGAGGCCAGGGCTCTGCTGGACTGGACCCTGATCCTAGAGCAGGGTAACCTCTGTTCTAGGGGATATCTAAGCACTGCTGGAAGAGAGTCTCACCTGCTCTTTGCCAACTTACACAACATTCATGTCAGAGCCTTCCTGTCCTGCCTATGATGTATCTAGAGCACTGATGCCTAGTTTAGCATGCTAGGAATTGCTCTCCCAGAAGTGGGTGCCTGATTTATGAAGCATCATGATTCCCACAGGTCTTGAAAACCACAAGGGCACCTTGAAAAAAAAACCAGCGTGAATAAATTTAAACTAAACAAAAGGTAACAGTGTAAAAAAAAATAAATTAAATAGTCCCAATATTACACAGTAAGGAAAATAAAATAAATTTCATGTTTTATCTGAAAATCCAAAAGAACTCCTATTCACCAGTGAAAAAGAGGTGTACTTTTACACAGAAAGTTAATTTAGCATCACCACCTGACAGATGGACTCCCCAGCAGGTACTTAGTCTTCCTTTTTCTCTCCTGTTTCACAGACCCACACAGTTTTAAAAGAAGTCTGAGAAGTGAGATGAGTCTTCTTTCAGGATGAAGCAGAGAGGCACTTTCCAGACAATCAAGTATAGAGGCAACTTTGTAAGTCAAGCGATGACAGAATAATCAATGGGATTTTTTTAAGTGATCTGTGCTACAAAATAAAGGGAGAAACTGTTTTTTGTTCTGCACATTGAAAATATGTCTGAAAGGATTAAGAAGTGTGCACTCCAAGTTTTATCACACTGTTCCTTTGGTCTTGTTCCTTCCAATTACTTCTTTCTTTAAATAGAAAAAGAGATTGAAACTCTTAAAGATTCCTTAAAGCAGCTGTTTGATACACAAATCTAAGACACTTATTAGTTCTGAGACTGCCAGTAAGAGTCATAATCTGTTGACTGTAGATAGCCAGAAAAAAAAAAAAATTGGTTGACGTGGTTGTCAAAGGTTAGAATTCAAGTGTGCACGTAGGGCAAATGCAGTAGTCTAGGACAAGTACATAAAATGTCATTGTATAGGGAGAGGGAAGAAAAGACATGATTCACAAGAAGGACTGGAACTGCCTGAAAATGTCTCTTCCAGAAGCTACCATCTGGGAATTGGCATTTGACTGATCTGGAACGAATAATACCAGACATAGTCTTCACTGAAGGAAAAGCTAGATAAACTGAGATAAAGCTAGATAAACTCCTTAGCATGAAAAACAGGTGTGATAGAAGCCTACACAATCACGAGCAGCAGCATTCAATAGGTGAAAAAAGTTCCTACTTGATAAAGCAAACAAAGTGGTAGTTTCAAAAAAAGCAAGAGGAGTCACTTCTTCACATTATGATGATGATTAAGTAACGGAATTCTTCTCCACATGATGCATGATTACCAAAAGATCACATGGCTTCAGAAACTTTTTTAGATATATTTTTAGAAGAATGATAATTCAAGATTATTAAACCCAAAGATGTTATCTTCAATATGTGAAACTTTGAATCACAAAAAATTATGCTTAAGAAAGTATCTACAAATACTTATATTTCTATATGCATAGAATCATAAAATGGTTTGAGTTGTAAGGGACCTTTAAAGATCATCTAGTATAATCACCCTGCAATAAGCAGAGCCATTTTCAACTAAATCAGGGTTCTCAGTGTCCTATTCACCTTGGCCTTCAGTGTTTCCCAGGATGGTGCACATACCTCCTTCTGGGTTACCTGTTCCAGTGTATTAACACCCTCATTATAACGAACTTCTTTTGTATATTTCTTTTATAAATATATATACTTTGAAAAAATCATTATCCATTGTCATAATGAAAGCAAGCCCTATGAAAAAGTTTGTCCCCATCTTTCCTAAAAGTCCCCCTTAAGTACTGAAATGTTACAATAAGGTTTTCCTGAGGCCTTCTTTTCTGCAGGCTGAGCAATCTCAACTCTCAAAGCCTGTCCTCATATGACATGCATTACATCCCTCTGACCATTTTTTGGCCCTCCTCTGGACCTGCTGTATCAGATCCATGTCTTTCTAGACATTAATTTTGGCTGCTGGCAGTGATAGTAGAAATATTTACTTGCTGGAAGTCTAAATTGTTCTTGGTTTGCTGTATATACCATAGAGGATGTGAAATGTTAACAGGGATGGAAGATCATACTAGGTTTGCCTAACAGGTCTACACACATAGTGTTTATCCCAAAATTTAATTAAAATGGTACAACTGAAAACATCTAATACAGACAAAAGGTTTCAAGAGCTGGATGCTTCTTGAAAAAATGACAATCCAATTCAGCAGACTTTCTATATGGAATTCAGCTCTCACTTGGTAGCTTATTCTCTGAGGACATAGCTAAACATTACAAAGTTAGTCTTGAAACACTGCCATGAGAGCAAGGTTTAAATAGGGCTAACTATGCATTTGCTCACAAAAAATTCCTTATCATGCAGATGCCATCTGCAGAGATACTAACATGGACTGATCTCAGCATGCTTATTTTGGTGCCAATGTTCTTCCTAAGTTGACCCACTGAATTGCATTGGCAGAAGGCCTGGACAAAGTAAGAGTTTATCCTGTGAACAAAAGCATATTGAGGATATTAATGACATTATTTTGAAAGGAAATGGCAATATGGTAGAATTAAATTGTGATATAAGTTGTACTCTTGATCAGAAATAAGATAATCTTCAGTTGCTTTTGTGTTTCAAATACAGTATGAGTAAAAATTACTGGAAACCTGAGAAATAGAAGTTACACTAATGAATAAAAATATTCTAAATAAACCTAACCACTTGAAAGTTTATCTGGTTGAAGATCTTTTTTCTAGACAGCATCCTATAAATTGAATTTCAAAGATTGTTTAAACAATGGCAGAAAGAAGCTTGTATTGAAGGAGGAATGCTCTCTAAACCCCATAAGAGTATTACCATTAGTATACTCTTTTAGTCCAAAGATCAGCCTGGGCCAGTAGTCCCCAGATTTTAACCGTGAGTAGCAGGGGATCCTTGGGAGAAGAGAATAGGGCAGGCATATGTGAAAATTACATTAGTCATTCCATGTTGTTCTTCTAGTCTTCAATCCTTTGCTGTTCTCGAGCCAGAACTTTTTTCTTTTAAAAATAGAAAGATATAGATATATAACTTATATAAGATATAAGATATAAGATATAAGATATAAGATATAAGATATAAGATATAATTTAACACTATTTTGTATGTTAAAATAGGAAATAAAATCTACCTACTTTTACATAAAGAATGAGGATCAATTACTATTTTACGCATAAATTAAAGCCATGAAGAATAATTTGGAAAAAAAAAAATTCTGAGACTAGAACAAAAATATTATGTATCAGACTCTTTTTTTTAAATATAAAAGGGACTGAAAATAAAATATGTAATATTAGTCAATGAAATGATTTCTCATACATGTTCAGTTTCTGGGATAATCAAAGAAAAAAGTGTATAAATGCTTCAAGAATGCCATTATGTCTGCCTGTTCCCACAAACCCAAAAGGATCAAATCTTTTTATTACAATATTGCAGAAGGTGAAATGAGAAAGATGAACTGTGGTTACAACATAACATTCCACAGACTTCAAACAACTGGTTCACCAGTTTATATGAGGAGTAGTGTTACAAAAATGTCAGAATATATGGTGTGCAATTGTTATTACTGTCTGGCAGCCTTATATCAAAAGAATAGAAGTTAATCTAAATAATTGGTGTCAGAATATTAAAAAAAATCCTAATCCCAACAAAAAGACATAGGCTTCTATACGCAAAGATTGTTTGAAAAAAAGTAAAAACCAGAGAAATAAATGTTAAAGAAGTTTTAATTTTGCCTTCCTGACATGAAGCATTTACTTTAAAGAAGACTTACCTGAAGTCCATCTGTACACAGGAGTCTAGCTTACAAGTTAAATAGGAAGATGTTTCAAAATATAATTTAGAATATTTCTCTCAGTTGAAAAGGATGGAGAATGATCTTCCCATGGCAGAAGAGGCAGTGGAAAAAAGAAATGATGCTCATGAAGTAGTGTACAGAGTTTTGACATCATTAAAAAAATTAGAACGATGGGGAAAATGGGAAAATATTTCAAGGAAATGTTCTTCATATAAATTTAGGAGCTTTACATTAAATCAGATGATAAGGAGACAGACTGACTCCTTCTGTTAAATCCTAACTCAAATTCTGAAAGATGAGACAGAGAGCAGGTTTGTATCGCTGAGAAAGAAGGGTGTGAAAAGGAGCACTACACCAAAACAGCAGAGCTTATGATGAAATAAACTGATCTAGGGTTATTAAGTGAAAATGATTAACTAGCATGCACACAAGGCAGCTTCCATATATAGCAAGGAAACAGGTAAATGAAATTAAAGTGCAGAGATGTGAATCAAAACACCCAGAGCATGAAGTCAGCACTCATATTTGAAACATGCAAGGCTGAAAGGAACTCAAGCTGCACAATCTTATCCATGGCATGTGTCAAGCTGTGACCTGCTGCACAGGTTTCAGCATATGACCATATTTGCTCCTAGGAGGATGAGCTCTGAGAAAAGATGGGTTGGATTGTAGAAAATTATTGCAGTTTTGATTGAATAAAGTGCTGGAAAGAGGACACAATAGAAACAACAGCATACAATTGCCACTTCTTCTCACTGTTATATCTAATTCTGCATAACTAATGAAAAAGCTTAACTGAAGTATTTAGGAAATAATTTCCTGCATGCATATTTTTAAGGGGAGAAGGCATATATTACACTTTCAGAGGAAGCCACAAATATTTGGAAATTCTGAAAAATTATTCTCTCCATATTTATACTTACATCTTAAAAATTATCAAAAAATAATGAAATACTCAACAAAATTAAATCAGTTAAACAGGTTTTGCAATTTGTGAGCTGCAGAAGAAATGGTTTCATTTAACTTATTTCAGGTAAAATACTTATTCCCCATCTTATACCAAATTTATTCTAATAGCCACATTCAGTCCAGTTCTGATCCAATCCCAAAATTAGTTTGTATCTTTCATTATCAGAACAGCATACAAAATGCAACTATTGCCTTGAACATAAGCTCACCCCTACAATTATCAGACTCATTAGAAGTCCTCCAAATCAAGTCTCCCTACCATTTCTTCACCAGGTTTTATAAATCTTTTTAATTTACCAGTTTCAAAATCCTTAGTGCCTTGAGTTCTGAATGGTTTGTAATTCTCTCAAGTCCTCCTAGCTTCTGGAATCTATTTCCTTCTAGATTTCTGGCAAACATTTCCTTGCAAGCAAGATTCTTTTTCACAAGGTTTTAATTTTCCAGAGTAACATCTTTCGAACTATAAAAATATATGGAAAGATAACTGTATTTCTTTCAGACTGCTCCTAAATGAATACATGGGTTTGTTTTTTGGTGTTTTGTTTGGGTTTTTGTGGGTTTTTTTTTGGTTTGGTTTTTGGTTTTTTTTTTTTGTTTTGTTTTTTTGAGACTCTCAATTACTTTCCTTAAACATTTGTTTCCTTATTCTGTAGGGTGATTGGTTCTCAGAGCTCACATGTAAAATGTGTCTGAATGATCTGGAACACAGAGACAACTCTAATTTCACCAAATAGATATGTTTCTTCAAAAACCTTACAAATGGAACCCCTTCAAAATATTATTTACTACCATTCAATCCTACCTATGATTCATTGTTTGAAGTCTGAAACACATTTTCTTTCCCAAAAATAGCAAGACAGTTGGGGAAAAAGCTGCCACAGATGTCCCTTGCTTCCTGATTATTTTGTACTGTTTAATGCCATTGTGCAAATTTGTAAGAAATCCATTAAAACATAGTTAAATCTCTCAATTCCAAAATTTAGTTCACTTCCCCAAATTTCTTTGGCATATCAATATCATAGATTTTGTCCTGTGTTCCACATGTGAAAGGTTAATAACTCTTTTAGATATTTTATAATAAACTGGATTTTTTTTTTCCCCTTTCCATCTGGAAAGTACATAATAAATTCTTCCAGAGGTTAAAAAGCCCTTGAAACTGAAGCACAAGGAGAACACAGAACACTGAGGCAGTGAAGATCTCAATGGGATATAGAACACTACACTATGCAAATCCCTATGCCTTGATTTAAATAAGATATTAGCATATTAGTTTGGCATGAGTATATAAATCAAAGAAAACTGACCCTTAACTTTATCTATTATCCTTGAATACTACAGAAACAAAACAGATGCCCTTGCAATTCCCTTTCCCAATTCCCACACACACTTTACAAAAAGATAGAATTTTGTAAAGCAGTTAAATTTAAGACCATTCAGAGCTCAGCTACCTGGGGCTAAGCTCTGTCAGATTTCAGAATTAAGCTCATTAAGTTGCTTGTAAAAGCCCTTTTCTCCTCTAGTAGGATGGTGGTGATAAATGGTTCTGTCTGAGGAACTGCAAGTGCCATTGATGGACAGCCTGCTTCAAATGAGTTGAAGTTCTCTCTTTCTTTCCTTACCCTCCTGCCTGCTGGGGACAATGGTGTTACAATGAAATGCCCTCTTGTATGAACTCCTAGAAAGTGACCTTGCTTATTTTTTCCTTTCATTTTTATGTAGAGTCAGATTAAAATTAAGAATCAACTTCCACAAAATGAGAAGGATACATATGAAAGCATAGAAAAGATTACGTCCAAAAAACTAGTTTCACGTTGTTTATCTGAGCAAGAAATTTTCCTTTAATATCAAGTCAGAAAAATGCATATCCTCCATTCTGGACGCAGGAAGTTAAACATTTTTTGGTAATTTTCACAGCATCTCCAAATGAATGTGCATATATATACATTTTACCCTTGAATGCTATTTGTATGTCAGGGTACCAACTATGTTTGTACAATATATTTATTTGGACAGGAAAATCTACTTTACTTTCAAAGTCATACTACTACTTGTCTGAGGAGAAATTTTGAATATGCTTTCTGAAATAAAAATGCTCTTTTTACAGAAGAAGTATTGTTTTATGAAATTTTATAAGACAAAAATGTGCAAAACAAAAATTACCCTGTCTTTTTTCCAGTACTGGAAATTGACAAAGGGCTGTTGGTGATGTATTAAGCAAACTATGAAACAGATTCACAGAACATGATTCTAATAATGTATCTGTAGGGGAAGGAAAAAAAAAAAAAAAAAAAAGCAGCTTATTTTTTGGATTCCAATATAAAATTATAACAATGGATGAAGGCAGATGGGACAGTGAAATATTTGAAGATTCCAACTACCATCTGTCCATAATTTATTACCCATCTGATTCTAGGTTATTATTGTTTTCCTGCCACCATTAAACACTTGTTATTTATCTTGTTACACCACTTTGGCATTTAACATTGAGACCTTCACAGATTTGAGTGCTGTTATCTCCAGTGACCTATAATTTATGTAAGTCCTTTTGGTGTCCTTACTGCTATTCACTAGGCATCTAAAAGCGAATATTTCTCTCAGTTTAGATTTCTGATTAATTAATTTTTGCCTTCTATATCCCTGCATTGCAGCCTTAGGTTATGAGTTTAAAGTAATAATTCTCCGTTGCATGTATTTTATGAAGTTACATTTTGCAAACTTCTGAGAGAGTCCAATTTCCATGCTACATTTAATAGCTGGTCCCTTAGAAATTAATCCCTTTCTATTTGTGATTTATTTTTTCTTCTTCTGCTTAGTGACAAAAATGGATTTTCCCACCCGATCTGCTGTGACCTGGCTGCCTTTCCCGCAGTATTCAGTGCAAATGACATGACTCCATCTGCTATTTTTTATTCCCTTGTGGAGTTTAACTCTGAAGATTACGATGCAAGTTGGAATGTCATACCTCTGGGTGGCAAAACTGCATCAGCTCTAAATAGAGACTGGTAGCACTGGCAAAGTTTAAGTACAAACTTAAACACTGCCCATACTTGTGCAGATATGAAATTCCTCACCCAGACCCTAGACACAGTGTGTCCACATATCACCCAAAAGCTAGCTATGCTTCATTACTATTTTCAGTATCTCTGTAAGCTTTGTTTTCACATTCCTGAACCTTTGCAACTAATTATGAATTCAAAGTAACACATGCAGTAAAGGTGAACCACAAATCCTATAAAATTAATCTCTTTTTCTTATGATCAGCCTTCCTTATGTTTCCATAGCTATAATAAGAGCCATAACTAAAGATGTGGATTTAAGTACTTCTGCTACCTGAGGAAGTATTTTACTTTTCAAATTCAGTTTCATCCTTATTTGAGATAAATACTAAGGTACTGACTCCTCTAAGAGAATGGTGTGCTCAGGAAAATTAACAAACTTTGAAATATTTTGTTTATATTTTAAAATGAGCTCAGGATACCACTACAAGTTGGACATCCTCCCAGGTTTCCAGTCTCAAAAATTTATCATAGAGAATGATTAATTTAATTTCCCATGGGTCACTACAGTTATTTCAATAGGATAATACCACAATGGTGGAGACTTCTTTGTAACCTCCAAGCCTCATTTTCTTTCAAGTCTAACAAGTTTCTTGTTCCATTTTATAAACTAACACTTCTGTCTGTCAGCACAGACGTTTTTTCTTCAAGCTTTCCACTCCTTCTCTCTCGTTTTCATTTCCATAGATCATTGCCACTCCTGACCTTCCTGTCCTCCTCTCCAACAAGGAAAACTATCTCATTCTGTACCAACTTCAAACATCTAAACTAGGAACATTTCTGACCTCACTGTGCTAACAATGTGCTAATTTCTGATTCAGTATGCTAACATTTTTGGAACGCTGAATAGTAAAAGAATATAGTTGTATTTGTAGACTATGGGTCTTCAGACTTGATTTCTTATCTACATTTTGCAAAAGTGAATTCTTTCCCCCAGAATTTTCTTTCTTCATTTTATGGAAATAAATCTAGCTCTAGTCAGGACCTGAGCATCAAACTACAAAACATAAAGAAAACTTCAAAATACGTTTATCCATTAACTATCAAAGTACTGACTTCAGCAGCCACTGGCTAGCACCCCCAAGATTCGTTTATTATTGTAAGGTAGGAAGTTTGTTCTAAACAATTTAAAATCTCTTGGAGCTGGTAGGTAAAATGAGAGTTCCCAGACCACCATACAAATTAATTTTTTAGCTAAAAATGTGGTCCTTGTCTGCTAGTAAGGTTAGGACATTTGGCAGATAGGACTTCAAAAGCTACAGAGACAGGAAAAGGTAAGAAAAGTAACAGTGATAGAAATGTTACAGCATTTTGTTGTGGATCTCCATGCTCCTTAATCCTTTTTCCAAGAATAGCATAATTTTAATCCAATAAAAAATATGTTTATACACCTAGGAACAACTTCTAACTACACGAGCCTAAACAACTTATGAAATTTTGATTCTTTTCTAACATATTACTTGTATATATGTGGCATTTCTATCCTCTTACAGTGTGTAGAAAGCACACCAAGATCAAGTGATGTCAATGCAATAATGTATTGCAGTGACAATATGATGGCAGCTGAAGGAAGCATTTATGGACTACTGAGCTAAAGGCTGAAATATCATGAGCATTTTTCGCTGTTCATCACAGAATCATGGAATCATTGAACTGGTTTGAGTTGGAAGGGACCTGAAAGATCACATAGTTACAAACTCCTGCCATGGGCATAGACATTTCCACTAGAGAAGGCTGCTCAAAGCCCCATCCATCCTGACCTTGAACAGTTCCAGGGTAGGGCAACTACAGCTTCTCTGGGAAATCTGTTCCAATGTGTCCTGGTTTCAGCCAGGGTGGAGTTACTTTCTTCTCAGTAGCTGTTACAGTGCTGTGTTTTGGATTCAGAATGAGAATGGTGTTGCTAACACACTGATGGTTTGGTTTTCTGCTAAGTGGTATTTATCCTAAGTCAAAGACACTTTTCCTTCTATCATGCTCTGTCGGTGAGGAGGTGTACAAAAGAAACTGGGTGGGAGCACAGCTGGGACAGGTGACCCGAAGTGACCAAAGGGATATTCCATGCCATAAAATGCCACGTCCAGTATATAAACTGGGGGCAGTCACCCAGAAGGGGAGGCTGACCTGGGGTCAGAAAGGGGGTCTGGCATCAGGGAGCAATTGCATTGTGCATCATACTTTTTCCCACACAGAGGATCAACTGCACCACCTAGCTTGGTGTCATCCACAAACCTACTAAGGGTGAACTCAATCCCACTCACTCTCTCACGTAGAAATCTTTTCTTTGATCTCCTTTTTTGCCTCATATTTTAATTTCTCCTTCCTCATTCTAACCTGTCTGTTACAGTCTGGATTTCTTTTAAAATGTTGAGGTTATTTTAGGACATCCATCCTTGGGGATGCTCAAGAATATCTCCCGATGGAGGTTTTCAACTATAGCATTCACTGTACTAAATCCTGATGATTTGCAAGACTACAAGTTGATTGTCCTATTTTAGGAAGTAGGTAACTATGGGAATCCAAATGCTATTTTTTTTTTTGATGATATAAATAAAAATTGTATCATTTTAGCCAAGCATTATGGAGCTATCTCATTTAACTCTTTTTCTGTCATGCAATTTTTGAGCTACATTCAACCATCATTCAGGTTGATTCAACATTAATTCAGCAGCATAGCCCCATTTTACTCATCCCTGAAGTTTCCTTGGTTAGGACCTACTCAACTAGTAAAGAATCTGACAGCAAAAGGGTTACACTCTCCAGTCCTTTGCCCAAGCTGCTTCAGTTTAGATTTTTCTGTAATGAAAAAATACATTCTTTTTGTGGCACTTTAACTGATGGTATTTATTAGTGTGCTTCTACTTTATGCTACTCTGTGCAGTTGGGGAATACTTTATATTAATAACAATTACAATAATACAGAACTGTGTAGTGTGCTTGGAGATCCGTATTATGTATTCACTGGGAAACAAATTGTGGTCAGGATGGAGTCTCCCCTTAGAAAGCTCTTGAGCAAATGGTGAAAAATGCTGCATTCTGGAAATAAATACAAAGCAGGTGGATGGGGCAGCAGGAAGCCATATTGAGGAGAAATGGGCAGCTTCAGTCTCTCATTGCATATTCATCAACTCCACCTGTTTATGTAAATGACAGGCAGATATTAATAAACGAATGGAAAGACTGACTTCCTCTTAAAACAAATATGCTGTTTTGAGGTTGTATATAAAAATTCCAATTGTTACTGGTAAAGATCCCACATATACTACAAAACATTTATTTTGAAGAAGTGTGACTGCATTGTCAAGGTAAACACTAAGCTATGGAAATAGTACTCTGCTGAAGCCTAGTTAAAGATCCTGTTGCTTTTTACTCTTGGCCACATTTCTCCCTTCCTTTTGCCAGGGGCAATCTGTGCTGAAATTTAGTAGGGGTGATGATATTTAACTTGTTACCACTAGTGATCTGACTGCCTTTCAAGCCTTTCCTAATCTGCATATTCACTGCATGAGTTGCATCCTTCCTGGCACAAACTTTTAGAACAGCTGAAGCACTGGCTTCCTGAGTGCTGGTATCTCAGATTAGATTTAACTGTGCTCTGTTTACATTTAGAGCTAAGCTTTATCATTAGTCAATTAAACCAGCAGACACGGATTAGAACTCTGTATATATGTCAATTTATCCACACAGTACAGACATTTTGTTTCTCAGCTGGAGATGGTTTGTTCCATTACTCACCTGAGACACCTGCTTTGCCAGTTAATCAGACAGTCATTTTGTATTAGTTTTTAAGCCACAGACAGTACTTTAAACTTTAGTTAATCCAAGCTGTTTGCTCAGAAATTTTTCTAGTAACAGATCCTAGAGTTTTCTTGGAGATTTATCCCACATCTAATTAAGATATTTTATGATTCATTTCTCAAGGCTGAAACATAAACAGCTCTACATCAAAGATACCTTCTGGGGGAAAGTGAGGCCAAATTCCACTTACTCAGCTGAAAGAAAGACTTACTAGTAACTCTATCTGGCAGAGAAATAAAATGGGCTTAATTCTCTCAGAGTCTGGAATCAAGTGTTTCTGTTGTTTGGAAGCATGTTATTAATCACATTAAATCAGTAATATTTTAAAATAAAAGTCTGTAAGTCATCTTAAAAACCCTCAAATGAAACCACAAATAAAAGGACAGACAACAGCAAATTTTTCTTTTAAGATTGGTCTTCTAGCTAAGATTTACTTCAGTGTGTAGTAAGGCATTAAACCACAACTTGAATTCAGTTCTAATCCCATCCCAGCCTTACATGACCCATTCCAAGTAAATTGTACCACCCAGCCTCTTGCCCCATAAATGAATTACATGACTGAGGAAGTAAGATCAGTCTGCACAACTGGGCAATTTCTTAGGTATTTGAGAAGGAATTCAAGCCTACACCATCAGAAGAGGGAAGAGTTAATACTAGAAGAAGTAAAACACATTTATTCTACCCCCACAGGCAGGTGCACTCAAAGATAGACAAAGTTCTTGTAAAAACTTGCTATTCTCTAAAAGAGGAAAGCATGAGTTTTTTTCTTAAATGTCATTAAAGTTCCAGGGGAGTCCTTGAATTAAGTATATCTTTTGTCTTTTAGAGGAACTCTATTGATTATTCTGATAAAAGTAGTTAATAAGCACTGTGGGTGGGATTCCTTTTGATATAAATTTCTACAATAACTTCTTTCTAGTTAGGGCTAGTGCTATGACACTTTCACAGAAACTGTATGTAAAGTCAGCAGAAATCTTGTCTGAACCTCATGATTAAGATCAAACCTTAGATATCTCCTTCTCTTGAAGAATAGTATCTAAAACTACTCATCAATTTGTTTTTACCAGTCTGGAAATTAGATATTGTATCATAATCATAATGTGCTGCTATCAATCATTATTTAAATGAAGCTGGGTCTTTTTTTTTTTCTCTGAAGTCTGCTTCTATTCCTTAGAACAATATTATATATCACATTAACAGAGCACTTTTTCTCAGTGAACATGTCAAAGTCATGTGCATACCTAATATATAGAATATTCAATTAAATGAACATAGCCACCTTTTGAAAGTAAGGAAAGGTTTAGGAGGCATACCCCATTCTTAATAACATTTGAGATGTGAAGCTAAGAAGAATACCCTGTTGAATGGGAAGTATAAGAAAATTTACAGCATTCAATTGTGTTACAAGTCAGTAAAATTCTTGGGATTATGAAAAATTATGAGAATTTCCTACCAATGCAAATGATAGACCTCTCTCAACTCGCTTTCAAAAATAAAATACCTTAGAATTATTATTATTATGGCTATTGTTATTATTATTATTGAAAATATCATCCCAAGCATTGTGTTTTGGTTTTCTAATATGGGAAGAAAAAGTGTCAAATCTGATAAATTACAAGGTAACTCTCCATTTCAATCTCTGCTTGATGGTCTTAAGTCTAAAACATTAGAAATGTCAGTGTTTCTACCTGGACATGCAAAGCTAAGTATATTCATGTTTTCTTCAATGATTCTGAAAGGCTTTCACAAAACTTCATTTTCTGGCAAATAGAGAAATAGAAAAGTTGCACACAGACTGGGTCAGTTCGGAAGGGATGACAGTGGTCATCTGGTCCAGCCTCCCTGCTCAAGCATCCTAGAGCACATTACACAGGATTGCATCCAGACATTTCCTGAATAATTCCTGTGAGGGAGACTTCACATCCTCTCTGGGCAACCTGTTCCAGTACTCAGTGAACAGTAAAGTCCTAAAAAAGTTCTTCCTCATGTTCTGGTGCATCTTCCTGTACATCAGTTTCTGTCCATTGCTTCTTGCACTATTCCTTGGCACCACCAAGATCTTGGCTCCATTCTCTTGGCAGCTTCCTTTCAGATACTTACAGATTTTGATGGGGTCACCTCTCAGTCATCACTTCTTGACAGCGAACTGATCCAACTCTCTCAGCCTCTCCTCACAAGAGATGTTCTCCAGTCTCTGAATCATCTTTGTTGTCCTCAGCTGGCCTTTCTCCAGGAGTTCCATATCCCCCATTTTGAGGGGCCCAGAATTAGATGCAGCACTCCAGATGTGGACTCACTAGGGCACAGTAGAGGGGGAGGATCACCTCCTGCATTCACTGGCATCAGGATTGCATTCTGTCAGAGCAAAGCAACTCTTTGCCAGTATTAATGACCTGAGAAGTTTAACCCTTCTGATCTCACATAAATTGTGGGGTTTCTCTCCTCTCTCTCTGGTCCCTCTGGGCAGGCAGCTTAAGCATATCTTTGTTAGCCATGCAAACCAGACACATCTGCCAAGACCATGCATACTCATGTAACTTTGCTTACAGCAAGAAAAGGAATTCTGGACATTGACAATTTTGATCTTTCAGAGATCATCTTTCAAAAACAGTCCAAGGCATTGTCAAATCAACTACCTTCTGTAACCTGCAATGTATTTATATTACTTATATTACTAGAAGTCACTTTTTCATATGGAAGTATTTCTATACTCTCAAGACTAATCTACTACTTACCTCTTTGTGTAGAGGATGTTACATTCCCTTTTTAAGGGGCTTATCTCAGGCTATATTATGTCACATCTCTTTATTAGATGGCACCAAATACTTCAGTTTTACAAAATTTGGTTTTCTTAAAGCTCCAAAGGAGAATGAAGAGTTGTTTTTGTTGGTTTTTTTCCTGGTTGGTTTTGTGTTTTGTTTTCTAGTACTCAGGAAACAGATTTTCAGTTGATTTTTTTTTTTTTTAATCATCTCCTCCCCCTATTTTTAACTTTCTGGAGGATATTCCTCTGGTTGCAGTTGATTTTTTTACTAGACCCTCTCAAAAACATTCACCTAATTTGATTTGTACTTGCCAGTCTCACATTGAACAGAGATACGTAAAGCATTTCTCATTTGTTTTTTTTCCATACCTATAAAATCTTTATTTTGTATTGTTATTGATGTAATTTAAGTTCTGAGTCAGCTTTAAATTAAAATATTTTAAACTTGGAAGGAGATGGAAAAGGAAAAAATATCACCCTTTCATACTTAATTTACTTTTTTAACATATGTAGCAAACTCTACGTAGAATCCAAGTTCAATATTTCAGCGAGCACCATAATGAGACTTTCTGTCCAAATGGAGTCATAATATTTTGTTCTTTTCATTTCTGGCTCAGTAAACCTGATAATAAATAAGTAATTTTGAAAAGCAGAAAATAGCGTTTGGATTGAATGAGCTTTTTAAAGTCTTTTTTCTGTCATGACTAACTATACTTTTCCAACATGGCTCTTTTCCTAACATAACTTGTGAAAAACTATTTTATATGTTTTATTATTGAAAAGGAGATATTCATATTGGTTTCAAAGAAAGTAGAGAGAAAACTTTATGATTAAAAAAACTCATTTTCAAATCTTGAACTTGTATAAGTAAGTGATTGTGCCAAAAGCTATTCTTTAATATTCTCCCTGGCCATAAATCTCAGCAACTTTTGATGTAGACCAATGAAGCAATGAGATAAAGATTTTATGAAAATCACTGATACTATTTGTACAGAAAATAACAAACTTTCAAGTTTTTCTCTTTCAACACACAAAAAAAAGAAGAGTTTACCATTATCATTTTTATTTAGACAGACAGTTAGCAATCTAAAGCAGATGGTAATTGATAAATTGATCTATGGAAGGATCTAGATGGGGAAAGCAGGTGGTTTAGCTTTGCTTGCTTGGCTTTGGGGTTCTTCTAGAGCCCAAGCTGCCAAATGTGACAATGTGATACCCACATTCAGATTTCCCAGAGTCAATTCAGCCTTCATCTGAGTCTGCTTGTACTTCCCATCTGGCCTTGCAGCAGGCTACATCCAAGCCACTGCAGGAAAGTCATCACAGCCTCTCCAAGAGGGAACCAGAAATTTCTTATTGCACCCACAAAGCAGACTGATGACTAAGGTTCAATAAACACTTCATGGATACAGGAGCTGCGTTAGCAGCCAAAACTAGCCATGAATACATTCCTTTGGATAAGTGATGTGCAAATTTGACTAACCTGGCCTGGAGCACCTCCTTTGAGCTGTGTGCAGAGCATGACAAGCAGGGAATGGCTGATAAAAGCAATCTTACAGAAACTTATAATAGGACATCTGTCTTCATTCAGCTCAGGATTAGGTAGAAATTTCACATGAATGTCAAAAAAACCCTGAAATAATTCATAAACTGAATGTTTCTATAGATGGCCAGAATACCCATAATTATAGAGAAAACAGAAAGAATAAGAAAGAATTATAAGCAAAACCTTTATATTCATAGACTCAATATTGCTACAATCCAAATATCTGGCAACCTGACCCCGTCCCCCTCTCATCCCTAGTAGGGAGTTCATTTGCCTCTCTCCTCTTTCACTGAGGCAACTCATACATGTCACAGAAGATTAAATTATGCCAGGCTGCATAGTTCAACATCTGAGCATCAAAGAATCAGTACTGTACAACCACAAGCACAGATGTTTCTGGAATGGACTCTAGAGATTATATAAAACATCTGATTGTTAAAAGAACCCCCTACAGCCCCAGAATTAAAAATAAATGAAAAATAGGACTCTGACTTTTCTGATGAATTATTAAACTTTAAAAGAAAAAAACACAAACCTTTCCTTAAACCTGCAGTTTTCTACAAATCTCTTATTTTCAGGGCCATGAAAATTATCTATTGTTACATCCAGAGTTTATGTCTGCTGATTTTTATTTAAGATCAAGTGGGAGAAAAAGTGGACATTATGCCATGAGTAACAGATTGCAGGAGTTTTTCCAGCTCTTATCTACCACTGACAATGTGTTGGTGGTTTTTGATTGTCACATCAGTAACAGTGATCTTAACAGAAGAACAGGTATTATTCATTTTAATTAATCTTTTGATTTTCTGTCTATTTTTCTCGTGAACCCATCACTTGCTCCTAAGGTGCCTACTTACAGCATATGATCAATAAAACGTACTTCTATTTTGGGAAGAGGCAGATAAGTCCATTTACTAACCCCACCTGTGTTTATTTCTCTGGAATCATCTGAGCAACCTGTGGCCATCTACTAGGAAGGTAAGAGTTCCCCTGGATATTGAATCAAATTGAAAAAGAAAATGTGTGAAAAACTGGAATTTTAAGGCTACAGAGGGAGCTTACAACACTATGTTGTAACCACTGTGGTGGTTTACCACCATCTGGGATTTAAACTCCAAGTAAACCACTCTTCTTCCCTCCACCCCACTCTGGTGAGAGAGTGCAAAGGCAGAGACTATAGGTTGAGACAACAATTTTCTGAAAGCCAACAGCAATGGAATAAGAAACTCACAGCAATAGCAAAAAGATTAATAACAAAAGAACACAAAAGAGGAGGCGCTTTACACACAAAAGGTGTTCACCACTTCAGCTTAGTTCTGCACAGCTGCTGAGACAAACACGAGCTCACAGGTGCTCCTGTGGCCAGCGTTTCCCATCCCTAAGCTCCAGACAATGAAAAACAGTGATGGACGAAGCCCCAGAGAGCTGGATCACCCAGGGCTGGATTGCATGGCACTGCTGCTTTGGACTCTCTGCTTGGCTGGGGTCACACTTGGCTCTTCTCACCTTGGTTTGCCGCTGTGTTTTCTTCTGAAGGTGCATCCTGGACCTGCATCCTGGATGGATTTTTGCATCTCAGAGCCACATCTCGGAGGAATGGGAAGGGCTGGGTGGCAGCAGTGGAGGAACAGAGGCTGCAGTGCTGGTCCTGGGACTGCACAGTGCTACCACAGTTACCTTTCCTGATCAAGAGGGTGAATAAAATGCTGCATTTCTGGGGTTATGGTCCTTTGTTCTTCCCTCCAAAATCATGGCCCCCAGCAATGAGGTAAGTGGCATAGAACAGCAATCTGGCCATGCCCACATGGCTCTCAGCTCCACCCCCAGGGAGCAAACCTATAACAGCGTCTGAATGTGGTTTACTGAATATGTAAGACTTGTTCTTGTCCCAGTGTTACCAGTCTCATACCAAAAGGCTAGAAAAACAGTATTTATGTATAATATTTATATATAATTATATGACCACTCGTCTACTACTGGGCCTCTCATACAGTTCCTACACAAAGCCCTTGACATTAGAGATAAGCAATACTGCTCAGGTAGAATAGGATGTGGCTAATCCAAAGTCATTAAATAATTTTGACACTGCAACTCTCCAGAGTATGACTAACACAAAATAATTTAGATTTCTCCTGGTTAAGTATACAGGCCATGCAACAATTAGGAAGGAATGACCTGAAACTACATTTAGCCTTTCTCTTTCCGACCTGCCATCAGTGTTAAAATGAAGTAATAAAAAGTCAAGAGTGGAGTTCATTTGTGCTCAACCACTAGGCAGAGTATATCAGCTGCTTTTCTGCAGTGAGCTGCCTGGTTGGAAGTAGAAGCTAAGGGAAGACTGCTAATTTTTTTTTTTTTTTTTTTTAAATAGAAATATGGAACAGAGCATTAACCCAATTTCTTGTTTTAAGGATACTCACTGGATTCACTCTGGATCTATATTTCCACTCTCTCCTTTCTCTTAAAGTGCAAAACTGATCATTTCAAATCAAGGGTTTAGATTCAATACATTAATTAATTACTGTATTTGCCTAAGGCTTTTGCAGTAGTTATTAACTTCACTCAAGTTTAAAAACATTTTTGGTTTGCATTTCCTTTGGTGACTTAGCTCTTTTTTGAAAAGTAGGTTCCTACCAAGAAAAACTGCTTTGTATTGCCCAGTCACATGCCTAATCCTTGCTCAGGAACATTACATGAGGATCAAAGTGAGACAGCAGAAAGAGAACAAGTCAGAGAAAAGACCTGCATATTCTAACTACAAGGGGTTGGTCAATAAAACTTCCTTCTAAGCAGCTGGGACACTATTATAGATTGTTTTGTTTAAGAGACATAACTGTAAGCATTTTAACGGGAGCTGCAACATATAGAAGTAGAAAGGTGTTTGGGCAATCATATTCATAAGTCTGAGACCTGGCTTTTTGGCCCCTTGATACTGCTGTTTAGTTGGCTTCCTCTCTGCCTTCTGTTATTAAATTAGCTAAGAGATGAAAATCTACTTTTCATGATCCTTTATCTTCTTTCTATCTCCTCATGCATTGCAGGAAAAGTGGATTTTATTTAGGAGTAATGGGCTTTGCCCCCACCAGACATTTATATCCTTTGCCTCTGAGTTTTAATTCACTCCTACAGAAGCATTAGAGCTGCTGCTGCCTGCAGGCATATTTAGCTTCATTTTCACCAGTGTGCTAACTCTTGAATCCCTGTAGTCCTTCTTCCCCTCATTATTCTGTGTTTCTCTTCTGCAGCTGGTTTCAAAACTGCTGGGTTATGCATAACGATATATGAGGCCTTCCTCCTGGAAAACTAGGTCACTGGGATGTAAAATGAGTCTCTTCTACTCTCATGAAAATGACACATGTTGAAAAATACAGCACAGCTTCCTTAAAACATTTGTTTATGGTAAATAGGATGGAATCCTGCATTTTTATTAGTACTGCTCTTGTCCTGTATCCCAGGCACACTTCCTTATCCCTAACTCTTATTTGTGTGTAGCAGAATCTGCACAACTGCAAAACAGTATTTTGGTATCAGCTACAACATTTCTTTAGTTGTAATTTTTGGTTAATGGGAAATGTAGCAGGTAAGGAAATTCTGGTCAGCCCAATTACTATTGAGGTGAGACTTCAAGAAAAAGTGGTCTCTGCAGGCTTTATCTGGCTGCATGTTAACAAATATGTATATATATATGTATGTATGTGTGTGCATGCAAGTATGTGTATATATATACCTCTCTCTCTCTAAATATATATATGTATACACACACACACATATGCTGAGAAGTTGCTGGAACTGAGAATTTGTCACTTGCTTCAGACTGTCACCATGATAACAGAGGACCCTAAGACTAAAGAAAAATCTTATTCAAAGTAAGTATTTGTGTCCTTTTGTGTCTATTAGCTTATAATTCACACTGTAGAATCATCCCATGCTGACTCCATCCAATGCTCCAGGGCAGCAGTCAGCTTGTATCCTACTGAAGAGTTTCTGAGGTAGTTAGAAACACTGGCACTGCAGATTTCAGTCTGGCTCAGCACTGCAAAACCTTTAAGCACAAAAAGTCTCAGAAACATCATTTCCTTGCATTTTAAGATCATTTTAGTTTGTAAACCATGTGTTAAATCTGATAGCATACCATGAACAATGAAGAAAGAATGGCTAGAAAACTAATGAAAGGCACATCTAGAAAACCTACTGTTCTTGGAATGCAATTCACACTGATGTATATTTACAACGGTTTTACCTCTTTCTTGTACTTTTTAGAATAGATGATCTTTTAATCAATAGCAAGACTATCCAGTGACAGAATTATTTCTGCTCTAAATTCCCATCTGATTATTGCATGGGTCAGAATTTCTTCACTTACCAACATATATACTAGCACATAACTCTCTCTGTGCATATTGAGGGGGCTTTTCCTGTAAAGCTCATTAAATCATGTAACTTGAGAAGCAAAATAACTGCTTCAATTCCTCTGCTCTTCAATAAGAGAAAGCAAATCCTACCTTTCTTTCACATTATTCAGCTTACAAGAAAAACCTATTAATAGGTAAAAATGCAGTCATTTTTAAAAGATATACAGTTGTATGGTCAATTGTTTGTGTCAGTGGCTGTTTTAGAAGAAATTCCAAGGAACATCATAATATTCAGTTCTGAAGTAACCTAACAAAAAGAGATTTTAACTTCATAAATCTAGGATTTATTTGTGGCTCATAGAGGAAAAGACAAATTATTCCAGAATTTTAAAAGAATTAGTGGCAATAGGACATTGTACTTTCTTTTAATTTGGCAAAGCTTTTATTGATAGGTCTTGCTCCAGAATTTGCTTCTACTATTATCATAATCAAAGCTCTTCTCTCTACTCTGTGGTTGAATGATGAAACGTTTTATCTTTCCTTCTGCTCCAGCGTGGGGTTGTTTTCTTCTTAAGCATTTGACTAATATAAAAGAAGTTGTCTCTTAACGAGAGGTTTTATGAAAGTGCATATTGTTTCTCCATAACCTCTAAGCTTTAGATACTGTACGTTTAGTAAAAGAAAATGGAAATACTATTGATAAAGATAAATTTAAGCTGTGTTTACAGCTGAGCATGTAGTCATCTTCATTCACAATGCTTTTGACTTATCTACTTGAACTTTGCAAGAAATTAGCTATAATGTTACTTGAAGAATTGTGGGGTTGATTTGTCATCATCTCAAATTTCCACTGCAAGTTGGATGAACAGGAATGGTGCTCTAATTGATGCCTGTCACTCTGAGTAAATGGTCTACGTACCAGGAGTCATCAGCTGAAGGGTTATTCTGTTGTCATGCTGTTATTCTTCCTAAAATAGTTGAATGGGAAAACCAAAAAGAATTAGCATTATCTATAAAGTTTTAGTAAAATTGCAAAGGTTTGAGCTAATTTTCCAGTGACTAATAAGAGTTTCTCCTTCCCTCTGAAATAGTATGAGAGGACTGATAGACACTTCTGGTTAAGATGTGATCTAAATGTGCAGTGACATCAGTGTCTAAGGGGTCTAGTTTCAGTGATTTCTCACTTGCTGGAAATTCTGACTTTGCTAAAAGAATAAAAAATTCTTAAGTGGTCTGAAACTTCATGGGAAAGGTTGTGTTAAGCGACATGGGAGATTTTGACTTACATTACCACTCTTGTCAGCATAAAATGAAATGTGGAATATTGCATCTGTCATGTCACTGAATCCTGTGCTCTAAGCATAAGGGTGTATATTTTTTTTTTTTTTTTGACTTAGTGGAAAATCTCATGGGAAAATCTATGCAGTGAGATTTAATTTTCACTTAAATGTTTTTTTAAAATCTTGCTTTTATTCCAGTTTGTAATTTAAAAAATGTCAAAGTCTTAAATGTTACTACAAGACAGAACTGTGAGCTTCTGCAAAGCTCAAATCTGGCATATTCTGTTTAAATTATTTGTAGTGGATGGCTTGTTTGGCAATAATAATCCAGAATTGTTATGGAACCAATATCTTTATCTGCAGATATCTCCCAATAATGAGCCACATTTAGACCCTTAACTGTATACCAGTCTCCTGAGAAGTGACAGTCCAGGATTTATAAAACATTCATAATATAAAGTTATACATATGCTTATTAGAGAAAATGTGATTTAAAACTAAATGTTATCTTTTTCAACTAAGCATGTTGATAAAAGTATAAACCTAGTTTAGCTTTGTATTTGGAAACATCCTTTAGTACTCTGTTGACTGACAGGTACAGTGACACATTGGACCTTGCTTGTTTCTCACTGCATTCAACTGGATGTGAGGAGGCTTAGCCAGGTTGAAAAAGTAAAATAGTTATAATCCATTCAACTGTAGTATTTAATTGTTTGGGTTTAATGTCCTAATTGAATCTGATTCATACGGTAAACAGGATATAATATAGAAACAGGAAAAAATGGGATAAATGTCAAATAAATGAATGAGATAAATAGTATTATTGCTCAGGGTAGATGCATTCAAAACATTTTCTTGGTAAACCAGACCTCTCTACAGAGGGTGCACCATCTGGGAAAGTAGGAGGAAAAACTCTTAGAGTGGAGTTGAGTCCTGAAAGGAATAGGGGTTCAGACTTCCAAAGTATTGCAAAGAAATACCCTTGTGGAAGTCCCAGAGAAAACGGGAGAGTGACTCATCACCTGAGGGCCACACTGGAGAACATTGTTCTGAAAATATATGTGAGAGAAAGAGCTATGCTGATTTATAAATGTTGTATTTCTATTTGGTCTCCTTGAATTTCCTGTTATTTTACAATACTAAATGTTTTAGTTTATGTTCTGATGAAATCTAATCTAATTTAAAGACTCTGCCTGAAGAGTCAATTCCATCATAAGTATTTCTGTCTTTTATTGCATGCTGGAGCCCAGATTCACATTCCCATTTTGTAGATGAGACTGTCCTTTATTGTGGATTAATAACAGTGTATCTAAGAAAGAGAAAGGAAGAAATCATCATTCTCCTTCCTTGTAATCACTTATTATCTTCATGCCTTGGGCAGTTATTAAAATCATTATATAATAAGTGTCATCATTTACACTACCATTATATTTCTGAAGTAGTTAATGATTGTTCACTTAAATTGTTTTAACTGTTCTTAAGTAACTAACTTGAGTTACCTGAAAAAGAGTATTCTGGAAGCAGCCATTCATGGCTGCATGTTTAAAAATCTTACAGAAACCTAATCATCAGATATCACCATGAATTTTTTTTTCCTTTTTTTTTTTATTTTTTTTTAATTTTTTTTTTTTTTTAAGATACAGGAACTTTTCTACTAAAAAGTTACCGTTCCTTTTAAAATGATTTAATTATGACAGTGAAGCAGAATAGAGCAAGAAACAGAAGGGATACTATACAAAAATCAAAAATAATACCACAAAAATTCTGTAAAGGGACTCACATCACAGTATGTTCAATACTTACGTACAGGTACAAATGAATTAGAAGGGTTTGAGTGAGTCACAGTTTGAAAGTTCAGTATCTAAAGAATTAATATCAATTATCCATTTTCAGTGCCACATTTCAGGTTTTGATGCTGGAATATTGTAGCTCACACTAAATGATAATGCAATGGAATGAGCTATCTCTAGACAGCTTTACAGTCAGAGAAAAGCTGATACTATTTTGACAGACAAGACAAAATCCAGCATACTTACTCATAATGGACTCAAATTTTTCATTCTTATTCTGTATTATGGATATATATCATTTAATGGATAGATTTCATAGAAATTTACAGAGAATCCTTAAAGATTGTTTTCTTTTCCCCCCAAAATCTTATTTTTAAACTGGTAAAAAAATAAAAAATTCTATCCTAAGCATGCAGGCAAAAATTATCTTTCTGCTCTGTGAGACATCTCATATCCATTGGTTAATGTCAGCTGAGGAATCAACTGTACCTTGACATTTTTCAATGGAGTTTGACAAAAGATAGTGGCAAAAAATAACAAGCTTTCAGAACTAGGACCTTATGCAACAGCACTGTTGTGCTTTGTATTAAACTTCAAAAGACCAAAACTACATTTGATTTTAGTGAGGAATTCTCTCATCTCACTAATGCTTGTTAGAGCAATTCACCAAATCATACACACCTACTGAACTTTATCCCTGAAAATGATCTATGCATGTGGACACAGTGGTCACTGAGGGGAGGGGATGAATTTGACATTGTTTTGTGCAGATTTAAGTTCTCTTGCCTAAATACCATATTCCTCAGAAAGTTGTGCTCCTGCAAAATCTTTTTCTTTCTTTTCTATTAAAGAGATTTCTTTTATTAAACTGATACTTTTAAACAAACGCTTATTTCAGACCCATCTCTTCAATTTATTTTTCCTTCCCAGCTGAATTCCTCAACCCAATGAACATTTTAAAAGACTTTAAAATTTCACCAATTTTAAATGACTTTAAAATTTATATGGCTTCCATGGTATTTAAAAGTAAAAGTAAGGGAATATACACATATTTTTGGTATCTGAAGTGAAACCTTTGTAACTTTTTTCTAATTCTTGCTTAATAATACCTTCTGGATTCTTATTACCTGTTGCTGTTAAGTTAAAAAGCCCAGATTTCCAACAGGACCTAAGTAAGCAAAGACTTCACTGCTTTTCAAAGAGAGTATGAACTGAACACACAGCTGAACTCATATATGAAGGCAATGAACTCATTCTTTATCAAAAAATCATTGCTTTTTGTTATACTTATCATTTCAGCATTTCTATACTCTCTAGTTTTAGCTAGTACTAAAATTCACATTTATATTCTATCAAACTTTGTCATGTATGCAGTTGAAATGCTTAATACACAGGGTTTACTGTGATGGTGTTAGGTTACCAGAGACTGTTTTGTAGCAGGTAAAAATGTTTGCAGATGTATGAGAATTTTGCTGAAAATTTTCTGCTGCAATTAAAATATGTCTGATTTTTTTTTTTTCAATAGCTTCCTTTAGGTCTAATTAAAAAAAAAAAAAAAATAGAAAAGAGGCATTTTCATCCCAAGAGCAAAAAACAGTAGAAGTTCCCAGTGATTAATAAGCCAAAGGCTGAAGCAGAGTTAACATCCCTACACAATCCTCCTCCCTTATGGTGAAAGCAAGTTTCCTTCTCTTTCTCTTAGCCATAATTGGTAGCACCCTATCAGTGTTTCTTACATGCATCACTGGAAGAAGATGTAGGATCATGTGTTTCTTCTAAGCTTGTTAATGATTTTTCTTAGCTCAATTGTTTATGTAAACCTTGGGCATGTTAGAACTAAAGATGAAGAAGTTGCTTTAGGCCTAAGATCTGCCTGTGAAAAACTTCTCTGGTCACTTGACAAGGTCATTCATCCAGAAAAACGAAAAAGCACTAGCAATGTACTTAATAGAGGCAGATTGAAGTAGCTGAGGTGAGAAAAGTTGAAAATGCTATTTTTTGATAGAGGCACAGTTAACTCCTCAAGCTGATTCAGAGCTGATATTTGTATCCCCTCACCAAAAGCTTGTATGAATTCCCTTGTTGCTGCGTTGCTGAATAGAAATTTTTGGATCTGTCCTGTCTCCCTTTGCTTTTATCACGTATGTCTGAAAAATGGTAAAAACAACGTACCCTTCTAATGAAGCTTATATATTTTGTGAGTCAAACTGAACCAGTGCCACTTGCAGCACACATGCTGCTTATCCCCCCGTTAGAAGAGTTCAGATTTTTTGACCCTTCCAAGGGAGGAAATGTGAGCACACTAAGACAAAGCTCCTGCTGCAGGAACGAAGCTGCTCCACTCACAGTAGAACAATGCATCCAGCTGTTTGTTTATTGCAGCCCCATGTCAGAGCAATGAGAGTGACAAGAAATGGAAACAGCAGGCAGTGGTAAGAATTGTATTTTTAAAAGACAGTGGTGGTAGTTGAGTTGGAAGAGAGGAGAAATTAGTCATTAGTTTTCCCACCTGTTCCTGTGCTAAATATTGGCATTAATTTGCTGGTTCCAAAATGCCAAGCAGCTGAGCACAGGAGGTTCAGTCTAAGTGGTTTAAAGTGCTACCTGGAGTTTTATAATGCTTTTCCTTCAGTAAGACAGGAGGCTTTAATAGGAACACTCTAAAAACATGCTTAATGTTAGGTCTCTCAGTCCCCTATCTTCATTAAGAGAGGATTTTCCTGCTCCATGACTTTTTGGGTTGGCTGGTTTGTTTTCACTGGATTGGCAGTCAGATTCATGATCTGTGACAGCCACACTCTTTTTTAAAAATTTATATGGAGAATAATTAAAAATAGGATTTTATTTTTGAACAAAAGAGAAATTAGGGAGAGACTACCTACCTTTCCCCTCATAATTCCATATACTTGCAATTTGTCTTACCATAAAACTTTTGTTGTGATTAGTTTGGGTTTTTTTCTCTGAAACTAGCTTTAAATTTTTTTTTGTTTTTGTTTTTTTTGTTTTGTTTTTTTTTTTTTTTTTGTTTTGTTTTTATTTGTTTTTTGTTTGTTTTTTTTTTTGTTTGTTTTCCCTAATCATAAGCTGAAGTTCTCGAATAAGAACTTTCTCTGATCTAACTCTTATTAGTTTACAGCAGAACTCCCTCTGGCTGTTATCATTTCAGTTTTGTTTTGGTTGTTTGGTTTTTTTTTTTCCAGCTAAGTTTGAAAGTGAGCAACAGTCAGAACAATCAAGATTTTCTATTCCTGACCTGAATTAAATTAATTTTTAAGTGGTTGAAATGTCATTGTGACAACACAGATGGAAATCCACAACCCAAACTGTTTGGATAAAATGCAAAAAACCTAACAACCTATATACTGCTCCTAATTTTCTAGCTTTTTCTTTACATTTTACAAAATTCAAATCTGCAGGTTTTATTTCCAGTGATGTAAATTGGCATAGTTTGCATCAGCTATGAAAAATTTCATTATGTTGTATGGGTAGACAGACCCCCCAATACTAATAACTTCAGAGACCAATAGACTCTACTGCCCTATTCAAGCTGTGCCAAGCAGTTGTTTGGTTGAATTCTGCACCTAGTGCTGCTTTCAGGAGAACCACAGTTTGGTTTGGTTTGCCACCTCTCTGTTCTTGTCAACTTCAAGTTTGCTGCTGAAAAGTGTCTCAGACTGAGGCACAAGTACAGAGAAATTATATACTAGTGAACAAGAAGAGGAGATGATGAGCAACTAACCATGAATCAAAATATTTTTTTCCATTCTGTACCATAAGCGGCAGACTTGGATTCATCCTTCTAACAAGGGAAGTTATTAATCTGCTCTATATGGCTTTCCTGTTTTTTAATATTTTTGGTTGATTTATTGGGGATCCTTTGTCCAGAGAGGAAAACACTTGCTTCTGCCCCCTTATAATTGCCTTGAGGAGTGGCTGAACTGCCCTACATATAAAGTGGTTAGATCTGACTTCTGGGCATCAGGTTATTGTTATTTGAGGAAGAACCAGAAGTTTGTAATTTTCTAAAAAAATATCCTGCCCCCACTAGTTTAATTTCTTCTGAGAGTAGGTGATACTAGGAAATAAACCATTGGAGTAGTTATTATAAGGATTCATGCTGATGCTTTCAATTTTCTGTTGGGTTCCCCCCCCCCAGAAAACCATATAACCTGCCTAATAATTATTTTATATTTGCTGCAGTGTAAGGCATGTTCATCAATGCTTCAGTTAGAAGTGCAAACCTATAATTACTGCCTCCACCAACAGAAAAAAGTGAAGTTTTATTTGTGATGATGAATATGCAGCTCTTTTTAAAAGTTCCTCAGTTTATTATTAGAAAATGAAGGAGAAAAAGAAACAGAGGGGGATTTGTCTGACATTTATACTAGGGAAATGGCAGTTATATTGAGACATTTTTGTCCCTTTTAGCAGCAAAACATCAAGGACTATACCTTTTCTTCAATGTATAGGGCATGAAAAAAGAGGGTGTATATAGTCTACTTATGATAATTTCATTATAAAGAACATACTGACTATATGGAATAAAGGAATATTAACAGCATTGAGAAGTGCATTTATGTTTTTATAAAGGAAATAGGAGCATGCTTCTGTGTAAGAGTGTGTTCTAGCCATTGGCTAGGACTGGGAAGTTTTTAAGTATCAAGTATGTCCAGCCTTGAGGTATTGCCTCAGAGTTTTACAGTTTTGAAGAGAGCAGTCTAAAGGAAGAACTGTACTTCAGAGAGCCCCAGTTTCATGCTCCCATTTTCAGCTCAGAGATTTCCCTGAAGGAGGCTGCACCACGTGTCTGCCCGTCACTATTGCATCCTTGATTTCAGCCAGCCAGAAGCCTTTGCAAAGCTTTGTGCTTCTCTGCCTGATCTGGCAGCACTGAAGTGGCTCCTGCTGTACAACAGCATAAGAGACACTTTTAGACCTCAGCCACTGGGCATTGTCCCTGGTCTGATCTGGGAATGAAAGTACTTGGACCTCAGGTTATCCCCATCACTCTCAGGCCCAAGCTCTGCAAAGAATTAGAATCCTCTTGGCCTGCCTTCTTTTTTCTAAATCTGTGCTAGGTATAGCTCCAGTGACTACTCTTTTCTGCAGCCAGTGGTATCTAGGGTGGTACATCTTGTTGACTTCTTTTTGACATATCAGTTTCAGAAATTCTGTATGAATTGTTTCCAGTACAGTGTAGTCTGTTTTATACATTTATATTTTTATTTTATGTATGTATGACAGGACAAGAGGAAATGGCCCCAAATTTTTTTCAGGGGAGATTTAGGTTAGATTGGAACATATTGCCCAGGGAAGTGGTAGAGTCCCAGTCCCCAGAAGTATTAAAAATATATGCATTAGCACTTGGGGACATGATTTAGTGGTGAACATGCTAGTGCTAGTTTAAATTTGGACTCTTAATTTAAAAGTTAAACTTTTCCAAACTTAATTATTCTATGATTCTACTTAAATTTTTGTTCTGCTAAACAAAACTAAGCTACATCCAAGTTGTAGCCAAAATGAGACAGGGGAGAAAGGCTGCAGCAGAACATGTGTGTGTAGAAAATAATGCTGATTCTACAGAGAAGTTCACTTTTCACAAGAGCCAGGTACATGTGACTCCTGTGCTATTTTGTAGCTGGCCTCTCTTAAATAAGGTCTGTAAGTTTCTGCTGTTTATGATATAATGGGGAGTGTGTGGTATTGAGAGGTTAATAAACAAGATGCAGTGGAAAATTAAGGTTACTGAATAAAAAGTGTCATTGTCAAATAGATTTATAACAGAAAAGTTACTGTTTATAAATAAGTGGCAGGACTACATTTCAGTAGGTGGAAAAGAATGTTGAAAGGGTAGAGACCTCACTTAATTCTTATTCATAAATTCAGAATTGTTGAAAGTCAGGCAGAAAAAACCTTGCAAAGGCAATTATAACAAGTGAGAAAGGTTTTCCAGTAAATAGGGAGAAAAGTGGAGTAGCAATGTGTTAAAAGTGTATTGTCCTAAAGATAATATGGATCTGGCCTCAAAAATTGAATGTTTCATCTCAGTTTTCAATAAAGAGGACTCTATAACAGTGGCAAAAGCAGAATGGCTAATGGGAATAACTATATAGAAATGCAAATTACAATAGCTGAAGTGAAATAAAACTCAGATGACTGCTATAGTCAGGAAGCCTGAGTAATCTTTATCAGAGATACTGAATAATTGACAGATGAAACTGAATCAGTAGCATGGATTCCTATTAAACCTATCAACAGGTTTTGTATTTAATGGTTGAAGAAAAACAAAATTAGTATTTGCAATTCCTCTTTTGCAATTTGCAAAAGGAGACTAATAAAATGTAGGAAAGGAACTATAGGAAAGGAGCTATAAACACTTTAGGTTTGATAAAATGTAAGAAAAAGCATTAAGGAAATCATCTATTTGGCTGTAGCTATTAAAATAAATCCTGATTTACCAAAAGTGGATTTTATCCAACCAGTCTGGCATTTTCCTTCGAGCTTAAATATTTGTCTTAATGAGGTTCTCAATGTTAAGAGTGGAACATAGGAATATAAAAATATTTTCATGCATAATCAGCTAATTTTAATAGATTTTGCTTTAGTCATGGACAGCATTAATAATCATTCTTATTTTATTGGCATAAATATATCATATGGTTCAACAGTACTTTTCAGCAGGCATTATCCTCACTGTTAACACTACCACCTTTATCCTTTAACATGAATGGGTTGTAAACTCCCAGCAAAATTATAAGGACAGGAGACACCATTTTAATTTTGGAGACAAGAGGTGAAATATTGAAGGATGTATATAGAAAAGAATAGGCCCAAGACAATGGGCAAGGAAATTCCATATGAGGCAAGGTTTGAAAGAAGGATTCACTCTGCTCAGTTTCTTCTCTCCTAAATCTTGCCTTCTTATAATTGTCATATAGAAGAAAGAAAACATTCTCTCCCAGGACATTTTCTATTTCCAAACTGATGAATTCAAAATAGCTGTATTTTTTTTTTTTTTTTAACTTAGGTTTGGGTATAGCAGCACCACAGTCCTTTCCTGCCAGAAGTCTACGTTCAAAGTCTACAGAAGTCTAGCTTCAAAATAATTCTAGTACCAGTCACAGCTGGAGCAACATAGCACTGATTCAAACCTCAACTGAGAAGCTGGATTTATACTGAATACACTAATAATCCAGTGATTTCAAATGTATCTGTGCAAAGGAAAATTGAGATCACCTAAAATTAAGTTTCCACACATAAGCTAAAGCTGGGTCACTATCTGAGATGTAGATGTTCTGGAGTATCTCACTTGGTTTCCAGTTATTAGTCCAGAAGGAAATTGATAAATTGACATCTCAAAATGTTTCACTCAATAAATACTGTTTGTTTGTTTTTCTTTTTTTTTTTTTTTTTTTTAATTTGCAATTTAAAATTATTTTTTTCCTTATTTATAAAATGCAGAATTTGTTTACTCCAACCTGGTTCTATCTTTGTTCTACAATCCTGTGTATAGATTTAAGATGGATTTGTAATAAAGTGCTTCTTCTACCCTCAGAGGAAGTTGGTGTTGCTACTGATTTGCTGTTCCTAGTCATAGAGAAACACCCACCACTAGAGCAAGTGTGTAAATTGGGTGTGTGAGTGCAGCAAAGATCAAACCAGGTGAGCCACCTGGTCAGTGTGATGGTCTGGGAGCCTGGGGACGAGTGGATCTCTAAAGGGATGGGATGTGGGGTGGTTGTTGGGAGCCAGGAGAGCCCAAGTTTGCTCCACATGTGAGAGCATTTCTACCAGCAGCCAGAGCTTGTGCCTGCAGCTGGGCAGACTGGGTGTCTAAGCCCAGCTCTGGGCAGCCCACTCTGAACCTAGTCACACATACATACTGCCAGTGGCAGATCTCCATCCTGCTCAGCAGACAGGGGAGCAAGGTGAGGCCATTCATGTCATGCACCTCTGGTTTATATTTGTGCTCCACAAACCTCCACATGCATATCCTGGGAATGAGCTCAGCCTTGCTACCTTTTGAACCCAGCAATGGGGAGCTGAGGAAGTCTTGTCTCCCTCAGGCTTTCAGGTCTGGTCTAATTTTCCCCTAACCAAAAAAAAAAAAAAATAAAAACAAACAAATTTTACTTTTTGGACAAATTGAAGTTTTCTTTGGCATAAGACCGAGGCTTTTCTTTTTTCTTGTACCAGAAGTCAATACCTGCACTGCAGTTGCTAACAGCTTTTTATTTTTGATGTTAAGCCCTGCCCTTTCTTTGATGACTGTTTGGCATTACCAGCTGATGGAGGTGATGCCTTAGGTTCTAGGCATCAGAAGTGATCTTTAATTGGACCTCTCATTCTGCACCAGCATTAAAACCACAGACCAACAATAAAACACTTCATTTCAGTCATGTCTGGTCTCAGTCAATTTTTTGTAACTAAAAGGTTGAGATTGAGGATCCTCAAGCACTTCCTTGTAAATTTACTGTAACTTCTATTCTTCTTCCCAACTGCATTCCAAATATGCAATTTTTTTGGCAAGAACTTACAAACAAATGAGAAAGTTTGAAATCAAGAGACCATTAGCTGTTGAACAGATTTTTCCACTGTGTTCCTTCCAGATGAGTGTAGCAGTTGATGGAGGGGAAAGGTTACCATTAGCAAACTGCTTTTACATCTTCCTCCTCTGACATGTCAAATGGGTATCATATTTACTGCAAGCACATGGTGGAAGCATATGGTGCTGGTGGAAGACTGAGGACCCAAAAGGACATCTACAGTTGCACTGGCTGGAATAGAATTATGGAATATTTTTGCAGAGTCCACTGGTATTTGAAGCGGACTCAAAATATAAACAGTACTTCTGCCACACTAGTGCGTGATTATTAAAATAAATTTTATCTTATCTTTGCTTTTCAGAGACTGGAATAGACAAATTGCCTTGGCCTGTTGACATATGCCACATCATGTGTAGAATGGATTGCAATTTTACCTTTAGTGAATTTCTTAACTGAAAAAGAGACATATATTTGGTATATATGGTTCAGTGCTGTCATTTTAAAGCTGCAATGCCCTTTTGAGCCTGAAATGGTTTTATATGAAAGGATTTTCAAATGGGGTCATTTATACCTTACATGCCCAATATTTTGGATTTATGCTAAGAGAGAGCCAAGGTTTCTGACTTTATAAATCTCTATCATGGCCTTAAAATGCCAAATAGAATTCACCAGTCAAAATCTTGATTCTTCAAGACCAAGAGAATGTTTGCCATTGAGTTTAATCAGCCCCAAACTTAATCCTCTATAATATCATCTTTCTGTTTTATGACTACATATCAAAGGTTAACCACACATTCATGCAGCAATGTTGTGTTCCATGAATACTGTTCTGAGCAATAAATTTTTCAGTTTTAAAATTATTTCCCAGCTATGTGACAGAGTAGAAAGTAAGTGGAGAAAGGAGAGAGAGAGTGCCACTCCATCAAGGGAAGATGTGTCCTCAAAAAATTCAGACTATCTCCTCTTCTGCCACAATTAGATTTACAGGACTAACAGGTAGCTGTAAAGCTCACATTTATCAAATTCTCAAAGTCAATTTTCGTGGTTCTTTCACTCATTCTAAAGTTCACATTTAACTTTTAATTAAATCTAGAGAATATAATATTGAATAAAAGTTACATTTATCAGTTTAATTTTGGAATGCTTACTGAATATACATTATAGCTCTGTGTTTCAATTGAATTTCATTTATTAAAGACCCGTTTTCCTGCTGTAACTACTTAGACTCTCACAGCTTCACGATTTCTTCAAAAAAAAGGGTTTGATTATGTAAGCAGTAAATGGCCTTTGTTCAGGCTGTAAAATATATGCTGAGATTTCTTTGACAGACCATCCACTTTTTGCTCTGTATCTGTTCACCTGTAGACCTCTGTCGGTAGTAAGTTTGTCCTACTGCAATGAGAAATACATTTAATGTTTTTCAAATAATTGCCACATTGAACAATAATAGACTCACATTTTTCTGTAACATGCACTGTTGGAATCAATAAATGGTATTAGTAATCAGAGTTTGCAGAGAATTAGGCATGGAAATACCAACATATAGATAAACTGGTTGCATATTATTTTATATTTAAATTTATATTTTATATTAATATTTATGTATTTATATACTTATACATATTTATATTTATATTTATATTTATATTTATATTTATATTTATATTTATATTTATATTTATATTTATATTTATATTTATATTTATATTTATATTTATATTTTATTTGTTTTTGTATTTATATTTATATTTATTTTTATATTTATTTTTATTTTTATTTTTATTTTTATTTTTATTTTTATTTTTATTTTTATTTTTATTTTTATTTTTATTTTTATTTTTATTTTTATTTTTATTTATTTACTGTATGAATGCATGGCAGTTTCCATGTATGCTATCTAGATGCATGAAGAATGAAAGGCTGATGTGCAATGGGGTATCTCTCTTTGCTCAGCAGAAAGGTACCTGAGCTAGTTTTGGGTGGAAGTTATCTGCAATAAAGTGAGATGAGCTGTTCTAGTGTGTTGTTTTCTCTAGGCTCCCAGTTTCTCAGGCTTCTCAGAGTACTTAATTATCTCCATGTTTTATTATACTGAACCCGCACTGCATGTCTCTCCTAAGACAAAAGTGCTGCTTTTCTCTATCTTTGTAATTTCCTTTAATGCTAGATGTACCTAAGATAAATAGAAAGATAATAGTAACCAACAATAAATATATTTCATTTTGATCTTTTGGAAGATTTCATTTGGATCTTTTCTGGAAACAAATAGGATTATTCAAAATCGCCCATATTTTGACATCACTTTCATCTTTAATGGAGTTCTGAAATTCAGTCTGAAGGTCTCTCTTGCACTTCACTCACAGTACAGAATCTGTCCTATGTTTCTGGACAAAAGCTAAGTGGAAAGAAAATAAAATTATCTTTACATCTATGTAGATGAAGGTTTTTTTCAATAGGCTTTTTAATTTTTACCTTCTTTTCTTTTGCAAGGACATCAAGTTCTCTCAGCATCTTTGGAGTCAGAATGTTGAGTTTCATGGAAACATATGGGTTGACTTCACTCAAGTAATACCAGACTCAACCCTCTGTTCACGGTCTGTTGATTAGCACCCATCTACCTACAGTCTCAGTGCTGCCATGAACTTGTTTCTGCCAGCTGTTTAACTATGTCTATGGTTATTCTTGGTCTTTACCCATCCCTAATCAAAGGAAAATAAAAAGAAAGGAAAGGGAAAAGAACATGAATGTTTCACTTAGAGATATTTCAATTAGCTGGAAATTATCTTTTCTATGTTCTTGTTTTCAAAAAAAATATCAATTTAGTATCATATCCTGCATTCCAAACAGAGGAGGAATGAGTCATTGTAACTCAACTGCAATAGCAGAAAAATCTGCTTAATTGAAGACTACGAAGATAGTTAGGTAAAGAAAACATATGACCATCTTTCCTGAAACACATTTTCAAGGAAATAGCAAATAAACAACATAGAAAAATATGTGTTCTCTTGCTGAATCTCCTCCAAATTTTAGGAACTTCTTCAGATGTTTTTTATAGATAAGAACTTTCACAATGCTTTTCAAATTTTTTTCTTTTTCTCTCATCTTGTTCTCTAAAAAAACTATGGAAATGAGTTTTGCAATAAGAAAACTGCCCACAGCAGACAAATACTCTGGAGATTGTAGATAGGGTTTTTTTTCCTTTTGGTGGAAAACTAATTTTTGTTATCCTCTGTAAATACTGAAATTGAGATCTTCATAACCTATTTGTCCAAGCTTCCTAAAAATGTTTTGGAGTTATGATTGATATTCAATTCTAAGAAAGAGCACCACAGTCAAACCATAATAACAAATCTAAATTGGTATAATTTCCACAACAAGATGTGAAGGAAAATAATTGATTGATCAGGTCAACAGTCTTTGTTTTTGCAAAAAAACACAGAAAACATAAAAATAATGAAGAAGACTCAGTTTTTGTTGTCCCCCCTTTTGTTTCTCCACTGTTTTGCCAGTTATTCAAGACTTGCATCAGCACATTCATAATACTTAATTTTCTACTGCTCTGCAATTTTTTGAGTAGAAGAGTAATTTGTCAGCTAGCAGTTGTGAAATCATATCTACTCTCTGCCTTGTATTTTTGCACTTTTAGAAACTTAAATTATTAACAAAACAAAAAAAAAACCCAACCAACCAACCAAGGAGTCAACCAACCAAGCATCCAAAATAGCCCCACCAACAAAAAACCCCTAACAACACCCCACCACATTTTTAAAATCTTTGACTTTGTTCATCTGTGTAATAGTAAAACTTCAGAATTTTGCAAAGTCACAAAGGATAGGAAAATATTTTTATTATACTGTCTGTGGCTGAATTAGGGGGTATTTTAACTTGTAATTAGCAGACAAAGTATATCACAAAATGGACCAATTACTTGACTATCCCACTGAAATCAGTCAATGCATGCAAATATTCTGTCCTGCCCTACTTGAATTTTACCAGTTCCAGCAGACAGCTGGAGGACCTCTGTCTTTTTTTTCACATTTTAGTAACATTTGTACTTCTCATCACACCAATAAAATATATGAATTTAAAATATAAGAATTTTAACACTCACGCATCTTCCTTTGAAGCATAAAATGATGACTTTGAAACTATTGTAAAATATCAGAAAGATGGCTAAACTATTTAGAAGTTTTGGATAAATCTGTCCCTTTTTATTTGGTTTCTGCTTGATAAAATATGAAACACTTCGGTAATATAAGCTGTCAATCATATACTCACTAATTGAGAGGGATTTAAATTATGCCCTTTGGAAGATCAAAAAATGCCTGCATGAGTAAAAAATACTCTTAGAGATTACAGCCTAGTATATACCTCATTTCTTCACCATTATTTCCTAAAACAAGTAGTTTGATTAATTAGCTTTTTTTTTTTTTTTTTTTTGTTTTTTTTTTACCCATTTTTCATCCTATTTGCTTAGTGGATTTTTGAGGGAGTTATTGTCCTAAATGATAAATGAAGTTTTATTATTTATAATCAATACTCTCACTAGTTTTCCTTAAGATTCCAAATAAGACAAAAATTACCAAGTTTTCTTTCTAATTTGCAAGCAGATGTATTTCTATTCAGACTTATCTGTGAATTACTTACTATGTTTAAAAATATATATATTTACAGTGCTGTAAAAGAGATTGTAGGCAAGATCAATTAAATCACAGAGCAGAAACAGACCAGCTGGAGAAACATGATAAGAGTAAAGGCAGCTCCTGAGCATCTTGACAGGCCATCATTTACCCATTTGCACACTCTTCAGGATCCATAACAGCTTTGCATGTTAACTCTTACTGAAATGCATGACTCATTAAATCAGTATTATCTAACAGGAAGAGTTTTCCATATTAGCTGTAAGCATTGAAATCACTGAGACAGTGAGTTAAGGTCAGTAAAAAACATTAAGGCTTTTTTGTTTGGTGTGTGGTTTAGATTTTATTTTTATTTTAATAGAGGATGCTACTTTAAATAATTGTAAAATTTTTAAATTTCTCAATATATGTACTTTCTAACCAGAGATGAAAAGAGGAAAGAGAAAAGAAAACTAATGAAACAGCCATCATCAAGTTCTGTTTTACTTCTTTGCTTGTCAAGATAACCAAATACACTCATAGGCAGCTATAGGGAAAGTAGAAACAAATGCCTTTTCCAGATGGCTGAAAAAAATCTTTGAGAAGGCTATGATATTTCCCTCAACAAATGTATCTGAAAGGCAAAGTCGTGATGGTAACTTCCAAGGCACCTGCCATTTTTCCTGCTGCAGGTACTTCCCATCAGGGAAATGGGGAGAAGTGAAAGATAAGATATAAGCAGACACACGTTTTATTATTGTAACCTGAAATATATTAGTGATGATTGTTTTTTTTTCTAGTTATTCGGGCCAGTTGCCTTATGGTGCACTACTTAGTTTCAGTTAGTTCTATTCAGACCTAACCAAGTTTACACTCTTTGATTTGTTCTAGAAAACAAAGCAAAAAAATTGTTGATAGTTGAGTATTGACACAAATATGGAAAGTAAGATCTTGCTGTAAAAGGTAAAAAACAGTGCAGCCATCCCCCACATGAGTCTTTTAGAACACAATTTTTGCATT
Source organism: Muscicapa striata striata (assembly GCA_030060385.1). Taxonomy (NCBI): domain Eukaryota; kingdom Metazoa; phylum Chordata; class Aves; order Passeriformes; family Muscicapidae; genus Muscicapa; species Muscicapa striata. The sequence continues at coordinate 2,703,010 of JAREIS010000170.1, forward strand.
TGACTAGTTGTGGTCATGCATATATTCTTTGTAAAGTTATTTCTAATCTGATAAAAAAGGATCTGAAGTCATTATTTTCTCCTGTCCTGTTTTCCAAGGAGGTGCTCTATTTACTACTCTTCATCTAAAATAAAATTTTAGGTATTTTATTCTTTTTGTGCTTGTAAACTTTTAAAATAATTTCCTAATAAAATTAGCAATTATGTTTGCTTTTACAAGTTCCTATCATCCATGGTTAGGCCTCCTTTTAATTTCACTTCTGTCAACGCTTAATGTGTAAAAAGGTTATTACATTTTCTAAAATGCCCACATATAACAATTCCAGATTTTCAGATGATAGATTTCAGGCTACGGTAGCAATTTTTTGGGATTTGACAAACTAATTATTAAAGCGTTTCAGGAAGGAAAAGGAACAACAAACAAACTACTAAAATTTGGAGCTAATAATGGATCTACTAGCACGAGCAATGAAAATAAAATTTACTTAAAGAAGCACAGTTACAGGAAATATGCCATCATTTGTATTTAGGAGTAGGATGGAAGGTAGGTCATAGCTTTGAAGCAGAACTTAAAGTAAGCATACTAAAAAAAACCCCATTTCCAATCTCTAAAGCTGCAGCATAAATACCCTAATGCAAAGGAAACCTAGCCCTTCACAAAGGACTTTCTGACCCCAGGGATTTGGCTTCCACCTCAGCTGTAATGTAAGTTTTCAAATAGTTGCTGAAAGAACAAACCCAAATCTCCCCACATGGCACATTATAAATTCATTCATTGTGAGAGTAGGAAAAGAAAATTAAAAATTATTCTGGATTTGACTCACTGGTTATGCTTATTGTTTTTGATAAAATGTGAGGTTTTAAAAGCACATGGCTTTGTGATTTATTAGTACTGAATTAAAACTATTGAACTAAAAATATAATTAGATGCTAGTCTTAACTGTAGAGTAAACCAAGAAATCTAATAAAATTAATATTTTTGTTTCAAAAAAACCCTAAAAATTAAATATGTTAAATGTTTAACCAAAATAATAAACTATAATCCATAATCTATAATATATAATCTACAACATTGAAACAAAGGAGAAAAACATTCATGCATTAATGTTAATGGAGAAAGTTTTATCTTGCTCTGAGTGTATTTCTGATGAAATGATGAAAGGAAGTGATAGTACTTGTGCAAGACTTCACACAAAGGAAGTTAAATGTAGAGTGCATTCAATCCATCTTCAAACTATCATCAATTTTGAATAATTTTGTGAAGCCCTGCTATGAACAAAGCCACACAAAGAATGTTTGATTACATGACAGAAGAGAAGAGAATGAGAGGGAAGCATGGAATACTTACTTTGTTCAGAGTTAAAGGCTATTTGTGAACAAAGGAACAAAAGTGAAAAAGGCCTGGAAGAAAAGATAACAAAAAGACTCACATAAAAAATGGAACAAATGTGATACCAAGACATACTTAAAGCAGAGAGTTTTTTCCTATCAACCAGTCAATAAAGAAGGGGAAGCTGTGTGGAAACCAAAAATATGCAGCAGCAGGACATTTTACAGTCAGCTTCTAGAGTTTTATTTATACCAGTTTCCCAGACCAGGCTTCAAAGTATGTTATAAATTTACCCACATCCTTCTCACTCTCTCACTGTTTCCCAGCAGAACACATATGGAAGGTAATTCTTGGTCCTTTTTTGTCCACCCTCACAGGTCATTTTAGTTATGGGTCTTCTGACATTCATTAGTGAAGAGACACTATAAGCAGGATCTAAATAACTCAAGTAAACATAGCAGGTATTTTTGGTAAACAGAGTAGCTTGCTGAGATTTCAGCATGCCAGTAAGGAAGACATTAATAAGCTCCACTTACCCAGTGAGACTGGTGATGAGGCTGGGTAGGGTTGTCAGCTGTCATTCAGGATAGGAAGAGTTGATTTTTCTTGCACTGGATTGATCTTCCATGTTGCTGTCTTGCTCTTTTTGATTCACTGTTTTTCTTAGGAGTTTGCTTCTTCTTATGCCAGTATTTACCTTGTGAATCCATCTGCTAACAATTCCCAACTTAGCAATTACACTTCTGTGGTTTTGCTTTTCTTATATTGAATGATATAGCTTATCTGCTCTTATATATTTTTTTCCAATAGACAATTTTTACAATAAACCTGAGCCATGGACCTATGAACATGCTTTAACCAAAAGGGGTTTGGAGCACAGACAGGTGAACTCCTGAGATGAAGGATGAGTGGAGAAGCCTTGCTCTGTTGTCACATCTGTCCCCACTTTGCTGTGAAATCACTGGGTCTCAATTGCAAAGGGCTTCTTCAGTATTGAAGCTCAGACTATGATTAACTTCTTAATTAGATTGATGTTTTTAAATAAAGCATTTTGTAATAACTTTATTCTTTTGGTTGTCCCTTAGATTATCAAAAATACATTGGGTTCTTTATTTTTCCTACATTTTATGGAAGATAGCTGTGAAGGACTGATATATAAATACATACATATTGGGTTTCACGGCCAGCTTATCATATGATTGACAGAAAACAATTCATTCATCATTCATTTCAGAGAGCTTTTCTGACTTGCAAATGGGATAGTGGATTGGAACTGAATGAGGAGATACCTAGGCTGATTTTCTAGCACTGGGGAAAGATTTTGGTTTCTAATGGAAACCAAATAGAAATCAGTGAACCTGACTGCCTGTCCTGCCATAACAGTGTCTACAAAATTACACTTGAATAAATTCAAGTCATCAGGGTGGAGGATGCACCTCTATGGGTTCCACTATAATTTTCTTTGATTATCTTCTAAATACAAAATGAAATGTGAGAAAAGACCTACAAATGGAGTCTATGCAGGTCAGAGTAATAAAAGAAATACCAGTGAATGTAAACTAACTGGCTCTACATCTGTCATGTTGAGCTGAAAATACATATTTCTTCTGTAAGAAATAATATCATAGCTTTTTCAGTCTAAAAAAGGCAGTAGAAAAATCTATGCATACCAAAGAAATGTAAGTAGTGTAGCTATCTTTTCATATCATCTCTGAGCTTTCCCAGACTTCAGCTGTAAGTTTTATATTGATATTTGCATATTTAATTTTCCCTTAAACAAAAAATAAGTTTTAAGGAGAGTTTAATTCCTGCTTTTTAATATGGGAGTGAGAGAGATTAAGAAACAGTTATAAACTATGAAGTTCACTTCTATAGAGTCTGCTCACAAAACAATAATAAAAAACCAATTCCTTCCATTTTCAGATGCAACAGCTCAGTTGAAGTCTACACTTTGTTTTAGTTGGAAAATATAGGTGGAAGGTGTAGCAGAGTTATTAAACAGTTTCCAGATATCATAAGCACATATTTTTTGAAATATGAACTGCAGTTTATACTTTGTGTGTAATCCTTTCTAAAAATATAGCTTGTGATCTGATGAGAGTTATTATCATGATTGCTACATTTCTTTTTCATCTCAGTTATATTACAAGAGTTTCTCCTTGAAGATTTTTTTTTTAAACTAATGGCTATATAATTTATTTTAGCATTACAAAATATGGTAGTTTATCTGAATGGAAGAAAGATGAGAACAAATTGTCTAAGACAATTTAGAAACATACTCTTAATCACAGAAAACTTTGAGCTCATCCCTTTCTAGTTGTCATCGGTGCATATATTTTCCTCTATGGAAAAACTTAGAATAGGCCTATCCTTAAGTAACATGTTCTAATTTAATTTTCTAAAGAACTATAAGCTATATAGTCTATAAGCTGTTATAATTAAAACACTACATATTGCAAAAATCCCATGAGATTTGAGTTTCTTAGAGAATAGAAGAAAAATACTCATATCTTCAGAAATTCTGTTATTTTCAAATTCCAATATGTCCTAGTAAAAATAATATGTATGATTTTTATAAACAAAGAATTCCTGCAACAATTAATTTCATCAATAATAATTTAGTCTTTGCTGTTGATGCCAGAATGGCATTTTGGGAGGTAAGATATAGAGCATTATCTGTATCATCACATTCTCACGGGGTGTAAGATATGGCTGAAACAATCTTAAGTTATCCCCATGACCCAGGTGGCTCTTTCTTGCTTCAGAAATCTCATCAGTCTAACACAAAAGGAATTGCTGCATGAATCAGTTGGTAAATTTTCCCCTTTTCTGTTACTGAATCGGTTTTGACAGGCATCTCAGGAATCCACAAATTCTTTTTTAAATTTTAAGATATGCAGTATACCTCTGAAACTAGGATCAAAACATTTAAAATGCAGAGCACATCAATATTGCAGCAAAGTTGATATTGCTGTATGGCAGAAATAAGCTTTCAAATGTATATTTGAATGTCTAAACTTACGACTTTGCTTTTTTTGCATTTTTTTTATAAATAGTGCTATACACACTTAAAAACTTTTCTTATAATACTGCCAATTATGAAATGATATTCAAAGCACAAAAGCTGACAAAGAATAGTATTGCATGAATTTCAAAAAATGTACCTGTCATCACTGAAACAGAAAACTAAAGGAAGTCAAGGGAACACATACCTAGTAATTTTATAATGAATTAAACTTTAAGGTATTACATTTGGATGTTCTACATGCACTTCCTCTTTAGCAGCTTCTAACATTAGTCCCCTACCAAAGCCAAACCATTGGATTGTTCTTAAGAGATGAGCAAGTTCCTAAGCCTGAACAAAGCTGGTTGTCTCTGTTTTGTTCAGTACAAATACTTTTAGCCAAAAGAGTGCTCTCCACTCAGCTTCCTTAATAAACAGAGCTATCTTGACATATGTTTAAAGCAAATCCAGAAGAAACTCTTACCCTAGGAAGAATGGATTCACACACCCACCTGAACTTTATAAATCTCATTAAAATCATTTCCCTGTTTTTAAAATGACATGAAGGGGGCAGCACAGTGCATTGGAGGTTTAAGCAAAAAATATTATACAAAATAAGAACATGAATTACTCATTGCTGATATAACACTAACAGAAGAAGACTATGTACTTGCTGGTCACTGGAAAACAACAAAATTGCCAATACGTTGTCAAGGGCTTTGTAACTTTCCGGTCTATGTTTCCCTGTTTCTGTGAGCCTTGGAATTGCAATTTTTTCTGGAGGGTCATGCAAAAAATTTTGCACCAGTCTGGACATCCCAGCACACAAAAAGTACATAACAGTTCTCCCAAGCATTATACCTTGGTAAGAATTTTCCTAGGCTTATTTATTGTGCATCTTTTACTTGCTCTTGAATTCCCTTTGAATCCTGCATCCAATTAAATTATTTCAAGTGGACAGGCCTTATTCCTCTACTTGTGATTTTGAACATTCTGAGTTCTGGAAAAAGGATAAAATAAAGCACTTTCTATCATTAAACTCTTATTTGTTTATTGCTGTTATGGTAGTGTTGGGGGTTGGGGTTTTGAAATTAATTTCTCTATTTCAAAGGGGAACTTCTGCTTTTTATTGGCAGAACCCTGTCCTAAAACAAGGACAGGTAGATATTGCTGCACAGTGTTTCCATGTACATAATTTCCATGTATGTCAGAGGGCTGTATCACCTATGGTGAGGGCCAGTTGCATTTGGCAAGACACAAAATGGATGTTAAATTTCAAAACAAACACAAAGCGGAGAAGTACCTGATCCTCTCTACTCATAACTTGTGAAATCTGCTGTCAGCTTGACCATATTTCCTGTTTCATTAGAAAAAAAAAAAAAAAACCTCGGTAAGGCACAGTAGATGTTTGTTTCTCAAAATTAACCAAAACTTCAAGTCAATTAAATAAATTTTAACATTTTAGTCAATTAAATAAATTTTAGCATTTTAAGATAAGGGCTATTTTAATTTCCTGTTTTGTAACATTTGCTCCCTGAAATTAATTTGGCAGTATGAACAAACAGACATAATTAACTTATACAAAAAAAAAAAATTATACTCTAAAGAAGGCAGTGTCTGGGCATTAGAACATAAGATTTTACAAGCAGGAAAATTATTCTAATATGTCAAGGTATCCTAAAGGGTGTCATTCTCTGTTGCTCAAATTTCTTTGGTTAAGTCTATTGCCACAAGTGCTAATGTCCTAAAACTGAAGGACAATTGTATGAGAAAAATTAAATGCAAAGAAAGCCTGTAAAATATTTATAGAACCATTATATTTCATTGGTTCACTAATAGTGATAACTCTCATTACTCCTAATCTATTCTCACAGTCTCTATTTCCTGGTAACACATTCTGGGTGAATAGTAACTGAGAGGAGAGCTAATACTGTACTGAGAAGGTAACATAAGATTTACCTAAGACTTTAAAATTCAAGCCCCTAGTTCCCTAAAAGCAATCACAGAAGGGTAGGAAACAATTATGCTGCAATATAACCTGGATTTTTTTCTCTGAGTGTTGCCTTCAATTCTCCTCCAGAAGATTTGGATCACTTTGTTTCCCTGTGAGACTCAAAAGCATAGAAAACAAAACAAAACTAATTTACTGACATACAGGCTATGAGTCTGACTTAAAAAATAAATTACGTGTTTGCTTTCAGGATATATCTTTAAAGCTTTCTTTTCTAGCCAGAAAATAAAATATGAGAGTCTTATTTTGAAATGAATTCATATATGTGTTGGAAAAATCATCTGAAATAAAAGTAAAAATATGCAAAGAAAAGAGCTTTTCTGATACTCACAACCTTATGCAGAACTGCGAGAACTGTCATCTAACAGAGAGTAAACACTCTGTGTTGCAAAATGGTTAGTTAGGATACTTCCAATTAAAAATAAGGAAGAGGGAGTTGGAAATAAACTGCTGAAAAGCAAAAAATTGACAAAACAAGATCTGTCTAAAAAGTGAGATTTGGCACATAGCCAGCTATTTGGCACATAGATGTGAACTCCATCTACATAGAAACATAAAGAACATTCATCACACTGAAATTTCAAACTGTCCTGTTTCAGTGGGGTAAATTCAGCATTTACACAATGTCTTTTATCCCCTCCCCACCCCCTTATGTGGCTACTACCATGACATTATATGACTCACTGTGCTCAGGAAAGTCCTGCAGTAAATGAAAATGCATTAATGTCAGTAAAGGTCATAGGCATCATGGTGATACATGTTATGGAAACAGCTCCAAAGGAAGACAGTCAAAGAGACAGAAAGGAAAGAAAAGAAGAGAAAAGGGAAGTAATGGAACAACAGATAACACAAGTAATACATTTCTGTGTAGAAGACATTGAGTCTCAAGAAGCACAATATCAGCACTCAAGAGACAATAATCCCTAATTGCAGTGCTGCCAGTCATACTGAAATGATGGACCATTGATAGAACTCTTTGTAAAAAAACAAATACTCAGCTAAGAAAACACGTCAGTGCCTCACCAGGTATTCGTAAAAAAAGTGCACCTGGTTAGCTCACAGCAATTGGAGACAGTTATATGCTCAAGTCACATACAGATCTGCAATTCTGCATTCAAAACTTGTGTCACGAAGAATGTTTTTTTTCACAGTCAGGATTATAATAAACAGACAGATAAATAAACAAATAAGGGAGCAGTAAGATTTTTGATTAAAACATACAGTAATGAATAATACTAAAAGATCCCATGGCAGTGCATTCTCCCCACACACACACACTTTCCAGGTCACATTGAAATCTGAGAAATGCTCCTTAGGCCTTGGCCTTGACAAACAGCATCTGGGCTCAGATTTTCCAGAGGTTATCAGAAACACTGTCTGCTCCCAGAAATTGCTGTCCCAGGAGCTCCTGTTCTCCTTATGAACTGCCTCGGAAAATATTTTCCCTGCCTAAATGGCGTAACATTCCTGTTCTCACTCTTTCCAAGAAAGTGCCAGCCCAAGCTGTGCCAGGATGGAGCAATGATATGGCTAAAGCCCCTCTTGTGACCCTATCACCAGCCTGGACCGGGCAGGAGCTGGCAGCCTCCCTCTGGGGGAGCATCTCCCAGAGCCAGCAAACCCTCAAACTCTCACATTTCCTGGAATCAGAGGATCAACCAACAATGACAAGTCCTGGGCTGATACCCTCACTCCTCCAGGCCCAGCCGTTCACCTTCCAGGAGAAGCAAAGGCATCCCAGTATGTCACTGACCTTCCTGGGAATTTTTCACAGGTAACTTTCTTACACTGACTCTTTATGTCTCTGTGCATGCACATGTGTGCATGCTACAGAAAATCTGGGAGAAATGCTGCTTTCTTAGACACAGCATTCTTCATGTTACATGTAAGTGTAGCCCCGGCTGGTCTCGTGCACTGTCCAAGGTGTATCCTTTCAATAAATACCTATTTTATCCCTTTTTCTAGTCTGTGTTCCAGGTCAGCCTTTCCAGGCAACAGTTTCTTGGATGTCTAAGTTAGGCCTCTAAGTAAGCTTGTGACTTAAGACTTAATCTTACTTAAATGCTGCTGAGTGTTGTTTTATCGCTAAGCAGCTAACTACAACTTCAAAGTCGTAAGTTTAGTTAAATGCTATTAAGTGTTATTTGTCTGTTGAATTGTTACAGTTAAGTTATAAATTAGGGTAAAAGTTAAGTTAGGTATAAGGTATAGGTTAGGTATATTGTCAAATTATTAGGCTTAAGGTGTAAGTTAGGTTAAAATACTGTTAAGTTTGTGTGTTATTAAACTTTTGGGGCATATTTCTTTTTATCCTTGCCTTCAGTGTCTTTTTGTCTCACGACACACCTGAACATGCATACACACGCACATATACCCCATAAATAATTCTCAGTGCATTTTGATTGTTTGGATTTTGTTTGATGTTGTTGTTACTTGTTTTTCCTTGGCATGCCTTGACTCTCTTGTGAGTAGTAGAGTGAATCTTGACAACAAACTTTGTCTTGCTGTCACTTAATATTAAATCAGGTTTTACCTAATACCCTTGATTTTTTTAAGCAATCTGGGACACTCATTTGGAAAAGATCCAAAAGGGCAAAACACAACAGTTACCTGGTTTTTGGTTACAAACAAACTAATTTTTGGAATTTTTAGAAACAGAGATTTTAATATTTCTAATATTCATCAGTGACCACCAAAGAGTGATTCTCCTGCTTGCAGATCTTTGGAGCTTTTAGAAACAACCTTTCTTTAAAGTTCTTTAAAGTTGGTGGCTTTTTCAGAAAAATGGACTGGCTGTTCTTTACTCTTTGTGATGAGGAAGTTACCATAGGGAAACCACATACTTTTGGCCTCAATTTCAGTTTAATGTTCCATTATATATTATGATTACAGCCTACCATTCAGAGGCTTTCAATTATTTGATTTCTACTACCAAAGTGAAGCAAAATCCACTGTAATATTCTGTGAGTCCTGCAGACTGTAGAAATTATTTAATTTCTATGTTTTAGTTTGATTATATACATATCAAATATGCATACAGACATAACAAGCTCATCAAGACAGAAGATACACTAAGAGAGGTTATATTAATATTATAGTAATATTAATACTGCTGGAAGCATATTGGAATAATAAACAATGGTGTAGGAAAAAAAAAAAAAAAAGCTGGCAGCCTGTGGCTTGGACAGGAGCACTCTTGTCTGGGTTAAGAACTGGCTGGATGTCCATGCCCAGAGAATGGTGGTGAATGGTGCTGCATCCAGCTGGGGATCAGCACCAGTGGTGTCCCCCAGGGCTCTGTGCTGGGGCCAGTCCTGTTCAATATTTTTACTGATGACATGGATGAGGGTGTTGAGTGTCTTTCATTAGTAAATAGCAGACAACACTAAACTGGGAGCTTGTGTTGATCTGCTGGAAGGGAGGAGGGCTCTGCAGAGAGACCTGGAATGGTTGGATGGATGGGCAGAGTCCAATGGGATGAAGTTTAATAAATCCAAGTGCCAAGTCCTGCATTTTGGCCACAATAACCCCCTGCAATGTTACAGGCTGGGGACAGTGTGGCTGGACAATGCCCAGGCAGAAAAGGACCTGGGGGTACTGGTACAGCTGACTGAGCAAGAGCCAGCAGTGTGCCCTGGTGCCCAAATAGGCCAATGGCCCCTGGCCTGTATCAGGAATGGTGTGGCCAGCAGGAGCAGGGAGGTCATTCTTCCCCTGTACTCAGCAGTGCTGAGGCCACACCTTGAGTGCTGTGTCCAGTTCTGTCTCCTCAGTTCAGGAAGGACGTTGAGACCTTTGAGTGCATCCAGAGGAGGGAACAAGGCTGGTGAGGGGCTTGGAACACAAACCCTGTGAGGAACAGCTGAGGGAGCTGGGATTGTTCAGCCTGGAGAAAAGGAGACTTGGAGGTGACCTTATCACTCTACAACTTCCTGAAAGGTGCTTGTGGTCAGGTGGGGTTGGTCCCTTTCACCAGGCAGCACTGACAGAACGAGAGGACACTGTCTCAAGCTGTGTCAAGGGGAAAATTAGGTTGGATATTAGCAAAAAAAGTTTTTCACGGAAAGAGTGATAAGGTACTGGAATGATCTGCCCAGGGAGGTGGTGGAGTCAACATCCCTGGATGTGTTTAAAAAAAGACTGGATGTGGCACTCAGTGCCATGGTCTAGTTGAGGTCTTGGACTCGATGGGTTGGACTCGATGATCCTAAAGGTCTCTTCCAACCTAGTGATTCTGTGAATTCTGTGACCTTTTAATAGGACTCTGTAATTTCTTTGAACTCTTGTTAAAATTATATAGTAGGGATACTAGAAATATTTTGGATATCCATCCAACTTTTGCAGCCATCTCAAACTACCCTTTTCATTGTAGATATCTGCTGAGAAAACTATAATTTATGACCGCAGTTTCAAGCAAGATATTTACCTTTAAGCAAATTACTTCTGAAGAAGTGTAGGTGAGTAAGTTAAGCACTTAATTCTTCCTAAATTTCAGTCATTTTAACTGTTTTTAAAATCTCACAAAGAAATTCCATTCTATTCTATGTATTACTATACAGTACCACAGTTCTCAGAGTCTGAATGCATTGGGTACTTTTTATTTATGTAGAATACTTTCAGTTCTGCAGTGAAGGAAATGGTAAACTAAAATCTTCACTTTCAGCTATTTCTTTCTTTTCTTTCACTGCAGCTTGTCATTCTAATGGCCAAAATGCCCATGAAAAATTTACATGCCTAATGCACAGCTTATTCAAGCAGGCATATAGTATGCAAATTGTGCCTAGTGACTGATGGACTGTCTAGGCCAGGATGTAAAATTAAAAACCCTTCTCCAGATTTAAGTTTTATTTATTTAAAATCAAAATCAAGAATAAACTGTTGGAATACACAGAGTGAACAGTTAGTGAAGAATATGCATTTATTTATTCTACACTTCAAATTCCACCCTGTGCTTTGGAGCCTGGTAGATACTTGCATAAGTAGTCCTCAATCATACAAGCAATCTAATTGAGATTTATAAGGAGAGCTTTCCTGATTAAAATGTATTCACAGTCATTAGAGGCACATCAGGTTGAAAGGTCCTCTTGAAGAAAAATGCTTGCTGAAGTTAGCTTTTACTTTTTTGAACTTCCACATTAATGGTCTGATTGTCTAAATAAACTGAAGATTTGACCTGTCATAAATATAATAAACCATGTGACTCAGAGGCAGATAGGTTCCATCCTTTGTGAAATGATTCCTGAGCTGTCCAACTTTTGGCTTCTAACATTCCAAAGCTTTTGATTACTTTCTGTCTAGGAGTCCTTGACTGATGGTAAAAACTGTGAGATTTTGATTAGCTTCCTCACCCAACGAATAGAAGGAAGCAAGATTACAGTTTTATAAATAATGAATGAATTTTAAACTGAGGTGGTGGCTCCCTGATATCATAGTCATGACTGTGGATGACTCTGTGCAAAACGCTTTGAGTTGGTTTAACTGTTTGGTTTTTTTTTTTTTTTTTTGTTTGTTTGTTTTTTGTTTTTTGGGGTTTTTTTGTTTGTTTTTTTTTGGGGTTTTTTTGGTTTTTTTTTTTTTTTTTGTTTTGTTTTTTTTTCAGAAACTACGAAACACACCCAAAAAACTTTCTTTCTAGTCTCTTTAGCATTGTGAGAAGTATCTACAGAAGACTGAAAATAAAGACTATATTCCAGATCTAATTTTGCTCTCATGATAGATCATTCCCATTTCAATCAATTGAGCTATATTGCTGTAACAAGTCTTATGGGCTAAATATTACTCTAACTATCCCAAGATAAATATGGTGTAAAGAAAAGAAGCTAATGAGATAACGATTTTATATCAGTCCATCTGACAGAAAAAGTTCCCCCAAGGGTTATATTTTATCATTAATTTATTTTATTTGCTTTTCCTTTGAGTTAACTTATTTCTCTCACTGAGCAGGAAAAAAACTCCTGTTGAATCTGAAGGGGCAAGTACAACATTATTTGAGACCATTTAAAGACATTATATGATTATATTCAGTGAATTTCATTTGTTATGATTCTACATTTCTTTTTAGTTACAATAAATAATAATAAATAACTTTTCTCTATTTTCCTTCTTGTCATCATCCCTGGATCACTCCATGCAAATGTCCAGTAGAAGCAATAATTGATTTGTAAATATTGAGCAAAATCACTATAAGGCTTAGGAACGAAAATGCAAAAGATAATTAATGTTGAGGATTTAAGGAGTTTTGTTAGTGAAGGAAAAAGTTATTGGGGAAATACATGGAGATTTTTTTCAACTAGGAGTAAAATGTCCCTGTTACATACATCTGTATGAGATTATTCCAAGAATTACTGCAAGTAATATACATTAGTGATGAAGTAAAACTCAAAATCTACTTTTCATGAAGAGCTCAAAAGAGATACAACACAGTATATTCTTACAGTACTCAATTAACCACTCCTTAGATAAATGTTTGGAGGTCTTCTAGGTACTTATATTTTCATCCTCCAGATTGATTCAAATGTTAATTCAATGTTAATTTCTTATGTTCCTGTGAAGTTTTTTCTATGTGAGTTTTATATTACTTGCCTATAGTGTGAGTTTGCAGCTTTCTATAACGTCTAAAAATGGAGGTGACTTGCCCTAAGTTATTCACACACAGGAAAAAAGATCACCAATATAGATGGAGCAATATTATCTAACATTAACAAATTTCTGCCTCTTATTTTGAAAAATTATTTATGGTAAGATTTAGAGCAAAAATATTATTTACTTTCTTCTATGTTTGTTTTTTAGTGCATTGTAAATAGCTGGAATAGCTGAATCCAAAACAGCAATTTCACTGAATACAGTTCTCCAAGACTTTGGTCTAACATATCACTTGGTGTAACATATCACTTCTATCTGCTTTCATGAAGTGTCCTCTTTTAATTTGGGGGAGCCATAAAAAGTAAAAAAAAACAAATGTGTAAGTAAAAAACAAATCCTACTTTGAGGAGTCTTACTTGTCCAAATCCAAAATCGATATTTACCAATGCCATTCCAAGGACCTAACATAGAAATGTTTTTTCTTCAATATAGGCAGGTGTTTTTTGTAAGCATAGCAGCTGCAGATTAGGTCTAAATCCTGCAGTATATGTTTTCTTCCCTAGGGATTTACTTCACCCCAAGACTGCTTTACCTATAGTGGCTACTGCTTTATCCCTTGAGCAACTCCACTGTTTTTATTTACCTTGTGAAGCTGTTCAGCAATAGCACATTTCAAAGCACCATTATGTGAAAAAAAGACCACTCAGATATAATTTTATTTAGGAACCAATGATTTTTCATTTTCCTTGGAACAGTTTGCTAAGAAAGTAAACAAATCAAGAGGAACAACGAAGAATATGAGATGCCTTACATCCATTACCTTTACATACATATATAAATATATATATATCACATGTAAGCTTCATCTATGTATCAGATACATATATTCATTTAAAAAAATAAAAACACAAATCAATGAAATAACATTTATAAACAGGTTAACTTCAAGCTTTTCAAAAAATGATTAATTAAAATTAGATTTAAAGTCTGTGGACACTTGAAGAATTAATTGAAAGGTTCTTAAATAAATAGCATTCTCAAAATTTAATTATAAAAGAATCTTGAAATATTTTGTTAAAATTCAGGACTTCTCGCCTGTCATTATAGAAAAAACCAAAACCTCATTGTCTTTTAAGTGTGAAGTATCTGGTATTACAGCAACTTTGTAGATTTTTCTTTGTTCTTTTTCAGCATTGCTGTGTACTGTTAGTGTATAATGGCAACATTAACAGAAAACAAGTCATTTTTTATTCTAAGTAATGCAATATTTGGCAGTACTCCCAAAAATTCCTTTTCCTTTTAATTCTTCCACTTTCCCCACCATAGTGGTGATGGGCTGATTATTTGTTTACACAAGATGAAAGAGTCAATAAGTGAGTTTTCAAATCTGCAAGCAGAGACATTTGTCATTTAAATAGGAAGTTCTGTGCCTGAAGCAGAACTCAGTTTGATCTGCTAAGGAAAAAAAAGCTATTTAGTTAAATATGCTGCTGAAGATGCACATTGCCTCAGCAGTGGGAATAGATTAAGAACAGATATACACTTCAGCTCATCTGAAAATATGAGAAAAAATTATGACATATATTCTAGCAAAATACAGTCTATACAATATTTCAAGGGAAAACATTACAGAGCTCAACATTAGCATGCATCAAACACATCCCTTAAAATGGAAACAGAATGAACAGAATGGTTTTTTGGTTTGATTTTTTTTTTTTTCTGATGAACATATTGTTTTGAGCACTATTTTTAAATTTAAGGAGATTCAGTGCTGTTCATGAAGGAGCCAGTACTGAAACTCCATTTAAGAAAACCAGCTGCAGATTTGATTAGAACAATAAATATTGTAGTGAAGCATTGTAAATAAAGTAATGTGTTGCCTTAAACAGCTTAAATGGTACAACAGAAATCAAGTAGAGAAAATAATAGCACTCAAACTTAACTCTTGTAGAACAATATCATTCTATTTTAATTTTAATTTTCTTCAGACTGAAGTCCCCTTATGTCAAGTTAGCCTATATGTAGACTTTTTACAATCTGAGAATTTTTCAAAATACATTTAATAGCACTACTGTCTTCCATGTGTCATATTTAATAGAAGATATGAGGCATGCAACATATTATTCAAGGAGATCCAAATATCTTATTTTATTTCTTAGATTCCCTGTAGTTTGCATGAAAATTAAATTGGAATGTTATCCTATTAGGACTTGTGGTATACTACAAAGCTACACAGGTGTAGATGTTTGCACAGTATTCCATGTATAACAAGACTTTTGGGACTGAGGATAATTTAATGTGTTTCTTTGCCATGAACTGAGTGTAGGGCTCCTCAGAAAATTCAATATTAGGTTAGTAGTAGATGTGAAAAAGATGTGACTCTATATGCTTACAGAAACACAGTAAAAAATGAACAATGACTACAAAATTTTAGTCTCATTCAGCCTTAGAACAGAGAATGGAGTTTTAAATTCACAGTTTGAAATAAGTTGCCTGAGTTCATTTGCAGATTGGACTCAAGATTTTTATCTTTTGATATCAGAGCCAACAAAGGAGCTTTACCTACAAAGAGATCTTGAACATATATTTCAGTTTCCTAACTTCTGAGGAGGTATGGGAGTAAAACTCAGGGGTGTAGGGAGGGAGCAGGGAACAGAAAGAAAAAGTGAGAAAAAGCCCGTACAGCTACAACCCCAAATCTCTGCTTTTCTCAGTTTTGAGATATTAGAAGTAGATGCATATATAAATAAATAGAACAGGAAGTGACAAGTAATCTCTTCCTTTTAAGTGAGAGAATTTCACTGAAGCATCATAATTGTTGAAAGCTGTTTCTCACTCAGAAAAGTCTGTTAAGATATGTCTTGTCAGACTCACTGTCATGATCCCACAGATTAGTATGAGGGGTCATGCAGCTTCCTGGATTTAGTCCTATAGAACTCGATATTGATCCAAAGGCGAAAAGTAATGCCTTGAGAAGAATGTAGCCTGGATTTCAGTAATAACTAGGGTGATTACATTGATTCACATCCAACCTATACACGTAAACAATAAAGCTGATGGTAGTTCCAGACTAAGTAATGAATAATACTGAGATTGCTTCTGCAAAACGTAAGTGATCCCCAAACAGATAATAAATGTCTCCATTTTGCTGGCATCTCTGCTCTAAACTGCTCTAAACCGAAATTTTGATCAAGGGAACAGAAGATGAAAACATTTTACACTTCTGTTATTTAAAATCTGAAGCTGACCATGGAACCTCTGATAATGCTCTTATTTTGTGTTAAACAAGCTACATCCTGTCTTTAACTCTTTGTAATAACAGAAAAGAACATGAGACAGTGCAGTAAGGACTTCTCTACACATGCAATCAAAAAAACTGAAAATTAATGACATTCCTAATGAGCTTTTCTCTTAGCTTAGAAGCACCGTGTCCTGAAATCTTCACTCCCTGAAAATTCTGATAGCAAACATTTATTGGTGAATAGAATAAGACAGCAACTTTAGTAAATGACCCATATTTTATTTTAAGAGAGTAGCATATAAGTTTGAATAAGCTTTATTGAAATGAAAAGGGTAAAAATTTCAAGATGACCGCCCAGCTGACTGAGTCAACATGGACTAAACTAAATGTAAAAGAGAAAAAATAATAACTCATTTAGCAGTGAATAAAAATGTCAAGAACAATTTCACTGTGTAACTATTACATATGAAAATAATACAGTATTTCATGTCCTATACATATCTGCCAAGAGACTGGCTTTTAAACAGTGAGAATTTTAGCTCATAAATTGCTCATTTATGAGCATGAATTCAATTGTGTTGATATTATTGAAAAGTAGTAGATAGAATCATATGATTAGAATATCAAAATTACAAACTAGAAATCACTTAGGAAAACTTAAAGCAATAAAATGAGAAACAAAACAAATGGAAGGGCTTAACTTATTAACAGTTGGACTTGATGATCTTAGAGGTCTTCACCAACCTTAATGATTCTGGTCTGGTGTAGTCTAGTCTAGTGTAGTACATCTTCACCTCAACAAAAACTGAGTTCCAAATATTCTTGGATACTCACAGATTGGTACTCTAGTGATGAAACTGAAGCTGTGCTAAAGAAGGTGTGTGCTAAAGACCAGAGGATCCCATTAGGAAAGAGATGTGCTCATTAAATACTCTTGATGAAGTACAGTAAAAAAGCCATGAGGAACTTCAATCTGTGGTAAAAGCCTGGGGTTACTGGTTCAAAGCAGTTCTTTGCAATTTGCAAGTGCTTACATCAAACAATTGCTACATCTAAGGAGAATCAAGGATCTGCATACTCTGTGAGTTGAATTTTACCTCAAACTTCACTCCATGAAACATGGGGAAGCAGATCACAGAACTATAAGTTAGTTGATGATTAGTTCCAAGTGGCTGTAACTTGTCTACATTTCCAAGGAGCCTGAAGCACCTTTTTTATATTCTGGGGTAAATGTGCCAGTTTGTTTGGTTTAAACTCTAGGATGCTGTGACAGTTTCACAAAGTGGAAAACATAAAATTATAAGCCAGTCACACTGAGAAAGAACATAAAAACTACCAATATCATTAATATTTGGGAGCTACTTAAAAGATTTCATTAGATTCTCCGAAAGCTTCAATTTTTTTTTCTGGTATAAATCAGCTTTTTCTAAAAGACAAAGAAAAAAATTCCAATACACTTAAATAAAGAGAAAACTGTCAATAGTTAGTATTAACCATTAGATAAAAATTTCAGAAAGCTCATAAGGAAAAAAATATAGACAACTGTATGACCAGAAGAGTAAGAAAGGATGGTAAGGATGGTTTATTTATTGTTTAATAAACCATTACCCATGGCTAATTACCAGATAGAAATAGGGAATTGAATTCAGTAATATCATTCAATAAATATTTCTTTTCTGCAACTGATGGGAAAACAGATTATACATATATGTGTGTGTATGTTATAAGGACTTTTGATTAGATTTCAATGTGGCAATAATTAAGAACATATTGAACAGCAACTATCGAAGCTGGACATCTCTTGATCAACAAAACTGGATAAGTTTGATGTGAGACTTTTAAAACAATTGACTTATGTCTGGAAAATTAATGCTGAATTTTCAAACAAATGTCTTCAGAAAACGGCATATAGATTTCATTTATAAGTTAAAGAAACTCTACATTTAAACACCTAATTTTTCTACACTTTATAAGGTGAAAAATTTATGTATTTCAAAAATATAAATAGTTAAAATTACCACCATTAATGTCCACAAGTTTTGCTTAAATCCTTCTATTTGCTCATTAGTACACCTGAAATCAGTCATTAGCTAAATTGTGATTGCTGCACTGGGAACAGTTTTTAAAAAAGATTAAAAAAAAAAAAAAAAATTCCACCAAAATCATTGTTTGGTTAATGATCAAGAATGTAGATAATCTTTCACATTTTTAAAAGATACTATTCAAAACATTTTTGAAGGAATACATAAATAGCTTTTGCAATAATTCCATTCAAAATTAATGCTAGGCAATCAATAACTTCAGATTACAAATATATATGCTTGTATTATTAAAATATAAACAGCTATATTTTCTTTTTCAATTTAATTTAGAAGAAGGGACATTTTATTGACAGCTTGGCTCTTTCTTGAGGTATCTACATTCTTCTGGTGAGTTTAATCTGAGAGTAACTTGCAGTTTCTATTTGACAGCATAAACAGAAATTAATTATAATTTTAGAAGATACAGGTTTTGCATTGTACATCATCTGACCTTTTCAGATTTCAACATATTGCCTGCCATGTTTAGAACTCTGGTACATTTCATTAACAAAAATAGATGTTCAGCTTTTACGTTTGAGCTGCTCTTCTTCCAATTTGTACTCTCATTTCAGATGGCCACTGTCTTACTGGAAGAAGCAATAAAAACACGAAGTTATTTTGTGTATTCATTACATCTAAGATGTTTTCAACATGGGAATTAGTATATCACTGCAATTAATTATTACAGTAACAGAAATCTTTCACATAATGAATTTTAATGTCATAAGATTCCAGACTGCAATGTGCAGCTGTGCAAATGTAGTGATATCCCAAATAAGCACCAGTAGCTGTTTTAACATGCTGAAAGTACCTTTAGCTAGATATTATTGTATCAACTTCAGCTTTCTTTTTTTTTTTTTTTTTTAACTCTCAGCTTTCTTCTGTTTCTGTGAACAGGTTATTAATCTATTTCAACTGAATATTTAATATATCAGCTGCTAAATTCCTAGAAGCTTCTTCAGCATTAGTGGTCCTTTTATATTACATATTTCACAAGCTTTGGAACTTGTTAATAGCTATTGTTCTTGAGTGAGATGAGTGCATCACAGATGGCTTATGCACCTGCAGCAAACATTTATCTCAGGCTGCTCATAGTTAGACTGTTTTGCACTGAAAAAAGACTTGTGTAATGGAGGAAAGCATGCCTGACAATACTGAAGTACCACTTAATAGATTCTTTCATGTTGGGGTTTGGTGCATGCTTCTGAAAATGGACTTTAGTGGATGAGTGAAATTTCCACCCTACAAAAATATCTTGCAGAATGTAACTGAAATTTACTTTAATTCTCTTCCAATCTTTTCCACAATTATGTATTAGAAATAACCCCTTAGTTAAGTTGCAAGAGACAGTTTAATAGAGAAAAATGAGTAGGGATTCCTATGTGCTGCAAGACTTTTTAAAAATTTCGGCAGAATTGTACATTTGAACCTGTGAGTATGTTTACAGAGTTTAAATTTTGTGTATGTGCTTGCCAAAACATGATGATTTGGTTTCTACAGATATGGATTTTGACATTGATGATGAAGTGTTATGCAGTGTCAATTAATGATGAGAAGCTATAACATAAAAAGACATTCTTTGAACATGTGTCCCAAGGCACAACTGATGTCCTGACCTTCTGGACTGACAGATGACTTATATGTTTTTGTATATTAATGAGTAAAAAACCCCAAACAAACGAACACCACAACAAAACCAAACAAAACAAAAACCATCTTAAAAAAAAGACTAAACAAACCCCAATGAAAATCTCCCATACCAGAAAGCTAGTATAAAGCAGAACACAGTTAAATTACCTCCTTAAAAGTAGCTAATAAAATGAAAAATAAAGCTTAATTGTACTGAGTGTTGGATCGTATTCATAGTTAGGAGATACATATACTGTTTTACAATATTAATAATTTTAAATTTTATGTAAGAAAGAAACTATATTACTTTTCCATTAAATCAGAATTTTGCAAATCAGTCATTTATCTAAAAACCCACACAATTGTTTATTTAAAGAACCTTAAAATTATCATTATTGAACACTTAACAAATCAAATTATATTCTTTTTGTCCAGTGGGGGAACAACATCAACACTCAACATCAACGCAGCCTATGTATTCAATTTAAAAAAAATAAATATATAATTTAAAATAAATCATGTCACTTTTCTATTTCCTTGGTATGCATCCATGAGACAATGTTTCCCCTGGAGAATAGTGACTTATCCTGTGTAGGCTTAAAGAAGTTTGCACTGCTAGTCAGAACTACTGAAATTACACATCCATATTTACTGGTGCTGGGTTACAAACTTACTTTAATTTCTTTTACTGTGACAGATAATTTCACAGAAACACAAAGAATTCCAGCAGCTTTCACACAGTTATTGAAAAACAAAACCAGACTGAAGCAATTTTTTTTTTTTTTTAATGTAATACTCATTAGTCTAGTGGACTTCAAAAATTCTAGAGGTGTAAAGACATGGAAGCCTTTAATTAGGAAGATAAAGAGCTCCACCACTGGAAATTTTGCTAACTTTTTATTATGCCTGAAGTTTTCATTGTTCCTCTGTGACCTGTTAAAAGTATGAATCTAATCTCAAAGATTAAGTAAGTACCTTCAGAAGATGATTTCAGACAGAGATGGAAATGAAATGCTTGGCTCCGATGTAGGAGAATAAATGCTCTGCTGTAATGACTTACAGAAAAAATATACTGTATAAAGTTTAAAGAAATTTGTCTATTGGCCTGCCATTCAGAGCTAAGCAAAATTTATCTTTAATACTCACTTCATTAAAGTGCATCTACTCTGTGATTCAAGCATAATTTAGATTTAATCAAGTCCCCTCCCAGCTAATGAATGTTAAGACAATGGAGCATTGAAGCCAGGTCTCTGTCTTCTCAAAGTGACCAAGTAGCATTGCTGGTGACACAGGTTCAGTCTTGAACTCGCTGTCCAAAGCAAGATATCTTGAACTCCTTTCAAATTGGGCAGGACATGGATAAGGGAAGTGCCAATGCAGGCAGGAAGTTACTGCTGGGGGTTGAGAAATAGATTTACACTTATTTTAGCAGGGTAGAGCCTGAAGTGAAATGGCTTCTGTCTAAATGTGTGTATAAAAATATTATACAACCAGAAAATCTCCTTCTTTGACTTTATTGTATCAGAAAACATTGGATTCTTCTCTTCTCCTTGAAAGGCTGCCTTGTGTGCAGGACCCAAGTAGATGGTATGCCCTGTAGCCTGAGGTAGATATCTAGAAATATATTAGAAATTGCTTGTAAACTCATTCTTGTGAAATGTGATGTGCCAGTTTTTTTTTTTTTAATCTTAGGATCATCTAGTATAACTACTAAATACTTTATTGACCTTTATGAAATCATTATTTCCAGAAGAAGACATACACACACACGCATATATATTAAATATGAGATTTAAAGATCTTTTTATGGCTAACCTTCTGATTTGTTCATTTTCATAGAACAGCTAGAACAGCTACTTCAAAAAAAAATTAATCAAGGTCAGAAACTGACAATTCATCTCATTGCATTTAAGCAGACAGAAAACCTAAAAAAAAAAAAAAAAAAAAAAAAAAGAAGATATATTGAAATTAAGAAGGGCTTGTTCAAGACCTTGGCATGGAGTGATGGTCTCACAGATCCGTTGCACTACTGCATAGGGTACAGTGAAACATTTAGTTATTCCTGACTTTCACAAAGTAGCTGAAGTAGCTATTTTGAATAATAATTATTAGGATATGGGCAAGGAGCTTCTTCACAGTGCTTTGTTTACACAAATAGCACTACATTACCAATTCAGTTTGTAGCAACAGCACAAAATTAAGTCCTTTAGCCATGCCCAGTTGTGACACAGCATTTTAGTCCAGTAGTTGTTTTAGTCTGATCTAGCTAAAGTTCTGCAAGAAGAAATTAAATGACAAGGTTCTCTCTACCAGATGCTTTTTAGCACTCTGCTCATTGTGGCTGGGGTAAGAGTGAAATTTCCTCATAGCAGCTGTAATGGGGCTGTGTTTTGGATTTCTGCCTCCAAGTGTTGATAACAGAGATGTTTTGGTTTTTTCCTGCTGCTCAGGGCTAACTCAGAGTAAGGCCTTTTCTGCTACTTACCAGTAAGGAGACAGGGGGTGCAGAAGGGTTGGGAAGGCACACAGCTGGGATAGCTGACCACCACTGACCCCAGGAATATTCCAGAGCATGTGGCATCACACTCAGCCTATAAGGCTGGGGAGAGGAAGGGAAGAGCTGATATTTGGAGTAGAGATGTCTGCCTTCCCAAGTAACCATGATGTGTAATGGAGTCCTGCTCTCCTAGGATGGCTGAAAACCTGCCTGCCCATAGAAAATGATGAATTAATTCCTAGTTTTCCTTAGCTTGTGTGCAAAGCTTTTGCTTTCCCTATTAAACTGCTTTTATCTCAACAAAAGTTTTTTTCACTATTGCCCTTCTAATTCACTTCCCCATTGTACTGGGGGGAGTGAGTGGCTGAGGGGGGCTTGTTGGCATGACATTTGTTTTATCAGCCACCATAGGAAGACTATAGCACTAGACTTGTATAAGCACTTTTAAGTGCAGATTGTCAGTAGCATTTACTGTTTAGCTTGCCATTGACCACACACTTGTGGAAGATAATGAAGATGTGAGATTAACTGTGCGTGTGCATGAATACAGCAATAAAGGGTATTTAGAAGTTTTTCTTAAAAGTATAATCACAGGTTTATACTGTATGTTTCTATGACCTAATTGTAATAATTTAATCAATTACATTTGGAAATCATAAAGATAAATTTAAACTAACAGTAGATAATTATTCACCTTCCAGAGACATTATAAATGTAAGAAACAGTTTTTTTCCATAGAAATAATGAGCTAAGACTACCTACCTCCTTTAAATCAATGAAATAGCTAATATTCAATTATTTTTATTAGAATCACAGTCAGCACCATCCAGGAACTTCTCAACCTTATGGTGAAAGGCTAAAGATATCAAAAAGAAAAAGGACTGTATAGATATGCTAATTTTAAAAGACTAAAGGAATGATGTCTTCCTGTAATAAAGGAACACTAGTTTGCTTTGACTAACTTTTCTACCTGCTTTGTAAATGGAAAAAAGCTCATCAAAATATTGTTTTGATTTCTTACCAACATATCATCTAAAACTGTTACACGTAACTCCATTACAGGTTGGAGTTCTTTAGTTTGTTGGGAAAGTTGTTAACAGAATCAGTGGTAACAGAATGTCATAAGAATTAATACAAACTTGTGAACAATTTCAGGGAGTCATTAACTCTGTTTGTTAATCCAGCAGGAAATTTCCTCGTTCAAATAGTAGGAAAGGATAACATGGAGTATAATATGGAAAATATTCTCTCTGCTGTCTGATTGTTTGCTGTCACATGCAAATAATCATGAATACATCAATCTACTAATTGCTAATCAGCCCCCATGCTGTTTTAATAAATTCATCTACTAAGGTTGTTCTGTCAATATTTAATTAATGCAGTTTAATATAATGACTGTTCCTGTTAACATCTGTTCATAGCAAAAATGGGATCCAGACATTCAGCAACACAGCATTGCTTTTCTTCACAGGCAATTGGTGTTTAAACAGCATTTTCCTTTACATAGCAAATATTATCTAAGGCATCCAACAATTTATGACACCATCCATTTTTAATGTAGCAGCAGCTTATATAGCAGCCTTGAAGTTGCATCCTATTGGGTACTCTAGGCATACTTTTGAATCATTAACTTAGATGTTAAGTTCATCATAAAACTTGTGTTACAAGTTACATAACAAAATCATATAACAAAGATTTAACAAAATAACAAAGCTATTCTATGGCTTAATGCAACTGCCTGAAAATGTGTGCCCGTTTTTCAAAGTGCTTGTTATTTTGTCATGTAGTTAACCCCCTCGTTTAAATGGCCAAATAAAGCCAAATAAAAGTAAACCTTTCATGGTGTGGAATACACCAACTTACATTGTATTTTCTATAATTTAAATTTATTTAATTTTATTTTTTTATTCAGTATACGTTTCTTACAGTGTAATTATGCAATATCTCAGACTACATGTATATATGTATATTGACCACATTAATTGTCCACTGTATGTAAGATCCTTGGGATTTTATTCATTATAATGTAAATTGGCTGGCAAACCATCAGTAAAGAGTATCAGATGTGCTTCATTTAAAGCATATAAATGCAACTAGTAGCACTTTGTTTGCTCAAAAGGTAAGTGACTACAGGAAATCTTAAGGAATTATCAAGATTTAGTTTCATTAAAAATTTAACAATTGGAGAGCTCACAACATCTAGCATATTCAGCAGTTATTTTTACTCGGCTGATAGACGTAGGAGTATTTTTTGAAAAGTAAGTTTATATTTATTCATATATTCATAATTATATGTGGTGTTTTCATTTAAGTACATTACCAGATATTAATGAAGTTGTAGACTATATAATTGTTATTATATATATTCGTATTTATAAACTGATGAGACTTTGTACACCCCTCTGTACATGGGACTTGACCCTTCTATTTCCACATCCAGTTTCTATAAACTTTATCTTCTTTTTTATTTCTAATTTTAAAAAGCTATTTTGTTCAATATACTTCATATTGATAATGGATTTTTTATTTGGTTTTTACTACAGAGCTGCTTGTTTTTTCAGAACTGAATCACAGTGCACAAATCACAGCAGAAATTCCAACTTGCTTGATTTGGAGATGGTAGAAAAAATGCACAGGGAAACTTCTTTAAATTGTTGTTCAGACAGCCATCTATGAAAAATTTAGACAGGGAGAAAAATAATTTTGTTACAATTTGATAGGGGGCAGGGTTGTTTGTGTTTTATTCTGTTTTGGTTTTTACTCTAAAGCAAACAGTATAAAAAGTAATGAACTGACAAAGGTGGTAGTGAGGGAAAGGGTAAATGGGAATATAATCCAGCTGCCAAAAATGTCAAGTCACACAACTGCCTGTTACTGTTATCATATGTATGCAAAATGAATACTTTATGTATAAAATGCTGTGTCACTCTTGAAAAGGTGAATGTGCATGTGCACATTCATGTGCAAGAGCAGGTGCACAAGCATGTGCAAGAGGCAGAAACACACAGGGGTTTGACTCCTAATGTATGGAAATGGTATTTTCTAATCACGTGCCTGTGCCCAGGCATTGTTAGCTGTGTCCAGTTACAGCATTTAGTTCTGTGGTGTCTCAAGAGCCAGGAAGTTTGCAGCAACTCTAAAAGCCTTTTCTTCTGTTACAATCCCATCATTTTTTCTCTTCTTTCATCCACCATACATCACCATAAGGAAACATGTGAATCAAATTCTTTTAAGAGAGACAAAAGTGAGAAAATCTTTTCATTCACAAGGAAGAGGCTACTGTACATGGCCACCAGGACTGGAACAAACATTATAACAATCAGCTTCTGCCAATATGGATGACAGTTTGCTACTCATTCAAACCAGAAATCTAGTAGTGCAAACTTCTTTACCTTCATCCTTTAAATGATTCTGCTTGCTCTGTTTGCTTCCCTACCACAACCTCTTTCATCTTGACATAATTTTTTCTTTCAGAGTAGTCAACAGTAATGTGGGAAAATAGAAACACTTTATTCTATGATTTTTCTATAGTTTCTTCCTTGAGCCACCACTGAAGCAAGAAAACCAGAAATTTCTCAAAGTACTTTTATTTCCCCTTTCTGATAGTGTTTTGAAGGTTTTTCTTGTTTGGTTTTATTTATTTCTTAAATCAGAGAAGCTCTAGAATAAAGTGATAATAAAATCTAGGACTTTTCCTCTTGATGAAGCCTATCACAAGGAAAATCTTGTAGCTACACTAGTAGCCATTGGCAAGCTCTAAAGTCACTTCAATTATTCATCCTCATGGACTGTATATAGATGAAAAGGACAACTTGTAGCTGTTTGCACTTCTTGAGATCCAGTAAAATGGCATCTGCATAACCAGTGCATAACCTCAATACTCTGCTCATTTATAAACTACTATCTGGAAAAAGCTCTTGATCCCTTTGAAGTGAATCTTTTGACATAGTGGCAGTCGATAATGCAAATGGAGGTTTCCACATGCTTTTCTTCTGTGACTTGTTCATCTTTTTTTATCAGCAGGAGTTATCAAGGCTGACTTTTCAAAATGTGTTTTCCTATGGTTTTTGACAATAGTGAAAGCTCAAAAGTTAAAGGACAGAGGGCAAAAATGCACAGAGGGCATGATTCTTAGGCAACCTAGGATGTTAGTGATAGATTTAAACATTCTTTATACCTAGAGATCTTTAAATTGATATACAACCTTGCAAAAGAGCAATTCATTACAGTTCTTGCAATGGCAGCTTCAAAAAGTCATCAATAATTGCTTGGCAGTTAACACAAAACATTTAGAAGAGAGGGAAGGTAGCATGGTGTTACAGTCAAGAAAACACTGGCAAAACATGCAAGTTTCTCTCAGGAATGCATATTCAATTCTAAACCAATTAACTATTAAAAGATAATTGAATAAGATAATAAAGCTGTTGTATTAATCTAGGAAACAAATCAGTTTCTTTGACATTATCTCTGTATTGCATCTCTTACTCTTATACTCTATGAAGGATAAAGTACTTCCACCTCCATTTAAATGCTCCAGTTCATTGGAGTATTTGCTTAATTAGGGCATCTCCCAGAGAAACTATTTGGCAGAAAGGTAAAATGTTCTACTTAATTCTTTATATGACTGAAACCAAAACCATCCTTTTCTCACTAAAGAAAAAATTTCAGTGATTTCACTTCTTGCAGAAATGTTTATAAAGCTGATGGGGGGTGAAATAAATATAAAGATTCTGTACCAAAACCAAATGCAGGGTACTATTCAGCGAACATACTCTTGTTGCCACTGTTGTTAGCTTACTAAATGTGATGGGTTTTTCCCTGCTAAGGGAAATGATTTTGAAAAAAAAAACAGGAAAGGGGGATATCTCTATTTCACTAAGTATATAAGCTGGTTGTTAATTTTTCAATATGGTTGTGCTTTGTGTTAAGACAATGCTATGATAAATGCTTATAGAAGCTTATTCTATAAGTGTCCATAAGAATAAAATGACTTTTTGCATATAGTAGTTTTTCTTTATCTATGCATTGTTTCTTAGGGAAGAATGATACTTCAATTAGACGAGGAATAACTAAAATTATTTCATTTAATTTAAAATAATTAATTTGAATACCTGCTGGAGCAATTAAAAAAAGATTCTTGCTCTCAGGACATACATTTATTTAGGATGATATGTTGTCAACAAATATGATTCTAAAATACTCAAATACCACAATGAGACACCTATAAAGAGATTAAATCCCAGTTTTCAGCACTCTGTTGTGCAATAATAAAACAATAATTATACTTTTTCCCTCCTCATCTCAACTGTCATGCTTTTTGAGGTAGCTGAACATCTATGCTTCATGATTATGTTACTTATTGGGAAATAAAGTGCTTGACAGGAAGACAGTGTACTTTATTCTAGTCTAAATTTATTTCAAATACGTGTGCTTTTGAAGAGAGAGATTGGATAGCAGTGCCAAGGCAGAGTTCATAGCTGATACAGACAGAACTCATTAAAGCAAACCTGAAACAGTCTTCTCCCAGACTCTTTTATAGGTGAGATTCTTTAGGTCTCACCAGGTTTATATGTTATAGCCATATCTTTAAAACAGAGTTGAAGGTACCTATATACTCTTAAATAGTCTGTCCCAGTCTTTTCATTGTGTAGAACTTTCTAAACATTTAATATCTAACATAATTTTGTTGACCCAGATAAGCCAGGAATCTCCTCTTTGTTGCTTACAATGCCTTTATTGAAAGACCAAAGGTACCAAAATGGAAAATAGTTGAAGTTTATATTATGTCCATTTGACTTCTGCTCTCACTTTTCCCCATGTTTCTGTGCCGGAAGAAGGATGATGCGTGAAAAGGTCGTGACACAACACATACTGACTGTGAAGCAGAGAAGCAGTTAAGGTTTCTTTAGTTTAGATACAGCACATTAGGCTCAGGCACACAGTCTACTAGGCAGCATGGCCCAACAGCTCCCTCAGCTGCTCCTCAACAGGTCTTGTGTTCCAAATCCTTCACCAGCTTTCTTTTCTGTGGACATGCTCCAATACCTCCTTGTCTTTCTTGTAATGAAGGACCCAAAAGTGAACACAGGATTCAAGGTGAAGCCTCCTCCCCTGGGAGTCAGGATAGTGCCAGATGGGGTACCCAGTGCCAGCAGAGCACAGGATGGCCAGGCTCAGATGCAGGGGCAGGACCAGCAGGGCAGAAATCCAGGCTTAAGCAGGCTGCAGTGCACTGGAGCTGAAGGCTGGTAAGTCCATAGTCTCTCTCCTGCACAGACTCACAGAGCCAGATGAATGGGGCTCCTGGGCCTGTGGGTGTGGGGCTCCTAGGAGAGGCTCCTCAGTACCATTAAAACCCATTAGTGCTTTTGGGATCTATAGGTAAGTTCCCTTGAAGAGACAACAAAGGAAAAGCATTCAAAGATCTTGCCTTGCTCTGTCAACTGGATTTATCCATTATTACTATATGAGACTGTAGGTATCCCCATTTCCAAATAGTTTAGAGAATTTTTATGAAGGTATGAAAAACCATGAATCTGGAAGTAGTATTTGGGAGTTGTATTTTCAGAATTTTTTTAATATCAATGCCTGTTTCTTTTTTTTTGCGTTTTATATTTCATATTATTCCTGAGTTTTGCTACACGATTTTCAACGTGTTCTTCACAGAATCTACTACAGTCATCCAAACATAGATCAGAAATTAGTAAGTGTGATGCCATATCTGCTGTACCTCCCAGAGCTGCCTTGGAGGTCACCTTATGTGTTGAGTTACACTGTTTTTTTCCTTTTGCTTACTTTTTTGCAACTGTGATAGTAGCAGGAGACTACAAGAGTCTCTTCCGTTATACCAAAAGCAAATATTTTTATTTTTTTGTTTCCAAATAAATAAGATCTATATTTTTATGATGTGTTTGCTTTTTTTCTAGTTTACTCTTCTAAGAAGGTTGTGACAGAGAAAGGGTCACTTTTAGGCGTACTTTCTTCCTCTGAATATCTACCATTACTTTTTTATGACATAGCTTCTTATGACTTTTTTCTCATCATATTTTGTATTTTGAGTCTCTTTTTTTGTTAAAACACCATGATTATTTTTTCCTGAAAATGCATAATATATAAAAAATTATATATTTTTAAAAAAGGAAAAAGCAATATATGAAATGATGATTGTAGGTAATTTGGCCAGTATTTGAACAATCTCTGTCTTTTATTAAACTGAACCTGGTCATCTGTATTAACTGCAGATCATATCTTTCCCTTAGAAAGTACATCTTATTCAAGACAGATTTTTCAGTTTGCTTATGGGGATATAGAGTTTTTGAGGTTTGTAGATCCAGGATAATTAATGCCGTTAAACTCCACAGCCTATGGTGTGTTACAGTACCTGGAGCCTTAGGAGGCTGGGGATACATTCTTACCTACATCAGGATTGCTGGGTAGATTTCAACTGTGTTGCATTTACATTCTAAGATTTTGGTAGGGGGGAAGCTGCAGGGGTTATTATGAGAAGAGACCAGGGCCTGCTCCCATACCAGAGAATTCCAACCACTGGCCAAATGTTGGTGGTGTCTCTATCACAGTATGCTTGAGAAAGGGTAAAAAACAATGTGTAGCAGCTGTGAGAAAAGGGAGTGAGAAGAATATGAGAGAAACAACTCTACAGAGATCAAGGTGAGTGAAGTAGGAGGAGGAAATGCTCCATGCAGTGGAGCAGAGGTGCCCCTGTAGCCTTTGGAAAAGACCTTGGAAACACAGGTTGGCCACTTGCATTGAGGCTGATGCTGGGGCAGAATAATTCACACTGCAATCTGTGGAGGAAGCCATGCCACAGCAGGTGGAGATGCCCTGAGAGAAGCTGCAGCCCATGGAGAGCCCATGCAGGAGCAGAATTTTAGTAGGAGCTGTAGCCCTTGGAGAGGAGCCCATGCAGGAGGAGATTTTCTGTCAGGAACTGTGGCCATACCAGATCCATGTAATCCATGCCACAGCAGAATGTCCCTGAAGAACAGTACCATATGGAAAGGACCCGTGCTGGGGCAGTTCTTTAAGAGCTGCAGCCCATGGGAAGAGGTTTAAGAAGAGCTATACCCTGTGAAAAGGAACCTGTGCTTCAGCAATAAATATTGTAAGAAGAAGCAGTAGAGAGGAATTCCTAGCACCTGATTGCAACCTTGCACTGCTTAGAGCAGGGGGAGGAGGGTAGAGGAGCCCCATGAATTAAGAAGTAAAATTGAGTCTGGGAAAAGTGTGTGTCTGTGTCTGTGTCTGTGTCTTTGTCTGTGCCTGTGTCTGTGTGAGGTGGTTTTAGTTCTGTCATTATTTTTCACCATCTTACATTACTTTTTTTTTTTCTTTTAAACAGATTTCCTCAAGTCAAGTCATTTTTTACCAGTGACTGTAACTGGTAAGGAATCTCCCTTATCTCAATCCAGGAGGCTGTTTATCTCATTTTCTCTCTCTGCCTCATTGAGGAGGGGGAGTGAGAGAGCGGGTGGATGGTGTCTGGTCATTAGCCAAGGACAATCCACCACATGAACAAATAATCAAACAACTTGGAACTTACAATCTAAAATAAGAGGTGATTTGAATCACATTGTCTCCAAACTCTATCATGTGAGCTCAGGATTGTGCCCAAGGATGTCTGGAAGTGAACCAGCTCTTCCTATCAAGCAGTCTTACTCAATGCCATTGCATACTTCATATAGGAGCTATCCATGAGATCCAGTCTACCATTTAGATATTGCATTCTGAAGTGTGCAAAACTTATTCATCAAAAAGCTATGTGCAGTAAAGATAAATTAGCTTGTAGTCCAAAGATTACCAGTTCTCAGGTAATATTTACTTCTCACATAACTTGATTTTGAAATATCTAAACCCATGTTCTAGTCTTACACTTTATTCCTTTTCTTATTCATAGTATCTCAGTGAAAAACTACTACTCAGTGTCAGAGAGGACCTTGAATCAAATTTCCCAACCTATACTACCTAAACTGCCCTTTCTAATAAACTTCAAGCATGTTTCCATCTTACCAAGCTGTTTGCCAATTTGTCAGTTTTCCAGTTTGCCAATTGGTTTATTTGTCAGGTTTTGTTTCTCAATTTGTTCATTTGTCAATTTGTTAATTGCTTGTCACTTTCACAGTACTTACCCAGTTGAATTCATGTCTTCATTCTTGTGATTGCAGTCGAAAAAAAGCACAGGTACTCAGTTCAGCCCAATACCTTACAGTTCTGTTCAGAAGAGCATGATATTGACATGTAGTATTTTGAAAACCTCACGTTGTATGAATTTGTAAATATTTTAAACAATGTATTTTAGTTTTTACTCTACATGAAGTTACCCAAATACACCACACGAGCAATTATTAAATCTCTGGCTTTCATAATATGATATGCTTTGGCCAGTCCATTACATATCTCCATAGAAACTGAACTGAATCTATGTTTTAAAAAAAAAATCTAGAAACAAAACAACACAATTATGACTGTAGTTATAAGATAGAATAACAAGTTGCCAGGAAATATTAGTTTTATTGACAGATCCACTTTGATGTTTAGGAGTAGTAACAACAGCATAAATATTCAAAACACAACAAGCAAGCATAGTGGAGAAGCAGAATCATTCCCTGAACATACTGTCTAGATTCCAAAATGCTCTTTTCTACTTTTTAAGGATCAACATTCACATCTCCCAGCTCTTAAAAATGTGCTCTTGAGTTGCTCTGCTATTGTGGCATTATCAAGTTAGTCTGCTGAAGGCAGTTTCTTTGCAGAAAACAATTTAAGATTTATTGGACTTGAAAAAGTGAGTTTTACTCTATAGTGCACCAGTTATAGCCCTTGCTGTGAAAAAAAAGGAGATCACGGGCTGAGATCTGTGCTCCCAGTCCTTGTTGTTCTTAAAAAAAGTAAAATCCAATAATGTTTAAGTATTGCTGTGACATGTGCTTTTAGTTTTTTCTTGTTATTACTCTTTCCTTCATGTAGTGTCAATTTGTCTGAACACAGCTGTTACTCAGACTGTCTTGGCAGAAAAACTGTTTTTCATATCATCTCAACATGATGGTCAATTTGATGACTTTAGACATTGAAACTGAGAAGCAAGATGGTTAACTTTGTTGTACTTTAATTTGTACCTTCTGATGTCATGGCATGTAAAATAGACATGACTAGGACTGTTAGTCTTTGATGAAACAGACAATTATAGCCTGAAATTCCCCTAGATGTCTGTTTATAAGATCAAAACACCAATAAAAAGAGGGAATTAACTAAGAATATGAGGGAGAGCTTGATCTATCACTAATTTTTAATGAATGATTTAAGTTTTATTAGTTACATGAAGATTAATCACCATGTAAAAATTTCTGAAAAAATTAATTTTGTACATTGAAAGTAGAATGACTGTGACAACCTTCAAATTCTCGGTCTGAGAAAAACTGCAGAACATGGCTAACCACCTTCTATTTTGTCCCTATGAATATATTATATACAATTATATATACTATATTGTGTGGGAATAAGGAATTGATTCTTCATTGTGAATACACCAGGTTATACCTTAAATTATTGGTTCCTGTTTCCTGTTCAATAATACATCTCCTTTTTGAATTTCTACAAAGGAGATTTTCTTAATTCTGGACCAATTTTTCCAGAAAAAAATAGTCTAATATCCTTCTCATAATTGTAGAAATTTGATACTGTACTATTTTTGTAGAAGATTGATTTTTCATTCCAGAATATATTTGACATATTTAGAGAACTACAGTGATACATATTGAGCCATCAGATTACTTGTATCATCTGTTTATTTTCAATTTATTGCCTCTGCTCCCTTCCCTGATGTTTTTTGTATGTGCAATTTACTATTTCCCTTTTTAATTTTATATTTTCAATTTAATTTCCAATAATCATAAATGAGAAAAACACAGCAATATTAGGAAGAAGTGAAATTAATCCTGTCAAAAGAGACAATTTTTTAGGCCTTTAATTATTGTATTTTATGAAGGTATGGACAAACTGTCCAATCTGTCAGTCCGCAGTCAAATAGAAATAATCCAGTTCTCAGAAAAGACATCACAAAGTGGGCCAGTGAAGTAATCTCCTTTAGTTCTAAGTTCCCTAGGTGTATTGTTCAAAAAAATAACGCATTTAAATGGATGTGTGTCCTGTGGTCATACCTATCAGGTAGTGATGGTGGTTTTTGGAGGGTAACCTGTGTGGAACTTGTCTGAAGTGGGTCTAAATAATCCATCATCTCCCAAACAGGATGCCAGCTCAAGAAGAATCGAGTGCTGCTACTCAGTCATACTTAAGAGTGCCATTCATCACCTTTTAAAGGAACAGTGTAGGATTGAGTGTAATCTGTTGCAAAAGCAAAGGAAGTTGCATTTAGGAAATTAGCTACTAATGCTTTTTTTGCATTCGAGTAAAAACAAAATAATAAATGAATGAACATTCAATATCAGTATGAATTAAAAAAAAATATTTAATAGGATATAGATTAAAAGTTTATTAATATAGTTCTTCTTATAGTATTTTACAAAGAAAATAATAATTTTTTCCAACTGTCAGAAAGGGAAGTTGAGGCTAAAGTTTGATCAGTGATTTATTAAACATTAGTTACCCAGTAACTGGTAACAAAATTCAAATCGATTTTGCTACCATTTATCAACTCATCAATGTAACTACTGGTTGCAGTTATCTTTATATTAAAAAATGTAATCAAAATCCATGTGTCCACGATTCCCTGCATATCTGATATGGTCTTGGAAAACAGACTAAGTAGGAAGGAGAAGAACAAGATTTGTTTGTTTTTTTTTAACTGAGAAATTGAAGCTAAATTTATAATATTGAGCAAGTTCAAGTGCAGTTGAATCTGGCCAGTGTTGTGTCAGAAAACAAGAGGCTTTATAAAGTATATTAAAGTCAAGAAGGGGTCTAAGGAAGATATGGGACTGATACCAAGTAGTATCGGTTTCTTCTGGTTGTAGCACCAAATCTGTGCCTTGATGATGACCTCATATGGTCATATGGTTTATATATAGGTAGTTCTGCAAGAAGCAGGGAGTTGGGCTCAGTGATCCTCATGGGTCCATTCCAACTTGGCATGATCTATGATTCTATGAGTCCAGGACAATGGAAACAGTGGCTTTCCATTTGTGGACACTAAAATTCTAAGGGACCAGTTTTATGTTCCTAAGTCCTGGCCTGATGGTGATTCATCCCAAAGTACTTGAAGAGCTAGCAATGTTACAGCAGGAACATTCTTTATCTATCAAAAGTCTTGACAGTCTGGGAAAGTCCCTGGTGACTGGAAGCTTGCCAACATCCTTCCAATTTAAAAGAAAGCAAAAGGGAAGACCCAGGAAACTACAGATTTGTTTGTTTAACTTCAGTATCTAGAAAAATTATGGAGTAGATCATACTCATATGCTATTGAGAGAAATTAAAAGGAGAATTCAATCATCAGGCACAGTCAACATTGATTCACAAAGGGAAAATCCTGTTTAACTAATCTGATATCCTTCAATGTAAGGTCATCTTCGTAAGAGTGAAGGGAAGAAAGCAAATGTAGCTTTACTGGAATTATTAATGGTTTTGATACTGACCCTTACAGTGTCCTTCTGGACTAGCTGTGAGATGAATGGGCACACAACGCACTGGGTGAAGAACTGGCTGAACAGTAGGGCTGAAAGGGTTGTGTTGATTTGCATGAAGGAGGTGAATGCACCACTAGCAAGTTTTTTTGACAATATTAAACTGGGAGGTGCTGTTGGCTCTTTTGAGGGACCAGATGCCTTGCAGAGGGACCTAGATATATTGGGTCACTGAGCAATTTTCAGTGGTCTGAAATTTAACAAGAACAGATGCTAAATTCTGCACTTGGGATGGAGCATGGTCAGCCAAAATTCTAGATGTGAAGAAAAGTGGCTGGAGAACAGCCCAGCAAAAAGGGCTCTGCAGAAAGGTGGCTGGCAGCAGCTCAGTAGGAGCCAGCAGTGTGCTGTGGCACCCAGCAGGGCAAATCCCATCCTGGGGTGCATCAAACACAGCATCAGCAGCTGTCAGAAGAGTCGATCATCCCTCTGTATTCAGTGTTGGTGCAGCATCACCTTGAGCACAGTGTGCAGTTGTGGGCCTCACAATTTAAGAAGGATGTGAAGGTACTTGAATGTATCCAGAGGAGGGCAACAAAGCTGGTGAGAAGGCTGGAGGGCATGTCCTGTGAGAAGCAGCTGAGGACTATGGGTTAAACTAGTTTGCAGAAAAGGAGTCTGAAGGGCAACCTTGCTCACCACAGTTTCTGAGAAGGGGAAGTAGAGAGGGAAGTACTGATTTCTTGTGTCTGGTAGCCAGTGATGGGATGTTTGGGAAGAGCTCAAAGTTCCACCAGGGGGATTTTAGGCTGGACATTAGGAAGTTTTCTTTACCAAGAGTGTGATCAAACAGCAAAACAGCCTTCCTAGAGTATGGTAAACACTCTATTCCTATCAGGGTTTGAGAGTAATTTGGACAATGCCTTTAATAACACACTTTAACTTTTGATCAGGCAGCTGGAATGGATGACTGCTGTTTTCCTTTCTAACTAGAACTATTCCATTCCATTCCATTCCATTCCATTCCATTCCATTCCATTCCATTCCATTCCATTCCATTCTTAATTGAAATAATCAAGCTATGGAAAAATTTTGACTAGATTAAAGGTACTAGCTGTAAAGTTAATGCAGTGCTGTAGATATGTCTTGTGATGTATCATCTAATTACCTCTGTTCCCCTTAGGACTCCTGTCTCCACAATATCACAGTGTGTTTCCCAGATCTGTTCAATAATTCACATTCTCCTCAATGTCCACTGCCTGGTCTCCTCCCACTGGCCCTCTTCCTTATTTTCTCCATAAGACTGAAAGCCTGGTCTGGAGAAGGAATTCTTAATTTCACCAGAAGTGTTTCTACAACATTATCAGAGAATGTGTTACTGTTTTATAAATATTAATAAATTAAATTTCACATACAGGCACTGTCACCATTTCAGAGAGAGAGAACTGAAACACCAAAGGACTAAGATTAAAAAATCACAAGTTTGAATACCTATGACCTTATTTTTCATATTACTTGAATTAATGGATCTTCATATATTCACAGCATAGCAAATCAACTTTAATTACATCTCTGAACAGTCAATATTGCTGTTACTGAGGAGCAATGTGTTCTGACTATAATGAAGATGCACCTTTAGAAAGTATTGTTGAAGTGACTTATCAAATACAGTGAAAATCAGTAGCTGAGGCATAGACAGGATCTAGTTTCCATACAAACATTCAGGCTTTGCAAATATAACATCAATCTTCATGTACTTCAGCTTTTGCAATAAACAAAGAATGACACTGCACAGGCAACCATACCCCTACCCTCTTGCCAATCTCCTCCTCTATTCTGAGACTCCTTTCAGGTCTTGCTCCCCTTCACCCTTTGTCTCCAGGTTCATCCATTCTCTGTGGACTATCTCCTATGAGATCTCAGTCTTTCAAAGCTCTTTGTTTTTAACCACATCTGCTTCTTCCTTCTCTGCTTCATGTCTTGCCCACACCAATACTTCTAGGAATTTTTATTAACATTCTAATTTACTGACCAATTCTCAGACCAAATTTACTGTGTCTTGAACCAGTAAAATGTACAAAAATCAGGATTTAGATGCCATTTTAGTGCCTGATTCAAATTCTGAAACCTTCAGTCTAAAACTTGGAGAAAGCAAAGAGACTTTATTTTATTTTCCTGTTTTCCTGGGACATATCTTGTGCTCTAGGTAATTGTAAAAGTGTTACACAGCAACAAGCAGAGAAGTTGCTGAGACTCTTCTTGTACTGAAGAGTTCTGAATAATGTTATGCAGGCACTAACACATTAGTGAAAACAAAATTTCAAAGGAAATAGCTGTACTAGATGAAAGCCATATGTATGTACATATGTACACAAATGTGCACATAAAATTGCAGTTCAAAATATCCTTTCAAAACAGGATCTTACCAAAAATTACAGGAATGCCCATGACCAAATCCCAGTAAGACTACTGATTAAAGTATATATGCATGTCAGGCAAATTATGTAGTCAATTAGCAAATTGAGCAATGTGTAACAATGTAATTATATAAGAAGGAAATCTGTCAAATTCAGATTTTGGAACCTGGACAGTTATTACGTCTCTTGGCTGAAGTTTGACTGGTTATAGGAAATTTTACTCCATTCTGCTAATTGCCATACTGTTTGAAGTCAGGAAAACAGAGTGACTATTCTTGCAAAATACCAGGTTGTAGCTGAAATGAAGGATTTATATTGATGGGAGGGGTAGACCTTGGTAGAAAAATAACCTAAAAACCATTCACTCTAAAATCAATAAAAATATAACTGTCAATGTCTTGACAGTATAGTGGAGCTTGAGCTTAAGACTAATTGGAAGCAGAAGATAAACTGTCCTCTACCAGTATCCCCAAGGACTTCATGCAACATCTATTACCACAATGTAGGCTCCAGCTCTTGAGATTCTTTGAGAATGGGCCTCAGGCTGTTTCCGAGATCTTTTTCCATTACTGTCTTTCTCTATTAGGTTACATTTTCAAGATATTAAGTAAATTGAAACCAATATGCAGGCAACTCTCTTACCTGTATTCTCCATTGGTAATGAAAAAAACTTTTTTACCACATTCTGGTTTATCCTTCCAAGATCAGTTAGGAAATTAAATGAAGAGTGCGTTTTAACCTACTCTACTCTTGAATCTGTCTGACCCTCCCTCAAGGTTTTAGGTTCATGATTATTTAATGATTAGTGTTGAAATAAACTTTATGATCTGTATGTTTGTCATTTAGAAAATGTGTCTGGTTTCAAAGTGGTAATTGATGAGATATGAAACTGCCATTAGCATCTGTGACTTCTACACTCCTTAATTAATACCTAAATAGCAAATAAGAAAAGGATTTCTGTGTTTATAGGGTCAGGTACAAGACTTAGCTATTTGTCTTTCAGCTTTAGGCTTTTACTTCTTGTTTATTAGGTTCTTCTATAGATCTCAAGATATTTTTTTAGGCCTCCTCAAAATTACAAGTCAGAAATTTCTGTCAGACATCATTTTATGAGAAAACCATTTTCAGTAAAAATCAAAAAAACCAAAAAACCCACTTTTTTTTTTTTTTTTTTTTTTTAATCCAAAAGAGAAAAAAAAATACAGTTAACTTAGCAAAGATTTTGGGGTGTGCTCAAAGTCTGATTTTTCCCACATGATCACAGTAGAATTTATATAAAAAAATTAGCACAAGTTAAATATTTCTAGAAGAAGTGTGAACTATTATTGAATTCTCAGGAGAGAACTGTCATGGTTTAACCCCAGCCAGCAAGTTAGTACCATGGAACTGCTCATCACCCACTCC
This sequence comes from Muscicapa striata striata, assembly GCA_030060385.1. Classification (NCBI taxonomy): domain Eukaryota; kingdom Metazoa; phylum Chordata; class Aves; order Passeriformes; family Muscicapidae; genus Muscicapa; species Muscicapa striata. The sequence continues at coordinate 2,741,798 of JAREIS010000170.1, forward strand.
TCCAACCCACCCCATAGGGGGCAAATCAGAAAGAAAGATAAACCTCATGGGTTGAGATCAGAACAATTTAACAATCTTAATAAAAGATTATATTAATAAAAAAAATAATAATAATCTGGCAATATGATTAATGATAATAGTAATTATAAGGAGAGAGAGATAATAACAGAACCCAAAAGAAACAAATGACAGACAATAAAATTGCTCACCACCTCCTGACCAAGAAGCAGCCTATCCTCAAATACCACTGGTACCTTCTGCATGGCACCCCAGTTTATATACTAGATATGACATTCTATGATATGGAATATCTCTTTATTCAGTTTGGGGCAGCTCTCCTGGCCACATTCCCTCACAGTGTTTTGGGCACCTGCTGACTGACAGAGCATGAAGCACTGAGTATTTGACTTATTTGACCAGATAATAATAAGAAAATTAACTCTGTCCCAGTTCAACTATGACAAGAATGATAGTACTCACTGAAGTGGAAAAAAATCCTGCATCTCATCCTTCTTTTTTTGTCAAGTTCCATGGAATGTTTTCCTTGAAATATGGAGTTAACAACGCACCCAAGGTCAGTTAAACCTATAACAAAGAAAATATATATCTACAAATGAAATTGCAGGACACCTGTGTTGATAATGATAAGTGTAAATTCATTTTTGTAAACAGTGTCAAATATTCAGCTGAAATTGTGCCCATAATATGTATTTAAAGGAAAAGTGATAGGAAAAAAAAACAGTCCTGAAATACTATAGTTATTTTCCATTTAGAAATCACAGTGCTATAGGGAAAGTAAAATAGGAAAACAAGCACCTCTTGGTTAGAAATAAAATTGATAGGGTCCTGTAATGAAAACTAAGACTTATTTTATTTTGCTTTGTGCCAGTTGGTTAAATGCAGGGTGTCTTCTATAATAGGTTACACACTGCCTTTAGCTAATTTGAATTACATTGAGGCAATCAGTCTTTACTGGGACATATAAGCAATAAAGTCAACGAGTTCCACAGTGGCAGCTATTTCCACTGACTTGAGAAGCTTGCTCTAGAAATATGCAGCTCTTGGAAAGCTTTGGTGTTTTTCTGTATCCACAGTCTGGTTTCTATAAAAATTATTGTTTTTCTTATATACTACATCTGAAATATCGCTTGTATCAACTCCAAATCTGCATATTAAAATGAATATTGTCACTGTAAATTTTAGCAATGTGTACACTTTTTTACACAATTTTTTAAAAAAGCTTCTTTCATATGAAATATTAGTTCCATGGAAGCTGTATTTTATTAAGTATCTCTCAACGCTCTTGGTTAAACAGGAGCCTGGCTTTACCTTTTTTTCCCCAACAAAATGCAGCTAATCACCAGATTACTGCACTGCTCCAGTTATGAGTTAAAGCTGGAAGTGACATTCCCCTGTCTACCCTGTGCTCAGGAGACCACATCTGCGTTCACCTGCTGAATCCAGGTCTGGGATCCTGAGCACAAGAAAGGCATGGATCTGTGAGATTGAGTCCAGAGGAGGCCACAAAGATGATCAGAGGATTGCAGCAAGCCTCCTGTAAGGCAAACTAGAGAGAGAGAGAGCTAGGGTTGTCCAGCTTGGAGAAGAGGAGGCTCTGGGGAGATCTCATTGTGGCCTTAAAGATGGCTTAGGATAGAGAATCTTTGCCCAGATAGATGGGATAAGGATAGGATAAGCAGGAACAGTTTTAAACTAAAAGAGGAGAGATTTAGATTAGATTTTAGGATAAAAATCTTTACTATGAGTGTGGTAAGGCACTGGAACAGGTTGCTCAGAAAAGTTGTGGATGTCCCATCCCTAGAAGTGTTCAAGGTCAGGTGAGGGGGGGCCCTGAGCAACCTCAGTGGAAGATATTTCTGCACATGGCAACAGGATTACAAGTACATGATCTTTAAGATCCCTTCCGACCCCAGACTTTCTGTGATTCTATGACCCATATTGCACAGTTCAACAGCACAGGATTTCATGGAAAGTCTTATTTAATCGTGTTAAAGTCATATTTAATCCTGTTTGGCTTGCACATTGTGACAAAAAAAAAAAAATCCAAAAAACACAAGTGAGACAAAAGATGCTACAAAAAAGGAGATTTTTAAGTTTAAAACAAGCAATCTCTAAACAACATATGACAGATCCTATCACTATCACTACACTCTAGACTCTTACAGCTTTCAGTAAAATAACAATCAGCATTCAGAGGCCAAACTCTTAAAATAGATGTTTCTCAGTCTTCATAACGTGGCAGATGATTTTTCTTGACTTGCTTTAGTCACTGAAACTTTCTGAATACTTTCGTAGTTCAGGAGATAATTTTGTTAACAGATGTAATGGCAACAAAATTTGGTTACTTAAGATCTTTTCAGCACCTTTGAATTGCATTTATAATCCAAAATAAATCCAGATTCTATTTTGAATTAGAAGGCAGAGTAGTTCATTTGATTTCTTTTAAGAATGTAATCAGAAGCGAAATGAAAACAATGGAACAATTAAGTGATCCATAGCAGTTCTTTAAAAAAAAAAAAAAAAAAAAGCGTGGATTGTGAGCAAAGGCACTGCTACAGTGGACTTGAAGAAGACAAGAGGTAGAAAATGGTGGAAATAAGCAAACATCATTAACAGGTACTGTAGCTTGTAATCCATAGATATCAAAGCAGGAATAAACACAAATAGTCATTTACTTAATGAAGAGTCCTGTGAAATGCAAAATTACTTGTGTTGCAGACAAAATAAAACTTAAAGTAATTTAAACCAAATCTGTAAGTGAAAAATCAAACACTGGAACCTTTATTGCAGCTCAGGGGATTAGAGCAGCTCCTTCAACCACAGCAGTCATTGCTGTGTTACTTCCATGAGAAAGAAAAGCAGGTTTTCATGAGCAGTGTGATGTTTTGAGTGTCCTAAATCTTTTTGAGAAAGGCAACTAAAATCATAAAATTCATACATAAATTATGAATCCACTTCTCATTGGATTAAAAATAGAACAATTCCAATATCCGCAAAAGGGGTACATTGTGGCACGTGTACTTAGCACATTACAGTGCTCTCAAGACATGCATTTCTATAGTTTCTCTGCTTGACACTGTGGTAAACTATGTGCACATGTGAATTTACCCCAGAAATTCTAAATACCGCTCAAAAGTCACAGTATCGTGGGATAATTAAGGCCAGAAGGGATTTTAGGAGGTCTTTAGTTCAATGTTCTGCTCAAAGCAGAGTCAGCTGTAAGATCAGACCAGATTGCTCATGGCTTTATCCAGTTAGGTGTTGAAAACCCCCAGCTATGGAGACTGACAGCACAACCTCTCTGGGTAACCTGTTCTACTGCTTGGAGTTATGGCAGGTGTGAAAGCCAGCCCACAGGCTGACCACTGATAGTAGTTATAATGAAGCCCTGTCTGCACACAACTGTGCAAACTGTTTGGTACATTATTGACGATTTCTCCGTGTATTTCCACAAAAATGAGGAGCTGAGTGGAGAAAAAAAATTGCTGAAGGTACTCTATAGAAGACAGATCTTATTCTACAGAGCAGAAAATCATAATTCATCAAAATTTCGCTCCCTGTTTTGTGTTTGGATTTTTCTAATGGGTTTGACTTGGTGCAAGGCAGAGAAAAGAATGGAAATTGGACAGTTTGAATTACGAGGACATTTTGCATCAATTATATCACATGAAAAGCAAAAGAAACATTGAAAATCTGCTTTGTAAGTAGAACATCCTTCTTTCAGGGTATTTTAAAGCAACTTTGTTTAGATCCATATTTTTTACTTCACTGCTTATCAGCTTACAAATTACAGCTTAAAAAATATAAATGGTCAAGCTGGGGATTCAATTTCTGAATTTTATTTTGACCCTCAAAACATAAACAATATTGAAATAATGATATTCTTAAGGCTTGCATTTCATTTATTATAATCTCACAATAATATAACTTATATTGGTCATACCACATCGGATGATTTAGAGTGAAAGACTCACTTTTGAATATATTGAATGAGAGAAGCTATATACCTTCTCATAAAAGGACTGTGAAAAAGAAGAACATATTTTTACTATATTGCTTTTCTGTCTAGAGGGAGTTCTATATGTGCAATATATATTTTTGGAAACTCTGCTTTTTACTAAATTTATGGGCAAGAGAGAGCAGTACTAACTGTATATCCAGATTTATTGTCTTCAGAGCTTACACCACCCTGAGCAAGGAAAATATATGGTTTCTATGCATTAGCAATGCAATGTATGTATTAAAAATATCTCAGTATAAATTAGTAAATGAAGTTTGCTGACTTATAAAGGTTACGCTGTTGCACTTTCTTCATGTTTTTTTTTTTTTCCTTTCAAGTCACTGTGATTAATGCTCTCTTCATATCAGTTAAGGGTCACCTATCATGCACTAGCATTAGTTGATATTGCCAATTCTATAAGATTACCAGGGTTTTGTACTCTTTTTTTTGCCCCTAAAATAATACAAGTAAAATGAGTGTGTAAGGCCACTTAATAGGTTGTATTATATGCAGAAATATATAACATTATATGAACTTACACAAATTCACAGTAATGCAAACAAAAAAATCTATTTCTAGTATCATCTAAACATAAAACACAGCCTTTTTGAGGAGCTCAGGAATGCCTTGTTTTGCACAGATGATCCATGCCCATGCAGGTTATGACTGTGGTGTCCCCAGTAGTAGTATCTAGGTCCTGTCTAGACTTTGAAGTCTGAGCGAAACAATTGGCTATTCCTCTCTTAGGCATCAGGGCCACTCTGATGAACACCAGTTGCTTGGAGACTGTGCATATTAGAGAGGAATCCCAATTATATTCCCACATTATAGGTCAGTTTCAAAAGAGCAATAAACTCAAATTTAACTCTGCACCAAGTTATATTATAAAATTTCTGTTGGGATCCTTACATTGCTGGATTCTGGAGGGAATGTTTATGATATACAAATAAATATTGATTTTTTCATATAATTATTGGTCTATTAGCTGGATCTTTGAGCTGCATTTTCTGTGCTGTGCTGACACTGTTCTTTGAATCAATAACATCTCCAGATCTAAGCATACTTTGAGATTGTTTTTGGCTTTTTATCACTTCAAGAATTACTTGTTCTTTATTTTTCTCACCTAAAAGGAAATATATTATATTCTACCTGGTGATTGATGAGACATGCAGTGTATTTGTGCAGATTACATAGCAAAGAAGGATTTGTTTGTGTTTTCCTAAAATGCACTTGCATGTAAAAAGGTGTATGTATTTTTTTCAAAAAGAGTGCAAAACATCTGCTTCCAAATAATGAGAATTTGAAAGATGATTCTGTTTTTAATTTCTATTTAAATGATTAATATTCAGAATACTCAGAATAAGCACCAGCTCTCAGACAAACTAATTTATTAACGAAGTGGGCTGAAAAACTAGTACTATTGTTCTCTTCTAGATTACCTCAAATTATATTAATTTAATTAAAACAGAAAATCATGTTTATTGATTAATTTATTCTGTTGTGAGTCAGGAAGATTGAGTAGCTTCTTTAGTTCACAGGCTGAAAAAAATGTGAGATTATGTGCTGAATTAAGAGAGTAAACAAGGTAAATTGCTAATACATTACTTATGCCTGCTTCTTGATACAGCAAATGCTAAGTATAAGCCAGATTCTGCAATCTCCCTAGAGGTTTTACTAGAAAGTCAGATAAATAAAGACAGAAAATGCATTTCTTCATATTTATCAAGGTATCCTCATAAGTTGCAGAACTTGATTCCTTTTCAAAAACTTTTGATGTTATTTCTATTTCATCATATATTCTAGTAGGTTTTGAATATATATTTACATTAATAAATATAAAAGGGATCCTTAAAGGTATCAAAAGAGGTCAGTAATGGCCAAAAGTGCACACAAAGCAAATAGAAATACGCATTTCCTTAGACATTGGGGGGAAAAAAGAAAGAAAGAAGAAAAAAAAAAAGAAATCTAGGATAGTCTGGGATTTGCAAGAAGAGTAGAAGACAAACTCTGATTATAACAAACACAGAAAACTGAAATATAATTTGTGATGACTGATCAGGTATTTTAACCACTTTTACTAGGGCCTTGTTAAATTGTGTTTTAACACTTAATAAAGAAACAGATGTAAAGTAAATCTGTGCCTAATGGAATGTTTTCCATTAGTGTGGTTAGTGGACTGAGAATGTCACTTGCACTGTCCCTATATGAGTCCTCAGGTGGCCTAATTTTATGGACCAGAGTTTATGATACAGCATTTGAAAATTATTTTTCCTGATTCAAATAAACATCATGAGGATTTTTGAGGATGCAAAAAATGCTCAAAGGCAAAGACTCCAGAAAACAGGCTGAAAATGAAGATTATGGACCTACTTTCTATTCTCAGATTGTGACATAAGAGGAGTAGTAACAACAACCCTTTCTTTCAATGTCTCTTCCCTAAGGAAAAGGGCTATGGCCTTTATATATCAAGGTATATGGGCACAAAGTAAAGTGACTCCCAAGGTCACACTACCCAGTGCATTAAAAGATCACCTCACAATCACCAATTCAGAGTTTGCCCATATGGTCAGATGGCTTTCCTGCCTATGAGTACTATATGAAATACCTAACTGAGAAAGTAATATGTACATACCAGAAAAGTTTTTCACACTTTCAGAAAAGAGTGAGAGATGCCAATGTACAAATGATTCCTGATTCACATTGCATTAGATCCTACAGTTTTGAATGGTTAACCAAAAAAATGTATAAAATTTTTAGTATTTTACTATCTTATTTCAATATCTTAAATAGCATAGACTAGCACAGAATGTTCTCTCAGTACAGTTTGGCTTTCCATTTTTTGCCCACTTTTGCCTCATTTGGTTGACCTTATCAGTTTAAGAATAATGACACTATGTTAACTCAATTGAAATGGTTTGAAGTGAAAAACTGATCATCATTAATCTTATAGTGACAGTCCTTATTGTAATTAAACTCCAAAGATATGTAATTCCTTGTTAAGAAATTTTTTTGCTGTTCATCTCACAATTCAAATTCATCTCTCGTCATACACTTTGCTGTTTTATGGTAGTAAGTTGTGCCTTATTTTACCTGAATGCTTTAAATATGTTGATTATTGATGTCATTTATGCAGCTGTGAAATTAAATCAGAAATGAAAAAGCCTTGTTGGTCAGTAAATGAAAAATAGTGATTTATTATATTTTTGAACAACTAATGCCATGAGTAAGTAGTAAGGTTTTCATTACCAAGAATTTAAAGATATGCTCTTATAGCAGTCATGCCATGCATGCATGATAATCTATTGCTGAAAAAGAAAAGGTGTTTCTGTATAGAAGAGAACTTCTGAAAGAAAAGGCAAGAAATAGAAAATGATGGCTCATTTCTTTAAGCCATCTGCAGTACAAACCATGAGCAACAGATCTGTGTTAAATACACAAAGGGTCCTTGAACTCCTGAACACCAAGAGAAAAATAAGTGCAATACTCTGACTTTTAAATTTATTACAATCCACAGTGCTTTAATTTGAAATTAGCTTGTTTATTTTAAGGAAAATGGTGAATGTATTGTCATCCTTTTTTTTCCCCAGCGTAGGTAGGAAATGTCAAAAAATGGCACTTCACATTAATGTTTCTTTATTTTTCCTTGCCAGATTCTTTTATCTTTGTGGAAACAATGTGAACAGAAAGGTCATCAGCCCAGAAGATCAAGATGCATGTAACCATTCTTTCTGACAAAGACAAACTGACCTTTTATGTTTCACATACGGGTCACTAAATGTCAAGGCACTGAGGGGAATGATGGCCCTCAACATCCCCCTCCAGGCTCCCTGGGGCTCCACAGCCCTGCTCCATGGCTCAGGGCTCTGGTTCATGCAGCCCAGAGCTGTCAGTCTGTCCCAGTGGTGCTGTAGGGTCCCTCCAGCCACACCACAGCAGGGCCATCAGGCCACAGCCTGGCATCCCCATTCCCACAGAGGCACCTGGGGGTGCCCCAGCACTGCTCACCATCCAAGAGCCCTGGAACAAAGCCTGGATACTGATGCTCACAGTGCTCCTCTCGTGTCTTCTGGTACCTGGCTCCAGGCAGCTGCCAATGCATTGGGAGGGTTTGTATTCCTCTTTTCTCGACAGGGGGAATGTTCTCAAAGCAGAGCTCTCAAACAACTCATCTACAACAGTGTGCTTATCCCAGTTATTCTCCTTTCATGGAACTGTGTATAGTGGTTTGTCACCTCAAAACAGACCTCAATAAAGCAATGCTGTTTTCAAATCTTCAGAAGATCTGAGCAACACATAAGAGCTAAAATCACTTACACTTTAAGGTGCTTTGCAAGACAGGTCAGATTCAACATTCCATTTTTTACAGACTAGAGTGTGGGTGTGTTACCAAGGCTCCACTGCACTAACTTGAACCTGGTGTCCTGTTGGCCTGTATGTTACAGCCACTCAGACTCTTCTGCACATCAGCATGCTGAGTGAGTCTTTATAAGGGTAAACCTTCTTAAGTGGCACTTCAACATGACTTTGTAGGGAAATATAACAGCCCTGCAAAACTCACTAGAACAGGAAAATGCCTGTAGTGATTTGATTGGATTTCCAGCAAGCTGGAGTTATTTCCTTTCCAAATTTGCTCTAGTTCATATGTGCTTTTCTCAACTAGGTAATTCTCCTTTATTCCAAACTAGTGTACCCCAGTTCCAAGCTTTGCTTCCAACATTTTTGTGGGCTTCATTGAAGCCACAGGCTGAAAATTGCAAGGGCCTGAGGCCTTTTTCTCCTTTCTCATGCTAATGAAAATTTCTCTCGGGTCTGCTGCAGTTTGCCTGTTCCTCCCTGGATCTTCCCAAGGTGATAAACCTCGGGAAAAACAGGAAGGAATTCACAATAAGATTAAGCACCTGCTGTTTTTCAGAAAGTAAGGAAAAACAGTTCTCACGATCCGTGAGAACGTTCTGTTTTCTTCTACTATCCAATGGACGGCCGTTCTTCTCTTCTTCAGCGATCCACACTATAAAAGTGGTTCGCCTTCACAATAAAGTTGCTTCTCTTTGCTGCTGGCTGGAGGAGTCTGTGTCGTTATTCTCCGCGGCCGTATCGCGTATAACGACACATTTTCACTTGTGCTAATAACAAAGTTCAGGATTTAGAATACGCTACAGTCAACAGTGGCTTTTTCATTGGCAAATGATTCATTGCCCTATCATTTTGCTCTGCACATACCACAGCCTATAAAGATATTAGAATTAATAGAAGCAATAACTTTTAAAATACTTCACACCACTTTGATCTCAATGAGTGAAAAGTCCTAGCTGGAGAGAGTCAAAATGGCATTCAATATAAACATGGCTCATTTAAGGCTGAGATGAGGTAATCCTACCCTTTGTAAATATGAAGTGAAGGTAAACAATGAGGAAAACCAATCTCTTTTGGACTGCTTAGGTATAAACAAATGACACACACACCTAAATATACCTATATATATATATATTGGCTATTAACATATGGAGATTGCAAATTTAATTCAAATGAGATTCTGAAACAGTTTTTGGGGAAAAAAAAAAAAAAAAAGAAAAGTGGTAAATGTGTTAGTGGAACTATTTTTTAAATCAACACAAGAAACCAGTATAACATGGCAGAACCTTGTTCATTTTCTTCCATGGTTAGTAACTCCGAGTGGGACTAATGTTGGTACCTCACTAGGAACTTCATAGGTTTTGGATGATCCTCAGAAGAGACAAAAAATGAACAAATTTTTTAAGGACAATAATTTTTAATAGATTCTGCTGGTATAAGAACCACACCTCTATTTTTACTTATAAATAAATTTAATAAATTTAACTAATTTAATAAATTTAATTAAAATGCTCAAATGACATACAAAATACAAGTGATTGTCTAACTGCTGCTATGGACCAAGACCAAATTGTTCAAATTGCATCAGAAAAATAGTAAGTCCCTGAGAATTCAAGGAGACAATCTGAAATTCTCAAACAGATCTGCAGAACACGATTATGGTGTCCTCACAAATACCACTTCCCCAGTGCAATTATTAGTTTGGCCCTTCTTTGACCTGGATTTCCTAACTCAATGTCCTAAATGACCAGAATGGATGTGTATTGTGGGACCAGATAGCAATCAAAGCCTTTGCAAAGGAGAAATTAAACTCCTCAGAGGGTAATAGCTGCAGACAGATCAAAGCTATCACCTACTCTGATCCACGTAGTCTGGCCTGGGTATATTAATGTGGGATACCCAGCTGCAAAGTCCAGTGCTAATCTATTGTCTGAGCTGAGGAAAGAGATAGGCTTAGAAGTCTACCTCATCTGAGTTTAAATGTCTGATCTAGTCACAGGTTGACTAGCTTTGCAATCAATAGAGAGACTATTTAGTTCCCAGCTGAACTCACCATTGTTATAAGCATGATAAAAACCTTTGTGCTAATCTCCATTGATTATAGTGACTGGTAGAATACCAATTTAATTAATTTTAAGCATTCTGAACTGGCCCCAAGCAGTGTCTAGTGCTCTCTGTTGACTCCACAGCAGACTTCTGCTCCTCATGTAGCTGCTCTGATTTGTGCCAAAGCAGCTGAAGTAACCACACAGTGACCATGGCTGCATGTACAAAAGTAAATAAATGACAGTTTCTTGACCATGAATCTCAATGGAATAACAGACTGTGGAGTGCCAAGAAAGCAAATTGTTTTCTGTTAGAGGGACTCCTACAAAACTAATTTTATCTTTGCTGGTCTTTAGAATCAGCAGAGTGCATCGTGTTTTTCTAAACATTTGGGAGGAGGCAAATGAACATGCTCTCAGTCAGTTCTCTTGATTGTTTAGAATACAAGTCATTTCAGGTTTCATGAGGGAATGGTCATAATTCTTTGTTTAATATTCAAAGATGAGAGCAGACAGCTTACCCTTCTTTATCTTGATAACAGGTTTTAGAAAGAATGCAGACATGATTACACTTTACCATAGCTCTTTTGATAGTGTGCATTTGATATGCTGTGAGAGCACTTAGCAGATCTGAACCCTGCCGTGGCTGTGTCACAGATTCAGCAGGGCACAAGCAGAAGATAGGTACTTGACCAAAGTAAGGCAATTCAAGTCATGTGCAGATGCAAAACTCTAAAGCCCAGTAAAAATTGGGGGTAAGTTAAACAAGGATTTGCCTACTGTAATTGAGTGATCCTGGGATGGATGACAGCTAAGCAGTAATTAACAAGGTTGCAGTTTTACAGTAAATAATCTTTTTGCTTATTTCACTAATCCACACTTCAGAATGTAGAGACCTCAATTACTGCTAGACAGTTCCCATTCAATCCAAATGCATTAAAAAATTGATGGTCAAGAAGCTCTACTTATTTTGGTCCATGAAAAATAGCATTTTGCTCATGGTCTAAGAAAATGTCTATCTAGTCCAGTTTAAAAGGCAACTTATACTTTTTAAAATCTTATAAATAAATATTGTCTTTATGTCGATGTAAGCCTGTTCAGTATCATTATTTGTTATTACCATATAACAGCTTATCTTTTTTGTAAAACAGTAAATAATTTGGCTTGCACACAGTTCTTTTCATTCTGAACAGATAAATTTTAGTAATTCATTCCCAATAGCCAAGGTTTTTCACAAATCTTATGCTGAAGTCAAAAAAGTATCTTCTGATATTTTTATATGTACATTTGCCCACTTGACAGTTCTAATAATCTTCCACAATTTTGAGTATCTCAGATTAAACCAAAAGATATTATATTATGTGGCTTGTGTTCTTAACCCTGACTGTTCTATTAGTGGCTATCAGCAATGATAACGCTTCTAATTATTTAGAACCTACATCCTCAACTATTTGGTTAATTACTTAACTGATCTAAATTCTTTTATATTATTGTGAAATGGAATATTATAATCTACCCCATAAAGGATTAGTATGGTATTGTAAGCAGACAATTTTATTGTTATATAAAACATGCATAAATCTGTTTACTGAAATGACAAATACAAATTTGTTTTTAGTATTAAAATTACAGGTCTTCTTCTTTGCCAAAGCTTCTAAAAAGAAATATTCAAGGTGTTTTTGTGCACCTATAGAGATAATTTCACTTAAATCAAGGAGAATTATGTGTTATGAATCAACACAAAACTGTGACCTGAAATTCTAACTGGAATTTAAAATATACCATATGAGCCTTCCTAATTAAATATATCCAAACAACATTTTTGTTTGCACTCTAAAAAACATCCAGACCTGAGACCAAAAGGATTTTATTTTAGTCATCATAATTGACATTTTCTCTTCTGTTTTACCTCCATGTACAGGGAAAACTATGATATACAAAAAGCTCTGAAGAGATCTTAAGGGAGACTGATATAGATTTATGTCAAAAATCAGCATTCTTTCACTGAAGACAATCACTTTTAGAGTGCTAGGCCAAGGCTCAGTTACCTTCTGCAGCTCAAAGGAAACAGTCTAAATCCAAATCTCCTAACTTGCCCTGATCACAGAATGCATCTCAATTTGTCAGAATTTGGTTAGAAATTCTATCCTGGACATGAAGAAAAAAAAACCCAAAAAAACAAAAAAAAACAAAACAAAACAAAACAAAATAACAAAATTTCAAAATAAGTTTCATTATGAAACTTATTAAAAACAGATTCTGTGAAAAGCTTTAGTTTCATCAACACAACATTTTCTTATGAAAAATGTTTTCTCAAAATTATTTTTATCAGATCTTCCTTAAAGAGACAAAATGACAACTTTCTGATATTATTTAAAAGATATCTACTATCTTGCTTCTCATTTGGCATCAGAATAACCTTAGAAAAATGTGCATTATTCTGCAGCATTTGGAAAGTATCGGTTTCCAAGAATGACATCTTAGTTTATGGGAAATCTCATAGAGAATATTATCTAAGTTTAAAAGTAGATCAGAAAGAAGCTAAGATGTGTAGACTACAGTTAAACTAAAAGAAATGTGTGCATTGACAGGCTCAGTTCTTGCCACATTTTGCCTGTAATGGCTTTGCAATTAGGTGAACGTCTAATGACTCAAAAGCTATCTCTTAAAATTATATTGGAACTAAAAGTGACAAGACAAAAAGAAAAGAATACTGTATAGAAAAGCTTCATCCAGCATCACAGTTAATCATAAGGCAGGAGAAATAACTTCTGAAGGCATAATTGAAATATCCTGTGCAAAAAAAATCCTTTATCTTCAATTTTTATTGTTTCTGAATTTTGAAGAATGTGCAGATAAGTCAAAATCTGCAGTTTTCATCCTCAAAATTTCTCAAATTATTATTTTAAAACGTATAAGGATTTTACTCCATCTTTTCTTGAAGCCAATTCTTCTTATGTCTTAAATATTTAAAATATTATCCAGATCTGACATAAAGCACAGAGATCTTTGTGTGAGAGGGGGCATTTTGATTATAGGTGATTTTGGGGGTGGACAGGGGAGCAGTACAGTACAACTTTAAGTAACACAGATGACTGAAAGTTTCTGTCATACCAGAAATCAACATTTAGCATATTTGAAAGAGAGCCTCTGGACATAGAGACATTCATATCAGACTTGAAGTGCCATGTTAGTTTCATGTAAGGTCCAGATAATAAACAAAGACATTGTTAAGGTCCTTCCTGACACACAAAGATGGGTCACACAGCTGATGAGACTTAAAAATTCATTGTGGAATGAGCATCAGAGAAGTCCCTAATGATGAAGGCTGGCAACTTGTCAAGCAAATTTTCTGATTGCCTTGATTCATGATGACAAAGAAATGTGTTTGGGTTCTGTTCTTATTGACCTGCTACCCACAGTGTAATAATAGAGGAGAATTAAAATATTCATTAGTGGTCCTGTAAACAGTATATTACTTCCTCATTTTAATCAAAATTATTTTTAAAAATTTGCATACCCTTTTATCAGTCCAGTACCTAAAATTGTATTAACAGATTCTGTAGCTCACCCTGCTCCAAACACAAAGCACTTCCATTCTTCTGGAGATATATTGCAGGGTATTGTCATGACAGAAAAAAATGAAGCTCCATAGGGGAACAGCAAAGCAATGTCTCAAAGGACAAACAAAATCAATATCCTCACCTATTAGTGTGCCCAACAGGAGAAAGAACCAAGATGCCTTTCTAAGGTGCCAATGAACCAGTTCTAATAAGCTGAACATGTGGCAAATAACCACTTTTCAGTCTTGTGAATCAAATGGGTACAGCACCCAGCTCTGAGGCCTTCAGCATAGGAAAGATGAACCAAATGGAGAGGGTCCAGAGGGGTGCCACAAAAATGACCAGAGGACTGGAGCATCTCTCCCATGAGGAAAGTCTAAGGGATTTGGCACTGTTCAGACTGGAGAAGAGAAAGCTCTGGGGAAAATTAATGTGACCTTTCAGTACTTGAAGAGGGCTTATAAGAAATATGGGGTCAAACATTTTAGGAGGATCTGTTGTAATAGGACAAGGGCTAATGGTTTTAAACTTAAGAAGGTTAGATTTAGACTAGTTTTAAGGAAAAAATATTTTTATGATGAGGGTGGTGAAATGCTGGAACTGATTTCCCAGAGAGACAGAGGACCGAATCTTGAAAACATTCAAGGTCAGGTGGGACAAGGCTTTGAAAAACCTGATCTAGATTAAGATGTTGCTGATTATTGAGGAGGGTTGGACTAGATAACCTTTAAATGTCCATTGCAGACCAAACTATTGTACGACTATGAAATGTGTTTATGCCAACTTACCATGCACAGCTCAGCCATTCTGTCTTCCTACTTAAAATGCTGGATATTCCACAGGTTTGAATATTATATATTTTCTCTAATGAAAAAAGATAATGCTGTTATCTTGCCCTCTGGGCAAGTTTCACAAAGGGTTGTCTTCCCCAGCTTCCTGCATCTATCCATCCAGCTGTAATCAAAACTTGCAACCTGCAGATTTTAAAGCGTAAAAAATGAAGCTGTGGAGGAGAAGGTAGACAAGTTTTGGACAACTTAAAAATATATTTTTATGGAAAGTATTATTTCCAGTAACCTAATGAAGTGTTTGTGTTAATATAAGAGGCAAAAAAATAGTCTGGGTAGGATAAAGAAGAATGCAAGCCTAAAGAAAGAAAGTGTTCAGTAGAGTGAATAACAGTGTATTAATTATAATATTTGTTTGATCTTGTCATAAAACACTGTTATGAATACTAATGTAAAAATTTCAATTTTTTTGATTGTTTAATGAAACCTGTCCTAGATGTAACCATTCAGAAATTTGCCATGAAGGCTACATACTTACACTAGGTATTATTCAATTTGCAGACAAAGCATGGAAATTAAGTCTTAGTAAATAAAGTTTTCAGATATCAGTCTTTTTCAATGGCCTGTCTTTTCCATAATTAAGGACATTCTGCAGTCATAGTTAAAATTATACAAACTGCCCTGGGATCTGGCAAGAAAAGATTGGTCTCCTCTCAAGGTCAGTACCCACATCAACAGTTAGCTACAGTATATACTTTCTCCTTCTGCCCTGTAAATCTTGATTTATTACATGTGCAGCAACATTGTTTCAACAAGGGGATTGTAAGTGCCCCATTATAGAACCATTGATTGATGCAGATTTGCCCTCGGCAGAGACGAGAACTGAACTGAGCTCCCATACATCCTGAATAAATGTTGGAATGACTAGGAGGCCTTGAGGACGTGGTGTGACACCTGCCCTATTGCCACCACTTCATTCTCCTCTAAACGCAGTACTTGGTTAGAAGGAAGGATTATAGGTAACAGCCTTCAGCAGTAGGTTACCCAGGTGGATAGAAAAGCACTTGGAGTCCTAATAAGAGGACAGGAGTTAACCTTGTCCTCAGCTTTTTAAAGTGCGTATCTCCACGTTATTTCTTAAGCTGCACCTTTTGCTGACTTTATGGCCAGATCCTGTGCTGAGGCACCCAGCCCTCATCAGGCTGTCTGAAAGCACAAATGTTAGTTGGTGTCTTAGATGAGAGTCTAATACCTTGAAAAGAGACAAATACAAATAATTATAATTAAATATAGTTTATAATATTTAAATATAAATATAGGTATAAGTATAGATATAAATATGTATTATTTAAATATATATATTAATTTACTTTTTAAATACCAGTTATTCAATAATAGCATTATTCAATTATTTTTTAAAGACCAGTTGAAGGTGTAAAGAGCTTTGAAATTTACCTAGTCCAACCTCGTTGCTCAAAGCTGTCTCAGTTACACCAGACTGTTCAGAACATTATCCAAACATGTTTTGCTTATTCCCAAGACTGCACAATTGTCATTGCACAATCTGTTCCAGTGTACGATCACCCTCCAAATCAAATATTTTTTCTTACAATTAAATGGAATTTCCTGTTTCAATTAGTACCTATTGTCTCTTTTCCTTTCATTGGATAAGAAGAGTCTGTCCTGCCCCATCAGGACCCCATTAGTAAGACATACACACACACACATACACACACAGAAAACCACACATACACTCTCTTGTCTTGATGATAAAATCTCAGCTCCCTGGGCCTGCTCCTGTACAACAGATGCCCTGGTTACTTAACCATTCTCTCAGCTCTCTGCTGCACTAGAGAGCAAGGTGGACATACCTTTCCTGTGCCTCCTGTGCTACCTCTTGTGACAGCTCAGTACAGAACAAAGCACTCCAGATGCATCTCATCAATCCTAACCAGAGGAGAAGGATCATCTTCCTTGACCTCCTGGCAAAACTGCCTAACGAAGCCCAGAAGCTGCTGGCTTTCTTTGCTGCAGGAGCACACTGCTGACTTCTGGTCACCTTGATGTCCAGCAGGTCCTTTTCTTCAAAAGTACTTTACACATTGTGGACCCCATTCCATGGTGATGCATGGAGTTAACCCTCTGCAGATGCAGGACTTCACATTTCCCAATTTTGAAATTTAGGAGCTTAGTGCTCTCTGAAAGTCAAACATTTTACCTGAAGTCATGCTTCAGTATCGCCAAAATTTTGCAGGATGCACATAGAAGTGACAGTTTTAGAATATGTCTACTGACTTATGATCAAATACCTTTCTCTAATCCAGCATTTGGTGCCATCTCATCACGTCTTGTTCTCCCTTCCTCTGCCCCCCACAAAAATCCCACCCAAAGTCAAAAATCCCAAACTAAAGCTTATTTTACCAGCAAGATCTCCAGCAAATTTCTCCTATTTGTAATTTACTGTTGTCTACACCACCTTCAAGTACCCTTTCTTTTCTTGCCCTGCATCTAAAATCCTATTTTAGATAGAAACAGACAGTGTTTGATGATGAACTGTGCATTTCAGCTCACCAGAAAAAAAACATTGGCAATTTCAATCCTTGTCTGCTCCTCAGCAATATAGTTCAAGAGACAGCTTGTCTGCTTCTCAAAATTAGTCCATCAGGTTCACAGGTTGCAGTTTATACTCTACAGTTTAGAGTAAACCAATAGTTTTTAATTTCCACTCAGGAAGGCATTTTTTTGAGGGCTTTCTTGGTTACAGAAAGTTAGCTGATTTCTGAAAGATGGGATACTGATACCAGAAACACCATTTCACCCTACTCTAAAGAAAAATATTTGAACTGGGAAATGAAAGAATGCAAAGGAACTACATTCTCTGTAAGTCTTATTAACTTCAGATAAAAATTCCAGCTTTTAAATCTGCAACTTTGCATGGTTTGTCACAATTTATTTTCCTGAGAAAATTTCCTACTATTCACTGATCAAACATATTGCTCCATGGTGAATTTAAGAATTCAAGTACCATTTTATACTGAGCACATCTGAACTCACTGCATCACAGAGATGAGTTCTTAAAAATACATTTTTAAATGTTTTTACGTTACCTCATCATCAAACAGAACACTTACAATATTTTGTTAAAATTCTCTAGGTCTTTACAGAAAAAAAAACGACAACAAAAAAAAAAAACCAAAAAACATTAACAATTCATGATTCCAGCAGCAACTAAGGCAACCAGAGAAATTTAAACCATTATCAAAGAGGCTCAGAAAATGTATTGGCCTCATTATCAACACAATTCAGCTCTCAAACGTAACCCTGTGCTCCACCTCCAGACAATATCACCTATTTCTTCTCCTCCAACAAAGTTCATGAAGAAGGAGAAAGATTTCCAGAAAAAGGCAAGAAGACACAGCCTCATACACCTTAACATCTCTGGTGTGTGTGTGTTGAAGTGTCCAAGGAAATAAGGACTTGCATAGCAAACCCATAGGTGGCTTCAGAGAACACTCCCTGGAAAACAGGATCATGCAGTTGCCAGATCTGCAGTGATGCTTTTTTCTCTTGAATGGGTACTTGCTGATTGTATACACAGACAAGTATAGGAAACTTCGATTTCACAGTATTCTTCCTATAGAATACTGTGCAAAGAAGCTAACAGACACAGGACAGAAAAAAATACAGGACTGTATTTTTCTGAAAAAGATTAGACCTCTGTGACTGTACACTTCTTAACACATGTAAGTGTCAAGTGTGTAAGTTATCAAATTGTGGTATGTCACTGAAGGAAAAAAGTAGAGGGAAAATAGAGAAAATAAGAAGACAAAATGCAATAAATTCTCAAGCAAGTAATATACTCTTACCTCACTTTATATATATTGTAAAAGAATTGCATGTGTTATTTATCATGTAATCAAAAGCAGATTTTTTTCTGGACATTTTGGAATGGGCACTGAATTAAGTGTCTCTTTTGCTTGATCATACAAAGTTAAACTAGACTTAACTCCCAACAGATCTGATTAATAATTTATGTAGTTTCCAAGACAGAAATTTGCTCACAGTCATGATTTCCTATCCCTCTTATCTTCTCTTTGCTGTAATGAAAGCAATTTACCATATTTGGATTTATTTTAGGTTTGTTTGCTATTTCTTGTTCTGATTTCTTTCCTAATTTTTTTAAATAGCTCAGCTCCGAAATTATCCACGTGTGCAAGTTAGTTATTTTTGTTATTGCTGTAAAATCCAGTATATTACATCACTGTAGCTCAGGTACTGACTCACTTCTGGAATATTTGGTAATTTGCTAAATTCCAGATATTTTTATAATAGCAGTTAAGATGCCCCCCATTTTTTTTTTTCAGAACTAGTAAAGGTTGCCAAGTGACAGAAATGTACTTATCTGCCACATCAGTTGTAAACATTTCAATGCAAAGAAACAATTTTACACACCCACATCATAAAAACAAACATTTTATTAGTACATGTTTGAAGAGATGCGGTTTATTTTAACCCAACTTTAGATGCGATATTTGGACTTGCATGACAACAGCAAAGCTTTTTTTTTTTCCAATCTCTATATTTTTAGAGTTTAACTGAGAATGTGGTAATTTTACAAAAAGTTCATTTAATCTCTTGGTCATCTACAACTAGTATTTCTTCTAAAAAAACGGCAGACACATTTCAAAAGGGTACAATATTGGTGTCATTTTTTAGTAACAACTACAGACTTGTCTTTGAAGCAAAGTGGAATTAAAATGCATCATTAAGTATTTATCTTCATTACTTTTCTGCATGTTAGTGTAAAGTCTACAAATAAAATTCAGTCGGGATGATAATGTAGATGTTGTGACATCCCATCAGTTATAAAGACAGGTATAAAAATGTTTTGTATTGGCCACGTATTCCCACTGTCACTTTATTGCTTTCTTAAAATGTTTGGCTTTGTACATAATTGGACAGGTTAATGTACCTGTCACTGAACAATTTCATGTATTTTGTTTTACAGGGTGAGGATTTCCCACAACTTATGAAAGCTCACATGTTAAATCAAAAACACACACAGCTTATCAAAGTGTATCTATATCACTCAATATCTATAATATCATTGGCAGGCAATTAAATTAGAAAAAAAACCCCAAACCCAGCTAAATTTATAATGAAGGAAAAAAAACCCCAAAAAATACCAACACTACTAACTAGTACCTTGTTAAAGAAAGAAGATCAGTGAAAAGGCACAATCTAAAAGTAACAAGGTTGTAGTTTTACATTTGTAAAAATCAGCAAAAGCACTCCTCAGTGAGAATGCCTGCCACAAAGACAATACAATGCAATAAAGCAACATGACTTAGATTTGGCCAACAGCTTCCCTTTAAAGATATTTTGACTATGCAGGACAGAATTGTTATTAAGAACCTTACTTTTACTGACCTTAACAAAGGCTCTTTCATGTACATGTATCAAAATATCTCTCTACAATTTTTAAAGTACTCTGAAAATAAAGACTTTCATTGAACTAGTGGGTGAGAACTAAGTTTCTTATCTCACAGTTTCAGATGTATGTAGTTTGCTGCCATTTAGAATAAAATATGATTTCTGTTATTGAAGGACTGAACTCTCTAAATTATAATTTCACAATGAATTAAGCATGCAACTACATACTGTCTCTCTTTCTTCCTTACTCTTTCTTTGTTCACAAATACAATAATTTTCTGCCTCATGTAAATCAATAGCAAAACTTCCGAACTAAATAGGTGGTCAATATTCTGGGCACTAAACAGGCATTAAAAAATCATTGAGACATGAGTCTAGATAAAACATATTTTCCAAAGATGCCCTAAGATCAGTAAATACAGAGACAGCAAATCTTCTCATAAAATCTAACTAAAATGATTATTTTTTTAAACCATGAATCTATATCCCATGACTAGTCTCCATCTCAAAAAAGATGAAGAAAATTGTAATTCCCTTCCATTATTTCTTTTTTGTATTTGTTATGGTTGTTAAAGAAATGCTATGGATTTTTATAAAGAGAAATGTAGAGTTCTTAAACTAATCTGTTGAAATTATAAATGGTTAAATAGAGTTGACAAGCTTACTTTCTTAGTATTAAGCTCTACTGCTCTTCATTTGAAAATTCTTTTAAGATATAACAACAAGCTTATATTACATGGCTCTTGTATGTAATTAATGTTTTTAACATTGTAAAAAAAGTTTTAACTGCTGGTATTCTTTTACATTTTTGCTCATATTTATCTCAAAATTAACAAATCTAATCAATAATGTCCATTCAGATATTCTGTTGTTCCCTTGAAAACAACTTTAGAACCTTTTCCTTGAAATCAAATTTAGAATCAACTGAATATTTTTATTTTATCCCAAGCAAAAACTCCATTGTTGGCTAGAATATTATTGATTGCTAATCCTCTCTGAATTATACTGAATTAGTACAATGCCATGACATTTTTAAATCTTCTATTTCCAAAGCAAATAAACAAATTCAAAAAGAACAGAAGGTCTCTCTGTAAAGATCTGAAAAACATTATCTACCTTCTACCAAGTACATGCTTGATGCTAAGTGAATGTTAAGATTTATCCTCTGTAGGTTATCCTCTCACCTGTAATAGAGATCAACATCACTACACAGGCTTCACAGGTCTGACATCCTAGCAGAAAGCAGTGATGCATACACACATCATGGACAAACTCACATAGATACATCTTACAACAGGCTTCAAGCTATGCTTTTTCTAGTCAATAGATATATTTTGCTTATAATTTCAGTTGGACCAATGGAGCAGCCTATCTTAGTAAAGAGCTTAAATAGTATTTTAATTTCCTTGCAAATATTAACACTTGCAACAGCAATGGCAGAATGAGAGATCTGTGTCTGACTATATGGGAACAAATCTAATTTCTGGAAAGGGTATTTCACTTTTTCACAAGTTTTTAACTTGGATTTCTATTTTCTATTCAGCTTTCAGACACCTGTCCATGACTTTAATCATTGTTTCTTACATTTCCATACACACAGGTCTGAATACTGGGAATTTCTTGGGAGACTGGGGAGGCAAGAAAGACAGACATCACACATTTTCCTTGAAAATCAAAGTATGGGGAGCATATCAAGAAAGGAGCAAGCAAATTAATTTAAGATCACATTCTGCTACTTCCTCCTTAAGTAAGGCTTTACATTGTGAACAGTGTCACTGTAGGGTGAAATACTTTTCAATACAAGACTGTGCAGAAAAGCCAAGCCATTACTAGAGATCAACATGCACCTACAAAACAAATCAGCAGTGACCTAAAATTACATTTTAAGAATAGTTTTAAGTCTTGTCTTTGACAATCAAATCAGAATACGTTTGAAAATCTTTCTTAATTTAATTTTTTTTTGTAAAACTATTACAAGTAGTTGTATAGAAACATGAAAGCCCCAGCTCAGTGGTTCCTGCATTCCGTGCGTGGTGCCTTACTTTCTGAGTAAATGAGTTGTTCTCCAACATGGGAATTGACTTGGTCTCAAGTGAAGAATGTCAGTTTTCATAAATCAAAGCAAGACTTCAGCTTCTGCATGAACCTTCAAGCTCTTAGGTGAACAGTAATAATATGTAATCATCAACAGATTCTGACTCCTCAGACTGAAAGCTGGACGCATTTCCAAGGAAAATCCTCTTGTCTAACCACAACCCTTGGGTAAACTGTAAGATTTACTACATAAAATTCTGTGGACTCTACTGAAAGGCAGAGTTGCCTATGTACTTCTACAGCTGTCCCTTATGGCTTTAGAGTCTCTTAATCAATACATCATACTATATATCTTGATTCAAGATGCTTTTGCTTTTCCTTTATAGTAACTTTTAAAATATACTATTTAACTGGACATTCATTACGCTGTAATGGGAGTCAAAATTTTCTCGTAAATACAGAAAATTGCTTAATGTACATGTTAGTCCTGGAATTGCAATAAACAGCAGCACAACATGCAGAGGCATTTTTGTTGCTTAACACTTATTTACATTTCATCTTAGAATAGAAATTTTGAAAGTCCTAGCTTTTTAAAGAAACTCATGAAACTTTACAACATCAAATTGAAGTAACACTTCAGGATTACAAGGGGGATGATGAATTTATGTTGACTTAGAAGGAAAATATAGTGTTTAAGTTAGGGATGGAAGGTGATACAAAGATTTTGTCTCTACAAAAAAATGCTATTTTAAATTATATGGAGAAGGAGAATACAGCTTAGCATGTTGTCTTAATGCTTGAGTTGTGCTCTATTCTAGTTTTTCAAATATACTAGAAAAGAAATTCCCATGAAAATAAGAGAAAAGAAAGTCACATCTTTGAAGGAGATGCTCTGGTACCCAAATGTAGTTGTACCCAAACATTAGTTAAAATTTCATCTCTGAAGCATGTTTAACACATTAATCTATAGCCGTACCAGTTTAGGATGAAACTATTCTGGTAGAAAATCTTCTCTAAAATCAAAGTGATTACATTGGCAATGTCCTCATGGTGCAAAACTGAATTTAGTTACAAGTATCTAATCAAGTGCAGCTGTACTTAAAAGGTCCTTACAGCCCTGTCTTGTGAATATTGCATCATTCATACGCATTTTTAAGTCTAGATGTTTAAATGGCAAACATGGGGCTTCTGAAGGAATACGGATCAGCTTTTTCATGGCATTTCGATTATGCAAGTAAAACTCAGGAGGAGATAATAGGACGTTTTGTGACCAAGCTGCTCTTCTAGTCTGCCAATACTGCCTGTACTTGGAACAAGACTACCTTCCGCAGAACTTAAAATATTAATTTGAAGACATTGCTATGGAGACTCAGAACAGAAAAGCACAACTACCTGGTGCCTCTTAAAATATTTAAGCTTTTAATCATAAGGGATACTGGCACACATGTGAACTCAAGCCCTCGAAAGCGGGCTCACACCGATGCGTCGCTGCCATTTCAGCGACAGAAACAGCGTGCCAACAGCAGTCAGTTCCCGTAAGGACCGCAGATGGATACAAAATGAGGAATTGTTTCCGTTAGCATCTATGGTCGTGCCCAGGCGCAATACATCGTGGAGATTTCGAGCCGCACCGTGCAGGTGAGGGTCATGGGAGAGACAATTCCCTGGGCCACTTCTCCTTCCGTCGAGACCTAGTGCCAGCCGAGGGCAAAGATTCCCCGGGGGAGCTCGGGGCGGGCACCGCCTCTGCTCCCTTCCCCTCTGCTCCGCTCCCGGCCCGGCTCCCGCGCCTCCGCCGTGGGCACACGCGGGGGCACGGAGCAGCCCCTCGGCCCCTGCCCGCCGCACAGGCCGCTGCCATCGCCGGCCCCGCAGGGCTGGCTCAGCCGCTGCGGGGACAGGGACAGGGACAGTCCCCCGCGGCTCCTCCCTCCCTCAAGGAGCGGGATCAGGAGCGGCGGGGCCGGGGGCGATGCGAGCCCCGGGGCGGGCGCGCTCCTGCGGCGGGGACGCGAGCGGAGCGGAGCGGAGCGGGGAAAGGAGCGCTCTGCTCGGAGCGCCCTGCTCGGAGCGCCGAGCACCTGTGGGCGTGACCGCCGGCCCCTCCTCCTCCTCCCGCTTCCCTGTACTTGAAGGGCCGGCGCTGCTGTAGCGGCAGAGCCTGAGCGCAGAGCGGGCGGCGCACAGAGAGCAGCTGCCGGCCCTCCGCCTAAAGTGTCCCGGCCGCCTGCCGCGCCTCCGCCCCGTCGAGCCGCAGGAGCGGTCGGGAGGGGCGCTCAGGCTGGACAGGCCGTGGGGGCCGGGGCTGTCCTGGCCCTGCGGGCGCTGGGCCGGGGCGCGGATCGCGCTCCTGCGCGGAGCTGCTCGGCGGAGCCCTGCCCGGCGGGCGGGCGGCTGGCGGTGCTGCCGGGCTGCCCTCGCCGCTCGGTGGCCATGCTGGCCCGGGCTGGGGCGGCGCCGCCCTGAGCGGGGCTCGCCGTAGAGGCGCGGGCGGGCGGGGGAGGCGCCGCGTGAGCACCGCCGGGCCCGCGCTCCGCCTGCGGGCTGCCCCGGGGAGGGGAGGCACAACGAGCGGAGCAACTTCTGCAAATTAAAAACAGAAAGGAAATAAATAATTAAAAGAGGCTCGTTCGTTGGACGTCTTCGAAGCTCGGTACCACGCGGGGCATCCAGCCGCAGTGAACCCTCCATGCTAGTGAATCCCACCACAGTGACAGGAGGGAAGCTGGCTGCGGCCACTGCTCCCGAGCCCCGCGAGCATTAGAGTCGCCTTGGCTTTCCGGCTGGAAGATGATCCCTGCAGCAGGACCGTGTTGCTGATGATGAACAGCAGAGTCGTTGGAAGATGCCTTCCTTGAGGATTACACGTGGAGCAAGGCCGTCAGTCAAGGGGAGAGCTGGCTGGTGAAACTGTCTGACTTTCCCCCCGCCGGGGAAGTGGCTTCAATGGCTCCATCTCCCAGGAGAAGCAGTAGGAAAGATGCCAGCGCCTTGCCAAGCATGTCCTCAACTTTCTGGGCTATCATGATCCTGGCTAGTCTCCTAATCGCTTACTGCAGTAAGTACATATTTGTCCTAGTGCTTTTGCTGGGCATAAACCTCCATCCTTCCCCCGTGAGGTAACACTGCAGGTGAAGACCAGGCTCTGAAGCTGGCAGGCATGGGTACTGTGCCTTAGACTTGCCCTCAGCACATCTCCCCCACAGTCCCCTATGGCAAAGCAGGTAGACTGGCACTTTAATTCTGCTGCTTCTCAGGAGAGGGAGATGCCCTTAGGTTGTAGATGTGGCATTTCCAAACCAAACAGTAACATCTCTTGGATTGTAGAAACAAACTTTCTAGCGGCGGTACCTCTGATCCGGTGTTAACTACATTCCTCTGAGGCTGCTCCCTCCACGTACACACTCTCGTAACTCTGTCCACCTTCCATGAACAGGAGCTGGTTTACATCTGTTCATATCTTTAGGAAGCACAGACTTCATCAAGTGACAGATGTCCTAACATCCCTGGGATCATATGTGATCCTCTGAAATTCCATAGGAGGAAATCTTGGCACTTCCTTATCATATCCTCAGCAGTGTAATAAGTCCATGTTGCCTGTTTAAGAGCTGCATCTCAGGTTATACGTGGAGTTTTTATATTCTTTTTTCAGGCTTGATAGATTTTCCATTAATTACACTGTGCAGATAAGATATCTGTAAGAATCAAGTATTTGGACTATAAATACTTTTAACGGTCTTTATTTTTTCTGCTTTTTGTTTGTTTTGGTCATTTTTGGTTTTCTTTGTTTTACTTTCAGCAAGATTAATTTTCAAGGAGTTATATAATGTAAATGGAGTAAATGCCCATACTTCATGTTAAGGAATGCAAGTTAGTCCATAGCACCAGAGTGAGAAACTTACAAAGAGAACAGAAAAAGCAGTTTTTACGCAATAATTTTAAAACTACACAGTTTATCAGGAAGGACCCACAGAGCTTTGCCAAAATGCATCTACACTGTGTTTTCCCACCCTGAGCTGAGTGGGATCTGTAATTTTCCCGTGGTGCATATTGCTTTCATTAGCTGTAGCATAATACATTTTGCACTAGGCTTGTCTTGTTGAGCTGTAATAGGTGTAGGCTGTGATGAATAGGAAATAGATGCTGGTTTGCAGGAGCATACCTGCTGCATTTCTTAACCCTCTGTTCCATTCCCTCCAACTGTATTACTTTTGACTGCTTTTCTGTGTATGTGTTCTTGGTTTTTTTCAAAACAAGATTGTAATTGGTTAGGAGAACCTTTAATTCACTTTCATTTTGCATATTGCAGGGGCCCTTTATACTGATGACGCTGAAAGTGGAAATATTCCAAAATAACATTTTGTATTTTTTTAATTTAGCACATTTTGCATTACATTTCTCGTTTATAAAATCATATTAAACAGGCCACAATATAATTTTATACATAATGCTATATTTAATATGTTAACATAGAGGATATACTAAGCAACATAGTGAGTTTTAAAAGTGTTTATTTTACCATGGGAGTGCATATTACAGAATGAGTAGTTCAAGTGTAAAAGGAATTCAGTTTGATATTAGTGATAGGAAATATTTTGTTAAGCTTGTGCTAGAAGTGTCCAAGGAGTCACAGGCTTCTTATGAAAGGACATGAGATCTTCTATGTATATATTTTCCATCAGCATGGCCTCACAAAGAGTTAACCATGAACTCTGACACTTTAAAAATTATTTTATTTTCAGCATTGAGAAGCTTGACAATGTTTTGTCCTAAGGAATGTAGTCTTCCTTTTGAATTGTTACATATTGTTCATTGTTTATTTTTTTGCATTGTTTACTGATGAAAAATGCAAATGTTGGATGATAATCTGAAGACATTTTCTAGTGTGCTTAAAGACCAGTTTCTAATTAGTTCTCTCAGCCAGTGTAGATGGTGTTCCTCAAATATGTAGTACACTCTTCATTTCATATAGCACTGAAAAGCACCATGCTGCTTAAAATATGCAGTGTCAAAACACTCCACCATTTATGTAATGCTTCACTGATTTGACAATTGCAATTCCAAATGTTAATGAACCATCGTGAACATTTTCTCTAGTGGTAGTATTTGAGACACTGAAAAAAAATGGTTTTTGCTCTATGAAAAATCAAGATAAAAAAAAGTGAAGCTGTTTCTAGGTAAAGCAGCCCTTCAGATTTTATGAATTCTTTTATAAATCTGCTGTAATTTAATCAGTCTTTTTTTCATCTGGTGACTTCTTTTGAAGAAAAGATCTGGGTGTTGGGGGGGACGTGATGACTTTTAAAATGCTTTAAAAATAACAGGATTGTCATATTTCTTAGGAAATAAAAAGAAAGAATTTGACTATGTAAGGTGGTTCTCTACTTTCCCCCACATCCTATTGTCAGGTATGTAGAAGTGTAACAATGAGGATTAATATATTATCAAAATAATTACAGAAACCTAGTATTTTATTATCTCTCACTGTATCATTCTACTGAAAACAAACCCTGCAGTCCCCAAAACAAAACCTGAAAAAGAACTTTTCCATTTTTCCTTTTTTAATAGCACTGTAAATACAAATTTTGATCTATCTTGCCTATTTCTGTTTTTAATCAGTTAGTCTGACAAAGCTTATTTCTGAATCAGTTATTTGAACATTGCTTCTTCTCCTAATTACTTAATAAATCTTTGTTTCTGGAAGTGTGTTTGTTGTACAATAGTCGTCCCTATTACTGGGAGCAACCAGTAAACACCCTACTCTTAAGTTCCACTTGACAGAGAAGCATATTTATAAAGAGTGTTTTGGATGTACATGTACAACTCATTAGACTTTCATTTATACTTAAGTATCTGAAGCCAAATTATATTCCTATTGATGTGGTAACATGATAAACTGATAATTTCTTCTTTCTAAATGTTTAGATTATATTTAGGGATAATGGCTCCATCCTATGGTGGAAGAGAAACCTGCATCAAATCAATTAGGTTAGTTGCTATAGTGATAAATATAATGTAATATTCTCCATCTGAAGGAAAATGGTCTGATTTGGTAGGCTCTCAACAGGGGAAGACAAAAACAAAGTAGTAGAAATAGGTTGTTTATAGACTTTGGTGTGGCCAACAAGGAGTTATTTTACTAAGCAGAAGCATCATCAAATGCAAAAACAGCCTCAGACAGCTCTCCTGGTAGAGGGTGGCCACCTTTATGGCAATTCAGAATTAAAAGAGTTGTGACATTTTTGGATTCCAGACATGTATCTTGCATACTTGTTTAATGAACAGTAGTAAACCATAGAGAAGTACCTACAGTGAATACCTCACATTGTGTTTTTTTACTGTTTTAAAGGTAAAATTAATAGTTTTTTTCTTCTTCATATCTGGAGTATGCATTTTACCAAGTTAAAAAGTTTGGCCAAATAAGGGCATTCTACGTGATACCACAGCTGCCTGCTACATCAAGAATCTAAATAACATAGTTTTGATTCAGAACTACTTTTTTGTGCATTTATTCAGTTGACTCTGCTATAAATACTGAGGAGCTTTTTATATGTAAATGGTAACTTTAAGCAATATATGAATCACCTTTTAACAAAGTTGTGGCTGTTACAAGCTTTTACTTTTCCCATCTATACCGTTTTTTAAGCATAAGGAGTAGAACATTAGAGCCCTGTGCTGTTCTGTTGAGGTAGTACTTCTAAGGACAAGTAAATGGGGTTTTGGGTTTTTTTATTTTGAAAGGAGCTGCCAAAATTGAATGGCACTTGAAAAATAGACCTGCTTGCTTTGAGTACAGTGTATGGAAGAGAGCAGTATGAAACCCAGCATTTATGCTTACTCAATGGTGATAATACTAGGAAAAAGGAATCTAAAAGTTCAAAACTGCAAAGTATTTCCCGTAACATAATACAGAGATATTTTTGCTATTGCTGAGCAGGGCTTACGCAGAGCCAAGGCCTTTTCTGCTTTCCTTATTGCCAAACTGATGAGGAAACTGTGGGTACATGGCAGGTTAGGAGGGGACATGGTCAGGGCAGGTGACCCCAACTGACCAAAGGGATATTCCAGACCATGTGACATCATGCTCAGTGTATGAAATGGGGGGAAGAAGGAGGGGTGGTGTGGAGTGATGATGTTTGTCTTCTAAGTCATTGTAATACATGATGGAGCCCTGCTTTCCTGGAGATGGCTGAACACCTGCCTGCCCATGGGAAGGAATTAATTAATTTCCTGTTTTGCTTGCCTGTGTGCACAGCTTTTGCTTTCCCCATTAAACTATCTTTATCTCAACCCATGGGTTTTCTGGCTTTTACTTTTCTGATTCTCTCCCCAATCCTGCTCATGATGAGTGAGTGAGCAGCTGCCTGGGGCTTGGTGCCTGGCTGGGGTTAAACCACGAAAAAATATTATATTAATTATATTATATTAACCTCACCTTAAACTGAGATCCTGTTACATATTGGGTAGATGTGGCTCATTTGAGAAATACCTTTTCATTGTCCTGTTCTGGAGTAGCTTTCTGTCTAAAAGACCAGCTACTATGGTCTCCAGGTCTTATTATTTTCTTATTTGAGACAGCCAGCAGGGATGGCAATTTACTGTGATTGTCACCTAGCCAGTTCTACAACAGGAGCTACCATATCATCATGCATAGGCTACTGAACAGCTGTTTGATGATAAATGGTCACTGCCCAATTTATGTTGGATGCAAACAAGTGAGCTCTGAATGAAAGCCTACAGCTCCTGTTATCGATCTGTTATTATTCAGATTCCTTCTTCTTGTTTTCAAAACTGAAAAACATGGATGTTTTAAAGATCTGTTTACCTGATCTGTAATTTTATTATATTTTCTGCAAGAATTACTATATATGTATTTTTCCCAAACTCTGCATGCAGGTTGTGACATAGAGAGCCACTGTCTTTAGTCAAAATTTTTGCAGTCTAATTTGTATATAGAAAGGAAAAATAATGCTTTTATGACATTAAATAGAAAAAATATTAAAATTTTGTTTCTTTATGTAATGTTCCAGTTGCCCCTTTTGAAACAGGCTCAATTTTTTGTGATAAAACCAGTGCTTTGAACTTGATGGCCTCTGCAACATACTACCTGTCAATGTGACCTGTCAAATTGACACTGATACTGTCTCACCACTTGTGTTATAGTCTGTCCAGATGATGTATTGCATAGAAGTCATTGGTATCAACCTAAGAAATGTCTTCTTACTGCTTTGAATGTTGAATTTGACCCTTTAGACTAAGTAAAGCACCATTACAATTTCTCAAATGTGTTTTAATTCTGGCAATTCATACTTCCATTGCAAGTATAACCACTGATGTGGATGGATAATGGGAAGTAGTTAGGGAGGGGAAACTAGAAGAAAATGGATATTTTCAATTAAATATGTGGTAGAGGAGTATTCCATCTATTTCAGCAGGATTGACAGGATGGGGATTGAGACCACTTTGATAGGTTGTTTTTTTTTTTTTGCAGTAGATGTAAAGTACTATTTTTTCTGTACAATATACTATGAAAATAGTATTGGGGGCTCCACTGCTCCAGCTAAGGGTGTAAGCATGAGCTAGATTAGATTTTCTTTTCATGGGGCCCCCTTAATTTTTTGATCCTTCCTTACTAATGCCACTGAAGAAGTGGTAGAAAGACCTTCACTGAGCTTAGCCCTTAGGAGTGGGTATTTTCCCTCTCATTCTTCTCTGCTAGAAGGGGATGGTATGAAATATCTGTTTTTTAAGATGTAATTTAGTGCTTTCTTAGAGAATGCTCTCACCATAAGGCTATCACATTAAAAAAAAAAACAAAAACAAAACCAACATTGACAGCTAGTCCAGCATCTGGCATGTCAAATACTGTTTATTAGAGGTATGCCTTGAATGTTTTCAATAGCTCAAAAATGAACTTGGATGCTTCATATGGAAGTGTTAGATAGGAAAATCCAGGCAGGCTTGATTAGCCACAATCTGCATATTCTTTGTTGCTGAATTCAAACTAAAAAATTTCCATGCTTAGTCTCATGTTTGATCAGGTGTGTTGTTCCACTGCTGGACTGGGAATCTATTTTTTTTTTTTTTTCTGTGTTTAAATCTAAGTTAGAGTGCTTTTTGCACAGATGGTTGGCAAATTTGCTTATTGTAGATGTTTTGGAAGTCATCTCTTCATGGATATGCTTTTATGTGAGCCCTACAAATAGGAAAATGTTATGTGGTGACTATTTGAAAATATATTAACTGTATTTAGACTGTTTTCCAATATTTTTGGTATAGAGGTTTATTTCACAGACTTAGTGCGTGTTTTTCAATAAAAGGACTGTTTATGGATAACAAGTAAAATGATAGGGGGTTTTGCAGTTATGTGATGATTTTTGGATCTCTTCCAAACTATGTAGCCTGTGTATTATTTTGATCTGTGAGTGGACTGCTTCTTTGGATGTCTTTCTTCAAACACTTGGTTGCTGTCATATAAGAGGAAATCATCTAACTGAGGTGAGGAGTGTGACTATTTTTTAAAGAGCTCTCTGAGTAACAACCCCTCTGGTTTTCTCCTGAATAGCATCTAGTTACTCAATATCATCTGTGCTTTTGCATGTCTTAGCACTTCTCTTTGTTGTCTGTGGCACAGTACAGCAATAAGGAAGTTGCTTTTCTATAAGAAAGTGTTATTTATTTTGCCAAATTATATGCTGTTGTTGAAGAAAACATAAACTGTATGTCAAGACACCTCTAACTTCAATTTTTCCTGTTACAATGCCCTTCAAGGCTGCAGGTTGGTGTGATTTATAATTCTAATGGGTTTTAGTTTGTTTATATATGTTTATTTCTTTTGTACGTTTCTGTCTCATGAAATCATAGAATGTTACGTGATGGAAGGGACCTTTAATGGTCAGCTAGTCCCAAGCCCCCTGCCATGGTCAGGCACACCTGCCACTAGACCAGGTTGCTCAGAGCCTCATTCAGCCTGACCTTGAGCAGTTCCAGGTATGAGAACATTTCTGAGCAACCTGTTCCAGTTCCTTAACCCCCTCACATTAAAGAGGATCATCCTAATAAATAACCTAAACCTCCCATCTTTCAGTTTGAAGCCACTAATGCTTTAAAACATTGCCCCTTGTCACTAAATGAACTTGTAAATGGTCCCACTCCTACGCTGCCTCATTCTCTTGCAGCCCAAGTTAACCCGTTACTTTATCTGACCCTTGGCTTCAAGAATCCTCCTCCACTGTCATATCCGGCTCTTCCAACAGGACAGTGTTTTAAGAAGACAGGATCTTATGATGTTTTTAGGATCACATACCTTGCATAATAAAGTATCCTTCTGCCTTTGCCTGCAACTGAAAGTAGCAATTTTTGCTATGACCCCATTTTTCCTTCTTGTGTTTTGAAGGTCTGGAACTGTCTCTGGTTTTGTGTGGAGGTTACTTCCAGAATATTGTTAACAGATGTGTTCTGTTTGTATTTTCTGTACCAGAAACTGAGTAAAAAAGCCCAGAACAGAAAAAAGTCCAGAACAGAATGCCTAGGAGATTGATAATATTTCAAATTGCAAGTTATGTTGTTGAGTTAATTCCTGGTTTTTCATCTGTTGTAGGAGAGAATTGTACTGACCAGTTTTATTTAAGCATAGTTGTAGAACCTGATGATTATATTATGTGTCATCTGAGAGAAGGGTCCTTAATTCTTACAGAAATGGGAAATCAGTACATATAGAAAAATCACTACATATGAAGACTAACAAAAAGTAAATGGAAATTCTTTGAGTTCTTGTTAATCCTGAAAGGATTCCCTGGTTTCTCATATTTTGAACCAAAAAGAACCTTCTATTTATTTATACCTTGGGTAGACACTTTTCTTTTCAAAGAAATGTGACTGTTTCTATTATTTATTTTGTATACTGAACAAATTCCAATGTAGTTCTGTGTATCAGCTTGAATCATAAAAAATAGAAAATTCTTTCCTGAATTGAACTAATATAATAACCTGAGCTATTATTGAAAATAATTTTGTTGAAAAATATCAGAAAGGTTTTCCAGAGCTTTCGAAGTATCTACTGTCACTAATGCTCTATTGAACATTGATTGCAAGATGAGAGTATATATGGTTTTGTGTATATATGTGCTCAGTAAAAAACATACCGATACCCAAAATATAAATAAGAGGCTTTAAAATTTTATACCACCTAATGTTACTGAAAGGTAATAATTTTGATGAAATTACCTGCTCTGAAGCATTTGACCTAACATGTGCTTGTTGAGCATAATATCTGGAATAAGATTCTTTTAAGATACCATTTTAAAGAACTTTCACAGATGTTTTCATTACTTATAATCTCTAGCCAAAACGAACAAACAAACAAAACCACCAAACCCAAATATAAATGTTCTTGAAGTCAGATCCTTGTAGATAAAAAGAAACAGCTGACAAATAGTTTCATCTGAACAGTAGTCATCCATATTTGCCATAATTTCATTTTAAAGTCAGTGAAGGCGTAAACATTTTCACAGTGCAGTTCATGTGACCTTTTTTAGATACATGGTAGAGTTTAGAGTTTGATGTAAATTGTGCTGCAGAAGTGCTTGTCTTTGGCAGGCAGACATAAGATTTTAGTATATATGTTATCACATTAATCCAGTCCATCATTACAGCATCCTTAGGGTGTTGTTCTTCCCGTTTTTGAGTCCCATGTTTAATATTGACATATTTATTGCCAAGTAACTGGTTCAGTATTTCTGTAGGGTAGAAAAACATAGAAAAATCGGGTTATGATACAGATTGATTAAGACTGTAGGTCAAGATATTGAATTAATGCACAAAGGATTTGTACCATTTGAGGGATGTAGTTCGTGCATAAATTACTGGGATTTTCTGAAGACATCTTTGCAAACAGTTTGCATCCCAAAAGTTTTTTGCAGTGTTTCACCTTACTGTAAATTCTCCAGTTTCTTTGCCAGTATTGTTACACTCTGGACACTCTAAAAATACTGTCCTCCCCCAGTAGTTGGAACCTATGTGAATTTCAGAGTGTACCAAAGGTTGTCAGCTTTACCATTTTTTCTCTTTTTTTAAACCTCTCCTGTATGAAACAATATTGAGCATATTTTCATCATGCAAACTTTTATAGTGTGGTTGAAACATTTGAAGCATCTTAATCTGCTACTGATTTGGGTAAGAAAAGGTTTAAAGGTGAACAATGCATACATGTTTATAAGCAGCTGCAGGGGCAAAGAAGACTTGAAATGTTTACCTTGAATATAAAAGCAGATATGAAGAAAATAAAAGCTTTGTATGAAAAATGTTATGTGGCTATTTTTGGAAGGATATTGGGCTTTATGACCTGAGATGTTCCTCCAATTCTCCTTTCTTCAGTGTAAGTGCTATTTTTACAGTCCTTTTCATCTGGAGAGATTTGTTGCCTTCCATAGCTCATTGTTTTATAAATATGTTTTGTTCAAGGAATATATTGCTTTTCACCTTTTTTCACAGTAAATATATCTTCATGGATTCTTTGTCCAAAAGCTGTTCAGTTCTGCTTGCACTGCCTGTCTAACTAGAGGTCTCTACCTTAATCCTGTCTACAAATGTAGAATGCCTTATTTGTCATGGTTTAGAAATGGTTTTCTCCAATTTAGTACTCTTGCTGTTCCCCCTCCACCCCACCTCCAGTTGGAGGCACAAAACATTATAGGTTGGTAGAACAATTTACTGGAAACAGAAATAAGAAATGAGCAGTAACAACAACAGCGTTAATAATAAGAGTGCAACATGCAAAAATGGTCACTGTGGACCCTAAGACCGGACAGTTCCCTGCCATGTTTTTTTGCCCAGAGGGAACCCCTTCTCCCCAGAAGTCAAAATGCCTTTCCCCATCACCTGGCAATGACCCGAGGTGGTATGGAATAATCTCTGTGTCTTCCTCCCAGTTACTGGTAAGAATTAGCCCTGACATTTGATGGCAATGTAGGTATACCAGAATATTCTTTGGCATAAATATTTCACTGGCCTCATAGGATTGACATTGTATTGAGACTAGGTAGTATTAGGAATCATTGTCTGTTGTTTTCTCCAATAATTCATCTCTTTATAAAGGAAAAGGATCTACTTTAGGATCCTCAGCTTCACAAAGTAAAACTAATTTTTTCCTTAGTATTTTAATTTAAGCATAGATACAAATATCAAATGATGCACCTACCTATCTCATTTTCTTAGTAAATTTCCTGGAAATTATAGGGTGGTGGTGTTTTTTGTTTTTTTTTGTCTCCATCAAAGACCAAATACGTAGAACACAAGAAAACATCTCCTACATTATCTAATTGGAACACATTCCCAATGTATTTCACTACCTTTCCTTTTGCTCTTTATAATAAATGATAACCATTTCTTCTTGAGGGCTTCTTTTTGAAGTTAGTGTTCAGTGTTGGCATTGAATTCCAATATTAGTTTTCTGTCTTTTGTATTTTTTCAGTTCTACTTCCTTATTTTTCTTACCTAAGGTCAGGTGAATTGCCCCTACTGTTTGTCTTGCCACTTTTGAAGTGCTTTTCTGTTAGTTGTCATGACAGGTACTGCTATGTGAATCGCAGTTTGTCAGTGACTTCTCAGACAAATTAACTTGATATATGTATAGAGAATTTTTCTCCCAACTGCCAGATCTGCAGAGATTTGAGAGTTGGGCTTTTATGTGTTTTTTTTTCTTTTTTTGCCCCCTACATCAGGTTCTCTGAGCCCAATTATAAACTCCCTGATAAAGCATACTGTAGTCTTGAGTCTAAGTACCTTGTTAGAACTTAGTTTAAATTTTCTTCTGCCGTTTTCAATTATTTTGGAAGTATATTAAGCAACAGATATGGTTATGCATGGAAGGTTAGTACTGAATTGCTAAGGAAAAAAATAAGCTCTCAGTTTCAGTGCATGTAATTTGAACAAGCATTTTAAGTTGCTGGAGAGCCCTGGTAGATGTGATGGTTTTGTATTGTTTGCCTTGACAAGGGCCCCTAAATTTCAGATGCATGTCAATATAGGACTGATGTCCTATATGTTTCATGTGACAAAGGACACCTATGGTTTGGCTGAATAATATCCATTTTTGCAGGAACAGGAACAACTGTCTTAAAAGTGTAAATGTGTATTGTCTTAAAAGCAGGTGTCAGGAAGCTAGAACTTAAATCATGGCTAGATGGTTTTTGTCTTTGTTTGAAAGTGATGATGATATAAAGCACATGGAATGAGAATTACAGAGCTTTTCTGTAAAGTCAAATATCAAAATTTCTGAAGTATGCTGTTGACCAATTTTTTGTTCTTACTTTTCTTCTGATTTACTCTTCTTAGTGTTTTTATCTATAAATCCACATATTTAATTTCTATAAATTTACATATTTAATATCTCAGTGTAACACTGTAGCTGAACTTAAGTGATCAAAATATAGCATTTTTTTCTCCACATCTTTAAATCTGCACTTTTTTTTTCTTTCATGGAAGATCAGAGATAGTGCCATGAATTGGGCATTGTTGCTGCTGTTTCATTTTTTTATTTAACTTCAGTTAGAAGGAAAAAATAATACTCCTCCATTATTTCTTGAAATGTGTAAAATTTAGAGTTAAATCAGGTACATGTGATGGAGAAGTGTTAGAGAAAATTCTATCATTAAATAATAAAAGCTTCTGAATCCACATTGAGGCTTGTCTGTGTGTTGGTTGCTTTTCCTCTTACCTGTGTCTCCTTTATCTTATGGATATCTGTTTTCCCCCTCTGTCTTGATCTGCTATTCAGTTCCACATAGTTTTGCTGACAGACTTGCACAGTTCAGATCAAAACAAAATAAGCAGAGGGATACACACGTGAGACGACCATTTGATACTCTGGATCATCCACTTCAGTTTTGCTTCATTGGAAAAAAATATGTCTCTCTTTGTCTTTCCCACAGGCACCGGAGTCTGAAACATTACTGGCAGTAAGAAAGCTGTACCTGCTGAGAGCACACACTTCTGCCTCCTTGCTTAATGTGAGAGCTGTTGTAGTAGAGGAATTAAAATGGTTACAATCTGTCAAAATGTTCTTTCCTAGCTTTTGTAGTATTTTAGCTGAGAGACAGGAAAATCAAGATCTTACAGAATGTGTATTGGAAAGTTCATTTACTCGCTGTATACACTTAACAGGAATCTTGGCCGCAAGGTTCATGAGATGTTGCAGTGCTTACATCTATAAAGCACAATAGTGATAACCACAAAAATGTATTTTCTCCTGCATTGAGAGCAGGTCTTCTTGTGACTGTTCTCAGACAGAATGCATGTTTTTTGATACATTTAACACCTACATATATTAACTCCAGGAAAATTACCATAATGTTTATTTCCTAAAAACAAGGAATTTGAACAAGTTTCAGTACACAAGATGAGGAATGATTTATTTTATGTAAACAATTGAAAAGCCACCTTTTGAATTGATTGCAGATGATGAAGAGTATTAATGGTGAAAAGAGAATACTTCTTTTTTTCCTTTACTTGGATTTAAGATGACTAATATTGAAACAACACATTGGAAATTTTTGGTAGTATCTGAGCCAGTGAAACTAACAAAGGAAGAAGAGCTTCATATGAGGCTCTTCATATGAAGCTGCACATATGAAACACATGCAGATAGTATCAAGATATATATCAAATTCTTAATATTTCTTACTGTTTTGAAATTAAGTATACAGCTTGTTTTGAAACAACATAGATTTCTAAAGGTAGCTTTGAGGTATTACTTAAAACATGCTTTAGTTCTACGTTCTTTTTAATTTCTATACCACATTTAGAAAAATTTTTCAACTAAATGCAAAACTTTAAAGAATACCAGAAATTAGTATATTTTGTTCCCAGAACCTATTTTGAAGAGTAATTTTATCTGTACCAAGAAGAGTCCATGTACACACAGCACAAGCCTCGTTTCATAGTAGATTTTCTTCCCCATTGCGTGACTATATTCTATACATATGAAAAAAAACAGGTCTATGTAAGCTCACAGAGAATTACAGAATTAGTAAGGTTGGAAAACATCTTTGAGATCGTCCATTCCAGTTACTACCTTACACCACTTTGCCAACTAGACCATGGCAGTAAATGCCACATCCAGTGTTTTCTTAAACATCTCCAGGGATGGTACTCCACCAGCTCTCCAGGCAGCCCATTCCATGCCCAGGCACTCCTTCTGTGAAGAACAGATTAATCTTAATTCATTCAAGGAGATGAATCTCAATTTTTCATGAAGAATATTGATTGTACAGTGATAATATGTTTCTAAACATAATTTCATTTTCCTCATATGTTTTGAATAACATTGAAAAAATTATTTTGGTGTGTGTTTTTGCAGGATAGGCATAATGCCACTGTTATCTTTGCATTTTACAAAAGACATACTACCTCAACGAACTTAAGTAGTATTTTTTAAAGAGAAGGGAGTAAAAATCTATGATATAAATTCTTGTGAGCAACAAATTTGGCTGGTAGGTGATCAGGCAAAAGAAACTAGTCTTTTTTTACACTTCAAGTATAAGGTACAGACTAATTATGTTAAGCTCAAAAACATGTGTCAAAGAGTTTTATGGGCCCCATTACTTTTCAGGTTCATAAAGCATTGCCAACAAGCATGTCTCTCTCTCTCTCTCTTTTGGAGAACAAATAGCTCAATTAATTTATAGGAGTCTTTCCATTTTGTGTGTAAAATAAGAAAATGAAGGTAAATTAATCTGAATAAATTGGATTTGTATCCTATTAATCTTGTGGGAATTAGTATCGCAATGATGCTAATGCCATCATAAAAATTTTGTTGCTTACACTTCATTGTGAAGAATGACAAACAGTTGTTTTCTTGGAATGGTAATGAGTATAGCAGTTACTTTCATGGACCATTGTAGGCCTTTGAAAGTTTGAACTACTCTTTATACACGTTTTTATTGCTTAGTTGATTCTTTTAAACTTTGTCTCTTTTGAAGCTTCATTTCCACATAAAATCACAGTTCCCTCCTACTTTCATACATGTAGTGCAGATCTGGAGAGATGACTGACCAGTTCACCAGGACCAACCCATGCTTGGTAAGTTCCAGTAAGTCTCAGATGAAATCCAGGGGAACATTTTTTGATTCCACAGTACCTGAGCAAAAGATGAGGAAGAAAATATATCTTTGAAGCTGTGGCCTGTTTTAATGCCACAAACATATTTCTAAATGGAAATTATTCCAGAGAAAGGTTTTTATGAGCACTTCTGTCACACTTCAAGCATTGTTTTGCCCTTCCCGAATTCAGTTCTCACCACCTTCTCTCTATGCAGGAGCTTTTTACAGAATTTGTTTATGTTCCTACTTGATGCAGGGTAGAACTGAATGCTGTGTGGGGCTTCTGCTGCTTGCCCTTAGCAGATCTAGATCCTGATGAAAAGTAAATAGGAGAAGTGCAACCATTGTGAGAGTCTGAATATGGTAGAGAGAAGGAATGCCTGTACTTTCTCATGTTTATGGTTTGAGAAAAATGGCCCAAGCTATTTCAGGCTGTTAGTGTTTGCTGTCTGCAACTGTCTTTGGGGTGAAAGTGGGAGTATTTGGAGATCAAAGGTGCCAAGTCTGTTAGAAAATATATAACTGTCTTCCTTTTCCCTATAATGCAGAGGTCATCCAGCAGAACCACAGGTGCTGTCTCAGGCTTAGTGGCCTGGTCTGAAGCCCAGCTGACAGGTGGTGTTAGACAGAAGGGGTTTTTAGTACTTTACTGAATATTTTGCTTAGAAAAAGGTGATCAGATTTTAACCAGCAGCTGAGAACGTTACCAGCACTGAGATATCAAACTGTTGTATGGTTTAGTACTTTTAACGTTTTGCCAGTGGTCATAATCAAATGAGCAGTCTTTCTGAGTTACATAAATGTACATTTCTGCACATGCATAATAAAACTTAACATCTAGGTCTTGTAACTGTGTTTACAGAAAAACAAGTACTTCGCTAATTAGAAAATACTTTGTCAGATTCTCAGCAGGAAAATAATTGTTTTGACCTAATTTTTAAAGAACAGAACACTTATTGAAGTAGAAGAAAAGCTATTGATACTTTCTTTTACCGGATTGACATGGGAACAAAAAAATAGGGTAAGGCTTAATCTTCACTGAATTCCAGTGCATCTTCTTGTTCCTCAACTGTCTAATTCTTCACTTAGAAAACTGATAGAAAAAAGCCATAATAATTTTGGGTGTCTTGTTTCATTGATCAGGTTATTAGAACTTGCAATGAAAAAGAAATAATGACAGAACGGGATAAAGTTGTAACTTTCTGTTTCTACTTCAAAGCTCCCTTTAGCAAGAATTTCCTGATAGATTTAGGTAGCTTCTAATCACAGCTACCAGTGAGTAACTGAACAATTTATTATAAGATGCGACCGTGTATTCTTGACTACTAATATGTGTGAACAGACCAACAGGTAATAATTGT
This sequence comes from Muscicapa striata striata, assembly GCA_030060385.1. Classification (NCBI taxonomy): domain Eukaryota; kingdom Metazoa; phylum Chordata; class Aves; order Passeriformes; family Muscicapidae; genus Muscicapa; species Muscicapa striata. The sequence continues at coordinate 2,782,495 of JAREIS010000170.1, forward strand.
AATTAATTTTCACATTGATAATTACTTAAAAATATACCAAATTTTAATACATTTTATTTCAATGCTTTGCTGATAATTTTCAAACAATCTACTGGCAACATCAATTAGTCCCAAAGTTGAAGACATTTTTCACTGCAAACGTTACACAGTTTTTTAAACTGCTGTTTCCCCTCCTGTTCCCCACATAGTAAAGAGTACAGCTGCTTCCTACTAAATGAAAAATATTAAGAATTTTCTTTTACATATAAAATCAGCTGTTGCAATAGTCTCTGCATGTAGAATTTATTGTTTGGCTGGTTTCCCTAGTTTAGAACAAATTATTAGATCATGGAATTTGCTGCTGTATGAGCCTGGGATGTTTTGTATTGAACTATAGGGTCTTAACAATATCAAAGAATGCATTCTATCTAATGCTTGAAGAAGCAAGTGCATTTAGGGTGACCATATCTCCTTTAGCTTACACATTAAAATCATACTGATACATTATCTATAAGAAGAAGGGTAACACCAAAGGATGATTAGTGAAGACTGAGAATAGAATGGGTTCAGCTACAGTTAAATGATGTACAGCATCATATGAGGTTCATTGAGAAGATGATGAGAGGTGATTCTGCTTTTCCTCTTGGCCTTAGTGAGGCCACATATAGACTGTTGTATTCAGTTCAGGTCTGCACAGTTTGAGAAACACAAGGAGCTACAGGAGAGGGTCCATCAGAAGCCCCAAAGATGATGAGGGGTTTGGAGCATCTCTGTTATGAGGAGAGACTGTGACAGCTGGGCCTGTTTAGTCTGGAGAAGGGGGGACTGAGAGGGATCTTATCAAATATCTTAAAGGCCCATGCCAAGAGGATGTGCCAGACTGTCTTTCTGGTGCCCTGGTACAGGATGAGAAGCAATGGCAATAAATGGAAAAATAAGAAGCTCTGCCTGAGCACGAGGGAGAGTTTTGCATAGAGGGTGGAAGAGCACAGGAACAGGCTGCTCAGGGAGGTTGTGGAGTCTCCCTGTCTGGAGACATTCCAAACCCATGTGAACACATTCCTGTGTAACCTGCTCTAGGTGACCATGCCTTGGCAGGTAATTGTAATAGAAATTCACCCAAGGACCCTCCCAACCCTAACTATTCTGTCATTCTCTTTCCTAATTATCAGCATGAATTGCAGCAGTAAAATGAAAGTTCATCTGTTATCTTTCAGCAACAGGTATCCTTGGCATGGTGGTTAGTTGTAGGAGAGCAGTGAATCATTACTGGAATAGTGAAAAAGATGTGTGACCCCAAGGTGAAAAAGCAGTGACCCCAAGGTGAATTAGAAAATAGAGAGCATTAATGTCACTATAGACAGCATGGTTTAGACTTGATTAGCAAAGCCATGTATAATTTCCCTTATTCAGGAACATACTGAACTAGGGAGAAAAATTATTGGATATTCAGAAAAATTGAATGTCCCTTCTAGAAATGAAGTTGAAAGTTGCTTGACTTGTTCAGTCAAACAACAAGTGAGAGATAAAAAGAACATCAGAAGAATAAAGAAGAAAAAAAGATTAAAAAGAAAAAAAAGACTGTTAGTTTAGGATTAAGTGGAAGTGGAATTTAATTGATTTAGAAACAGGATTTTATTACATGGGGGCCTGTGATACCAAGGCATTTGATGTGATTACTTGAAGAGATCTCATGTAGACTTTTGTTTGTCTGCTGACTCTTTTGGTCAAATTGGTTTCAGACAGATAGCTTCTTTGAGTGCTGTGGCTGGCATAAGAATGTGTAGGATCATGTGGCTGAGATTACTCTTTCCAATAAATCTTCACTAAATCATGGAATTACCTTTGGATTACTGTCTTCACCTCCTGATATCTCTGACAAGTTGATTAGCTCACTTGGACTGTTTGATAAGGCTTTTTTAGTTCCAGTTTTTAATTACAGATGGAATGACTTCTGTTCATCAATATGGTGTGTTCTTATCTGTAGGACTTCCCCTAACGAGTCCTGGGAGAGGTACATGTCTTTTGTGTGACATTTCTTCTGTTGAGAATACACATTTAGGTACTCAAAGTTGTCTTAATGTAATTTATTTACCATTTTATTGGTTACAGTTCTATTTAGTTCAGTTCTTTATTTATGCTGAAACACAGGAACAAATTTACATGGTTGCATCAACCATTTATTCAGCCCAATATTCACAGAGGTAGCTGCAAATGTGTACTTATGGAAATCCAAGGACAGAACAGGGCTATAGGACACTTGTCTCTAAAGCTCTCCATTCCCAAACTCTTTTCTGCTCAGGGAATCTGGGGTTGAATGAGATTTAGGGGCATTTAGTAAATGAAAGTTTATTTCCATTAACTCTATTTAACACAACTGTTGAGAAATTAAGTTATTTTTTTGCCTCTTGTATTATCTGGGCTCATGACTCCACTGTAGCTGGTGTGATTTAGAATGGCAGTACTATGCTATAAGATGTATACTGCAAGAATGGACAACAAAGCTTAGGAATTGAGAAAATTATTAACTGTGATGTTAAAGTGATTTAATGTGGTCTTTTTTTCAGTATGACTGATACCTGGTTTGTTAATTCATGATCACTATGTAGTATTTTTTATCACATACATAGATGAAGTCTGGAATAGGGAATGAAAACATATAATACTAAATTTTTAAATGGAAATATATGTTACGATGATGGGAATATCAAGCACTCATATAATGTATTCCAGATCTTCTCTCTTTCTTTTCCTAAACTGAGAATTGCATACTGTATGTTTAATAAAGGAATTCTTATAAACCTGTTGAGATGAAATTCTCTACTATCGCCCCTTCTTATCTTTTTCTGGTCAGTTCACAAACAGGCTTTTTGAGGCCATAAGGAAGCATTCAATTTTGTAAGAATTTGTTGCAGCATTCTTTTCCTTTTTTAAAAATACTTCTGAAGATAAACAACATGAAGTAATTTTTAGCTAAAATTTTAAACAATAATTAAGTCGGTTGAAAGTCAGCAGGAGTGGAATGGTGAACTTCACTAGAACTCCTTAAAGTTGGGATTATGCAAAACTGATTGAAGTCACTTTTCAACTCAAAGACGTTGAAGTGAATCCCTAAACCTCTACTGTCCCTCTGGTATTACAATGAGTGATGAACATGCAGTATTTTACTTGCCTAGTTGATCAAAGAAGTGGATTTCAGAAGGCTCACTGGGCTTCTGAAAGCTTCATCTTTCTTTGCTGAAATGGGTACTGAGATCAGCTTTAGAGTTCTGTCTCTTTAATCAACATGACTTTTATAAACTCCAGTTTATTTCCTTTTAATAGACAACCCTGTAGGATTTTGGTTTTTTAATGTTATAGCTTCTCAACAATTTTTAAATAAAAAATCTGCCCAAAATTCTGGATTAAATGAGCACTTTAGATTATGATTAAATTCTTTCACTTAGTAAGCAGATTTGAGTCAATTGAGAGGTGATTATTCGCAACTAACATCTGTCAAGCACTGGCAGTATCATAATCCTTATGCAAAAGCTTATTACATTGACCTTATAGTCAATGGGTTTAAGAGAAACATCCTTGGTGAAAAATCACATCAGAAATGTTCTTTCTGATTGGCTTAACAATACTGTTACTATTAACTTTATGGTGTGCTACCTAAGGAATAATTAAACCAGATGGTGTGCTAAACCCAACTGGAAGAATAAAGATATTTTTACTTTTAAGTTTATCAAAATTAGGTAAAACAACATATGTTCATATACGTTACGATTCCTTTAACTACATATTAACTGCTTTCCTTTATATTCTTCTTGGTGATTTGAGAGCTCTGCCTCTTGAAAAAAAAAACAACAAAAACAAACCCAACAAAAATCCTCTTTGAATTCTTTTTTTTCAGACTCTCTGGTCACTCATACCCCTGTGTTGTTTTGTGTTGTATGTAATTTAAATAAACAGTTTGCACACTGCAGAATCTTCAAATTACAAGAAACCAAAATGCAAGCTATTTTGGGCCACATTCAAATTGTAAAAATTAGGGCAGGTACATCCAGAAAAAGGATTTGGATATTGCCTCTAAAGAAGCACAGCTTGTATAAATGAGCAAATTACATTTTATGCAACAGATGTTGAGGAGGGAATTACAAATACTCCAGTTCCTGTTATATTAGTCCTGACTTGCCACCGTTTCTCTTTAGCAGTGCCATGCAGCGCTAATAATACAGAATAACACACCACACCACATACATTATGACTAAAGTCTCTCTGCTGCCCATAAGCAGAGCTTTATTTTTATTCCTCAAATAATTACTATGGGTTTTTTTAATTCCCTATTATTCCCCAAAGCATAAAACTCTATTTTACTTACCTTTTCATACTAGTAATTCTTTTCATACACTGATGGTATTTCCCTCCTAAAGATTGTCTGATGAATGGAATGCAGCTCATGGAAATACGCAGTGAAAACACACAAATTTATGAGATTTATGATCTTAAAGCATTATGGAATAATGTTTTATCTTCACAGCTGCTCCTTATCCAGGTGCTGTTAGAAGCACTGAAAATATTCATAAAATAACTGTATCTTTATTTTGTGGAGGATTCTGAATAATGTGCTTTCATTAGCTTGATCATTTTATATGCTTCTGTCTTCCTAGTGTAAATTACTTCTTAGTCACAAATACCTGTTTAAACAGCCATAGAACAGCATTAACAGTGAGCATCTCTTCTGACTTGATGAGCCATACTTTTTTCTGGGAGAGCTTCAGTTGTTTGAAGTGGGAGAAGAAAACTACCTTAATTTATTGTCTAAAATTGCCTATTATGTTCCTCAGCTCTAAATTTCTTCTAGTTATAATGAAGTCCATAGCATCAGTATGAGTTGTCAGTCTAACAATGTTGCTATTTTAAAGCATAAAGATGAATTTAAACAAAAAGACTCTTGATCTTTTGTTTGTGTCTAAATGGAGAAGCAACTTGATAAAAGATAAATCAATACTTTACAGATGAATATGGCAAGCAGAACATTCATGTGAGTGTTTATATGAAGGCGTTTGTATTAGCAGAGTTTGCACACAGATAGTGTGATTCCAAACAAGTAAGTGTTGCTGTTGGTATGTGGATAAGAACTTTATTTTACTGGATTTAATATTCATTTAAATGGAGGATTAATAGAGTCAGCCAAAGCTAAGCCTAATGCAATTTACATTTCAATTTCACGTAGGATCTTGCTGCCTTATTTTTATAATGCTTTGAATACTTTTATTGAATTCTGTATCTTCACTGGGCTTCAGTCACAATGCATTAGAGAATCATAGATTTTCAGATGAGTTGATGTTGGAAGGGACCTCTCTGGGTTCTTCTGATCTGACAGCTCTACTTGAGCAGGTCCATCCAAAGCTGATTACATATGATTATTTCCAGATTACTTTTTTTTTTTAGTGTTTCTAAGGATCAATACTCCACCTGTGCCAGTACCCAGTCACAGTAAAAAAATTGTTTCCTGATGGTCAGAGGAAACCTCCACTGTTTGTGCCCCATTGCTTCTGGTCTGTCTTTAAACTGGAAGGACTTTGACTCTGTCTTTACACATTCCTTGATCAGATTGTATTTGATATTGAGGTATTGATCGAATTCCCCTGAGACTTCTCTTCCCTAACCTGAACAGGCCAAGCTCTCTCTGCCTTTCCTTACAGGAGAGAAGATTCAGTCCCTTTACCATCTTCATAGCTTCACTGACCTGTATGCAGTGTGTCCATGCCTTGTACTGAGGAACCCAGAACTGGATATAACACTCTGGCTGTGTCCTTACCAGGGCTGAGTAAAAGGGAAGGATCACCTCCATCTACCTGCTGTCCACAGTCCTCTGCTTTGGCATAGGATACCATTAATCTTCTCTGCTGCAAGGGTGCATTTCTGGCTTACAATCACATTGTTGCCTACCTTTTCTGCCAAGCTGTTTTCTAAATGATTGGTTTCCAGATGATTGGTATACAATAAATACTGGTGCACTTCTTGTTGAACTTCATGAGGTTCCTGTCAGGCCATTTCTCCAGGCTATTGAGGTCCACTGGATGGTAGCTTGACCTTCTGCCATATGAGCCACTATTCTCAGTTTTGTGTCACCTGCAAATTTGCAAAAGGAATGCTCTGCCCTGTCATTCATATAATGAGATATAAGGGACTGGACTGGTAGACCTCCACTAGCTGTTGTCTTCCAGCTAGGATTTCTGACACTGATCATGACCCTCTGGGCCTGGACATTGATCTCTTGTTCAGTTTACTTTACTGTCTGCTCATCCAGCCCATACTTCAGCCGCTTCTCTTTGATGATCTTGAGGGGGAAACCATTGACTTTTTCACTGAAGTTGAAGTAGACAATATCCATTGCTCTCTTATTGTCTACCAAGTCAGTAAATTATTTTTTGTTAGAAAAGAGACCTCCTCTTTTCATTGAGCATGGATTATGGCATGAAAAGTTGAGTAAGACTTGAAGGTGAAACTTTACTAGAGAACGATACAGAGTAAGCTATGAAAAGAAAGAAGGCAATGCCAAATTTTGCCTGCCTAGAAGTCCCTAAAAATAAGAAAATAAGTTCTTCTGCACAAGAATAAATGGTTTTTTAATGTAATTTGAAGAAATTTATGGGTTTAGCCTACAGAGATTCATAGAACCAGTAAAGGACTATATGGAAAATCTTTGCCCGAGTCCTTGTTAAGTTTGGCTTTGAAAAAGCTGGAAATAACATGTGTTGTGGAAATCTATTAAATGAAGCAATTCTCAGGGAGTGTCCTACTCACATGCTTGCTTCCTTTGCAGCTGATGTCCCGAAGTACAAATCTTGTCTTTTCTACTTAGAGGTATCTCTGAACTTGTCACACATTTTCAAGTCAGTGGGTAAAGAAAAGAAAGAGTTGTAAAAGAGCTACAGAGAATAACAATTCCACAAATCTCCCCCAAAAAAAAAAACCCAAAACCCCCAAAAAACAACAAAAAAAGACCCAAATCAAAAATTACACCAAAGTACAAAGTTCGCATTTCTAGTATATACTTGAAATCAATCACCACATTTTGTTGAGGTGCCCTAGAAATGTTAATAGAGATATAATTAAGTAAAGTCTTCAGAAATTATGCCAAAAATATTTTGAAATTATTTTATAATTCCATATAACCTTCCTAGAATTCTGCGTTAATATTAATCTATATTAAATTCAGCAAGACCTTTTCAGAAAAGTTTGACCCTGTGGTACTCTTAGAAAAGAAATCTTTCCTCATGTTATCTTTAGTTATTAGCAAAACCCAGTGGTTCCTATTGTTGTCATGATCAAGGAATGCATTCAGCAATCTGAAAGGAACAGGGTATATTGCATATTGTTTCTCACTTGCACACTGAAATAGCTTCTTTCAAGCTAGTTTTTCTCCCTTGCCTTAATTTCTGTTTCTTTTATCAGTTCTGTTCACTTACCTAATTTAGTCTTATGTTAGCTTTCTCTGTAAAGGATTTGACATAAAATACTCACTTGAAAGATACGACATATTCTATAGCATTAAGTGCTGCATAATTCTGCCCTTATAGGGTCTCAAGGTGGTTGAAATGTAAACTAATAAAGCCAATGCAAGATTGTTCTCTACAAATGAGTAACACTGATTTCAAGTAGACCCCTCCTGATTTACAAAAACCACAGTTCTTATAATATGACGTGTAAGCAAGAGGAAAAAGAGTGGTACACAGTAGCAGAGTGAATCTCAAGAATTTTCTCTTAAACTCCATTTCTGACAGCTAATTGTTGCAGTCTGTTTCCCAGCAACTAGTACTGTCAACAATATACAGAAGTTTCCATGTCACAGAACAATGAGATAAAGAGAAGAATAAATGGCAGTGAAGCCACAAGTCTAGCATGAGAAGATGAGGAAGAATTAGTGTAACTTACTATAGAGATATTTGATTCTTTCATTCCAGGAATTCATTCTTAAGTACAAGATACAAGATAGGGTAAAGGTGGCAGATTGAATGCTATATATGTTTGTTGATCTCTGGATTAGAAGGGCTGGGGACAGCAAATCTTGAATAAAAAGCATGCTCCCTGTTGTACTGACACAGAAGTTGTGTGGAAGTTCCACATAGCAATCTTCCAGAAAAGAACTAATTTAAAAAACCCACAAAATGAAAGATCAGAAAAATCCTACTTTAGTTATCTCTGAATTCCCCAGCTTTGTCTCAAATGTCTGAATCATCAGTCAATTCTTTCTAATCCTTTGGAGGTGTTGGAAATACTTCAGTGGTATAAAATGCTATAGAGTAGTCAAACCTAGAAGATAATGTTCTCATTTGAAGATAACACTTAAAAATTGAACTCAGGGTTAACAGTATAAGAAATCCCCCTGAGAGAGACCAAGGTTCCAAATAGTCTAGTATTTTGTCCCTGGACAGCTGGAGAACATTGAAGCCTGACCACGTAGTGCAGTCTGGAGTCTGTTGGTGTGATTTATTTACCATGAGCATCTGTGTCCACAGACAGCAGGGAAGTCTAAGAATCCAAATACATGTGAAAAGTTACTGCCTTTAGAGCTGTTTTCTGTGTTGTCTGAACAGCACACTGTGCTATTCCCCCATTTGTGTGACAACACAGGCTAAATATTACAAAGCAGTTGTTTTCAGTTAAGACATGATTTGAACACGTATTTCCAAACATTTGCATAGTAGTGTAATGGGGAGAAAATTATCTATTCTTGTTTTCCATGAATATTCACCAGTTTGCTTTGTACATTTCTTAAGGCCTGATACTTCTACAACTGGGACAAGGTTCTTTAGTTCTTTCTTGGCTAGAGATGGGGATACATGTATTCTTGAGACATATAGCTGCCAAAAAGTTATACTCTTTTGAAAGAGCTTAAACTGGATGATGAGCTTCTTTCCATTATGCTATCTTGTAAATTGAAGATTTTATGGCTTCTCAATATTTAACTTGATTTTTAATATTGGTGGAGTTTAGAAAGTGATAGCAACTTAAGTCAATGGTGTTTAAATGTAAGAAAATTTACTGGTTTGGGTTTTTTTTTTTTTGGCACAGTTTTCTAAAGTTAATCCGGGTAGCTATAAAGTCCCTTTGGTTGGAAGAGACTACAAATAGCTAGATTTTTCATAAGTTTTTGAAAGCAATCCACATTCCCACCCCCAGACTTTCTTCTGAAGGTTCTGGTATTTTCAAAATCTTTTCTTATGAAAAACTGAACTGCTTTAAGTTCTTAGTCTTCAGGCTTTGTACTTCAGTATAAAAATACTGATCCACACTTCTAGAAACACAACTATAGTCACCTTCATATTATAGTAAAGAGAACTTCTCCTCAGAAAGCATCATTGACTTTTTTTGACTCTTGATTTAATATTTTCTTTTGTAATAGCAATTGATTAAATTGATCTCAAAAAGAGCTGGAATTGATTTGAATGTGACAAAAGTTACATAAAAGTGACGTAAGACAGTTCTGTGTCAAGGTCCAGCACAGGACCTAAGCTTCTATTAGTTAAACTCTGATAAAGAGGGGTAGTGGAGGAGCCTTTTCCCTGTGAATTTTGCCAGTGAAAGAAAATGTTAATATAGCCATTTGCATTATTTTATATGAGTCCATTCTTCCATAAGCTATTGAGAACAATTGAAAAAGAAAAAATAAATGCATTCAGATTTCCAGGAACAAGTTGCAGTCTTAAAAGTTCCTGTCGCTACTTTGCTGTAGTGAACAATACTTTAACAATGTGCCCTAAATACATGGGTACAGGTTACTTTAATTTGAAAATCCACACTGGTTCAAAAGAGATAGTAATTTCATTCAGCCTGAAGTGCTACTTGTTTTCTGAACTGGTACCTGAATTACTGATATATGATGCCAAAAGGTAAATTATTTTGAGCTAGATTGAATTTTAAATTCCTTGCATTTTAATTTGAATTTCCTTGCATTTTTTTTTTTTTTTTTGTTTGACAGAGCATTTTACTTTCATTTCTTTTCTTCATTTTGAAGCTCTCACTCTTTTAATAATTGTGTTGCCTAATGCCCTAATCTATTTATTACACCATAACTTAGCTTGAACAATGCTGCTTCTGTTCAAAATAAACAGATTTGCTATGTCTGTGAAATAGACTTATGTGTTGTAGGATGCTTTACCATCTAGAAAAGCTTGGAGGTTTCTAAATGCTTAAGAAATTATAATGCCAGTAGATTTAGCATTTGTATATCTGCAGGCTCATGCTTATTCAGTTGTATCAAGGCAGCTTAAGCTAATATCTAATCTTCTTATGGAATAGTTCTTCCTGTAACAACAACAGGATTGTGCATAACAAGCTTGAACAACCATGTGGCTCTACTGTTGTGTGAAAGGCAGGGAAGGAGGAGTTGCCTGTCTTTTTTTCCTTTACCAAATGTTTGATTATCCTTGCATAGGACAGCCCAAGAGTCTTGCTGTGGTGCCATGTATTCAACTCATACAACCCAAGAAGTCATGAAGGAATCATTGTGCACCTTGAGGCTCTCCTTTATGCCACTTATCCATCAAAGTGGGAAATAGACAAAATGTGCTGAAAATTATTTTGGTGGTATACTGAGCTTAGGTATATATGACAATAGAAAAAAAAAAACAGTATTGCATTTAGTTATCCATGTATTAGAAAGCAAAATGAGTAAAAAAATTAGCAGTGTTTTACTGAAAAATGACATTAATTTCATACTGATATTCTGTTTCTGACAAAAAAAAACAAAACAAAAAAAAAAAACCTACTTATAAAGCATGAAGTAGAAATCTAAATGGCAGTATATTATTTCAAATTCATACTTTGTAGGAAAAAATTGGGCAACTTAGTTATATGCAGAGATTCAGCTCACTGCTCATTTTGCTCAGCAGATATACTCTACTGATAGAATTCCCTTAGACTTCAAGGAAAAGTGTAGATGCTCTACAGTGGAAATGATAAACCACATGAGTTAATCACTCAAGGACAACATGTGTTATGAAAAATCTAGAAAGAATGTCAAGGGTTGGTGTAGGGAGAAAACAGTGTGGGGAATTGGGTAGCTTTTGCTTTTTTCGAATGCATAAGGCTAAATAAATTTCTCTCTTGTGCATTTCATTGATCTCATTGATGTGCTGAAGTAACATCAAAGCAAAGAATAATCTACCTTCTCTTCCACTTCCAGATATTTTCTTCTCTTTAACAAGTAGTGCAGCTAAAAGTGTCGAGGTAGAAAACCAATAACTTTCCTGTGCAGCTCCTGATCAGGTTCATTATGATCTTTCAAAATAAAACTACTTAATCTTGTCCTCCTTCTTGCTTCATATACAAACCCTGTGTGTTTTTTTCCTGCCTCTATTTTATAAACTCATAGTAATTTTTGACTGCGCTGAAACTATACCAAGTAATTTTACTGTGAGATGTTAAAGTTATAAAATTGTTAAATATCATACTTATATTGAGAAACAAAGAGAGCATAGTATGAATTTTCATGAGTTTTTTGTAAGCTGTATTACTTTGATGGGAAATCATAGGTTTGTGATAAAACCAATTATTTCTTTTAATAATGAGAAATGTGTAACAGAAGATGTCTGGTGTGTTTTTTAGGGTTAGATAAGAAAGGGAAATATGCTATCTGTGAAGTGACTTAAATGCTTTTTCGTTATTCAAAAATGTCAAAAATGAAATCAAAGATTTTGTTTGTCTGTTTGTGATAGAGTTCTAAGATTTTTTTCCCATTTTTTATACAAATCCAACCGTTTTTTTCAGGTTTTTTAGGGAAAAAGGAAAACATTTTTGTATAATTCCTTGAAATGTTCAATGTAGAAACTTCTCAGTGTAGGATAACTTCCAAGAACAGTACTGACACTACAAATAGGTGTTTTTAAATTGCACGTTTTGCATATGCGCCCTTATCTTGTTCATAATTTTTATTCAAATTAACTTTTTTTTCCTCTACCCAATGCATAATTAATATAGCAAAGTTATTAAAAAAAACCCAAAATACAGACAAGGAGCCTCTTGAAAGCAGATATTTGACATAATTTTTTCTCTTCTTACTGGGCATTAAACAGAAATCATTTTGCATGTAGGGTCACCTATTTAGATAAAACACAGTCACAGTGTGAAAAAAAATGAACATCATCTTCACAATTGTTGCTTCATACAGCCAGCTTACTTTCAGTAAAATGTGACTTGATTTTCTCTTAAAAAAGAATTTACCAGGTTCATCCAGGTTATTTCATTTTGTTCATAACTCAGTTGGGCACATAACCAGTTTAGAAGACTGCAGAAATCTTGTGAATAAGCTTTGGAATCATAGAATGACTGTGTTTAGAGTGCCTACAGAAAAGCTGTTTGCAGCTTGTCTGACCTCTCATTCATGTAATGTTGCTGTATCTATCTTTTGTTCCTTTATTTCAAACATACTTAATTATATTTTATTCTTATCACCTCATTGAAGGGAAAGGATAATAACAGGTCCATTAGACTTCATTAAACTTACGATAAAAGCCAAAAATTCTAAAGGAATATTTATAAGATGAATAAGTTTTATATAAAAGTGTGGCTTCCTGGATCTTGTCATATCCTAATGCATCTTAGAGCTGTAACTAAAAAACAGTAAATGGTCCTAATCTATTAAATATGAAAGAAAAGTATGACAGAGGGATTAAAATTACAGTCAAACTCCCTCTACTTGTCATTAAAAAAATCATTAGTTGCTCTAGGCTGTTCTTTGTTATTAGTAGTTGAGATCTTTTTATTTCTTTGGTTTTACAGTTTGTAACTCAGATATCTGTCTCAAATTATTTTAATTGGGATGAATTACAAATATAATTAATTATTAATTTTTCCTGAACTTCAAAAATTCCAAGAATTAAATCTTTGAATGTTTTGGTTCCTATTTCAAATCAGATAAATGAGAATTTAACATCCAAATAGAACAATAGTTGCATGCATACTTTTGTGGATCTGGGCTCATCATTATAACAGAGAAAAGAAGTGCAGCACATTGACCAAAGATGGACCAACCATGCCATGAGAGTTTATATGCTGGAAAGCACAGCATTAGTATAAAGACAATTTTTTTTTTTTTTTTTTTTTTTTAAATAGAGGATCTCTATTATGGTTTCCTCTTTCCTTGTTAATAATTTAAAAATGAATGAATTTTTAACAACAATGAAAAAACCCACCAAAATTGATAAAATTATTCTCTTTTTAGATAGCACATAATGGACCATTCAGCTTAGTTCAAGAAGGAATCCAGGCTATAGAAAAGTGGATTAAACTGACACCATGTTTGTTCTTTATATGGGAAATGTACATATTGTTAATTTTAATAAAAATACAGTTATTCTTCTAAATCCTCACAATTTACAAGGGAAGTGTATCCATAGCTTATGATAGCTATGGAGCCTCCACACAGGCAGCAGAATTTGTTAGAGGCAGAATTTCCTCTTACAGAAGGTGAACCTGGCCATTGTCAGCAGCATGGTGCTGCACTAGATGAATCGCCAGTCCAGTAACTTTCTTCTTATGTTGCAAATAAGAGAGATGCTTTATAGGATTATTGGGAGATAATAGGATGATATAGAGAGAAATCTTCTGAGGTGATAGAGGTCAGTTGGCTTAAATTTTCTCTCATTCTCAGGTGTTAACTGAATATATGGGGTGCACATCTGAAAGTGTAGCAGTGTCAGAAGAAAGAACAGATGTCAGATTATCTTTGAATTTCTGTAGAAGTTTTATAAAGTTCTTGAAACCTTTAGAACTTTTCCAGGGTTTGGTTCAAATTACTGTGGTTGCAAATTGTATCACTTTTATGTTGCTCTCTCTCTTATTTTGCCTCTCTTTTATATATTTTTTTCTTTTTTTTTAAATATAATGCATGAGTCCAAAGATCATTTCAGGGATGATATATATTTTAGTTTTGTAGACCTCCACATTTCCTAGCTTTTCTTTCCTGACAAGTTCCATCATGCTGACCTATTGTTCCTATTCACTTTAACTGTATGTATGCTATGTTTCTTAGCAGTGAACCAGAGATACAATATTTTTTTTTCTCCTCTTTACAAGGCAAAGCTGAAAAATTGGACCCAACAGTATCCTGTCTCAAAAGCTTATATAATTTCTTCTCATTGTTAGTGTAATATAAAGAGTCTTCTAGTATAATTTTGCATTTCAGTGAGGTTAATTCTAGTCTTTCATTGAACTGCCATTGTGATCTAAGCTTCTAATGGAAATTTAGAAATATTTCATCACCTGCATATTTTCAGAACCATAGCTATTAGACCAGAAGTGATAGTTTCTTGCATAGGCATGAAGAATTTTTTGAACACTTACGCTAATTCAAATGAGTTTAATTTTTAAATTTGAACTGCATAATGTTTGCATTTTATGTTTATAATTGAGATTCCCCCTTATCTTTTGCTGTCTAGAAAAGGACATAAGTTCTTTAAAGAAAGTTTCTTAACATGAAAATAAACCTGACTAGTCCTAATGATACCAAGAGTAAGGAAATATCATCAGGACCTCCAAATGGGGAAGGAACAAAAGGTTTGGAGATGTTTAGAATAGCAGAGAAGTCATGACAGGATATAGAATTTGTGACTAGAGCAGTGAAGTGACTCAGATGTGAGGCCAATATGAGAAAGTGTATTGCTATTTTCTGCAATTGACGAGGCATCATAACACAGATGTGGAACTAGTGCTCAAAACTGAATCCATAGCTGTGATGGTTTTCTGCTGCACTTTTGTGAAGCTTAGCTTTTTTCTTTTTCTTTGCTCCTTCTTGGGCAGATGGACCATGTTGGCCCCATTGGGCATCAGATTCTCTTGGGAGAGGAGGAAGGAATATGGAAGATGTGGCTCCATGGAGTGTAAAATTGCAGATCTGGGCAGGCAGAAAGATAAGATTAGGAGAGCAATACACATTCCCTAAGGCGTTGGTTGTGTATCCTGCTGTTAGTTATGTAAGCAGATGCTGCTACTCATTCAGGTCCTGGGTTCTGCATTGTGAAAGCTCTGTAGCAGATGCTCAGCAAAAAATATTTCTTAAGAAGAAGGGCTGTGACAAACCTAAGCACTGGTCTGTTTATGCTGTGGTCCAAAGTGGCTTTAGCCTCATAGTCTTGCTAAAAATGAGGTTTTTTGAACACACATGCCAAGAATTGGACTTTCTTTAAAAATGTGCACTAAAAATTTGCATAAAATGGATGGAGAAAGCAGGGGAAAAAAGGCCAAAAATTTGGGCAAAGATGGATATTGTTCTTGTCAAATTGCATCAAATTCATACTTGAGCTTAATTATACTTAATGGCTCAGAAGGAGGCTCTAGTCTTAGTGGCTGACAGAAACCCAGTGACTGTGACTATTAAAAATAAATTCTTTGGTTGAATCCAATTTGAATTAGAATAAACAATCTCTTGTTTTCTGATTAAGTGATGAGGGTTTTAATGAGCTCAGACACAGGGATGAGTTAGTGAACATTCCTTTACAATAGAGTCTAATGGTTATAAATATTCTGTTGCTCAACACATACAGTTTAAATATGAGTCTAATAAATGGTTTCTGCTCCTGGCATGGTCAAAGGATAGATACCAGGTAATTTCAAGGATATTTAATTTCCTCTAGACTCTATAGTAGATTTCCAAGGGTATTTTGTCTTAAAATGTTCAAAATTACAGTTGTTTAATAATTCTAGAAGCCCTTAAATCTTAAAATTTATTTCCAAATTATGGAGAATCTTTGTTTATAAATGGAGGAAAAGTAACAAGTTCATATTCCTGTTACTGGACTGCCCTCATCAGAAAGTGCTCAGTTTCCTAATTTATGGAAAGACTCGCAGATCTTCATCCCCTGCAGCATTGAGGGATCTGGCTGTGTTCTGTCAATTACTGCATCCCATGTTTTCATTGGTATAGTAAGAGATTAAGTCACATCTTTTGGTGCTTTCTTCTAACATTAGCTTCAGCTTAGTAAAGATGATGTGAATCTATTACATGTGCAGTTTGGGTAAGGTTTTGCTGAATGACACTGCTCAAACAGCAAAATAGTACATTAATACTCATCATACATTATGTTCTCAAGCTAATCTATTAATAGAATTTCAGCTGAAGATCGCTTAGCTTCTCAGTCAGGCTTTAATTACTTCAGAAGCTTACAAGGAATCTATGGATCTAATAATTCAGAGGGCTTGAAACTGGATTATTCAAGGATTATTGGTTGTCTGCAGTTACTTGTAATTAGCCACCTGATTTTGGCTTTTCTTGTCTCTAGGGGAGAGAACCTAGCTGTCTTAATATTGCACAGGACTGAGACTCGAGTCCTGTTAGCTTAGCTCTCTGAGCTGTGGAGCATACTTTAAAAAGCACTTGGCTTACCTGTGTGTAAGGTTCTCTGTTGGTAGCAGTAGAGATCACAATGCTAAACCTTCTTTGTAAAATATTTTGTGACTATTGAGAAAAGCTCTGCATAGGACCAAGGACTTTTTTATCGTATCTAGTTAGCAGAAACAAATCAACTAGGACAAACAGTGAAATAGGGAAAATAAATACCATGATAAACTTGATGCATATAAACTATTCTTGATAAGAAATTAATATCAATGTTAATCAGGCCAATCTCAATTAAGGAGACAGTTAGTGTCAAAAATATTTTCAGATGCTGATCTGAGCTTATTTATGCATCCATCACTGTACTGTATGAGAATCACAAATATTGTGCATTAAATCAATATTAGGCATCAATGTTATAAGAAGCCAGCATGTATAAGCCAGCACTGATGCTCTTGCATAGCCTATATTTATAACTTCACCAAACAGTCAGCTCACTGCTCTAGTGTGTGCACTTCATGCAAGCTATATGGTTCAGTGATTCTTTCTAAGCACATTTTAGGTAGAAGTACCTCAGCACATGGGAGATGGTAATGAAGCAAGGAAAAAGAGTAGTTGATCCCACCTGAACTGATTGATCTACAACAGAATTTTCCTTAACTATGAGGCTGTCTGTTCACTGATGGAAAGTACCTATTATTTGCTGCACAGCTGTCTTGCCAAACACATTGCATTTTTTGTCTGCATAAGATGTAAAAACACATAAAGCTACCTAATATTGTCTGAGGAATAGATAAGCTTGGCTGTCTGATAGAAACGATTAAATTGTGTGTTTAAAATTTTTGAAATGACAAAGGACAGAGGATAGTCAATTAAACAGATGTAGCACTCAAAGCCAAGGAGGCAATTACTTACTTTTCAGTGATTCAAGCTACCAGCTTGCCAAAATATAGAGTAATACCATCTTCTGAAACAAAATAATTTTTTTCTGAGCATTTTAAAATTAATCCTTCCTGTTCTTTCTTATGGTGTTAATCCTCTTTGGCTTGTTTAGCCTCTTCTCTCTCAGTGTCTAAGCAGAATTTAATAAAACCAATAGATTACAGAAAGATAATATACATCTTGTTATTTATGATGTTTTCTGTATAGTTTTTAAGCACGTACTATATGTATTTATTCTCCAAATAACTCTTCTAGTTTAATAGCATAAGTCATTACATATACTGGCTTTTCATCTTCTGGAGAAAAATCATGAAGCAGTGTAAAGGAAAAAAAAAATCTGTCAAAATGGAATCACAGAATCATAGGATCATAGAGTATATCAAATTAGAAGGGACCCATAAAGATCACTGAGTCCAACACTCTGATCCTTGCAGGGCTGCCTAAAATTAAATATATGACCATGAATATTTTCCAGACATTTCTTGAACTCTGACAGGCTTGGTTCCACAACCACTTCCCAGGGGAGACTGTTCCAGTGATTGACCACCTCCACACTGAAGATTTTTTCCTAGTGTCCAAGATGAATTTCTTCAGATGCAGCTTTACTCAATTTCCTCTTGTCCTATCACTGGTCAACAGAGAGCAGTGGTCAGCACCTGCCCCTCCACTTACCTTTCTGGGCAAATTGTGGTAAGTGCTATGAGGTCTTCCCTCAGTCTTCTCTTCTCCAGGCCCAACAAACCAAGTGACCTCAGCCAGTCTTCATGTGGCTTCCCCTCCAGAGCCTCCTCTGGATGCTCTAGAAGAGCTTTATATCCTTTGAGGCATTTAAAGCTGCCCCCAGCACTCAAGGTGAGGCTGCCCCAGCTCAGAGCAGAGGGGACAATCCCCTCCCTTGCCCTGCTGGTGATTCTGTGCCTGATGCCCCCAGGACATGGGTAGCCCTCTTGGCTGCCAGGGCACTACTGACTCATGTTCAGCTTGCCATTGACCAGGACCCCTTTCTGTGAGGCTGCTCTCTGGCCTCTCATTCCCTAATTTCTATGTATAACCAGGATTTTCCAATCCCAGATGGACAATCCAGCACTTACTCTTGCTAAATTTTATGCATTCATATAAAATTGTTGAAGGCTCAAGAAAATAGACTTCCAAAGTTTAAACTGTGAATTGCTATTGCCTAGGACAAGATTTCTTTCTGTATAGTCTATGGATATTTTGCATGGGATGTGATAAGTGATTCGTGTCCCTAATGAATACTGCATGAGAGAAACATTTTCTGTTCTAAACACTAGAAACGTCTGTTGCCTTTTTGTTGTGTCATCACAAAAACCTAAACTTTAGTTCCCTTTATAATGAAACAAAAAAATTGTTCATCTGTTTTCCTGCTATTAAGTGACAAATATGTCACTCAATGTAAAAAACTAAAGATTTAAAAGTCCGCCTTTACAAATATGTTGTGGGCTTGTAACAGTCATGGAATAGGAACTTGATTTCATTTTAGGTACTGAACAAGTGGTAAGTACAGATACTTCCTTCCAGAAAATTTACAATTCAGCTGTAAGACTACAGATAAAAAAATAAATTCTGAGAGGACCAGAGGGAAATAATGTTAGTATGAAGAATGGCAGTCACAGCATACCATGCATATTGTATATTTTCTTTATACAGACTTCTAATGTAAGAAGGGGGAATGATAGTGTCGGGGCTTTTCCCATTTATGTCAGGGTATAGCATAAGGAGTTGATACTGATTTATGAGTCTTACAGAGCTTGAAACTTGACATTCCAGAACCTGCTCCTCTGAGTTAGCAATACTGTTTGCAGCTCTCTTAATGGAACTAGGATCTCTGTGTATTTCACTGAAGGATAATAAAGACTAAAGATCCTGAATGCTAGATTAGCATCCATTTCTCTGGTGCAATCAGATAGATCCTCTGCGTTTTTAAGGTTTGGATGCAAAATGCAGTCCTTCTTTTTAGGATTTTTATTTGTGTGGTGAGAGTTTAGATATAGGGATCTTGCTGGATGAATTATATCACTAGTTTTGATGTATATCCATTTTTTCCATTTAAAATATGGCTACAAAATCTGTAATTTTTTTTTTTAATAAATGAATTAAAAATAAAATCAGTTCATATTCAAAATGAAAAATAGGTGTGTTCTAGATTCTTTTATGAGATGAGATGAGATAGAATAAACATCAGGATGTGTATGAAATGTCTAAGTGAATAATCATTTTGCATACCAATCCTGCTAAGTGCCTTCACCTTATAAAGCATGATATGGAAGATGAGGAGACTCAGCATCAGTCTGGATAAGCCTGTAAGGACTATTTATTATCTCTCTATTAATTGATTTCATTTAGAATTTTGAGAGAGTCACTTTTAGGAAACTCCTCCGTACAGGATAGTGAACACAGTTTCTGTGCTGCTTATTGTTACATCTTTCCTGGTCTTTACAAGATCGGGCAATGTCTGGTGAATTCATTAAAATGTTGATTACACTGTCATTTTGTGTCCTCTGGAGTTTTCTTGCAGGACAAGAATGAGATCATCAATGTGGAGTACTGTGAATAGACTTAACCAGATTGCAACATGGCGCTTTTATTGGAGGAGGAGATTTAATTTTAAAATATACTTTCAAATGTGTTCTTCTTAAATGCTGAACTGATGATTCCTTTTATTTGGCTTTTGTTTCTTAAATGTGTCATTTAGAAAATTAACAGAGGTCTGTTCACTGGAACGGTGATTTGTCTGACAGTGAGCACTCAAGGCAAAGTGTTTTTTATATTCTGCAAGGTTTTCTTCCTTCATTGGTTGATACTTCTATATTTTGGCTGTCCATCTTTTATAAAACATCCCTTTTATGTTAAGAAACTAGGAATTCAGAATCACAGCCTGTAAAAGCAATTTAAACTGGATGGAAAAGTTTTCATGAAAAGCTTTGCATTAACTTTCCAGTCCAGCACTCCAGTCTCCTGCAGTTGTTCCCGAGCTGCCTTGCAGCCCTGTTCTTGTTCACTGTCTGATAGCACCTTGAGTACTGCTTAATTACCATGCAGATGAGGAGAGAGACTTCTCATAGACAGTGTGCTTCCCTTAAGATAGGAGCATATATCTTCAAGCATCTAAGATAAAGAAAAATAATTACTAGCTATACCTGTTTATGCAGCAGGTAAAAATAAAAAGATTTAAAATGATCAGTGGTAGCGTCAGCTTCGGGACTTCCCACAACACCTAAGTAATTGCATATTTTTAGAGGAGATAGATGTTGCTGGAATTATTATGAGAGTTTTATGTCTTAGTGCCTGATCTTTGTTTACTAGACATCTGGAGTATTTCCCTGTAGTCTGTGGCTTAGTCAGAATTTATAGAGATGTAAGAACTAAATTTGATTTCAGAACTTTTAGGTTTAGACCTTCTTAATTCTCTTACACTGTTGCTTCTCCTAAATATGCAAGTCTTTTCAGCTGCCAGGATTTGTGGACTCCTTCAGAAAAGGCACTTAGTGTGTGGGAATATATATTTTTATTATCTAATTGAATAGCTATGTTTGGAATTACTTGAGAGAGTAGATTGCACTGAGATCTTTTCAGCCTGATCTGGACTTCACTTTGAATGAGCTTCCATAACAAACTTGAAGTGACTTGGATGAGATCCAGTCATTCTTGTAGGTCGATGCTTCTGTTAAATGTGGGTAAAGAGGAGGTGAGGGTTGCAGTTTGTGGTCATGAGAGTAAGAAATGGTGACATTTTTAAAGATTTTCATATATTAGGTATGAAGCTCTTTCAAACAGTACCAGACACAAGGAAATATTATAAATAGTGTATTTTTTAAAAAGCCAGGCAGTTATTTCACTCTTAAGCCATTTTTTTTCAGCATCATGAATGTTAGAAGTATGGATGGCACCTGAAGCTTAGTCAAAAAATTCCATGTTCACCCTGAATTTTAAGACATGTTAAATGTTTTCAAAAAATAAAATTGCAAGCTAACAATTCAGTAGTCTTGATAAAGTATTATTAACACCAGGAATATTAGTAGAAACATTTTTATTTCTAAAGACTGTCATTTCAGCTGGAGCATAAGATATCTTGGTTACTTGTTGCAGCTACAAGTGCTGGTTCATTATCATCCTGATAAGGAAGGCACTCACACTGTAGAATACCACTTAAAAATGCCATTTAGTGAAGCTAAGACTGTAAAGGAGAAGTTCTTTTGAGATTTTTACTTTATTTTCTTAAAACAGTTCTATTAATAAATTGAACTGTCAAAAAAAAAAAAAAAAAAAAAAAGTGATGTTCACATGAGTACTTCTTCCTGCCTTTTTGCCTAAATACAATCCCCATACTGAGTAGCTGGCTCCTGTGTCACCCTGGGTGGGCTATGGTTTGCCTGCAGCCAGGGGATGGATACACACAGAACAGCATAGCTGAGGTTCTCCTGTATTCAGGGGATACACACAGCACAGCACAGCACAGCACAGCACAGCACAGCATGGCTGTAATGGCACAGTGACACATGTGTAGCACAGAGCAGCACAGGCATCACAGTTCTGGACAGTTCTGGAATTTTAGAGAACTCACTTGGTGTGGTCATAACATAAAGAAATATCATGTTATATTATAGAAGTAGTTAATACTATTTTTTATGCTTAGTTTGAGATTAATTTTTAATCTTTCTGATAAGGTCTGGACTGTGATAATGCTTTAGTCCCATTTGGTCTGAAGACAGTTTTTTCATTAGTTAATTCTTAGAGATGGAAACAAATGTCAGCACGTCATCTAATGATATGTGGTAGCCTTGCTTTAGTTTGTTTAATTTTTGGGTTTTTACTGGTTTTTGGTGATTTGAGGACAAAGATCTTCACCTTTGAATTTATCTGATGTTTTCAAAGGATCACTTTCTGCATAGTAACTTCTAAGTTGGAAGCAATGGGCTCGCACATCTCGAACTAAGTCTAAGTGAAACACATGGGATGTATTTGAACTTGTTTCTCTTTTTGAAAGGTAACAGAGGCTTATGCTAGTGAGCCACAATATTACACAGCAGCTAAAATTACAGGCTGTTGGGAGAAAGCTGTAGTGGTGTCCCACCTCTTAAAGGTTCTTGGAGACACAAACATTCCTATGCCTTGAAACAAGAACTGAACCTGAAGGTCCTCCCTTTTCAGTGCCTTACCTGGTTGTTTATGCAGTCATTCACCCCTCTGACTTTCTGTTGGTGTGCAGTGTTTATAGTTACTGTTAGCATCCAGTGTTCATACTGTTAGTCTGTAGTGTTTATCTGTGTGGATCAGGTGTCTTTCCTTTATTTGCTCTTTTGGTTTCTGTTCTGGAAGGCCTCACAGTTTCCTATTCTGAAAACGACCAAAGTACAAAAGTGTAACTACTTTGGGATCTGGACAATTTGTAGACATCAAAGCATTTAACTGTGTAATTTAAGCCATTTCCCTAGACTTTCTCCAGAGTCAAATCAAAAAGAAAACGCAGAACTAGCTCTGATTCATCCTATTATTTTGTGCGTATATCTTATGACAGAATGAATAGTTTTTTGGTGATGGTGGCACCTGATTGAACCAAGATAACTGATGTCCAATAAATGTCTTTTAGACTACTGAAGTAGCTACAGTTAAGTCTCAGCTAAATGTTTTACTGAAGGAAACTAAAAAAAAAAAAAAATATGGTGGAGAAAATGTTGACAGTCTGCATTCTTAGCTGTTTTACTGCTAGCTTGGAAAACATTTTTTAATTATGCGTTTACCCAACCATCCTACCTACTCCTTTTCAGATAGTTGAATTTTGGTATATGACACAGAATATTTCATCTGTCTGTTCATTTCACATTCTGTTAGTTTCTTTTTTATAATGAGAACTCCTTGGCCATGACCTTTCATCAGAAGAAGACTAATCACTTGAAAAAATATTCTTTGAATGCCTGAAATAAAACCCTGCCATGAATGTGCATGACAATAATTAAATACGTTTTACAAAAGGAGGCAGAGAGCAGGGCATATGCAAGGAGTTTGTGGCTAATTGTACAGTTTATTCTGTAAACGTATAGAAAATAAAATGTTTGTACTGTACTGAAATACTCAAGCACTAGAATATTAATCTGGTGAATAGATCTTTCAGGGAGACAGCAAAAACATCTTTGTGTCTAAACAAAATGCATGAATCATTCTTTAAAATATAAATAAAAAAAAAAAAGTTGTATTAGTATTGTCTTTGCAGAGATTTTTCTTTGCAGAGGATTCACTTTAGTGCTTTAAGTTGGTAAACCTCTGATGATCCCCAGAAGGTACAGTTTAATTTGCATATAATTATTTTGTACACTGTTTTTTTTTTTTTGTTTTTTTTTTTTTTTTCCAGTTAAGCCTATTATTCTTTTACTCTGCACTGTGCAATTTCTGCAGGTCATTCCATGCAGGCCCTGTTTCCAAAGTCTGGAAGTGAAAACATTCATACTAAAAAAAAGCTAAAAAAGTAACAGTGAGGCTAAAAAAGTAACAGTGAGGCTAAGAAATTTTAGTTTGTGTGACTACTCTTATTTTATCAGTGTATATATTTTGGACATTAGGAATAAGTGCTTCACAGAATGGGCTGCCAGGGATGTAATAGAGTCATTCTCCCTGGAAGTCTTCAAGAAAGAACAGGATATGGCACTTAGTGACATGGTCCAGTTGACAAGCTGATATTAGATTATAGGTTGGACTTGATGATCTCAAAGGTCTTTTCCAACCTATCTGATTCTGTGATAATGGTGGTAATAATACAATAATATTCCAATTTCAAATAGTTTTTTAGAATGCATCTCATTCCATTGGCATATTGGTATGGTCTGTTAAACATACAACTAGATCTTTGAATATATTTTGTTATTGGACACCTCCTAATAACTGAAATGTTCTCCAAGAGAAAATATCAAGTTCTCCATTAAATTTCATTAAAGGTCTAGGTTCATCCAGTAGGCTCATAAATCAGTTGTGTGAGTTAGAAGTACAGTTATGCCCTACATTTTTGGCATCTTAACTTTTCCATCTCACACAAGATTATCTGTCATTAAACAGCTACATATTCCTGCCACTGTATCCATATTTATCTGTTGATCATAACATGTTTGCTAGTTTGAGCCATTAAGTTATCTGCAGTAAGTCTCAGTGGTCTTTATTTTCAACAGTAATTAAAACTTCATGATAGCAGAGGCTCTTTCAGGCCTGCTGTGTACACCACTAGTGTCTTAGAGGAGGAGTGTGTTACTATATCATGGTATATTTGGAACAGCAAGTAAATCAGAGACTAGAGATCTGGCTTAGTTATTTCACACTGCAGCTACAGAAGTAACAAGAGAGTGGAAGAGGAAAGGTTGACTTAAAGGTATTCTGTCGAGAACATTTATTAAGTGTGATATTCTGTATTTTTTCTCTCTTCCTTTACAAAACACTCTCCTTATCAATAGATGGAAGAAAAGAAGGGATTGTTACAGTATCTTCTCATGTTAAATAGGCCACAGAATGTCACCCAATTGCCTCTGTACTGAACATAGTATGTGCTTGCTGGGTTTTTCCTAACTCTTTTTGCTGAAATCTGATAACAGTAATCTGTCTAGCACATCTCTAAGTGAGAAATTTTATTCACCTTGATAACTGACTTATTTCCTTGTTCAAAGAAATAGGATAAACAAGTGTAACAGCAGATGCTTTTAAAAACACATTATTTTAGTTTCAATCAGTTCCTTGGTGATCATACAAATACGTCAGAAGTTGAAGATGCGTGTCTTCAGATTAAAAATTTGGGGAAATGTTCCTGATTTGGTTTAAAAGAGAAATTACTTTAAATGTTATCATGATATATATTACTCTAGATATGTATTTTTAATCCAAATTTTAAACTCCCTCATACAAATTTTTATTTGAATATAATTGTGAGTTTTAAAATATATCCTTTTCCCTTCAGCAGAAATAAAAACACTTCACATATCAAAAGTTTTTTGAAATAAGCTTCCTGAATTCTCATCATAATATTGAGTATTTATGATGATAAGGAAAGAACCTGTGACAATTAAAAAAACTCCTTGACCCTGGACCAAGGGATTTGTGAGGAGACAGTACAGAAAGTAGAAAATAAATTCTTTAAAAATTACCATTGAACATGGCAATAACAATGAATGTTATGAAATGACAAGATAATCAATCAGATTCATATAATTTCTCAAAATGCTCCAGGAGATGAAATCAGCCTTTTGATGAAATGGGAGTTTTGCTAATACTACCTTTTTGGCACAGACAGTACTAGTGTAGACCAGCAGGAGAAGATGCTGAGGTACTGTATCTGCTAACTGCTTATTCAGATAGAAAAGCTAAAGAAAAGTGCTGCTCCACTTAAGATGACTGGGGGGGAGCAGTGTGGAGAATAAAGGAATGGAGACATTTAAAAACTACCTGCCATCTGCCTCAAACTATCCCAGAGCCTGTTTCTCCTAATTTGTCACCTTGTGCATTGCAGATGCCCCAGCAGCTGGGAAGAGCAAAGAAGAACATGGAATCAACCTTTCTGGACAGTGTTTCAAGGTGTTATTGGTGTAGTATGAAATACATAGATGAAGAAAAGCAACCAAATTTAAAAGCTTTTTAATGTGAAAATGTTTTGAACACCCACAGTTGAATGTATCATTTACGGCATGCAGAGTGGCAATTAAGAAAACCTCAATTCAATTTTGCAGGCATTTTGCAGCCATCTTGCAGAAGCAGAAATGAGGCTGAAAGCAGACAGCAATCAGACAAAGTGCTCCACTTATGTTTTGACATCTTATTGAAGCCCAGCAGAGTTGTTTTCATCAGCCTTTTCAAAGGGGAGTCATATTTGTTTGGTACACAGAAGAACTAGTGCTCCTCCAGGTACAATTGGCAGCACCACTAGACAAGGCATAGATAGATTTACAAAGATAAAACATTTCTGACATTTGTCAAAAATGATTTTTATTATTTTTTTATTTAGAATTGTTTAATTTTTCAATTCTGGTTGTTGTCCAATGTGCTGCTATCCAGTGTTGAATGGCTCCAGCGCCCTTCCAAAAACCTATTGTCCTGTGTTTTGATACAGCCAACACTTTTCTGTACACTCAGAACGTGGATTTCCAATTTCAGTTGGTATCTCCTCAACAGCCATCTAACCATGCTCTCATGAGGAAGAATGAAACAGCCAACGTTTGATTTTTATAGGACAGAACAATCTATACCATGTGTAATATATACAATTAATCTATGATATTGAGGCATCAGACTAATAGTTATAAAATAAGGGTTTTATGTAGGTGAAAAACATTAATTTAAATACTGTTTTTGGAGGAGATGTTTTGCTAATTGAAAGAAAATGGTGGACACATTAATCAAGTTTCTTCAAATCAAATTTGACGAACTTTGCAAAGAATTCAAGTGTATAAGAAAGTTGACTAATACTAAAGTCTTTAGATTTAAAAATACATTTTTTATGGAAAAAAATCCCAAACAAGCTAAATTAGAAGCATAGATAAATATTCCTATATGTAATAACAATATACTTCTTAAAAGACCTTTTCTAATCAATTGGAAAAATTAAACATCTTTAGAGCAGCATGATCTCTACATTTTCTTTTTATTGTATATGCATGTATACAGGTATCTATAATTTTTTTTTTTCTTCCCCACAGCTGTTACTTCAAATGTCAGGAAAATGTTTAGACAGTCCAAAATATTTCTTATTGTTGTATTCCTCATCATATATGTCAGCTTCTAAACGACAGGCAAGCATCACCTACCTGGCTACTTCTTGAGCCCTTTACAGGATCTTCCATGATAAATGTTTCATGCACAAATGTGTATGAATCATATGGAAAGTTGCTTTGGCATGTCATATATTTTTTCCAGTCTGAGTAGCCATTTCATTATATTATGACTATTCTCTACCATCCTTATCAGATGTACTGGTCAGGTGCAGAAGAAAATTTTTAAAGTTGTCATTTATTTAAGGTAGGGCTAAATTAATCACTACACATCTCTATTAAAGCTGTCCTAAACTGCTTTATAAAGTGCTTTATAAAGCACTTTATAAAGTGCTACTTCAATGAAAACTAGAACCAAGAGTTTCTTGACAGAACTTTCTAGGTATTTCCTCACAAATAATTGACTTTCTTCCCCCTCTAATGTGAGTACTCTTAGAAGAGGCTTGAGAAATAAGAAATCCTGAAACCAGCGCTGCAGCTATGAAAATAAAAATATATAGAAGATGTAAATAGTGTAGATAAAAGTTTATTTACATTAATGTAGATAAGGAGGTTTACAGTCCTTACACTGCAGAATGGTCTTGAATCTTGTAAATTGTATTCCTTTCAAAAGGAGTTCAAAAGATGTGATTGATCTGATCAGGAATATACATTTTTCAGGGGGATTTCATATGGATCAGATATTCAATACCATATGTTTTGCAATACAGGTCTTTCCTGTCCTGGTTGCTGCTCTCTGACATTGCACTGCCTGTTCACTTCCTCTGTAACTTTTCAACTGCTGCCACAGCTCCCCAGCAGCAACACACCTCTTTAGGAGAGGGGAGCGTCTCTCCAGCCCCAGGGAGAGGCCCCAAGGACTCCCTGCAGCCTGGGACTCACAGGGCTGCACCCACTGTCTGCAGCACTGTTGGGGTTGAAGCCTCTGCCCTGGTAGAGGCAGCTGCTGTGCCACCTGGGGGAAGCTGCACTGTGGCACATCCCTGTACCTGAAAGCATGTAGGCAGGTCTGAACTGAGATGGGACCCCCTCTTTGTGCTCCTGCATCCATTAGCCACACTCTGGGAGCTGTGCTTCAGCCCTGGCTACTCCCAGCTACCTAAAGGGGCTTGGACACCCCCTAATTGGAAGCATCTGTACCAAAGGCAGTGGGTATGCTTGGGTCACACACAGCTGGTTCAGCTTGTTAGGCTCTGCTGGAGCTTTCTCATGCTCACAGACATGACCTTACCTTCTCCTTATCTGGCAGCAGATTCTCAGAGAGTTCCCAAAGGTCCTCTGGCAATCCTGGATCCAGAAGCTCTTAAAGAAGAATGCAGCTAGGAATTTCACAATTCTCTGCCAAGCAATTTCTTGACAATGATCAATCTTGATTGATACAGTCATTCTCACAGAGCAGTTAGGAAAATAACAATGCAGGTTTTTTATATAAAGTAATCCATTGTGGTGTTTTAGAAATATTGTACTCTAAAAAATAAGCAGACAGGTGAACACTGAATATAGAAGTGCATCTAACTCAGCACGTAATTTGGGAACATGAAACCACCTCTCTGAAAGAGTGGAATGACAATTTCTTACTTGTTTTGTATTTATTTTTGGATGTTAAGTTTTAGAAGTGAAAAACCAAAATAATAGAATTTAAATTATAACATGAATACCACCTGTATCTAGCTTAGCATCAAGTTCAGCATTTAGACTTGATGGAGTTTATCCATTAGCAAGGTTTTCATACTAGATTGTTGACCAAAATGATTCAATAACTCATTTTCTTTAAAGTACCTCAGTTTCTACTGCTATCTGTGTAACTTTAGAACCATGTTCTCATGTTTCACCATTAGACATTTTTCTTCCCTTTCAAAGATGTGTGATTTTCTCTGACATCTGACTGATCCTTGAGGGGAGGAAGGAGGTGAAGCAGGAAAGGGAAATTGTTGCGTTTTATTCAGTTGTCAGTGTGTAGCAAAATGCAGCACATATTTAATCAAGAAATTCATTGTGGCTTTTCCAAGATGAGGTAGTTGAAATAATATTCCACTATACTCCACTTCTCTGAAGCATCTTTTGATAATGTAAAAAATACTGTCCCTATTATTGAAAGGTGAGAACTGAAGTTGTAAGGAATTAAGTGACGTTTTCTGAAATAACACATTATTCAATATAACATAAAATTAGGTCATCTTGTTCTGATTCTAGTGCATAGTTCAACGTACCGCAGTGAGAACTCTGCCTCAGTAAGACTTGGGGGAAAATAGACTCAATAATTCAGGACTTCTCCAGTTTTTCCTCTATTTTAAGATACTTAGTTTATACAGGTTTCTTATGCATTTTGTTATACCTTCTAAACACTTCTGTGCAACCCTGCCAATTTGCATGTCTTTCATCTTTGCTAGCAAGTGAATTATTGTTAAAAAATAAAAAAAATCTTAAGGGAAGATTAAGAATAGCAACTATAATCTCCTGAGATGAGAACTTCCTTAAAGTTTTTGGGTTTTTTTTGTTTTTTTCTCTGAGAAGAAAGGATGGAGAAGGCAAATAGAGGATATATTTGTCAGGAAGATTATGTGTTTAGTAGTAAAGGGTTTTATGTGGAGAACTTCTGAAATGTTGTCCCAGAAGTGATCACTTACTGGTAAAAGCTTTATATGAGATCCCATGAAAATAGAACTTTAATCTTTCAAGATAATCTAAATAATTTAGACGTGTTTATTTACAGAAGGATTTTCACAGAA
Organism: Muscicapa striata striata; assembly: GCA_030060385.1. Taxonomy (NCBI): domain Eukaryota; kingdom Metazoa; phylum Chordata; class Aves; order Passeriformes; family Muscicapidae; genus Muscicapa; species Muscicapa striata. The sequence goes on from JAREIS010000170.1 coordinate 2,812,227, forward strand.
CACAATAAAGTTTCTGGAAACAGATTGCTCGTAGTCTCTTTTGGATTAGGCTAGATTTTTAGATGTCATTTAAAATGTATGTTCTTCTTTGTTTTGTTTTTTTGTTTAGTTTTAGTGGAATAACTTCCCCTAATTCCTTGCTCATTTTTTTTCCTGAATAAATGGGTTGTTTCTTTTCAGGCATCTCTTAATTTTTTTTTTTTTCTTTTCTGAAAATCCATTTTGAAGAAAAAAGGAAAAAGTAGTTTGGCGAAAATGAAGTTAAAGAAATGTGATAGATCTCCTGCTGGCAGCCAAGAGAATTAAATGACAGAGTTGTGTGAGCTTGTCTACTTTCTCTTGGGGGAAACCATCTTGCAGTTCATTGATGTGGCATATCCTTTTTCTAAACATTCCCAGAGCACATATGTTTAGACCTTTGTACCTTAGTTTTCTATATTTGGGCCCTGGAGCTTGTTTTGCAAACAAATGAGAAGCAGAAGCTTTTGCTCATATGTCCCACTTTCAGAGTCACATGCAATCCAATTTCTAAGCTGTTATCATTGCTGCTGTATTAGCCTGGTAAAGTACAATTTAAACAGACAGTAAATTTTGTTTATCATCATTGCCAGAAGAAAGTACAGCAATAGTAAAGTTTCCAGTAAAGATGAGTAAGAATGGTATTCTTTTCAAAAAGCCTTTTAACAGAGGATACTCTTGTTACGACCTGCCCCTGAAGGTGGTAACTGAGGTTCTTGTTAATAATAGATCCCTTGGGGAGGATTCAAGTGAAATGACACTAAATCACTGATGTTTACAAATATACATATGGCAGGTTTATTTCAGAACAATTTGATTGCAATGGAAAGTAGGTATGTAGCCTTTTTGGTTATGTTCTGTAGAAATATAGCAGTATAAAAGCATAAAAAATAACACTTAGAACATGAATCGAGCTTCCTGATGCTTTCCCTTCCTAAAAAAATTCTTTCATACTAGTTTTCATAGTGATACCTGATGACTGAATTAACTGGGCGAGCCAGATTCACTTCAGAAAGATGGATGCAATATCAGGTTCTGAATTATTTGGCCAATAGTAAGCGCCTGGTGAATTTACTTATATTTAAGCATTGACAACAAAGAATTTTTTTGTGAGTAGTTTTTTTATTATGCACCAAGACAGTCTTTTTCTGGCATCAAAATTTTTAAAGGAGGGAATAATATTTGGTTTTTCTTAACTTTTCATTTATTTTTCCAAGGCCTGCATATGTTTACTGCACAGATCATGATGACTTAATCACTTCTCCCCAGAAAACAGCCAAATGCTCCCTAGTGCTTGATGTCCTGTATGTCAATGTACATTTTACTCATGAAGCAGGATTAGGTAACATCCATCTTTTTTTGTGTGTTCTTAAATTATATTGCAGGTCAAAACTTCAACTGATAGCTCACCCAGCTAAGCATCTAATCAAATTAACTTTCTTCTGCAAGAAAGAAAAATGCTTCAACCTGTCAGTTATTGTTCTGTTTCTAAAAAGTTAATCTAGAAGACTATGTAGAATAATCAAAATGTTATTTAAAAAGAAAAAAAGATACTTTGACATTCATTTTAACCTCATATTATTTAGTATGATTTTATGTTGCTCTACTAGTATTTTATTTCTTCATGAAGACAAGGTATATTTCAGGAACTCTACATTTAAAAGTTGAAGCAGCCAAGCTAGCAAAAATGATCCTTCCTTCCCAGATTAAAAGCTCTGCCAAAACTATTGCAGTCTACTTTCTCTTAATAAAATTAGGTGTATATTACTTCAGTTGATTGAGTTGCATGTGCATTTCAAGAAAAAGAAAAAAATCTAATGAAGCCTGGAGATATTTTTTCTGACACAATTTTATGTCATTACGTATTTGGATGAGAGTTACTAAGCAGCTTGTCCATACATTTCTATTATCATCACTTGTAAGTGTGACAATACATGGAATTTGGGTTGGAGAGAAAAGTAGTTCTAGTGTAATTCACACTTAACTGCATAAGTTGTTTTCTGTCTTTTCCAAAGACAGTGATTGGTTGCATATCCTCTCTTAGGCATTTGGATAGTGTCATATCTTTTTCTATTGTTCAATTACAGTATCATGGTACTGTTCATGCCAATAGCCTTAGGCAAAGAAAGTGATGAGAAATATTGCTTTCTACACTTAGGAGCTTCACACAGAGATATACTGCACACAGAAAGTTTTGGAATATACTTGAAATCTGTTTCCCAAATTTTAAATACAGCTGGTTCTAGATACAATCTTTTCTTCATATGTCATAAAATAAAATACTCCTGCATGGCATAGATTAGGATTTGCAAATGAAAAACAAATAAACAAACGAAACCAAAAGAAAAAAATCCAAGATGTCTTTGTCTCTGAAGGCAGAAGGCATTTTAAGAATCAATATTCAGCAACAGACTGAAGGGGACATAATATGTCTGTACTTCAGTAGACTGCTATTTTCTCTGTGAATTATCATAAAATGTTGATGTCCTGGAGATATTTGTGTCTCTGGAAACCCAGTGGTACTGAACCAGAAATTACCTACTAGTGCAATTTTGATTCCTTCTTCCCACCTCTAAAAAGAATGTATAATTCCTCACTAGTCCTGCCAAATCTGTTGTGGTAGAACTCTCTCCTTTTCTCCATCTAGACTACTGCCACTTTCTTGTAAGTGGAAGAGGAGACAAATGTTTATCTCCTATTTTAAAGGTAACTGGTTTCCAGTTCAAGTTGTTTCATCCTAGAGATTGATCCTGGAGATAATTAGCCTTCATTGAGCCTGTGTGTTATATCTCTGTCTCTTTCCAGACCTTGTCTGAAGAATTGGACTATTCACCATTTTGCTATAGCTGGCATTCATAATAAATTTGATAGAAAATCTGCAGGCTGATCTCTGGAAAATCTCTGGCTGGTTTCATAGAGGAATCACCATTTGTTTGAGCCAGCTTCAGAGAGTGCTGAGAGCAGACGAAACAGCTGAGCTAAGCAGAAGTCAATTAGTAACCATGCTATTTCTTTTTCCTTATAAAATAACTAAGTACTGGCATATCAAGATGCACAGGTGATGATTTTTTTTTTAAATTAGTTTGAGCTACAATTTGTATAATAACTGCATTTTAGGAAAAGTGACTAGCAGAAATTTACACTGCTGAGTACATTAAAGTGAAAACTATTATAAACAGTTGTTACTCTGTATGCAAACAAGGAGCTGAATTTAACTTCTGTTTGAACATGGTAAGGCTAAATGAGCATCTGTAAAACCCAAGAGATACTTCTGACAAAAATAACTCGATGTCTGAAATTGGAGTTCTGTATGAAAATGTTCATGTTTTTCCTCCACTGTGCTGTCTGAAGAAATTCGAGAAGCTTCTGCTTGGTACTACAGTGCAGCATAGACATATGGCTTTGCTCAACCACTGAAGATGATGTGTTGTCAAAAACTCATACCAGCACTTGTTTCACCAAATAGTTTGCTATGAGGAGCAGGGAATTCAACCTGATTATCAAAATTTGATGCTTTGAAAGCGAATGAGAAATTTTTAACTGTTATGTTTCCATGACAACAGCTTTTCTTTTTTTCCAGTTGCCTTTATGATTTATCTTTGTCATTTGCCACACAAAAGGAAAGATTTTGTCAAACCTATTGTGTTTGATAAGTCTGTCAGTGCCCCAGGAAAGATATCCGTATGGGGTAGGAGAGAGGTTCCCATTGACTTATCCCAGCAGTTACAATGGAGCCTTCCCTAACTACTCCCCATTTTTACTTACTTTTATATTATGTTTGCATTTGAGTGGAACTGGTGTGACTCTGGTCATACATGAAGTTCAGGTCATACCCTGGAGGTGGATAATGTCAGTATTGCATCTGAAGGAGTCTTTAGGATGGAGATGTACATCTATGATCTTGACCCATTTGCTGGTTCAACAGCAAGAAATCTCCTTTCTCTTGCAAGGATTTTAGCAGAGTCTGGCCATGGTGTCTCCACTCTGTTCCACCCTCCTTTAGTCCTCCTTTGCATGGACTGTGTGTGGGAAGTTGGCATGACTGCATTCCATCCAGGCAGTAGCAGCTGCATTTCACCCAGGCATTTTACCCTTAGGCATTTTGCCACACCCTTCATGAAATGACAAAATACACTGTTTTATATTTAATCATCACGAGACTTACTTGCCTCATCTTCAGTGCAGAATGTGCACACAACTGCAATTACTGCCTTGTGCAAATTGTATAGAACATAAACTATCCTGTGTTGCTGAGGCCAGAATATTTTTTATGTAATCAACATGATTAAAATGATAATCAGGCTTCAGTGGTATTTTATGTCATCAATTAGATAAGTAAAGTTGTAAAATAGGTGATACAAGAACAACATTATGAACACAGAGGTCAATTTTCTGTTCTTCACTGTGAATGTATGAGTAATTGTGAACCAAAGTATTGGGTTCTTTAGAGTGTCTCTGATTTCGGATGATTAGTTTCAGGTACTGAATAGTTTTCATAGTGCTAAGCAACTTCAGATCTCATTTAGAAGAATTTGAAAGTGCAAACATACGCTATCTATCAGTCCTAATAAAGAAAACAACTTCTTAATAGTATCCTAACCAGAGAAATTCACAGTGAAGTAACCAATCTTCTTTCAACTCTCAAAAAAACCCCAAAAAACAAAACAAAACAAAAAAACCCAAACCAAAACCAAACAACCCCCCTCCTCAAAAAACCCCAAACAAACAAAAAAACAACAAAAAATAATCAATGAAAATGGGGAGAAAGTGTCATTTGTTCTCATTCAATGGTAGTCACCATTGTTTCCCTAGGGTTGCACCAAACTTGCTAAACTATCCCCTCTTCAAGACAAAAGAAGAAACCAGATGTGTCTGTAGGGCTGGATACATTGCAACCTGGCAGTACCTTGAGCAGGTGATGCAGGCACAGGTGCAAGCAGCTCCTGTTGCCTTTGAGTGAAGACAAAGCTCCATTTCCCATTTACCTGCTTTGTATTAGAATGAGGATTTTCCTCATTTTTTTTCCTCTGGATTATGTGCACTTTGTATGTACATATAAAAGATCGAAAATACCTGTTTAGTCTTTCAGCAGTGCTTTAGGATTCAATTTCTGTGTTGACAGTTAATAAAAGTATGTGGGAAAGAGTTCATTCCATGAGAAGTGGGACAGACAAAAACTGAGTTTCTTAGGGATTTGTATTCTGTATCCCTAATATTTTCTTCCTTCCTGCTGCAGTAAGTACAGCTCTCTCCTGTGGGAATACCTCTAGACAAGAGACAGCACTGTGCTCATTTGTTCATATATTGATCATCAGGCAAATACACATATCTGATGGGCCAGCTGGTTGCTGTCGGTTTGTTACAGGCTCTGCTCTCCCTGCATCTCATTTTTAGTAGGACTCTCTACCTAACAACCCACTTTTAGGAAACTTCTAGGTAAACAATGGACTATGTTTGTCAGATGGACAGAAATTATCCAAAAGTTTAAAAAAGTCTGCCAGATGGAAAATCGAATATTCCAGGCAATTATTTATGGTTTTTTTTCCTCTTAAGAAGTAAAATGTATTTTATCAACGTTATTCATGTCTCAATTTCACATACTCCAAATTAAAAGATATAACAATTAAGGTGGTCTTCGTTAGGGTGATTTTAACAACTTTGTGAATATGCTTTCTTTTTTAAAGATACTGTATTTTCCATCTTTAGCCAAAATTTATGTAATTATGAGGACTGCAACTTGTTGAAATATGTTATAGATATTTCTCTGAGATTTTACACACAAAGGTCAAAGTCCCAGATTCAGGTCCTTGCAGTTACCTGTGCTTGTGAAAATGTGCACACACACACACACACACACACACACACACACACACACACAAAAACACACACACACACACACTTGCACAAACAAAATCTTGTCAGTGTTTTGAAGTACCAGTACTAATCACAGAGATATTTAAGATTAGTAGCTATTGATTTGGCTTGTTTCTGCTCTCATTTAACTGATGCAAACAGGGGTTAGACTAACTTAAATCAATAGGGAGCACTGACCTATGTTAGATTGTTTTACATAGAGTTTAAACACTGAATGCTGATTTTTTTCACAATTTTCATAGGAATGGCAATATGTTTCCCGGTGATAAGTAGATATAGGCCATTGGAATCTAGGCTGCAAATCCTAGGATTAGTTCTGATATTGTAAGGACACTGTGAGACAATAATGGTGAAAGTTGCAGCTGTCTTTGCATGTAGGACACTTCTGTGTACCACATCAGGTATTCTTCTACAAAAAAAAAAAAAAAAACCTCTTGGGGATAAATGTATATTTTGCTGTTGTTCACTTTTAAGTAAATAACTATTAATTATAAGTATTTAAGATCCTATCTCTATACTACATTGAGTTTTCAAGTAAAGATTTTCAAGGACAGATATTTGACTGTTAAAATCAACTGCAGCATTTCAAATTTGATCCAATTGTCCCCTGATATCTAAACCATTGCTCCTAATTTAGCTGATCTAAGAGGGAAATACATTTCTTACATGCCTCACCTTGTGAGCCCTCCATCATGTAATCTGGTAGATTTTGGCACCTGATAGGTGTAATGTCAGATATTTCAATGGGGTGTTCAAGATGGATGCAGGCAATGACTGAGTCTGCATCCTACTAGTGTATGTAAAAAAGCAAAACAAAACAAAACAAAAAAAGTTCCTTGAAGCCAATATGATTTCTTTTCCTCCCATAAAAATGTGTATCTTTCTGAAATGACATTCATCCATTCCTTGTTCTATTTTCCCTTAAAAAATAATACAAGATGAATGATCAGGTTTGTATTCCAAATTGACACTGAAAAATGTAGTGCTTGTATATTCTGTGCAGAGATGATTTCATATTTAGGAAAAAAATGAAGGGTATAAAGGGATAAAGTCATGTCTTGTTCTTAGATGCAGAGATGTTTTGAAAATTTCTTTAATGGATGATAGTAGTTCAATGGATGGGACCTCTCAGTCTAGAGACAACAAATATAAGTAACTGTAGACACCACTGTAGGTTTAACATGAAAGTGATGAGAATAAAATAAGCTTGAGTCTCATCTTTTACTTGGGCAAAATTGAGAGTAGTTCTGAAATCAGTAGAACTGTATTAAAACAAAGATTTAGTCTATAGAAGAGAAATAGACAAGAAGAAGTTACTCTGCTGTAATTATTTCCAAATAATTCCCATATGGACCTTCTGTTCATGGGAAAAAAAGTTATTGCATTAAGAATAATTCTAGTCATTTTTTTCATGTACACCAGGCATAATGCCCTAATATCAGAATTCTTTTAATCTGAGGAGATCAAGTGGTTTAAACATTAGCACTATGATATAGAGGTTTGGATATTGAGTTACTGATTTAATTCTAAAATACATTCTCTTAATCAGGAGCTTTTTTTTTTACTTAGTTGGTAATCTCAATCTATCACAGTATACCTCATCTGAACCTCTTCATAGTATCCTGCTTGATGGAATAAATAAAAGATTTGTTCTTCATCACTGAAATATATATATATTATAGAATATAAGTGATCACAGACATTATCTATCTGTAAAATTTTGATAGATGCAGTGTCATATCTTTTAGAGACATATCTATAAGAGAAAAAAATTAATACCTCGAGAGAGAAGAAAAGCTGTAAGGAGGTTGTTTTCATCCCTTCCTTCTTATCACCTTTTAAAACCTTGGGATGTCAGTATTGGCTGTCAGAATATGGTATCTCCTTACACTTCTTCAGGGACTGACTGATTTCAAGAATATTGCACTGTGTACCAAGCTTTATGTTCCTCTTTAGTAGGCATTATTAAAACTGTTGTCTATAGTACCTGCACTGGCAAAACAATCCTCAGTGTGGCAGTGAGATTCTGGCCTCTTTAGACAATTTTAGACACATGATCTATACTGATTCAACAGGGAAATGTAGGGGCAGATGAGTTTCATCTCACCTAACATTGCAATCACATGTACATTTTTACATCTGAGCTAGTTCTCTAGGTTTTCTCTCTAACTGATGCAAGGAAACAGGCCCTTCTGAAGGCAATTCACATAACTTTCCCATCCATGCCTTGTGAGAAGAGGTAAGAGGCATTTCCAGAAAAAAAAATCCATTTCTCTCCATTGGCTATCAACTTAATCTTGGCAGGTAAGATATTTCAATATCTATACTATGGAAGTCTCAATTTACATGAGAAAACTTAATTTGAGTGTCACAGTTTCACCCCTAAGATCATTCTCTCCTGCTTTATAAGTGAGCTGATGACTTAGAAGACAGCCAGAGCAAAGGCACAAGCCAGAACACGCAGGTGTGTCAGATGTGCATGGGAGCTTCCAGCCACTCTGAGAACTGCTCATGCAGAGCTGCACTGGCAAGGCCAGCAGGTTGGGGGCAGACAGCAAGAATGCCTCTGTCCTGTCAGGTACTGTCTGTGCATTAGGTACCAAATCCTGCTGCTGTGCTAATCTTTTCCAGTGGTTAGCATACTTGTGGATAGATATCTGTTTATTTACTGACTCTAATCAGGGAGAAAGGAGTCTTATACAGTTGTTACATGTGTTTTCCATAGATCTGGCTGCAAAGAATTCAATTGCCCTGTGTTACTGACTAACTGCCAGAATATGTCTTTTGCCTTGCTTTGTCTATCTTATCAGGAAGACCTGAGCCTATCAGATCTTCCAACTGATCAGTTTGCTACTGACTCAGTATCATTAAAGTAAAATATACACTTGTAAAATTAGCCCTACAACCTCCATACAAGTATATTTCAGTATTGAGCCATGTTATCTAATGCATTTTAGATCCCTGATTACATTTTACTACCCTGATCTTAAAATGTGTTTGCAATTTATACAAAAAAGATCAATCTGATTGGATAATGAAACACTACCTTTCATGAAAAGAATCCAAACAACTTTTCTGAGGGGACGTAATACTGAACGGACCAATGGGATGACATATGGACAATAAAAAAACAGTAGTGTAGTTACTGAGAAATAATTTGTTTGATGAGTTTAAAGATTTCTTTGGACATTAGCAAATTAACTTGAAGTAGAGTGAAACATATATAAGAAATTAATCAATCAAAGCTGCAAAAGGAGGAAGTTTAGACATTAGACTGTCATTTGCAAGGGTGCTGAGATTTGTTAATGTTGATCTGTTCACCTGAGGAAATGAACATAACTTGCTAAGGATATTTTATATGTCTTGCAAAAGATGGCTTTAAATTTAATTGTAAGACTACTCAGTATGTAAAACCTGTGCTCCAAAATATACACAATAAAAGATGTCTTATGATAAACTGGTGGAAGTAGGCCAATGGGTAATGAACTAATTTACAGCTCGACTATACTGAGATTTAAGAAATGTCTTTTAATAGTTATATGCCAACTAGACTTAGCATGGAAGAAAAAAAAATATATAAATAATTATAGATTAGGTACTAAAGATGACCAAATTACATTTCAGTTGCTTTTTTTCAGTATATTCAACTTTTTAATTGCAAATATTTCATGCCTATTCATGATTAGAACATTATTGTAGCAGAATACATTCAAAATCTTCTTTAATTATCTGTGTAGACTCAATGCAAATCTGTGTTAATCTGAGCCATGTGTTCCTTGGATATTTATGTAATCTTTAGAAAAGGGGTCTTAGAATGAAGCAATAGAAGATAAGACCATTAATTATGTATTTTTTAAATTTTTATACGTGTAGAAATTAATTTGTGAAATTCAGAAATTCCTTTGCCACATAATTGGCAAGTGATTCTCACCAAGAGGGTGGAATCAGTGCTTGCTTGTCAAGCTCTGTTCTCCACTGTTGTCTGCCCTGACAACACATGTTCATCTTGGCAAGGCTTTGGAGGCAGTGTGATAGTGATGCTTTCTATCCCAGAGTTGCAAATGGTGCTGCAATTGATGCATTGTTAACTTTGATGGCAGTCATGGACGACTACCATGGCTTTATTCTTCCGGCTGCATTTTCCAGGATGAAGGAGCTGGATGCTGTACACATCCATAGCTGTGTCTCTGTGTGTACACTCCTTAGCTGTTGGCACACCATTGTGCTTGAAGCACACAGATGGGCAGCTCAGTTCCATTTACCTCTGGTGTGCATTCTGTCATTGGCAGCTGATATGAGGAAGCCACAGGGACAAATCTCCATACAAATGTGATTTTAAAAAGGCAATTTTCTTTTTTTATGGTGGCTTTACAGACTTTTCACAAAATTTTATGTGCAGATGACTTGCTGCAGCATATTGAAAGTCAAAAGGCCTCATTCAACTTTTGTGTTTAACAGATTACATGATGTCTCAAAATTAAAATAGCTGCAATTATAAAATATTATTTGTGGTTAGAGACAGTGGACTTCTTTGCAGAGTTTGTATTTAATCATGCAAGATACTCAGCTGCTCTCAAGAAAATAAATTAGGCACATATTAAAAACAATCACTATAATTACTATTTAAATGCAGGTTTAAAGTTTTAATGCTTTTGAATTATAGTTCATTATCCTTACAGTGAGAGAAGCCTGTATAATGCAAGAAAGATTGCGAATCTTTATTAATGTATTTATTGCTGTGCTTTAGTACTGCTGCTCTGCTGAGCAGTGCTTGAGCACAATGTCTAAATAATGCTGTCTCTGGAGTGGGGGCACTCTGTGGGACAAGGTAACGTTTGCCTGCCCTGTGCTGGGCTGTGCATAAGCTGTGTCTTCCTGTCTTTAGTGCAGTCAGTGTCAGGAGAAGCAAAACTGCATCCAGCACTTGTGGGGCTCTGGGCCAGTGGAAAACACAGTCTCATGCTAGTTGTGTCCACTTCTGCAACATCCATTCCACATATCTTGCAGGATAGCAGATGAAACAGAAGTATGTATTTGGCCCAAAAATAATCATGTTGACTGTACTGATTTACTATCACTAAAAGTAACTGAAAAGAAATTTAAAAATAGAGACATGAAAATTTTAATGAGTGTTCAAATATTTATAAATTCATTTTTAAGTCTTCTTCAGCTAACTGAGCTATATGTAACTACAAAATCTCAGTAGTCTGTGAATTTATCCAGTTAGCTGATATAAGAAATAATATTTGCTCCTTACAAATTTCAGGTGCTGTCTCTCTTCTTAACCCTGCAACACATCCAGAACGGTAAATCCTTGTCACTCCTCATTCTAGAGAATTCTTGCTTTTGCAAACACTTTTCACTTGACCTAGTGTTTGATAGTTATTTTATTGATTTGAGTGATAATGGTAATAGAAAAAACAATACAATCACACAGAGATGTTTGTGGAATTATTCTTTAAACAAAAGATATTAGAAAATGGAATACATGGAATTGCAAACAATAATTGTAATAGTATGATTAAATAATTCTCAGTTCTTCTGAGCATGATGGAAAGCATCTGTCTTTGGATTTTTGAACCTCAAAGATTTGATAAGTAAGTTTTATTAAGTTAAATAAATCTAATAGTTTTTCCATAAAAATGGTTTTTAATAGAACCCTAAGTATGGTATTCCTAAATTGTACAGTTCACATCAGCTATTTTAAAGTACCAAATTGCCTTATTTTTTGTATTGAACAATTTATAGGATACGTTATAAACATTTTGCTATTAACTTTTCATTTTCTTTTTCTTTTCTTTGAAAATAGTTAAACGGCGACAGACCCTTGCTGGGGATCTTTTTTGCTGACATCAACATAGGTATTCACCATTCACACAATTCCAATCAAAATTTGAAGATTCCAGAGATTTAAATGATTTTGATGTACTAGGAATAGTTATGTGTAGTACTTTTGTATATAGACAAATTAATTTAAAAAAACTTCTTATAAATGATGGTCACCTGTACAGTAGCATCTAATTAAATGGGAAGGCATCAGGACAGTTTTTTTCTAAACTCATTTTCTTATAATTTTTGGAGATAAAATGTATTATGAAATCACCCCCAAGAGCCATAAAATTATCTTTTACTTGCAGGTGTTTATATCTTGCATTCATTGTGCTTGATATGAACTTCTTTTCCACGTCTGTTTAAAAGAGCATCTTACTACATGGGATATTGGATTCTTTTGCCATGTTTTGAAAACCTGGCTACCCCAAATTCTTTCCTCCTCTCGTTATAAATATTTTTAAGTCTGTCACTTGTTCATGCAAATTTTGGCTCTGGAAAAATTGAGATCTTATTTAGATGAGTCAGTTTCACAGAAAATTATTCAATAAATAGATACTCCTGGGTAATGGAAATCGAAAAGATTTTTCACATTTTTTTGCCTTAGTCTGGCAAATTAGTGAATCAGAAAAAAATAATTGAAAATAAATCAGTGTAAATAAGCTCTTTATAATGACATTTCAAGTTTTACTAGAAAAGAATATCACTGAGCCTTCTTTAGTTGGGAAATTCCAGTCCCAGCTCTGCTGGCTACCTGCTGTATGATAACCAAGTTACTTCTCTTCCTCAGGTTTTCTGTCTGAAAATGGAGGTACTGACACTGATTTCCATACTAGAGGGTGAGATCTAGAGTTACATTGTCATACAGTCATAGAACATCCCAGGTGAGACGCAATCTCAAAAGATCCTCTGATCCAGCCTTTCAGGGAAAAGAGGGTCTAGATGACCTTAAGGAGCACTCAGTCCAATAACACTTTGAAAACCTTGAGCAATGGGGACTCTACCATGTCCATGGGGAGGTCATTGCAGTGAATAATTGTTTCCACTGTGAAAAACATATTCCTTAGGTTGAGTTGAAACCTCTCCTGGTGCAACTTTGTCCTTGTTCTCTCCATATGGTGAAGTGAGAGCCTTGTCTTCTTTGCAGCTGCTGTTGCTGTCATTGTTAATAATTAACCACTCTTGCAAATTCTCCGTATTGTGGATTATCTCATTTAGGGAAATCTTTCTGACAAGATTTACAGAACATAAATCAAATGGAAATGTGACTAATCTTTCAAATTCCAGAAAAGTAAAATTCAATCTTCAAGTTATTGAAGTACTTGCTATGAAGAAATTATGGACTATTGAATAATACTTGCGCCAGGCTTCTTACATTTTACGCTGTCATAACCAGTGGATCAGAACTGTGGAAAGAGAATTTAGTTGTGACATGCATAACAAATACATTTAATATTAGTTTAAGCAATTTCTTTGGGTTATTGTTTCAGTAATCTCTACACATATTATAATTACAAAATGTAGCTCAATTTTTTAATATTGGCAAAAGTTATTGGAAAAACCTGAATATATCTTATCACAACTCCTTTTATAATTAATTATCTTTTTTTTAAAATTTATTTTGGATTTCTGCGACTCAATTTCAATTTCTATTATTCAAATTATTATTGTAATCTGCAATTCAGATTTTTCAAATCCCAAATATCCAGAGCTATCATAGGATCATGTTGTCTCATTGCCTTATAAATCATATGATCTTTGAAAAAAAATCTAACATTATCATGAAACAGCATTTTAAAAGGATATAATTAAAATAATAAAGTCATGTAATGGATCATGCCTTATTCATTTTAGTCAATGATTTTTAATTTTTTCCAGGAAAAGAAAACAGAATAATGCCATTTCTTGGCTTGGCTTTCCTTTTCACTTTCTGGATTTCTTTTTTTTTTTTCATTTGCCTATTATTTAATTGTTATTTTTTCAGTTTTCTTCCTGATCAGTAGTAACTCTGCAGCTTCTTCCAAATGGCCAACATTAAAGATTCTTTCTCAGTCTCTTTGTAAGTCTTCTGTAGGTTTGACAGCTTATCTTCCAGATCTTCAGTGCAGAGGTTCAATTGGATCTATTTCAGTACAAACTAATGTTGAGCTAAGGGACTGTTCTATTTTTGAAACAAGGATGAAATGAAACATTGAATTTACTGTAATAATTTAGATTATTTTGTTGTAAAAATACAGAAATTAAAGGAAAAGAAGGAACTCTTCTGTAACTAGAGCCAATAATGTCATAAAAGAAGAGTCAATGAAATCATGTGCCAAGTTTAGAAAAATTTCCCAACACATTGTAATGAACTTTAGACCTGGCAAATGATGAAGCATGACAACAAAAATGTGCTATAAGAATAAAGGAGGAAGAATTTGGGTACTTCAAATGCTGTCAGTCTAAAACATACTGTTCTATATAAAACATTTTTGTTAGGTGAACTCCCAGATAAAAAAATCAAACTGAACTGTGATCTGGACAACAGAATAGCCAATGTTTTCTGCCCACCTGACAAAAGAAAAATCCTTTCCTGATTGAGAGTCCTATGTCTGATTAAGCTCTGAACTTGTAAGACAGAGTGCTTCAGAGGATACCTGCCAAAGTACCAGCATAATCTGCTTTATCTTCTCTTTCATGGTAGTCAGTGCTCACTTGTTCAAGGGAAAACAGTACCTAGGAACCACATAGTGTACCAAGAAAAAAACCCCATAATTTTTAATCCTTACAAGTAGCAGAAACATTGAAATGTTCATAAAGTATAGACATATATACAGTGTAAACAAGCACAAGGAAATACTAATCAGTATTGCTTATTTCATATGCCTGATTTCTTTTTTGTACCATAAAATCCAACCTGGATTTTACTGTTCAGTTTTTACTGTGGTGTCCTGAGTTCTAAAGGGGTAAGTGATATCTCAAAAGGTAAAAGATGGTGAGGCATCTAGGAGCAGAAAATGTTGTATTAAGCTATGCTATATGCATGTTACCTGTCATGGAATGATATGAATTCCAAAGAAGAAAGGACCAGAGATGAAAATGTGGTTTCAAAAACACTTACAATTTTTTCCCAGCAAATATGATACCCCTATAAAGTGCCGTGGAGAGTACTGTACCATGTATGCTGTATAACTGGTATGACTTTTTTGTGGACTACACCACCCTGAACTGATGAATCAAAGTAAATCCGTATTTTTTTGTTAATTTAATTACAAGCAGTGTATATAGTAAGTGCCCTATTTCTATTTTTTAAAATTGTTTTTTAACATGAACATGGTGTGCAGGTATGCTTTAACTAGCACTGATTTGCATCTTTAGATACTTTCAGTTTTTCATCTCTTTGAAGTGTACTTCTCTAAGTATAAATGTTTTGTTGCTTACAAAGAGAAGTTATTTTAACCTGAACTCATGTTTGCGTGCAAGGTAAAGAGATGGAGTTACTTTCCTTTAAGGTTAACTTCCACTGGAATACAGAAGAATCAAATGTCAACATTTTCATGAACAGCAAGAGGGGTCAGGTTGTGTTCTTTTTGCTGCCTAAATAAACCAGCCCTCTTTTTTACTTACCCGTATACATCAGTACTCTAAACTATATATCTACCAACCATAATGAATGTATTTTTTGGCAGTGAACCTCTCTTGCTTTTTGCTTAAATCAGTCTTTTTTTATGCACTAGGAAAATGAAAAAACTCTTAGTAATTGTCATGGCTGGAGCACTACTATTTTTAAGGAGTTAAACATTATGAAGTGGTACAAAATAGGCTTAATGATGTTGATTGTTTGGTGTCTGACTTCAGACACTATGGTCAGTCATGTGCTTCATTTTACCCCATTCCTGGATGAGAAAAGCAGAGAAACAGCTCAGTTATCTCACTGTTGGTTCAGCATCAAACATTTTGTTCACACCTCTGCAAAGAAGACAATCTCTGAGATTGTTCCAGACAACATTATCCCATTCCATCCACCCCACAGCCAGCTCCTCAAAGGGAAACGTGTCAGCTGTGAACGATTAAACCTATCCCATCATTTTTCCTTGGTCATTATATAAACACTTCCCAGAAATTTCCAACTGTTCTAGCACCCATCTCCAGTAGCCCTCAATATTTTAGGAGTTTAGTTTTAGAAGTCGAGCAGCTGTTTTCAGTTCCTTAAGGAAGTATGTGAAGAACACTGTCTAAAACATATATTTAATATGTGATTGTAAACAATCTTTGTGTCTATCAGCATCCTTCCACAGAGAACTGTGAAAAACTCTGTCATGATGTTTTTTTGTCATTGCAACTGGGAGTGGAATCTTATTCTCCAGTCAGTGTGCAAAGAAAACCTTTCAGCAGCCCAAATTCAGCTGTGTTATACTTCAGACAAGGGGAACATAAGCCTAAAAGAGGTCAGTTTTCTGTCAAAAGGACAGAAGTTGTCTTATTAGGATGTAAAAAACATTTTAGTGACGTAATTCAGACTACTGAATTGTAACCCACTCCCCATATCTTTCCTAACACAGAAACCTAGCAAACTGAAAAATTGCTAATTGATTATCCTTAAAATGTTTTGAGTTGGAATTTTTTCACTAATGGGTTCTGCAGATTTGCCCTCAATTTTACATTAATTTTTTAGCAATGTGCTGTGGTACTGGAATAAATTAACTTAAAATATGCTAGTTTTTTTCAGCAAGAACTTAGCTTTGTTGTCATTAAAAATAGGAAAAACAGCCAAATGTTATACACAGTTTGTAGAAAACACATTTTCTTTTCCTATGCCAAAATATTCTGTATGTTCAAAATATACTATGCTGAAATTTCAACACAATAGACCATCAAGTATTGTCTCTAAGACTGAGAGTAAAATAGTATACAGCTAAGAGAATATTCATGCTGTTTTTCATCTGAAACTGACATACTAGTTATTAGAACACAATTTAGAGGAACTTTCTGCCATTTTTGAACATTTATTATAAAGACTGGAATTAGTTTTATCTTTCATAACATTTTTGGCATATGTATTTAAGCATATAGAGGTGTTCTTTTAACATAGTTCGTATGAGGGTTTTGTTAATAACTCCAAATGATTTTGCTTACTTATTTAAAAATGGAACTGGTGTTAAGACTGCCACTGCATTTTACTGTATCAGTGAGATCAGTGCTTCAGGTTGTGCTTTTAAAGTGGCAAGTTTTAATAATGCACTTTCATCATCAAACAAATGGTGTGTAATACTGTTGAAAATTATGATCTCTTTAATTACCCTTAAGTGATTTATTTTGTTTAACTGTTTTATTGGCCAGCACTAAGTACTGCATATAGATAAATCTGTTTCTGAAGAAGCAAGGAAGGCTCCTTTTCTTCTGCTTGGTTGGCTGTAGACATGTACTAGCATTTGCAAAACTGCTGAAATTCTCAGTGTCACTTTTGGAGATTTATTTCTTTTTAAATTCTGATGTATATTCTTTGGTGCATTCAGCCTTATTTTCTCCATTTTTGATTTTGTTGGGAACAATGAACCGGGTTACAGGGAGAAAGTCTGTCATATGCAATTTCCAACTATCTTGCAGGGCCAGTGGTGTGACAAAATATATAATTAACGTCTACATTAGTTTACTTTCTAGCTGTGCTAATGGTAAGCAAATGGAATTCTAAATTCAATAGATAAGTCCAATATTTCACTACCTTTTCTGTTAATTTTACCTTCTCTTGTTGAGTGTACATTTTTTTAAATCACTCCCTGTCTTGGTCAGTATTTTTCACACATAACTCTCATGTGTTATGCCTACTAGTTTTAGCAGGATATTACAGCCATGGTTGCAGGTCATAATAGAAACCTTCTTTGGTGTTCAGACCAATAAATAAATAAGAAGGGCTTTAAGCTCTGTATGATAAAATGAACTGAAAGTAGGGCAGAGAAAGAACAACCTTTGTAACGAGCCTAGCCTGGGGCTAAAAGTTCATTGTGTATTTCAGAACATGGTGCAACAACAGTATGAAGAGTTAGTGACTGAGGATTTTCAGTGCCTCAGGATACCGGTGCTTCAGCTGCATATAATGATAGGGAATGCTAAGAATGCTCTAAATAAATCCATGTCCATAACTTGTAATTTCTTAGTGGAGCTATGGGCAGGATGAAAGGCCTGACAAGGATTCATAGCCAGCAGGATGCAGTACAGATCTTGTTGCTATACTTGTTCACTGAGGAACACCAAGTGTATTTTATTAGTGTGATTATATAAAAACGTGAAATAAAACCACAAGAGAAATAAGGCATGATTTAATGACATATAAAATATTTACTGGTAGACTAAGAAAAACACAAAATTTGTAAATAGTAGCACACATTCTCCTGAAAATCAGCGGTATTTAAGCCAGCTTCCATTTGAGAACTCTCATACTTCAGCATTCTTCTTGTTTCTGAGGTACATTTCAAGATGTCCTATCAGATCCTTCTTTCCACTCTGTATATTTTACTTATCAAACCATGGAAAAAAATATTTCCGTGTCTACATAAAACAACTAAAAAAACTATGAAATGGTTAATTTTTATTTATATGCTTGCAATTTTCATCAAAATTAATATGTTTACAGTTCTTGATTAGGATTAGATTTCTAATCTGAACTACTGGATTAGGATTTTGCTGGGATGTGATGTTTCATCCTTTTCTGGTTTTTTTAATTTCTATGGTGTTGGTTTTCTATTTTCTTCTTGAGCCTCTCCAACTATTAAATATTGTGTTGAAAAGGTTGTTATTGTGTTAAAATACAGGAATACTTAACATATAAGTACTGCTTTGAACAATTGATACATGAACTACAATATTTTGAATTATAAGTGCTTGGCATTTCCTCTTTCACTAATGTGATCTCTGTGGAAAAATACCAGCCACTTGGAAACAGAGGAGTTCCATGTATATAATTCACAGTAGTGGCTGTGTTAATGCTGTTCATGGTGATTTTTGCTTAGAGGCTGAGTGAAATAGCCTCTGAGAGTGTATGGTTATAATTTAGTTACACATCTGAAAAACATAAACTGCTCTCCCTGCCCATTGCCCTAGCAGAAAAATTTCTCCATGATTAAGATGTTAATTGAAAACGAAAAGAATCCTTCTGGTTCCAATATTATAAAGAACTGATTTATTTAAATTGAGGTGCTGTTTATTCCTCTTCCTATTCCAGTATTTCTCATCTCAGCTTCCTTAATGTGAAATCCGTAGCACCATCTCACCTAGAAATATAAAATTCCATCATGTGAAGTGCCCTTTCTAACCTGCTGCTACACTTTTGCACAAATGTCAGTCAACTTTTTAAAATAGATTCTTTGGGGCAGTTGGCATTGAGCAGGCAGCATACATAAATTAGCCAGGTAAATTAAAGGATTCAGCTGACATGAAGCAAAGCTATTAATCTGGGAGAAAATTTTTGTTAGATCTTTAAACTTCAAGATCTAGTGGCTCCTGATAAGAAATGTCAGTTTGAATGTCAGTTAACTCTTTAAGAAGGTGGAGGAAAAGTTTTTACATTCTGTGGTATAACTGTGCTCACACAGGTACAGAAACTGATGGTCAGTGGGTGAGAATGAGGCTTTTAAGAGGCAGCAGGCTGTGCTGGAGATGAAAGATGCTGGGACAGGTGAGCATTGCACAGCAGTGCCACTCTTCACCCATGTGCCCTGCTCTAATCCTTCAGCCCAGCCTGTAGCCTGTCTGCTCAGCTGTGTCACTCTCACAGCTGTATTCCTTGAAATGTAAATTTCATACTTTATATGTAAATTTATATACTTGCATGGCTGTCTTTGATCCAAATAATACATGTTTTATTTCTTAAATAGCTTGTGTGAAATATGTTCTCTCCAATTGCATTCATTCTCTTATTCTGGTTTGAAGAGAGCTTTTAAGCCCACCTAAAGCTGCTCCAAACAGTGGCCCTGTAAAGTGAGCTTCATGGAAGAGAAGAAGGATGAAAATCTCCCTGTACAAAACAGGGTTACAGAGACTTTGGGCAGAGAAGAAGCAGGTGAAAGACAGTTTTTATCCTTGCTCTGAGTAATGTCTGTGCAGGGCCTATGACATGTAGGATGTGTAGCCATATCCCTGAACATCCTTACACAGGAGCTCATGCATATTTTCCTGTGGTTACATCAAGGTCCTAACTAGCTCTAACCTGTCTAAGAGAAGGGCTTTTATTGGATTTCCTACAGATGTGTGTGGCCTGGAGCACTCCAGTCTGAAAAGCTGGGTAAATACTTATCTGCGATGTAGTTTATGCTGGGGTCTGGCTTCTGAGACTGTGTTAATTGTACAATGTTTAAAGTCATTAAGGTTATGGCCTTGTGAGCTGTTCAGTAATTAAAATGCAGGAAGTATCCTAGATCAATTCTAAAAACAAGATTTATCCTCTGTCACTTTGGTACTTCCAGAAAGAGTTTCCTTCAAGTTCTCAATCAAAAATATCCTATTTTCAGTTGACATAATATTCAACTTTTCTAACTTTAGACTGATCTTGACTTAAAGCACATTTCGTTTTGAGTTAGATTAAATATATCTTGGATGGTAATTCTTAAATAACTGGTAATTCTTAAATAGCTGGACATTTCATTATAATGCTGCTTTATCTATCAAATGAAAAACTTCATCAATAGAAATTATACTTACAAGTGCTAATTTCCTTTATTAATGTCCATAAAGAGTAAAAATATAAATCACAGGAAGCAAAAGGCAAATAGCAAATTTCAACAACCTTAAAATAACGTGTTGCATTGAGAAGCCCATTATAGTTGTTTCGGAAATAATGATGGAAAGACAAAAAAACTAGGAGGGGAAATATTTCCATTATGATCAAAAGGAGACAAGGATTTGTGTATTTACATTTATAAGATATAATATTTATTATATATGGAGTTTAATGCTAAACAGTTTACCAATTTTCTTTGTTATCTTAATTTCTCAGCAAGATGTTAATGTCTTGATTCATGTTTGTGGTTTTTAGAACTGAGTCAACACGGCAGGGAGCACTTTAAGAGGGAATGGCTTGCCTCCTCCTAAGCTACTTTATTAAGTAGGAAGGTATTGGTTGCCTTTCTGCACATATTACTTCCAGTAATCATCCTTCCCCAAGTTTTGGAAATGGTGAGTCACTGCTCTTTGGACTAACAGTCAAAGGGGGGGCCATTTCCTAAGGCAGGATGGGAAAAAGCCATTGCTGCCAGGAATTTGTCCTCTTTCAGTGGGCTCATTCTTTACCAGATCCACAACATTTCTGTGCTAAGACAGAAAGGCACAGTAGTTATTTTGTGCCTCATTTACCTCCAGTATCTCTTAATTGTTGCTGGAGGGTTCTAAAATAGATACATGGCAATAAAGGAATGCACATAACTTTTTTTGTTTCTAATGGGGTAATAATAATATATTTAGTATTTATTGCATTAATGGCTGGTAAAGGATAACTCAGTTATTTCAGACTCCATTTATTAGGATAACTTTCAAATGGGTAACTTAAATAGCTCATAACTTAAAAGATTAGGATATGACAACAGATAAAGCTAAAAGAAAGGAGAGTGGGTAACAAAGATAATTAGAGGGTTTAGCACAAAAAAAGTATAGTGAAATACTTGGTTGTTAAGATTTTTATTACTCAATTTCTGCCATTGTGTATGCCACAAAGAGTGAAAGAGATTCTGGAATCAGAGACTCTGACTGGGAATTCTTTACATGTAGAACAGTTTGATTTTTTTACTTACTATGTCTGGCAGCCAAAACATAGAGGCTGGCCTTGCAGGAATATGATAGGGAAAGTACAATTAATTTTGTGAGAGCTTTGGAATTTAGGAAAATAAGTACTGGGTTCAAAGGGTAGAAGTGAGGTCCAGTGAAGGTAAAGAAACTTATAAAAAACTAGTACTAGTACTAGTGGGTGCTAATATAGAAAATTATTTTACTTTCCAGAATTTTAAAATTAGTAAAATAGGAGGTATTTGAGATTATGTTAGGCACTTGAGGCATCAAGGTCAGTAAGAAATTGATGACTATTAGATGATAATTCTTGCTAAATAAATTTTAAAACAAAGGGAGAAGTTATGAGGTTTGAACATTTAGGATTCTTTCCCACAGAAAGCAATGGTTTACTTAGTAGTATTTTACTCCATAGCTAATTATTAGCCTACATAAAATTGTTGTATTAATTATCTGCTCATTAATATTCCACAAAGGAGGATGCATGGTTTCAGTACACAAACTCCTGTAAAGAAAGATTCCAGTTTGATGAACACTAAATGAACACTAAAGCAAGACAGAGAAGTCGCTGTTAATTATTTAACACCATGATAATTCCTTTCTATCTTTCTGCAAAGAGACATGTCATGAGATACATCAGGCTTTATGTCATGAGTTGCAGCAATATTGTTTTTATACTGCTATAGGCTGTTTTCTTTTCTGCTTTTGGATCAAACTTCTCAAACTGGTATTTTGACTGTTATGTAGGTTCTCTTCCTTTAAAGAAAGTCTTAGTATTTATATATTTGTATTTGTATTTGTGTCTTATAGATTAAGAAAAAAAAAAAAAAAACATAACCACAATGCCATTAACTGAAATAAAATTTTTATTTAATTTTATTTTTATTTAAAATTAAAAAGCAGAATGAGCTTTATTAATATTTTGGTACGTCTTGCCTAAAATTAGATTAGGATATTCACTTTAGGATTAGATAAGAGATCAATGCTGAACCATATCCAAAACTTATATTCAGACTAGTTACTACTGGAGTCCTCTGGATTGTTTTTAAGAGAATTTTATCAACTTGGCTTGAAAATAAGCATGCACAAAACTGGCATAGAATCAAAACTGAAGGGATTAATTTGTGTGAGAAACATTCTCTTCTTAATTATTTCTACCTTCCCTTATTTGATTTAAGATTCCTATGGCTATCTTATCTTGTAAGGTTTGTATATCATGTATATCTTTTAATGCCTATTCAGTTATGTATCTTGCCTCTTGGCTGGCAATTAAATAAACAAGGGCATCTTCCAAATGATAAACTACTACATTTATGCCTCGACTACATGATATTTAGGGATAAATCAGAAATGTTATCTTTCAACTGTGTTTACTGTGATTTGTTTTTTAAGTTGCTATAATATATGAAGTCAGCAAAAACATTCTATATACTGGGGGGGGGGAAAAAAAACCTATGGGATTTTGTGTCTTCCCTTAGTAAACTGTCTTCTAAACCATTAAAAACTTGGCACTGATGTAAAAATACATAACAATCAAGAAAATATTGGAGTATGTTGGGTAATCATTAAATACAGTTGGATGAATCTATTTACTGGCAATACAGATATAGTCTGTGAAAATAGTCCTTTATAAGGTTTTAGGGGGTTTTTTCATGACATGGGGGCTAATTTATTCTTATAGTCATCACTTTTTATTATTGAAAGGGATTTATGACTCTATTTATTACTCAGAGATTATTATTAATCTTCTCCCTAGTAATCTTAGCCTCTAAAAAATGCTGATGTGAGATCAGTTTGGCCAATTTCCTCAGTGCATTACAACTCCTACTCTTGTTGGTTTTGGCTTAAGTAAAACTCAGTTCAAAAGAGAGGTAATTTGACCCAAGTTTAAAAACTTGTTGAGTCTCAGTCATTACTCTGGCAAGACCAGATCCCTCAGAATGCAGACTACACTGAACTCTCATTAAAATATTTGAACCATAGGGTATATTCAGCAGCAAAGCTCTTAGCAATGTAATGTTTCCAACTTGCTTGACTCACCAGGATTGCTGGGATATCAGTAAGTGTGCAATCTATCTCATGCTTTTAACTTTATAATATGAAAGAAAACAAGTTCTGGAAGATGAAGTCCTTGATGAAAAATGTTCTACAATAAATATACCCCATTCATTTTCTAATTATGCATAGATATTCTTTTCAAGTTTTTTGACCAAATTTCATCTGAGATTTTTGAATTAAATTATTTTTTCTGGTTTTTATTGAATAATTGCCTGCAACCCCAGGTGTAGGAAGTAGTCCTTGCTTTAGGCCTAATCCTGTGGTTTAGAAAAGGACTTTTCATGTAACATTTGTGCCATTGGCAGCATTCAGATGTGTAAATATCATTTATAGCTATGAAGCTTAACAAAAGTATAGAATGCAAAGATCCTAACAAAATTATTTACTTCTGCAGTTATGCATGACTTTTCTGTGTGTGTCCACTTTTCTGTACTGTTAAAGCATCGTATTCGTATCTGAAGACGTCTTATACTAAACTGTTCAAAATACTCAGCAGTAATGTATTACTCTTGAAAATCAGTATATTGTGGTTTGCATAATCTGTTTTTAAAATGTGATTTTCTAAAAAATATCAGTACATGCAAAAATTGGAAATATATTTTTTGTAGTCTGCAAACTCCTGTGAATGCATCTCTTAACCTATTAAACCTAATTATAATAAGAATATAATTCAGAATGGAAGTGCCAGAAGCTATTTAGGAATACTTCAGCCTAATCTAAATGACCTAATATCCCATGCACCTTCACAGCAGTTACAGAATAGTGATATAATATCAATCTGAGTATTCATTTCTTTCGTCTCTTAGTACTGGTGCTAATTAATACTATGAACCACTCAGGCTAGGTAAATTATTTGTGACCTAAAGAAGAATGCAATTCTTCTCAGTGTTATGTCTGGGAAAATACTCACAGCTAGGCCCTTCTTCACACCTCTGAAAAACATGATGGTGAGGGAGTTGAAGTGTTGTTTAACCTTTATGAAAACTACTATGGTCTAAATCGCGCCTAGTTAAGGAGACACATTTCTTCTTTTAAATTACAGAAGGTGTTTCTTCCTTCTTGAAAAAATTCCTTCCCATATGCAGATGAATAAAAAGAAATTAAACATAATTTTTTTAAAAGAAATTATTGTCCATATAATTTACCAGTGGTTCAACGTACTTTGTGACTCATACAAGCCTTGGACTTTTTTTTTCCCCTTAGAAAATATTGACATTATGATAGCAAAAGTAATATATAAGTGTATCAGAATTGAGAAACAGCTACATGGAGATCTCTCCTCTCCTCTCCTCTCCTCTCCTCTCCCTCTCCCTCCTCTCCCTCTCCTCTCCTCTCCTCTCCCTCTCCTCTCCTCTCCTCTCCTCTCCTCTCCCTCCCTCTCCTCTCCCTCTCCCTCTCCCTCTCTCCTCTCCTCTCCCTCTCCCCTCTCCCTCTCCCTCTCCTCTCCTCTCCCTCCCTCTCCCTCTCCTCTCCTCTCCCTCCTCTCCTCCTCCTCTCTCCCTCTCCCTCTCCTCTCCTCCCTCCTCTCTCCTCTCCTCTCCTCTCCTCTCCTCTCCTCTCCTCTCCTCTCCTCCTCATCTGGTAGGAGACTGGACTGTATCCTGGAAGTGCCAAAATGCTTCATGAAATCGTGTTTGTTGTTTGTTAGACTTCTTTTAGATGGCAAAAGTAAATTTAGAAAATTAAATTATATTTTATAGCCTATGTGATCCAATGTAAATGAAATTTGTATGAATACTTGGTCCAGTACTTGAGGAAGAGATTATCCTGCAAATAGTACTGTTTTATTAGATGAGGCATGAGTATCCTATTGTGGAGAAGGTGGCCAAACATTGGCTAGATTTGTAGGAAAGTTAATGAAAAAAAACCAAACTTCCTTAATGGTCATAATTACTGTGTATTCATACTTACAGGAATAAGAGTTTATTAGAGTGTGGGATGAAGAACTAATTAGAGAATGTAGTTTCTGAGTGCTTTCTAAGATTAGGTTATTCTCTCCTTTTAAAAATGGATTAAAATAAGGAATTGTTCTCGTATCACCTCAAATATAAACACACTGCAGCAAAATAATCACTTAATTAGATGTTGAACAAGTTACACAAGTATTCCAGAAATCCCCTGAATAAGTTTGGAGTGAGTCCTGTAAATATAGAAGTAATGCTTGGCATCTCCCATTCTTGGTATCTTCTTAAGATCATGGTTAATTCCTTAGTTACCATAATTTTTACATATAAAAGATAAGCTGTTTAAAGCACTGATTCACACTAAGAAGTGATGTTTCCATCCTTTGTCATCTGGTGGTATTTATGAATGCTGAGAATTCTTACTAACATGTTCTCAATTTGCCTGAGTTAGAGGAAATGCAATGTGATAAAAACCATCTGGTGATACTGCAGGTGTAAAAATATTTGCCATATATATGTGGTTTTTTCTCAATAAAATATAATGTTAGATTTTTTAAAGATATAATATTGATTTAATTATTAGATAAAAGGAGAAGACATAAAATACATCCAAGAGGTGACCATTTAAATTTCTCAGTGCTAAACAATGGACCACTTCAGGAAAAATTATGTTTAAGTCTTTGCAAGAAAATGCAATTCTTTTTTTTTTTTTAAAGGATTTTCAAAATAGGACTTCCTTAACTTGACATGTCTGCTGGAGTCTGTTATAATAGCTGTTCAAAGCAAGGAAAGGATAAAGAATGAAATTTTATTCTTGAAATGTCTGAAACAGGAAATATATAAATGCACTCCCTGTTTATTGTAAAAGCTTATTCTTTAGTGCCTCCTGGGAAAAATTTGGTTATCATAAAAATTTTTACAATGTTAAATGATGTTAACCATAGCATATGTCTTCTTTCTACTGCCCAAATTGAAGAGGTAAATGTGAAGGAAAAATACCTGCTGGGATGGCTCTGGGTAAAGGGTTAAGATCCAATTACAAGTGAGAGATGCCTGCATCTGAATTGAGGTGCAAACGAGACCATATGCTGAAGCCAATAGAATGGATTTTTTTAAAATGCGAGATACAAAGAGAAATAGAGAGAAATAGAAAAAAAAGTGAGAGAGAGATTGATTTAGTATAACAGCAGTCACTGCTGCTATGGATCCACTAGTGTCCTGGTGGTCCTCTTCTTTTGGTCCTCTCAGTGTTTTGCAGTTTGGGCATCACTTTTATACACACTTCTGTTGCCTCACTGCCCTAGTCATTTACTTTCTTCTCTGCTCAGTCATGCCTATTGAATTAGAATTTGTTGAGTGCATTTAACATGGGCTTAATTAGGTCAATCATTTCAGATACTCTATCAGCATTTTTGCCAAACACATGATGCCTAAAATAGTTTCAGGATGTTCTAATATCTATTAATGAAACTATTTGGGTGTTGTGCTTTTTTGGTGTTTTTTAAATAAAATGTTTGTTATAGGAACTGATATAAAAGAAAGAGACTTAAGAAAATTTCAGTCACTTGCCTATTTTTATAATTTTTAAAGGAGATCTATTCCTTTATGAAGTAAGGCTGAGTAAATCAGTTCTGGCAAATTGCTCAGCTTACCTTGCCACCAAAAAGCCATATCAAATACTTAAACAGATGTAGTTAAAAGCACATATAAAATAGTACTGAATTTACCAAACTTCAGAATACCAAAGTAGTTTCTGTTTTCCATAACTGTCTTCTGTCCAATTTTAATACTATTCCAGTATTTTTATCTTGATTTAGAAAAAAAAAATATTAATCCATAATCTTCTATTTAAAGAGAGGTAATTACATATATCATGACCTCTTGTTTGTGTCCATTTAAATTTTTTTATATATGAAGATAAATAAATATATGTACATAATTATATACCTGCTTATATATTTATTAATTATACATTTACTTATATATACATCTGTATAAAATTATATATGCCTATATATTACTTATATATAAGTTAAACATTGGTTTTAGACCAGATAATTGTTCTTGAGGAAGACTTTAGAAAGACTTGAGTAGAATTGTATTACAGATTTGAAAATATAAGATTGAAACCCAGCTTTAATGAGAATGCAAATGAGAATTACTAAGGTTCAGTGAAGGTCATAGCAGCTTAATCATCAATTTATGTCAGCAACTTCTCGTAAGTAGCAAATGAGTTTTAATAAAAACTGTTGTCTTAATGGATTAAACCACAAAATCATGATTGCTCTAGAATTTGACCAGCTGTCGTCACACACATGCAGTTGTATATGTTTCACTCCTTTATCTACAAATTCAAGAATAATCTATTTAGAGATTGTTTATATTGTTTTAATTGAACATTTTAATAACTTTGTATGGCCTTCTAAAAGGAGTTCTAAAAGCATTTCTGGTTGTGCCTAAATTGTAATTTTTTCCAGGAAAAAATAATTTGAACATTCTCAGATGCAACTGTAAATTATTTGTTTCAATTAAAAATAGTTAGGTTGAATGGATATGCTTCTTTTATGTTGAATTAAAAAAAAAAAATTCCTTAATTTCCTAGGGCAAAATCGCTTCACTGAAATTCAATTTAGATTTCTTTCTACCTTGTAAATACATGCCTAAAACTATATAATTTTCAAGAACAGAAAGTTATTCTGAGAAGGAAAATAGAAAATAATCTTCTTTGTATCCCAAACATTTGTGAAACCCCAACAGAAGAACTCAAAAAATCAAACTTTGCTTAAGCTCTTTTTGTTTGCTTGAGTGTCTATTTTGTCAGTTTGAATATATTTATTTTTCAACTAATAAACATAAATATATGCGTTGGATTTGCATGGCAAGGTTTTGGTAGTGGGGGTTGCTGCTAGGGTGGGTTTTGTGAGAAGCTGCTGCAAGTTTCCCCTGTGTCCAATGGAGGCAGTGCAAGCTGGCTGCAAGATGCACCCACTGCTTGACATGGCCAAGCCCTTCAGGGACAGTGGTGGCACCTCTGGGGTGACAGAGTTAAGAGGGACAACGTTGCTGCATGAGGAAGGTGCAGCTGGAGAGAGGAGTGTGAATACAGGAGAGGAACAGCCCAGCAGACACCCAGATCAGTGATGCAGGAGGGGAAGGAGACATTCCCCTGCAGTATGTGGTGCCTGGGGAACCAGCCCATGGAAGTGTGCCCCTACAGCCAGGAAAGTCCACAGTGGAACAGGGGAATCCTTCCTCTGTGGAGGAAGGAGTGGCAGAGACATGGACTGACTGCAGCCCCCTTCTCCGCCCTCCGCTGCTGGCAGGATGAGGAAGAGAAATCTTGAGCAAAGCCAAGCCTAGGAAGAAGGGAGACTGGGAGGGAATCTGTTTGAAGATTTAGTTTTTATTTTTCATTACTCTACTCTGGCCTGATTGGCAATAAGTTAAGTTAATTTCCCTGAGTCGTGTCTGTTTTGCCTGTGATGGTAATCAGTGCGTGATCCTTCCTTGCCCTTAGCTTGACACATGAGCCTTTGGTCCAATTTTCTCTCTGCTGTCCAGATGGTGAGGAGAGTGACAGAGAGGCTTTGTTGGACACCTGATGGCCAGCCACAGTCAACCTGCCACAATGTGTAAATATTTAGCCACTAAGAATGTGGCCAGTTAAAGCTTTCTGATCTTAAAATAATTGGACATCAATTGCTCATGACTGAGCAAAGCTTGCTTCAGTATTTGGTATGGGTTGGATTGGTAGGTAGGTGAATATATTAAAATCTTCTCTCCACCTCATTACAACCACACAGACCTTTATTTCTTATAATGGGCTGCAGAATTTATTGCTGTGAAGTCTTTTCTTACTGTCCAAGTCCTGCAGTCAGTGTTTCTTTAATCTTCATTTCTATGTACCTTAAACAGCAGCATGCTGTTGTTGTTGCTGCTGCTTTTCCAGCTGAGGTTGTATCATATATATCTGTAACTGTAGAAGTTTGTCTTCCTTTGCAAGTATGTGCACTGGTGCTTTGAAGTTCCGTACCACTGTGCTCACTCAGTGTGACTCACCTCATTTTTTGCTGGTTCCAGCAGGGATTTTGCTTGAGCTGAAGAATGTATGAAGGCAGACATGATAACATCAACCAAATGCATCACTAACTTTGCAATACTTACATTCTAGACCAATGAACACTCTAAATATATATCTCAACTCCCAACCTTTGCTTCATCCATGTTCTTAGAGTACTGTAAGTACAGCAGCACAGCTAAGTTGTCTTCATGTAGGAGTCAAACACAGAGTGAAACCACTTATGGTGTCACCTTCCCTCTAAGGTTAGAGGGACTCTAGATGAGCAGCTGAGACTAGATATTTTACACTTCACAAAGCTGAAAAGTTTGGTGATATTAATCTTGTTTGTACCAGTTTACTTTTATCAGAGTTGAATAGTAAAAAAAAACTTTATGCTTTTCATTATATCTCTTTTGTACTTTAGCTCTCCTGAAATTTATGAAGTTTGTTTATAGAAATGATCTGACTGTAAAATTGAATTTTTAAGACAGAGTCTCTAATGGCATCTATCTTCTATTTATAATTTTTTTTCACTTTATCTCTTTCTAATTTCATACTTTACATCATATGTGATTAAATTATTATTTACTTGCACCATTTAATTCTCTCTTACTAACTTCACATTAGATCAGTAATGGCTGAAACGCCCTAAATTGCTTCTAGAAACATCATGCTGTGTATATAAAGCTAGTTCCTTCAATCTGTCATTTTACTGTGGTTAGCCAGGGTTATGTCTGTCAACTAGGCACAAACTCACGGTGGAGTGCTTAGATAACCATGAGCTTACCTTAAATTTTGTGCTTACATTTGAAAAAATAGAAATTCTTCACATTTAAGGCAATGCTAATAGGAGATATCAGATGAACACCTTATATAATAATAATGATTTTAATTATATTATCCTGTCTTAGAAGTTTATATTTTATTTTTTTCTTTAAAAAAACTTTTGTACTGAATTGCATTATAGGATACTATCTGTGCTTTACCTCCAATGAATTTTTATTTGGTGTATTTAAATGCAGCTAGTGGAATGGCAGTTAGTCTACTTTAGCTGAGTAGAAATAAACCTTTTGTGCCATTAGTAATTGAATTAATACTGTTTTCCTCAAGTTACATTTCCTGTTGATAATGCTCAGTTGAATGCAATACTTTAGATTAAAAAAAAAAAAAAAAAAAGTCTTGAATACTAGAATTTCACATCTGATTTCAGTATTTCTAAACTATCCCTTCACAGTATCATTAATTTTATTCTAATT
The DNA here is from genome assembly GCA_030060385.1 of Muscicapa striata striata. NCBI lineage: Eukaryota > Metazoa > Chordata > Aves > Passeriformes > Muscicapidae > Muscicapa > Muscicapa striata. The sequence continues at coordinate 2,842,976 of JAREIS010000170.1, forward strand.
TTAACTTACTTAGTTCTTATTTTAGTAATTAACCCATTCATTTTTCTAATAATCTTATAGCAGTACTTGGAAAGCAAATCATCTTGGTAGTTTTTGTGGTATCTTCTAATATGTAGGAAAAGAAAATTATTGAATATAGGATCATTCCCTGATTTAATTTTAACCCCCATTATGAGGGACATCAGAGAGCAGCAAGAACGGGCTGCAAGTGAGGAAAAGCAAGTTGGGTGTGGAGTGTGAAGCAAGGTGGGCAGCAGTGCCCACCCCAGCAAGGGCCCAATGCTACAAGTACCCAAACCAGATGAGTAAAGCAGGTTTGGTTGCATTAACCAGTCAGAGAAGAGTCTAAAGGCAAGACTGAAGTGATGAAGGATGTCCCAGGTCAAGCTGAGAAGTCAAGTCAGCAAGTGTGGATCAGGTCCAGTGACACAACCAAGCTCAGTCCCACTGCAGTGATCCCAGGCAGGCCTGGGGACAGAAGGCGGGTCAAGGTTTTGAAATGCAAGCCAGGAAGTCAAGTTTCCAGGTCAGGATCTGGGTCAGCAGGATACATCTCCAGGCACATATATGCTAGTTCTGTAGCTCAGTCAGCAGCCAAGGACAAGAGCCTGAGCTCAAACTTCTCAGCAAAGGAGGGGGGAGGCAACTGCTTCTTGCAGCAGTCTGAGCTGAGGTTATGCAGCTGTGCCACACCTGCACTCCAGCACAGGTGATCAAATTCAAGGAGGCAAAAGTGTACCTTGGACCTGAGGAAATCAGATAGAATTGGAAGTACATTTGTTGTATTTTGCTGGTTTATATCTGAGCTGGTTGTATGGAAAATAGATATTGATTTTATATAATGGATAGCTGGGAGAAGTAATTAATTTTGACATCATAATTTCTTTCTTGTGTTATTTTTAACTTGTTAAGTGCTTGAAACTTAGCACTTAGAAAGACAACCTATTATCCTCTCATAACGTAAGTATACTTACAATTCATGCTTTGTAGCTTATATTAAAAATCAGCTATGGTTTATTCCTTCATTTCTTCTTTTATGTTTTCCTTCTTTAAATAAATGAAGTTCAACTTAAATCCCTAACCTTTCTATGTTCATATCTACATTTGTACTTACTGAACAACCTGAATTTACTGCAATGAATAATTCTAGATGTCAGAATATAAAACATACATTAATTATACTTTCAAGATTTGTAGACAGTTTGTATTTTTCTGAGTTAGAGAACTCCCTTTTGACTGTGTATGCAGAAGGCAATTAAGTTCATTCTTATGGAATCATAAAATTTTCAGGTTAGAAAAAACCTCTCTGATCATCAAGTCAAACTATTAACCCAGCACTGCCAAGTCCACCACTAAAACATATTCCTAAGTTCCACATCTATAGGTGCTCCCTTCCAGGGATGGTCATTTAACCACCTGCATGGACAATTTGTTCTCATGCTTGATAGCCCTTTAGCCTCAAGAAATTTTTTTCCTAATATCTGATCTAAATGTCCCCTTGTGCTCCTTGAAGACAGTTCCTCTTGTCCTGCCTTTTGCTTTCTGGGAGAAAATTCCAAAAACCACCTGGCTACAGCCTCCTTTCAGGTAGTTGTAGAACACAATGAGATCTCCCCTGAGCCTCCTTTTCTCCAGTCTAAACACTTCCAGTTCCCTCAGCTGCTCCTCATCAGACTTGTGCTCCAGACCCTTCACCAGCTCCACTGCCCTTCTCTGGACTCACTCCAGCATCTCAAAATCTTTCTTGCAGTGAGAGGCCCAAAACTGAACACAGGATTTGAGGTGTGGCCTCACCAGTGCTGAGTAGAGGGGACAGTCACTGCCTGGTCCTGCTGGTCACACACAATATTTCTGATCCAGGCCAGGATGCCAGGTGCCATTTGGGCACACACTGGCTCATGTTCAGTTGGCTTTTCTGCCAGGCAGCTTTCCAGTTATCCTTCCCCAAACTTTTTCTTGAAGTCCATAAGAAAATATCAGAAATAACATCCCATATCTGCTGACTTTTTGGAAGAGAGTGGTTGTACTTACAACACTCCTCTTTTGCTTAATAGCTAATGATTAAAATAATCTGTTGGGTGAAAGTACATTAATATTTTGAATTTCTGGAAGATGATGTAATAACCAGGCAACAGGGCCATGGATAAAAGTACTGATTATTCTAGAAATGGAGTCTGTATGCTAACAAAGGATACAATGGTCAGGACAGAAGGTGGTAAATATTTCATTTTACTCCAATGGTATGAGCAATGAATTTGCATTAGCTATAGATTTGGTTCCAAATGCAGCTCCTTGAATACAACTCCATTTAGTTTAGGATCAGTATTGCTTGCTCTCTTGGCTACTCAGTAGCCTAGTTACAGATAATCACATACAGTGATTGCTATGGATATCTTGAGAGATAGGGATTCAGTATTTCTGTGCTAAGTAGAGATGGAAACCCACATCACAATTCCAGTATCACCAGTGTGAATACAAAGATGGTTTGTATGACAACAAATGCATACTTGCTACCAAGTCTGGTATTTTATTCTTCACAGAGACACAGGCAGTGGTGACTTAGGCCAAGATATGGATGATAGGGAATGGATGGCCAATGGATGTAAAGGAATCTATTGCACTAGAAATATGGGTGTGGGCAAACGTCCTAATAATGCAGTTAGATTACAATGTATCTTAGTAAAATAATGTAATGAAATTTTAGAAGTTGAAATCTTGATACAGGGAGAATTCTGAATTCTTCTGAGTCACTCTGTGTAAAGGAATCAAATACAACCATAAAAAACCTAAGCATTTCAGATTATTTACTGCCTATTCACTCTGAGCCATAGAGGAAGGATATATATGATATGTTTTAAAAATAAAAGTATTTAAATAGGTATCATTTGAGACATGTTACTCCCCAATGAACTTGCTGCAAACAGCTTACTCATAATAAAAATTTCCCTCTATTGTACTATGAAAGTCTAATGTTCCTCATTTAATTAATTTTGCCAAAGAAGAAGGATTCCCAAATGTCTTCAACAAACTTTATATCATAGCAATTTTTAAAGCACTTAACATTTATGATTAGCTTTGTTAGACATATCTAACAATGTACATTCAGTCTGCCACCTTTCTGCTTTATCTGGGAATTGTATCCCTGGGGGAAATGCAAGGTCTGGGTCAGTTTATTAATTTAAATTTATTTATAATCTTGTTAACTTTTAGAAAACATCTATTTTAATTTATTCAGTCTATCCAAATTATAGAATCCATGTGTATAAATATTCCAAATACCAGATGATTTTCAAATAACAAAAACTGATGTTTTTTGAACAAAAATTCTTTATTAATTTATTTTTATAATGTGTACTTAAAGTGTATGACATAAAACATAACTTTGTTCTGATTTCTATAAATGCTGTTTAAATTATTTTTACAGCATTTTTAATGCATTTACATAATATTTGAAAGAAATGTTAATAGTATAACATTAAATGCTGTAAATATTATAATACACTTTTGTTAAAATCAGAAATGCATTTTCTCTTCTAAGAACAATCCACAAGTATGGATAATGTTTTGAAAGTGAAATATAAATTTCACGAATCCTCTTTGAAGTACTGTAAACAATTCAGTCATGGAAATGCTCTGTTGAAGTGGAGGACACAAGAGTGAACTGAAACTGCTTAAGAGACCTTTGACTAATCATAAATCCAATCTAATGTATTTCTCAAGTTTACTAAAAAGCATATATTTTTCAGTCTTAAGATGTAAATGTAATAGTAAAAAAAATATTGCATCTTATATTGCAGTGAAAAAATAAATATCTGTTTTAGTGTCATAATCTCAATTCAGCAATAGCTAAAAATTTGGAAAGTAGATAATCTGACAGTCTAGATGAAAAAAAAAAAAATAGCATGTTTTAAAAGCCATTGCACAGAAGGGAGTTTTGCAAACAAACTAAAAGCAGCAAAAGGTTAAATGTGAGAAGAGATACCAGCAATGCCATTTATTTCCAATAATACAAAATTGAATATGTCAAATTTCAGAAAATTATTTGTCTGTGCCCTTGAAAACTGATTTGCCCCCTTTATGCACCATCCTGGAACTTTCCTTGCATTCAGAATAAGAAGAGTCAGCAAAACATAATTTATTATGTATACCATAAGCCAAGATCTGATCTTGGACTACAACTACTCTAAGATCTCTACTTTTTTAATTTATCAAAGATGAGTGAAAGTGGCAGCAAAAAAATTGGCTTAGGTTTTAAATGTAAGTAATTATTTTTAGTGTGCTGCTTACTGCAAAAGGCCACAGAAAATGTAGTATTCTAGTATGAAATCACAATTGGCTTCCATGCTGCTGTATAGTTATGACAATCAGGCTTTCTCTATAGGGACATCAGAGACCTATTGAAAATATATTGCAAGAAGAAAAGTATGGCAGTATGTAAGTGATTTGCAACGTAGATCATTAATACACCAATTATATTTCCAAAAAAGTGAAAATGCACTTCGGATGAATTGGCCACCCTAATCCTATACTAACCAGCAGGAGTACTTAAAATGTGGTCTCCTGAATAGACTAAAAAAGGCTACATTCTTTGATATGTAAAGGTACTCTTTACATTAAAAGGATATTATGCAAGCTCTGCTGATTTTGGTAGGGGTAGAGTTAATTTTCTTCATTGTAGCTAGTACAGAGGTATGATTTGGATTTGTGCTGAAAACAATGTTAATAATATAAAGATGTTTTCAGTATTGCTGGGCAGTGATTACACAGAGCCAAGTCTTATTCTGCTTTTCATACAGTATCACCAAGGAGGAGGCTGGGAATGCATGAGTATTTGGGAGGGGACACAACTGTGACCCCAGTTGACCCAAGGGATATTCTATGCTGTATGTAATCATAAAAGCTGGAGGAAACTGGGTGAAGAATAAAGGAGGAGACACTTGGAGTGATAGTGTTTGTCTTCCCCAGTAGCTGTTACATGTAATGGAGCCCTGATTTCTGGGGATGGCTAAACACCTGCCCACCCATGAGAATGGTGAATGATCTTGTTTGCTTTGGCCTGTGTGGCAGGTTTTGCTTTACCAATTTAAGTATCTTTATCTCGCCCCATCAATTTTATCACTTTTACCTTTCCAGTTCCCTCCCCCATCCCTCTGGTGGGGGAGTAAGCAAGTGGCTGCGTGGGGCTTGGTTGCCAGATGGGCATAAAGCACAATGCAAGTAAAAAATGTTTAGGAGAATGTGGGGGTTTATTTAATTTGCAAAGAAACTTGAAGATTTTAAGCAAGACTGCAAGAACCTAGGAATGACCATGTGTTCAGCTCAATGGTCCATCTCCTCCCCTGTCTCCAAAAACACTCAATTGTTGGTATTCAAGGGGACTGAAAACAGGCCAAGCATATACAGTATGTCAGAACAACTCTTCCAGATTTTCCCGTATTAGGCATTTTTCTGACTGTGATGTCTCACATTACTAACTCTCAGCTGAACTTTCTTCTCCATACTTATCCTGTCTTCTCTTGAATCCACAATATCACAAGGTGTTCCACGTGCCTATTTGTTTTGAGAATCATGCACTTTTTTTCCCCCTAGAGCATGACTGCTGCTAGCTTTATTTGATACTCCTAAAAAAATGTTCATTATATTTTCTTTTATTTTTTCTTTCTTTCCAGGTTATAAAATGATGGGATAATAAAATTGATGGCATAATCAGAAGCTGCATTTAAAAAGTGCTGATATTTGCCTTGTTGCTATTTACATGATAAATGTTCCTGTATATCATTGTTGCTACAGACTTACCAACTCTGACTTACAAATATACCAGCTACCAGTGTTTGAGCCTTTAGGCTAATGGCAAGAAACATGTATCAGAAAGCTTTCAATTAACACCATTTGTAGTCTTGTAACCGATGCTAGAGATATTCTGGTACTGACCTAGGAGCTGGAGACTCTTCCCATATCACCCTATTTGTGTGACTTTCCTTGGAAGATCTTATAAACTGAGCTCTGTCATTCAGGGCACAATAAGATTTCTTTCTTTAGCACTGTTTGAGTGAACCTTTCACTTCTCATTTTGAGACATGAAAACCTCAACTGCCTTCCTGTAATTCAGTCAAATGGTTGTATATTCTGTATATTCAGAGAAATTTGAGTTTCCTGTAATTTCTTACCTGAAAATATGAATTAGGATTGCCCTCCTGAAGTTTAGTTGGTTTTTGGTTGGTTGGTTTCTTTTCATTGAAGTAATCTTCTAAGTCATATGAATATAAAAAGGGCATGTAAAGGCAGGGAAGTTACAGTCCATTATTGCTCACTTTGTCACCTATTGTTCCCTGGTGTACAAAACTCTACACCTTAATGCTGTGCTTTTGTGGTAGAGATTTTACCTAGTGGCTGTTGGACATCAACACAGCATCACTGGCATTAAAACAGTATGGACAATTTTGAGTTTTTCCAAATGATTGAAATACGAACAAAACATTGTTTATTACCTTTTTTATAAGCCCATACATATTTTGTGAGTAAATGCTGCTTTCTATTAGTATGATTTCCATTGGATTTTGTATTTCCGAAGAGAATAGTAACATTTTCTTGTGCAGAATTCTGCTTTGGCACACTGCTAACAGTAGAAGGTGTTTGCTAGTATCTCTTATCCTGCCCCTGCCAACAACCATGGATGGAATGTTTGTATTTGCTTGGAGCCATGCACCAAATTGGAAGCAGTTGTTGTGCTTATATTGTGCCTTCACAATTGACTGATGACAACTGCCCTTCAGAGTACTGGGGCTTTTTATGCCTAATTATTTTTACTGCAGCACTGGGAACTTAAGAAAACCCTGCGAGCAGATCTTGGACAACTTGAAGTCAGGAATAATAGAGTAGTGACAAGAATTGAAAAAATGGAAAAAAATTACTTAGTGTCAGAAAATAACTTTTCAGTAGTACATTCACTCTTTCACCTGGAATATTCTAAATGTCTGAGAAGGACTCTAGATGCTGATTTTCATATTTATTTTTGTTTCCCTTTGTAATTACTATAAATGCAGCAGTCAGTATTACACTTTCCCATGACATTTTCAAATGACCTTTTCTGGTACCTCCTCCTCCTTTCTTGGAAATAAAAAAGTTTTCTATGCATTATATTTGGCTTCTTGGTGCTATGCCTAGGAATTTTCTAGCAAAAGAAAGCATAATCTTTAGTATTGACACTTTTTTTTCACAAATTATTTTAGTTTTAAATCAGTAAAAAGAATAGCAAATAATTTTTCTTTAAGTATTTACTTTTCTTTAAAAATATACTGCAGTTCATCTGTGACATACATCAGAAACCATAGATGGTAAGATTCAACCAGATTTTTTGTCAAAGCTTTTAATCATAAGCTATTCTATTTGTATCAAACTATGATATTTAGAACAAATTGTTTTATTTCAAAATTAAATTACTAAATTAGCAAGTAAACTATCTGATTAACATATTTGTATTGCATCGGTACTTAATTTGGCTTGATTTTAAAAAAACTTGAAATTTCTGTAAAAAAACTCTGTCCTTATATATTCCTATATAAATAAAAAAAAATATAAAATTCAGAAACACTTTTAAAAATGTAGTCATAATTAACCTGTATGTTGGTTTCTGTGATTGCTCTTTTAATTCTAAATAAAGCCATTCTACAGTATAACTAATTTTCAAGTTTCCATCCATAAGCAGGCTTACTTACTGCTTCTTGGAAATGAAATCAAACCCAAGTGGGAAGGTGATTTGATGAAATAACATGTTTTAAAGAGAAAAAGTAGCTGAGTTTGAATGAAGCTGCTTTAGGAATAGTAGTCTAATGTATTGCTGTGCTTTATTGCTTGTATTTTACACAAAAGGGAAAAGTCCCTGAGGGTGTGGCCATACATATCAGAAATACTTGATAAATTGGTCTCTTGGAAAGAATTGGTCTCTGGAAAATGAAGGTCATATATGCAATGCTTAAAATATCCTAAAATATTTTGCATATAGCCTTACAAATATTAAATTGCAAAAATTAGACTCAAAGTCTCATGACTGTCAACAGTTCTCCTGACTACCTGAGAATGTTAAACGTGTGCAAATTATCTGTGTTGACATAACTGATTGTTCTAAGTTATGGGCTGGCTTTGTTGTCAGTAGTTCACAACAGAATATAGAGATTCTGGCACAAATACTAAAGAACTTCAGTAGGAAATGCAATTTAAGATCATTGAGAAAATCACACAGTTTTTTTCTAAAAATGTAGAAGCAAAAGTAGCATATACATTTAATCAGAAGCATTATTTGGGATTTATTATACAAGTTAATTAAGATTCTTTATACATTTGCTTTTTAGATTTTTTTAATTTCTTTTTTTAACAAAGAAAAGTTCTGCTTACAGAACTTTATTTTTTTTTAGTTTTTTATGGATTTGATTTCATTTTTCATTATATTTCCTTAAACTGCTTCTGTATTTTTTCCTAATGTGAGGGATTGCCAACAACACTGACTAATGGCGCAGAGTAAGGCACAAAGAAGAGAGGTACCAAAGGTAGCATCTTTCAATCAGCAAGTGGTAGTCCTAGAGCAGAGCAATACTTGGGGTCAGTGCAGGAGGAGGTGCAGAGACACTGCTCAGATGAGCTTCTTGGCCCTTGGCAGATGAGCAGAATCCCTGAGGAGCTGAAAATAAAAAAACAAAAACAAACAAACAAAAAAAACCAAAAAAAAAAAAACAAACTTGCTGGGTTGTCAAAAACCTGCTCATACCAAATTAATACCAATGAAAGCAAAAATGAAAGCAAACCCTTTACATTAGCTCTAATTACTGTATCATATAGAAAATTGGCTGTAATAAAGGCATACAAGTTTCTATCAGAAAAAAAAAAATAATTCTCACTTAGAAATTAGCCCTAAGTTATTGCCAATTGATTCCTGTTGTAATTTTGTCTAGATGGACTGGACTGGCATCACCACCAGTCCTTTATTAGAAACTTTTCATGCCTGCTTTCAGACATTTCTGACTTCTTCCCTCATAGGTAGCTTCACACAGTACAGACTCCTTCTCTCTTCTTTGCATGACAGTCTAAACTCCAACCTGCCCCTTTCCTGACTGCCTTTCCATGATTGTCCCTACACAGCACCATCTTACCTTATCTGTCCCTTGCACAACCACACATCCCTTCCTCCTCCCAGCACATACAGCAGACTCCATCCCAGACTGCACCAGACTCTAAGCCTCAAGCTCAAACAACAACCAGTGACCAGCTGACCCACTCTTTTATAACACTCAAACTCATTGGGCAGGCACAGATGTTCCCACTCCTCAATAATCAGTACAGCTGTAATTCATCCACAGAGATTGCCTTCTGTACTAGCCTTTCAACCTCTCTTCCCACAAATTCCCTCTCTGAAACTCATTGTATCATAAAAATTGTAATAAAACATTAAGTACTGTCACAGACAGAGTGCGTGCATAAACCATCCTTAAAAGTGGGCATTTGAAATACCGTAACAAAAATAATATATTTACAAGCTATGTGAAGCCATCAGACCCAAGAAGATAGCAACAAATATAGGGCTTTACTTGCTTTACTCCCAGAGAGAATGAGCATAAAAAGCAGAAAATTTGCATGGGTATGTGGTGAATTTTGAACTTGAAGATTCTGAAAATAAAAGAGAGAAATGTGGAAGTTCCAAATTAAAATTCTGCCTATTTTTCTGATGTGAAGAGAGCTCTCTGAGCAGGTTAGCAGTAGGAACCTGAGGGAAAAGATGAGACTAAAAGGAGAGGAGATCTAGAAAACCTCTTATTTCCCTGGTGACTGAGTTATATAAATCTGCAGATTTAGATCTGTGGGGTTTGGAGAAGTCTTGGTATGATGTGCTTTTCTGCTTGTCTATTCTGCCTAATATCTATTATGTTTGAACAATTCGTACACTGAGCTCAGTTTTAATTCAGGTGCCTCAAGGTAGGGTGCATTGGTCAGTATATGAACCAAAGGAAAATAAGGAAAATATTTATTCCACTAAAATATTCATTTTCTTACAGAGTTCTGCTGTAATTGCACACATAAGTTTGGCAGGCCTTCCTTCTGATTTCTTTGTTTGTGCAGCACAGAATAATAGTAACAACATTTCATTACGAGTCAACCATGCTAAAAATTAATGAAAGCTTACTATTTTTTATAGCTGCATTGTAGATTTTACCCTCCTCTAGTGGGTAAAACTTTTATATTATTGTAACCTAAATGTTTATAGTCATCTGCAACCTCTGTATGTAAGCTATATCTTGCTTTTGCTACTAGTTTCATGTCAGGATAGAAATGTACCTTGTGTACCAGTGTGTATGTGCCTTGTATATTGGGATTAGGTCAATTTGTTTATAGTTATGGAATAATTTTAAAGAGTCTATTCTATGGTGCTCCATGAGGGTATATTCCAAGGACAGGTACAAACTCATTTATTTGTTGAAAAGACTTGGTCCTTGTTTTTTTAGCTTTACACAAAGCTAAAATTCTGAAATACTGACTACTCAGGGGTGTACAGTGCTTGTGTGCAGACATGTTTTTAGTGTGAGTGTTAGGGCACAATGTTCTGTGGTGTACAGTAAAAAAACAGGAATACTTTTTCTAAGAGTATTTCTAGTGTCATCACTAAGAAGATTAGAATAAAATCATAGAATAGAATCATAGACTACACTGAGTTGGAAGGAATCACCAGGAGCATTGAGTCCAACTCCTGGCCCTGTGCAGAAGACCCCAAGGATCACACCATGTGCCTGGGAATGTTGGCAAAACGTGTCTTGAACACTGACAGTGTCTTTACTTTGCTATCAGGACCCTCCTTCTGCAGGAGACTCCTGATGGCAATAGAAGGGCTTAGACAAGAATACAAAGGAATTGTTGATGATGTCTTCTTTTGTTTGTATGTGATGATATGTAGAGCTATTCCTATACCTTGCAACAAATACTTCCAGTAATAAAGGAATCTCTGACCAGGAATGAAGGTTTATTATTTAAACTGAAAAGCTGAGGATACCTGGCAGGCAAGATTCTTTAGGTTTTTTACTTTATGCCTTTCTGTGACTAAAGATGTGCAAGAATTGGCCTCTTCCCCAGGAAAATACTTTTTGTGGCATGCATGGTAGTGATTTTTCCATGTAAAATAATTAGTTAAATAAATAGTGTAAACAAACAAAGACACAAAACAAATATTACTAGATAAATTAGTAGTATTTTTGGGTTTTTAAAAAATAACTTAGATAATTTAGTTTATGCTTTCTGCAAAGATACATCAGCCATAGAGCATATGATTCTCAGTTCAGCTCAGCAGTATTATGAAAGGAAACAGGGATCCTCAAAATGCATTGTGCTTCATCAAAAATAAACAGATAAATCAGAGCACCAGTGGAGTTCTAGGAATTTAGAACAGAAACTTGCTCGGCCACCTTTTCTGTAGGATAATGAAAAACTAAACCACAACATTACAATTAGAATTATATATAATTAAATTAAAATTGTATTTTTTAATATACACATATGGATGTTTCAGCTTCTGTACATCAGCCTGATGCTATGATTATTTTGTTTTAAGTTGGGGAAAATTTCCAGATGCTTAGGTACTTAGATATTGTTTTAGAAATAAAAAGCATGGATCTTTTGCTAGCAGATTATTCACTTTTCATACAGAAACATCTAATGATGAAGTTTATGTCGTTTATCAGGTATTTATTACAGTCTGTGGTGGGAGATGGTCAGTCTGGATTTCCTTAAACAATTCAAGTTCAGCAGAATGCTTAGCATTTGTTGCTAGAAGAAGGCTAAAGGAACCCATAGAATGCTCCCTGTAAGCATAGATATGTGCTAACTTCCAGGCATTTGTCTTGACTGAAGGAGGGCTGTGATGAAAGCCTATCTCCACAATGAATATTACACATTGTGGTGTTCTGTACGTTACTTTGCCAAAATAGATATCCTTATACAGTGTTTCTTTGCCTCACATCTTAAGTGAATTTGAAAGGTTCTTCAAATAAACTTCAACAGAATTTATTCACTGCAGTTCGAACCTGAATTTCTCCTGCTTTCCCTGGTTACATCTCAGCATTCCTTTTCATCTCCCCAGTTTTCAACTTACAGTTAAAATTACCACCACAAGGTGGAGTTCTGAACTTTCCAGCATGAACAATCTCTTCATTACATCAAAAGGGAGCAAACGTAATTTCTTCTTAACAATTACACTGCAGCCACAGTGTCTGTCATGGTGGCTGGAGCAGCTGCAGAGCCTGTTCTTGTGAGATCTCCTTTTTCTCCTGCAGGCACTAAGCAGTGTTAAATATGGCTCAACAAACCTGGGCCAGGCCCCAACACATGGCAGTGATTTGGGTCCTCTTTGGAATGCCGGGTGCCAGCACAATTTTAAAAAATATTTTATTAGTTTTTCTGACTTCTGGACTTATTCAGGGGTAAGGTGCAAACATGTTGAGGTGCCCAATGCCCTGGGTACTTGTCCATACAATCTCACACACCCACCAAGTCTGAAATATCCAGCTTTTGGGCAGACCTCTAGATAAAAATTTTTTTGACCTTAAGGAAGGACTGAACCATACAGAACAACATGCTCCTAGCCAAAAACAACAACGACAACAAAAAACACCAAAAAATCAAAACCAGTTTGGTTTCTTTCAAAGGTAGTCAAAGGATATTCAAAATCTTTACAATTCTGAACTACCATAATCAGCCTGATGGACAAGAGAGGAAAAATAGAGAGGAGAAAAAATGTAGTAAAGTGTCTTCCCCGTAGATTGTGGGTAATAGTAACAAAGGTGTTACTATTAATCATTCCCAGGAGATGGCTCCCAAAGCACAGAGTGCTTGCAATACTGAATGCAGATACCAGACTGTGGGCTTCATTGAAGCCACAGGCTGGAAATTGTAAAGGCCTGAGGCCTTTTCTCCTTTCTCATGCTAAGGAAAATTTCTCTCGGGCCTGTTGCAGTTTCTCTGTTCCTCCCTGAATCTTCCCAAGGTGATAAACCTCGGGAAAAACAGGAAGAAATTCACAACAAGATTAAGCACCTGCTGTTTTTCAGAAAGTAAGGAAAAACAGTTCTCACGATCTGTGAGAACGTTCTGTTTTTTTCTACTATCCAATGGATGGCCGTTCCTCTCTTCTTCAGCGATCCACACTATAAAAGTGGTTCGCCTTCACAATAAAGTTGCTTCTCTTTGCTGCTGGCTGGAGGAGTCTGTGTCGTTACTTTGCGCGGCCGAATCGCGTACAACGACACCAGACTGGTGTCCCAGCAAGTAACACTGGCCCATCCTGTGAAATGGATGTGAAATGGAGAACACATACTGCAAGTAATGTATTACTGTATAATAGAGCCAAAAAGCCACAAATATGAGAGCAAATAAGTTCACATTGTAACTAGCAACTGTTAAACCAATGCAATGAATGTTTATAACATTTTGTTTTAATAATTTTGTTTTAACACCCTCTGGTCAGATCTGTCCTAATCTCAACCCTTTGAGCTGCACATTGGGTGCCAAAAGGGACTGTTGTTGTTTTAAGCCTGGCTGGAGATAGAACACCATGCCACACTCTCGAACCCCCTCCCTGAATGGGGAGAATTGAAGTAAAACTTGTATGTTGAGGTTAGAACAGTTTAATAATTGATAATACAGTAACATATAATATTAATGGTAAATAATAATAAGAATGATAATAGAAGAAAAACAAAAAAACCACAAATGGCCAATTGATGCACAGTGCAATTGCTCACCACCTACTGACAGATTCCAGACCTTCCTTCCTGAACCCAGGTTGGATTCCCCTTCTGGGTGACTCCCTCAGTTTATGTTATGGACACGCTGTTCTGTGGTTTGGTCTGTTTGTTCTCTGGTCTGTTCAGGTCACCTGTCCCAGTTGTGCTTCCACCCGGTTTCTTTTGTGCTCTGCTCACTGGCAGAGCATGAGACAAGGGGAAAGAAAGGGTCTTTGACTTAGGATAAACATGACTTCTTAAAAAACCAAATCTTCTGTGTGTTATGTTCTGAATCCCAAATGCAGGACTGTAACAGGCACTGAGAGAAAATGAACTCTACTCTAGCTGAAACCAGGACATTCAGTTACATATGAAATTTGCAAGAGTGTTTATAGATATAAACATACAGTAGAACTGTATAACTTTGAGGCTATTTAAATGGCCTCTCTAGATCTGAATGCATTTAGTGCTGCTTTCTAAACCTGGACTTTTAATCTTATCTTGTCCTGTTTATACATAGGTGACAATCTCAGATTTTTTTTTTTTTCCATTTTTCCTATTGACTAAGAAACACAGTTCTGCAACACATCAAAGACATTGTTTCATGTGATCTTTTTAGTGCTTACAGAGAAGGAATTTTGTATCATAAATGTTAACTCAAATGTTTTGGAAGGAAAATCTACGCTTATCACCCATATAAACAATGCAGTTTTATAAAGTGGGATTTAGTAAAATTAGTTGGCTGTTTAAAGGAATTCTGTTATGCATGCCTAGTTGTTGAGAAGAAATTATTTCTTTCTTTGCAATTCTGATAGGATTTTCAAACACATTTAGATTTACCAAATACATAGTTTTGAAGGAATTTCTTTCTCTTTTATACAAGTAGTGGTTTCTAAAATTACCGGTGTTTCTAGTTTCTTCTGAATGACTACTTTTATACATGCATAACTCAGAATTAAATTTGAATAGTTTAATTTACGTCTTTTAAACATATATCCCTAGAGTTGGATGAATAGAATAGGATGGTAGCACTCTTCGTTCATGAGACAATTAACTGATGGAGTTGATTGGAGGGCTTTGAGTAGCTGAAGAGCTGCTGTGGTGTGTTGTGGTGCTGAAGGGACAGCTCATGGCAGCGTGAGCAGCACTGCAGCAGAGGGGTGGGGCAAGGGGCATAGAAAGCATTACAATATAACCATTATATTGAAATTATCAGAGAGGATTTTTTAAAAGTTATTTTGTAATAAATATAATTTATTATAAACAATTATTTGTAGTGTTCTTCTTTATGGAACATGTTACATTCTCTAGAATCATGGAATCATTTAGGAAGGTTGTGATAAAGTCCTTGCTCAAAATGAATCTAGTTTACTGCTTAGGAGAAAGCAAACCAAGAGATTCGGTATTGGAGTTTTTAAAAAAATATTTTTCTTATTTTTATCTTAATTTTGCTAAAAAATATAACATGATGTGATACTGTCTCTCAACTTTCCTGCAAATACTTTTTTTATAATGTCTGGAATGTGAATTTACTCTATTATGTAACTCACTATTGAGGAAAAGTTAATTAATTTAATTAAATTAATCTTTAATTAAAAAAAAAATAGCAGAATTTTATAGATGCAATTAACACTTTGTTCTTATTTTCCTTAACCTCTTTACTTAGTCATTAGGAATTTAATCTGTGATAATTTGATCAAAGTTTGAAAATGTTATTGATATTTTCATTTTTTTATGTGCTTGTGCATGTTCTACATGGATTTTAAAATGTTCCCTTAAACTTTGTTTTAGCAATAAATATTGTAAGCTGCCTTAGCTCTCTAACTTTTGTCAGCGTTTTGCAAATTTCTGTTTCTTCGCACAGGTAGGTGCTGCCATTTTTGTCCTTATCAAATAACATAAATTCTATATAAAGTTTTGAAGCACAAAAACATTATCCATGTAGCTTATTGCCAGGACTCATGTGGAGTTGACTGCAGTAAAATTTTTATGGACCTAGAAGACATCTTGGCTATGGTGGCCTGTAGATCCATGTGGTAGTTAGCATTGCATGCCTACTGCTCAGCTGAACAACAGCTTCTGTCATCCTCTGCTGTTGAAAACAGTCTCCTTTGATTTCTTCCATTTTGGTTGAGTTTTCCCTAAATTATTATGATGAGTCAAGAGAAAATGGGTATAAATTGAAATACAATTTTTTTTTTTTAATTATTTGTAATCTGTTTGAACACTGGAAGAGGTTGTCCACCAGGGTTTGGTGATCTGCAATCTCACAGAGAGTTCTGAGTTACCTGTATCCCCAGCTGACTCTGCTTTGAGGAGGGAGATTTGACTAGATCATCTCCAGAATTTTCCCCAAACTTCAGCTACTCTGTGACTCTAAGACTGTAAAATGAGTGGAAATTCTCTCTGTTACAAAGAAAAATGAAGCTACATGAAACAGACTCATGTTTGATTTGAGATTCTAGGTGGTAGCTATGAGTGATTCCTCAAACTTTTCTCACTCATTGGGGCCTTGTTTTCTCTGTGAAAGTCAGAAAGGCCCTGACAGTCAAGCACAGACACAAAATAAACCAAGCAAAATCAAAAGTAACAAAACATTATCTCACAAATAAATTGCTGATTTTTAGTATTATCAATTTAGGATTATTAATGCAAAGAATAGAAGTGTCACCTTTCACAAGAATGAATGTGCTTCACTTGCCATTCTCTAAGATCTTCCTAAGATCTTCCCCCTCTCTGTTAGCTCCTGGTAAAATTAGCACAATGCTGATCATGACCAAATGTCAAGTGAAAATTTATGGGGTGTTTTTGTTTTTTGTTTTTTGTTTTTTTTTTTTTTTTTTTTTTTGTTTGTTTGTTTGTTTGGGGTTTTTTGGGGTTTTTTTTGGTTTTTGGGGTTTTTTGGGGTTTTTTGGGGTTTTTTTTTTTTTTTTTTTTTTTGTTTTTTTTTTTTTCATTGAGTTATGGCTCCCTTCACTGATTATGTTGATGGTGGTTGTCCATTTTAAGTGAAGCCATCCATTTTAACTTGTACTCACAATTCTGAGACTCTTCTCATTGATATGATAATCCTGTGAGGAATGACGAGTGCTATTGCCTAAACCATTCCAACTATCTGGGGCTCCTACAGCTTTCCTAGCTCCATATGTTCATATTTAACTGCTTAACTTACAGTTTCCAGTATGGGATTCCTGTGGCTTTCTTCATTAGTGTTTGGCCAGGCACTCCACACACTTCACAGCAGAGGGCCCTTGCTAACATCTTGTAAGTGGGCTCTCTGTTACCCTCCGTAACTTCAGTAGTCTTTCTTTCCAGATTGTCTGAAAAGCATCCTGCAGGTTCCTGCACATTCTAGGCAAAGGCTGATTTTCTCCTCAAGTAAGGATTTTTCTTCATGTGTGCACTTCTGGACTTGCCAGACATGTGAGTTTTTAGTCAGTCCTTTATACTGTTACTTCTAAACTGCACATAAATATAGCTATTCTAATAACCTCTATGCCAGTGAATATGGATTTTTTTGTATAAGGGACTGTACTCCTTCTTAGTGAGAGCTATGCAGGCTGCTATTTCAAAAAGTCAAAATACATTTATTGGTGCTATTATGGCTTTTTGTATAATTTCAGATAACAGAATAGTTCCAGTCAGCTTTATATATGTTGAAACAAAGTAGGACAAGAACCTGTTCTAACCAGATAACATGGCCTGATTTCAATATTAGGAAACAGTCCCAGAGGGGATTATATCTCCAAGAGGGTGCTCCAAGTGTAAAGTCTTCCTTTGGTCCTTTGTTAGAAACAGTTCCTACACTCCTGTTTGACTGCATTTCACCTGGAACTAGGAACTATTAAATCCTATTATCCTTTCATTTGAGTGCACTTCCATTTATCTCTACCCAATCCCTGTGTCAACAGTTTCAAAAGAAATTAAAGGAGATAAATTTATGGTACAAGACAGTTTTTTGTCTTTTATATGACAGTGCAACAAGTAAATTCAGAAGAGGGTTTTTGCATGTGCAAACATAAACAGGTAGCTGTGATGGGACTGAAGAGGCAAAAAAATCTGTCCCTGTGCTTTGGAGAAGCAGAGGAAATAAAAAACTATTCCTGCAACTGAACTGAGCACCTAAGCTCTTTAATATCAAGAGTCGCTTCTTCTCTAACCTGATAATTTTGCTAATGTACAGTCTATCTTCCTATTACTCTGGTAATAAAAATGATAATAAAAATTACCCAGAAGTACCCACTCATTGCAGTTTTCTGGTCCTGTAGTGAAAGTATGAGAAGCTTAAATAATATTTTGGCTAAATTTGGACCTTGATGTAGTCTGTAGGGAGCAGAGATCTGATATCTAAGAATAGGATGTTCCTTAACATGCAAAGGTTGCTAAAGGCAGACATCTCAGGAATTTCCAGTCCAAATAGGGATGTGTGACTTTAAGTGCAGACAGAAAGGACAGAAAGAGGGCTGAAAGAAAGAGAACTGATGGGGGAAATAAGAAGAAAGAAAAGAAGTTAAAGTAATAGAGAAAGGGAGAGAGGGAATAAGAGATTCTACAGCAGAATTTCTTGAACAATAAGTGATCTGAATAACCGTTTGTACAGCGATTAAATTTATGTGTTAGGCTGAAATGGATCTGAGGACACTGTCTAGTCTATCCTCTTCTGTGAATTAGGATCACCACAATGGGTGTTTATTAACTTATTCTTAAACATGTGTTGAAATGTGGATTCACTATCCATAATAAACACCTCCATTATTTATTTAATTGTCCTGACAGATGAGCTGTTTTCAATTAGCATCTAATGTGAATCCCCTTCCCTATCTGGTAGCTCTAATTAAAACCAGGTTTAATTTATCTACATCTTTCTTAAAAGATGAAGCATGAACTGAGAAAAGTGCTGTTGGAACTTCAGGAGACACTACTTACCTTGTCTGTTGTTTCTGCAGATAAATTCAAAGATTATACTTCACTTCATTACAATAATATTGTATTTTTGGATAATTATTCACTTTTTGATCCACCATATCTTCATACCTTTTTCCATTATTTTTGCAGTTGTCCAATATTTTATCTTTTTTTAATTGTTTAGCACTTGAAGAAAAATGTAACGTCTGTGCTTCCCCTCTTCCAAAATTAAAGAGAAGTTGCTGTGTTCCTGATTACGATTAATCCTAATATCATTTGATCAGATCTCTGAATTCATTAGATGACTACAAAACTATATCTATCTCTCTATCTGTCTATCTATGTCTCAGTATAATAAATTTACATGAATATAATATCAAATATATAAATCGTATTCTCTTCTCTGACATTCAGGTGTAAATACACTTACTGTAGTTGTCCCTCCAGATCTGACCTCATTACATCTGAAAATACAGTGTGTGTCCTTTTATTGCAGAACTAGTTTACCCAAAATGAACTATTTGGGGAATACAACTAGCCTTTCTTTTTCTTCTTCTTTTTTTTTTTTTTTTTTCCCTTTCCTTTATTCTCAAAACAAGAGACTTCTCTGTATAATGTACATTATCTGAAGGAAAATATTTAGGTATCAAAGTCATGTTCTGGATATGATGCTTTGTGTTCTGAATGTGATGATCAGGGAATTCTCTTTCATTGCTCTCATACATCAGTACCAGTTATGGTCCATATAACTGTCATTGTTTGAGTAACCTGCAAATTTGTTGCTGTAATGAAGGTTCCAGATAAACAAAGTTATTTTTCTTTATTAAGTCAGTGGTTGGATCTACAGCTGAACACAAAGGCTTATTGTGTAAAGATCTGGGGTTATATGTAACATATTTTGAAATGCTGTATATGGATAGGAGAATATAGTCATGGTTACAGCAGTGGGCAGGAAATCACTGTTTTGAGTCTTGGCTGTGCCACAGACTTTCTGTGTGACTTTGGACAAGCTACTCTTTGTGCATTAGCTAATAATACTATCTCTATCTCCCAGGGGTGTTGTGAGAATACATTCATTAATGTTTGTAAGGCACTTGGATGCTATAGCAATGGGGCCATATAAGCACTTAGAGAAACAATCCATTTTTGCAACAATGTGCATCTCCCTGACTAAGGACTTTTTTGTTGGAAGTTTTTCATAGATGCTTGTTATGAATAAATCCACTTCATAATGATACAGTGAGATTAAACTGCCTTTTGGAGTGCAGTTTCACTTGAGTATTCAGAACAGGTGTAAATAGTCATAACTTGGAAAGCTGTTCCCAAGGAAAGAGAATACCATTTTATAGTCAGACATTTGAATAGAAAAGATACCTCTCCTGATTCAGCTAGCTCAAAACATGGAGGATTATTTACATCTGTATCTGTCTCGCAAATAGTTTGTTCTATTTTAAGCACTTCTCATTACATTGTCTAAACTACCTCCTCAGGCAAGTAATTTCATTGCCTAATTGCCTTTAAAGTTAAACAGTTTGCTCAAATGTCTACTCTACTTTTTCCGTGTGGATATAGGCTGCTCTTTCAGTCTGTCCCCTCTTTCTGAAATAACCTTCACTCACATGTGCTCAATTCAGATACACCACTCAGTTACAGCAGGTTAAAAAGGTATTGCTTTAGTGCTGATGGGAGGTAAATTGTTAAGCCACTATAACCTGATTTGATAATTTTCCTGGCTGAGTGCTGGTCAGTGTTAAAATCTGAATGTGGGGCTCAGGACATAAATACCAAGGAGCAGAAAAAGAGTATTCAATATTCCCAAAGCTTTTGGAAAGGACTTGGGTGAGAGATTTCCAAACTAGGGGAAAGTTGCTGAAAAAAAAAAAAAAAGTTTTTCTATGGCTTGCTTTGTAGAAAGCAGGAGCAGCAGACACACCGTACAAGTAAGAGATGTGGAAGAGTGTGAGCTGTCAGTAAGGACAATGAAGATGGCTCTGCAGCTTTTGAGGCTCAGAAAAACAGATAGGTTGTACTTCCATGTAAAGCTTTCTAGTGGCTGAGTTCAACAAAAATGCCTATGAAATCATAACCCTATAAATGTCCCAATGGTGGGAACATAGTATGTCCTCTCCTACTGCATTAAATGTAGAGAATTGACAAGGTCTTAAAAGTATTGAACTGTAGGAATTCCGTTAATTGCAGTTAAATACAAGGTGTAACCATACAGAAGAACAGGCCTCATTTGTGCTGGGGTTCATGAGGTTCCTTGTTTGCCATGAAGTCTATCCCTCCACTATTGTTGTTTGAGTATGTAGTGAATAGAAGTGCTTTTAATAACATTTCCATATGAGTGACTGTGTAAATGCTTCTCAAGAGGAGTATTATATTATGTTATGGTTAATACTTTCCTCACAGTGAAAGAGAAAAGAGCTTTGTAATTTTTTTTTCCTTATCTCTAGAAGTATTGGGGATTGAATGGGGTTGATATCCTCTATTATACACATACATAACATATACTACCCTGGACAGAAGAAGCAAAAATGAAAGAAGTATACTACTGCAGTGTTGTAAAAACTTACTACAAAAGCAGCCACAAGCATCAACTCCCCATCTTCACTTGAATTCACAACCATCAGGCTGCTCCTAGTATCATGTATTGTTATTTTCTGGATTTAGCAAAAGACTCAGCACCATCTTCTCATTCAGTTTTTCAGTAAATGCAGGACCTGATTCTTAATCAGAATTCCAGATTCTGTAATTTAAGTTGATGAATGATTGAAGAAAAAATTATCAATGAAGTCAAGAGAGGAAGCTTCATTTCACAATTGCTACTGAGACAGTATTTTGTCTCAGTTGTTGTACATCCTAACATCTTTTCAATTTTTAGTTTATTCATGTCTTTGGTTATTAGGCATTATTTCAGTAAAATCCTTTTTTACCAGAAATTTCCTGTAAAAATACTTTTTCATAGTGCAGCAATGCTAAAATATCTACCAAAATATTCAGGAAAAATGTTGAATTCAGGAAAACTGGATGCTATAGCAATGGGGCCATATAAGCACTTAGAAAAACAATCCAGTTTTGCAACAATGTGCATCTCCGTGATTAAGGACTTTTTTGTCTTAGTTGTTTTGTCTAGTTGTTTTAGTCAAAGCGCTACTTTTATTTTCTCAAAAAATAGAGAATATTTTGTATTTTATGTCAAATAATTCCTTTTTAAGACATGGTATGAATCACACAAAAACAATTGGGATGCTAAAGATTATTGTAGTTTGAAAAAAAAATTAAAATGAAAGGATACTGTTTTTAAAACTCAGTTCTGACAGCCAATTTAAAAAATATGATCACCACTAACAGTGGATAATTCACATTCTGTTAAAGAATTTTTATCCTATGTTGTGTCTGTCAGATCACACATATTTAGTAGTATACATAGAAAAAGAAAATGAAGCAGTAAAAAGTACTGAAACTGTTACAGCTGCATTACTTTTTTTAAGGACTGCCTTCTTGAGAATGCTCTTCTGTATGAGAAGCAGCAGGGTACATGATCTGGAAAGAGTAAGGCCTGTTTCTTATGGCAAGATAAACTGCAACTATTTCTCACAATAGGAGGTCATTGGTTATCCAAACAGATTCTATCAATTTTGACAGGACATTATTGATAAAGATCTTCATACCTAAGATATGTCTTCAGGATTGGTAAGAGTTGCACATGTTTACTTCAAAAAATAACTTCTGATTACTTGCAGATCACCTTGCTGATCCCTCAGGCAATACTTAATACACAATTAGATGTTATCTTGCTCATACTATTTGATATTTCAGTTTACTACTTAAAGTACATACCTACTTCTTATATCCCCCTTTTATTGTTCTGAAGTGATTTTGAAAACAAAGTACTTTAAAACCTTATGGTTCCTAATGCAATAAAATAAAAATTTGTTACATGTAAACAAAAATAAAACAATTTAAAAGTGGTTGTCATTCAAAATAAATCCAGTATGCCCTTTTTAACCATAACAATTAAGTATACTAAGTATACTGCTTTTTACTAGTCTTTCAATTCTAGAAGTAATTATCACGTGTTTTGGGAATTCAGTCTGTTCTGACTGCATTGAATTCCATTAGTTTTCTGTTGGGAAAAAGTGTTTCTGGTCCAGTTTCTTCATAAAGTTTAAAAAAAAAAAAATCCACAAAGCAATATGCACTTGGATCCAATAATTAGCCACTGTGTTTTTATTTAAAATGGTTTTACTATGTAGGCTATGACTAGGTAGGTGCTATGTACTATACTATAACCATTTTATATGGAAGATATGAATACTTAAACTCTTTCAAAAAGAAAAGAAGAGAGAGTTGGGAGAGACACTCTACCAAGTTTCAGTTGTGTCAGAAGTGACTGGATACTTTTCTTTACTTTTTCATCTGAAATGATGCAAAATAACAATTTTAAACATCAGCAAAGGTCCATTTTGTAAGTTCTATTCTCAGCATCTTAAAGTAGCTGTCTCACAGAGTAGGATGACAGTAAGGGGAAACACCAAAGTCTTCAATTCTAGATCTTCAGGTGTTCATGCTGTTAGACCCACTAATGTTATAGTTTGTTCTGTGTTCATTTCCTTTTGCATTTTCAGGCATGATTTCAATTGAATCATTTATGGTTCTTCCATTCAGATTATAACAGCTATTTTGGAGCGGATAACCCTCAATGGCTGTATATGAGACATTGCCCGGGGTGCCTCCAAGATGCTTTTGAGCTGGGTAAGGAAATCACTGAGTGTTGACACATTCTCAAAGCACTATGGCATGGATTGAGAGCATAGTTTACAAACTGTGTTACTGACCTATTATTCTGCCAGTAGTTTACTGACAGAATAGACTATACCAGTTTCCTCTGAAATGCTAAACAAAACCATATAAACATTTTTTTCTAAAAAAAGGGTAACAAATTTAAATTCAATAGCTAATCTGTATGTGGTAATTCATGCATAAAAACTTCAATCCACCATTGCCCACTTCTGATATGTCTACTTCTAATGTAGTGGCCATTCAATGTATAATATTATGATAATCTAATGTCTGTTACTGCTATATTAGTACACTGGTGTGGTAAATCAGACTCAGATTTTTACTGTGACTTTAAGGTCAAAGCTGTTTTTGCTTAAGCTGTTTCTTAAGCAATCTGCTAGTTTAAGATTTAAACTCGATTCAAGCTGTAATGCCTGTATCATCCTTACTATCTACATATTACCTTGCACACTCCTTTTCAGTCAGGAACAATTAGTTATTATGACTCATCTCCCTCTTCATTTATGTACACAGACAACTGAAAACTTAAGGGCTTGTGAACTTGCACCTGCAGAGTACACAGGCTGTTGGCATGGGCCTTTCACTGAGTGTGCACTAAGAAATCAGAGAAAGCTTTTTCGCTCTTGTTTAAAAGCCTGAAGATGAGTATGTTGATGATTGGAACATTCCAGCAGAGGTGTGATACTAAAACCTCACAAGACTTGACACTCCACTCCTTCTCTATTTAAGGTTAAACAGTGTCCAGGGAGAGTATATTCTGCTGTAGATAAGGATATTTTATTTCTTACAATGTTTGTATAATGCTCTTTGTAATGCTTTATCCATCTGAAATCCAGCTGAATCAGCTACAATATCTCCATGATTTTTACAGAAGTTAGTTCAGGCTGTGCACTGTCACTGCCTCATGTGCTGGGGTCATATTTTAACTGTTTGTTTTTGTTAAATCTTAGATGGTCCATTTCATGTTGTAATTAAACCTTTCTATTTCAAAATAATGTAAGCATGCAGAAAAATGCTTGCTAATAGGACAGCATAATTTATAACAAACCCAAAGATGTTATTTGCCTCTTAAAGTATGTTTTTACACAAAAAGTTTTGTGAAAAGGTGCTATACAGTGGCTACTTCCTTAAATATAGTAAGTTAAGGACTTCTAATATGTCTGGTAAATAGAAGAAATAAACTTCCTACTAGGAAAAAAAAAAAAAAAAAAAAAAAGACAAGCAAATCATGAATAGGTTGTGCATGCAAGAGAAGGTGATATTAATCTGTAGTTCCTGTGATTATCCCACCCAGGTGTAAATAGAATAGGCCTCCAGTGTGTTAATTCCACAGAGTCCAGTAATAAATCTGAGATTAGCTTCCAATAATCCACTTTCTTCCAACTGAAAAAAAGAAAAAGGCATATACCATTTAGTATTAACTGGCCATATTTAATAGTTGCAAGAGATTCATTAATATTTTTCTTTTTCTTCACTATCAAGAACCAGTGGACTATATTATACATGAATGGCTTGTAAAATGCTTGTTTTATATTTCAAAATGACAAAAGTTTCTGTACTCAGATTAAAGATTTAAATTTAGCAACCATTTCATCTTTACTTATTCCTGAATACAGACCCAGAAGAAACTTAATATATTAAATTATCTGTCTCTTTTAATGTCATACTCTGATAATCTCTTGACAACATGAGAAATTTTAGGTTAAAGAAAAGACTGCCATAGTGGTAAACCCATTTTAATTTATACATAAAATGTAATAATTGTTAATTCTGTGCATGTAACAATTTTAACTGCTTATTTGAGGTTTTGAATAATTTTAAACCATCTACACTTAACATTTGTGTGCAAAAATATTTGTTTCCTCTTCACTAGCTTAATACAAACCAAAGATTACTTCTCTCAGGAGTATCACTCAACATGCTCCAATATTAGAGGCAGTTGTTGTCTCTTCCCCATATGTTCAGAACCTGTTCTAACTTACTGTGGAGGTGCCTGATGGTCTTCTGGATATGCATCACTTTTGCTACAGCTCTGTTTTATATACTACAATTGCTAATGGAAAGAATTCAGGTGGCTGTTGAGGCCTAACTTCAGCTCCTGATCAATTTTTGTAACATCCAGATTTTGAAAATAGTGGAAAGTCAAAATCTAAATAAATATAAAGGAGGTTCTCTGGTTAATGTTAATAGCAGAATTAATTTTTATAGAATTTTTTCTTGTTTTTTGTTGTTTTTTCTTTTCAATTTTCCCCCTCCACTAAGATAGAAGAAAGCAATAAACATTGCAAATCTGTTAGCTTATTCACTTTTCCATGCAGCACTGCTATTGGCCATTCTGTAAAGTTTTGCTGACATGGCTCTTTGAGACATGGCTCAAAGAATTTGTGTATATTCAGCATGGCTTTCTCTGTGGGTCTCATTCTCAATTAAGAAATTACTCGCTTAATATTGCAGCATTTTAGTTGTGTATTTTTAAGGTAGACCCTCAAGAATTGATGCTGGAAACCTGGATCATAACTGCATTCCCCTAATTTCATCTGATTAATCATCCTGGTTAAAATACAAATCTCTTTTCTGAAAAAAAAAAAAAAAAAAACAAAAAAAACCAAAAAACCAAAACAAAAAAACACCCCAACCCCCAAAAAAAAAAAAAAAAAGTGAACATTAGTATTTCGAGAAGCATTTAAAAGTCCAGATGATCTTAAAATACAAAGTAAAAATATGAGGATAAGCCCTTTGAGTTTAATTGTGATTTTTGTGAATAGCCCTACAGTCATTGGAATGTTTAAGCCTATGCCTTGCACATCAGTCTTAACTGTGAGTTTTAAGGGTTGTATGCTCTCTCTGAATTATCATAGAATCACAGAATGGTTTGGGTGGAAGGGACTTTTAAAGATCATCTATTCCAAACTCTCTGCCATGGTTAGGGATATATTTTACTAGATCAGGTTGTTCAAAGCCCCATCCAACCTCACCTTGAACACTTCATTTTCACTTCAAGACAATAATCTTACAAATGGAGGCAGGTAGAAAGGCCCTTATGACATTGTATGATCTCTCTTTGAGATTAGTAGTTCTCTTTGTTGCTGTAACCTGATAACTATTCAGGGTTTCTAGGTGAATAAAAGCATATTTTGAAGACAAGATTGGATGAAGGCCATAGATAAACCAGAAAAAACTGTGAGTAGAAACAGGATGGTCAGACAGACACTGCAGCATTACAAGTTCTCCATTAAGACACATGGGGTTCTTCCCATTAGGTTCCAATTTTCTTCTTGGGCTCAAATATAAAACTAGCCACGGGAATAGCATATATAATAATGTATCATAGAAATTAAATTATATCATTTAGATGTCTCTTTCTTCAGACATCAGAATATTTCCTCCTGAACAAGTTGTGTGAAAACTTGATACATCTTAATAATAATAATAATAATAATAATAATAATAATAATAATACATCCATACTTTGGAAGGCAAGAAAGTTTCAGCACTGCAGATTTTTCACAGAGGATATGCTGCCTGTCTCCCTCCTCACTGTTAGCTAATTCATTGCAGCACACATATTTTTCTCACATGCATACTGACATTTCAGTTCCTTAGGATTTGTAATGATGGCAAATACCGTCAGTGTAGGAGCTGGATTTTAAAGTTCTAAATTTTTCAATCCCAGATGCAAGGAGGTTTTTCATGTAGAAAATTCCCCAGGTCATAATGCTGTCATTGTTCTCAGTAGGAAACCTTAATTGCAGAGCTAGTTGGATAGGAGTTGGATTAGCTGGCAGAGTGTTGTCTGGAAAATCTTTCAGCTGTGCAATGTTATCACTTCCCCTACGTCCCTCCGCCCCCACCCCTGAGGATTCCTAGCCTACTGAATTTGGTGAGATACATATGTTTTCCCCAGCTACAAGAGCTGTGAAGGGTTCCTCTGGGATATCTAAGTATAAATTCCCAAGTGTGTCTTCAGTTGCTAGGTTATTTTTAGTCAATGGGTGGTTACCAAGTCATCTATAATTGTGCTGTTAAATGTGTCAGAGCAGCTACTGCAAATTGAGGTGCTCCCTGTAACAGGTGGAGCATATAAAGTAAAATGAGAGAGGACAAAAGCAACATTTCAGAACTGTACTGCTCGAAGATTTGAATTATGTAAGAGGAGATTTCTTGGTAGGCAGATGTAAGGAGGATGATCCATGAGAACAATAGGGATGAAGGAATATGGCAGCATTGTTTGACTGCATGTGGTGGTTTAACACCTGCTGGTAATTTTACCTTAAATAAGCAACTCCCCTTTCTCCAGCCCCCATCTGGTGAAAGAGGGACAAAAGCAGAGACTGTGGGTTGAGACAACAATTTACTTAAAGCAAACAGCAGTGGAGTAAGTAATACACAGTAGCAGCAGCAATATTAGTAACAAAAGTACACGCAAGAGATGGCTCTTTACACACAAAAGGTGCTCACTAACACGCAGTTTAGTTCCACGTGGCTGCTGAGACAAAGGCAAGATGGGGAACATCCTGCAGCTCAGCAGCAGCTCATGGTTATTCTTGAGACAAAGACGAGGTGATGGACACCCTGCAGCCAGCACTCCCCATCCCCGAGCCTGAGACAACGAAAAACAATGATGGACAAACCCCCAAAACCTCTGGGTGGTGCTGCCTGCTTTCTGCACTGCTGGGCTTGACTGTGGCCAGCAAAGCTTGGCTCAGCTGCTGCCTGCCCAGCCCGGGCTTGGCTAGGCTCGGCTCAGCTCAGGCTCTGCTGCTCCATTCCCCCGGCTGCTCCTCGCACCGGCACCGCGGCACACGCTGGGCTGGGCTCAGGAAGAAACACAACAAAATACTGCACTTTGGAGTAGGTTCCCTTTTTTCCTTCCCCTGGAACCAACCCCGTGGCAGCGATGATGTGAGTGATACAGAACAGCAATATGGCCAGGCCCCAAATCTCTGGGCTCCCCCTCTGTGAGCAGACCTAGGACACTACACATAGAGCCTGTGCTGGAGCATTGTGTGATTTCAGATAGGTGTTTTGGGAGAATTTACCAGTGGGTCAAGGGATCAGAGTGGTCTCACAGGACCTCTAACTTCTTCTTAGGCAGCTCCTTTTTTGGTAGTAGCCAAAAGGTGTTACCTAATGGTGGCTGCTGTGGGGGAGAATGTTCAGTGAGTTCTCAGTGGAAAACTGTCTTCATGGCATCAACTGCTGGAACAAATCTGCGTGAATAGAAAACAGAAAGTCAATAAGATGGTAGGAAGAAGACATGAACAGCAAAACAATGCAACTGAAAGGCAAAACGAAACAAAATTATTAAAAAAAAAAAAAAAAAAAAAACAAAAAAAACCTTAAACCATCTAAAGTTCTAAGTAAACATGCACCGTTAGCAGTAAGATTGCACACTGATAATTCTAAATTATCTAGGGTGTGCTATCTATCCCTTTTATGAATCTGCCACTAGGAGAGAGGACAGGAAACAGCTTATAGCCTGTCAAAAATGTTAAAGATATATTAATGGATCACCTAATTTGGTAAGTCAAGGGAAAAAAAAGAGAAAATGTTAGGTGTTCATGAAAAGAGATAGTCAAATGTATTTGTGTTTCCTATGGTAGCCGCATCATGTCACAAACTAGAGATCAATAGCATCTCTTTAGATGTTAATTTCTACTCCAGTGGCAGTTACCTGGCATTAGCTGAAGATCAGGAATAAAATTTTGAGAACTGCTGTAGTTGTGCCTAGCTCAAAAGCAAAGAAATGCAAACCAGCCATTCGTATGCAGAGAAAAGAGGAGAAAAAATGCTTAAATGCTGCTAAAACTAATTGGTGGAAATATATTTATCTGTGCTCAATCCTATATATTCAGTATATCTTCTATTTTAGTTAAATTCAAAAAGGAGATGGATTTATAGTGGTACTTCAGGCATATGTGAAAGACAAACTCAGTGAATTTCAACAAAATAAAATGTTAAACTTAGCATCAGGAGAAACATTCCAGCTGAGAGAACCACTGGGCTGGAATAATCACCTCAAGTGGCTGGTGACAGACTATTGCCTGAGTAACTCAAAAGTAACAAAAATGAAATCCAGTGGGCATTGGCAAAACTTTGGTCTAGATAACCTAATAATAGCTATTGTCTTCTCTATTTTTTTTTTCCCCAAATCCAAAAGTAGTTTCCAAATTCATTACTCAAAATGGGCTAATGTCACATCTTGTGCTCCTGCATTTAGATCTGCATTATGCCATGCATAATTTGGGGGTTTATTGCATGAACAGGAATAAAATAGTTATGCAAAAGGCATTTGACACAGCTGGAAATAGTAGGACTTTATTTCTAGGTATGTAGAATACAATCTGAACATGATTGTTTTCCAGGAATTTTAGCACATCTTTATTTATAAAATATCTCAGCAGTGAAGAATAAATCTTAGAGAGTCTGGTAGAATCTTTTCACAAAATTAAATGCAGAGTATAGATACCAAGACTCTATACTTGAGCAAAGGCTGCTGTTTTTGCTACCATGATCCAGTTTTAGCAATTCTGTAGAACTCGACTGAATTTTTGGTAAAAGAACAAATGAGCTGTATTTCCAAAAGAGAACACACATTTGAAAATTATGCACTTCATTTTTTTGCTGCTTTCTTATAAGATCTCGGAAGATCTTCTATCTCTTACACATTTGCTCTTGCTCCCTGATCATCAGGAAAATGTATTCCTCCCTTCTCTTTACAGCTGCAAATGCCTTCTATATCAGAAATGTCTTCCAACGCCATTACCATCCCTTACCAGCTTTCAGGTGCCGAGCTTTGCTCCTTCAACTTTCAAAAAAAAATGGGGAAAACTCCTGTGGAGTGGCTCCCTAGAAGGAGCTACTGCTAGGATCACAGTTTTGCCTCTGTATTGCTGGAGGTGAGTGGGGTCAGAGCTCTGGACAAAGCCTGGAAATGCAGGGATAGGTCTGCAAATCTGTTATGGCCTAAGCAGCTTAGAAATTGACAGGTGCTATTACATTAGTCGGGGGTGCAAATCTTAATCAGCTGAAAGATAAGGGGGGATTTTTATCAGTGGAATTCATTCAGAAAAGTCTTCCAGAAAAACTCTACATGGGTAACTTGAGTTATCTTTAATATTTTATAAATCTTTATGCAGGTGGCAAGTAAAGAAATGGAAGATAGATATTTTTGAATAGGACTCACCCTATTTGAAAAGCCCAAAGCTATTTAGAAAACACAAAACTAAGAATGAACCATATGTAGTACAGCAAATGGCGTTGCCAGGTACCACTGTCCTCTCAAATGGGAAGTCTTCTGGAATTCCTTGTTGCTATGAGACTAAATATGTCTGTATGGTGTGAGAGCTGAACCAGATTTTGCTCCCACTTCCACTAGGTGCAAGTAGAGTGACTCCCCTGTGGCTAGGGAGCACAGTGCCACGTTCTGAATTTTTGTTTATGAAGGGTCTGATCTAAAGGCCACAGAATCCCAGGAGTATTTATCTAATTCAGAAACTCAAAAAAGTTAAGACTTGTTAAAATGAGAGAAAGCACCATCTTGCACCTTGAAAGGAGCAAGAACAAGCAGTTGGGACTTCTGACCCATTCAGAGTGGATCTTCATATGCTTTTAGTCAAAAAGGAAAACAATGAGTAAAATTGTTCAGGGGATTTCTCTCTAAATGTGTTCAAACCAAAATATATGTATTGCTTATTCTGGACTGTGTAAACTCTAAAAGTTTGACACTTTTAAAATCCAGTTACCTGTGGATTTTAAAGCTATGTCAGTGGGGAGGCAGGAGGGAGAGAGATTTGTTTGCTTAAGTATAAAATACATGAATTTTCTTTAGCTACTTGGCACTTCTTTCTTTCACCCAGAAGACAAATAAACAAACAAAACCCAACTTGAACTGTGCCCGAACATGGCAAATTCCTCACCAAAGTGTACATTTCAGAATGAAAGATTTACAGTGGAATTTCTCTAGTGTAGCTATGACATTGCTTTAACATTGCATTGCTGTAATCTTCAAGTGTAGTAAATGCAATACACGGGTTTATAGGGATTTGTGTGAAGTTTAAAATTCAAAAGACGGTTGTTTTTAATGCTTCTCTGTGCTATCTGTGAAAAACGAAAAGGCACAGGGATGAATTTAAGACACATCATCAACAGCGTAAGAGATGTTTGCCCAATAAAAATACTGATCTTTTATTAATCTGTCCTTTCAAGCATCTGGAAACCCTTTCCTGGTTCCTTAGAATTAAGCAAATATTTAAATATGAAATTTTACAAAAACCACCAACCAAACAAAAAACCCCCCAAAACCCAACAAACCAAAACGCACATCAAAAATGCAGACATAACCAAGGTGCTATGAAAACAAAGCTCTCAGCGTCCAAGTATTCCCTTACTTGGTTTAAATCTCGAAACTATGGATGTTTATCCCGGAGAAAGCTCAGTGCCCGTCGGTGCGTTGCCGTCGCTGTCAGTGTCGTGCAGTGAACGCACAGCCAGCCCGAGCAGCACCGCAACTTGCAGCGTGTCGCGGAGCCGCACGGCGGGAGGATGCTCCGCTCTGCCGGCCGGGCCAAGGAGCACCGTCCGCCCCGCCGAGCGCTCTGCGCTCCTCCGCGGGGCTGCACCGCGCCCGCCCTGCCCGCGGCTCCGCTGCTCGAGCCCCTGTCCCGCACTGCGCGCCCGCTCCGCGCTCCGCCCCGCGGGACTCGCGCTCTCCGCGGAGGTTGCGGAGAATAGAGAGGCGCGGAGCCGCTCCGCCTGCGCGGGCAGAGGGCACCGGTCCGGGCAGCCCCTGCGCGGCCGGCAGCGCTTCGAGTGCGGCTGTTCTCCCTGCCCGGAACCGGCGATCCGCAGCCCGCCGCCTGTGCGCACCGAGCTCGGTGCCCTGGCCGGGCAGCCCCGGCCGTCGGGGCGGCTCCAGGGTGCGGAGCGCCGCGTCCGCCCCCGGCCGGGGCTACAGCACGTCCCGGCGCGGCGGGGCCGAGCGCGCAGTCCCCGCGGAGCGGCCCTGCATCGCAGCACCGCCCCGGCCTTCCCGCCCCCCGCCCGGCTGCTCTACGGCAGCCGCTGGCCTCGGCAGGGTCCTTCCCTGGAGTGGGAGGGCGGCAGCAAAATCACAGCCTTGGTGCTTCGGGTTTTTTCGTGGGCTGGATTTTTTTTTTTTTTTCCTCACGTTGATTTATTAGATTCTTTCATTTGCGCTCCTGCTTTCCGCGGGGATTGCTGCAGCGGAGGCATCAACCTGTAGCCGGAGAGAGCCCGCCGTAGCCCGGCGCGGCTCTCGGAGGGCGCGTTGCGGAGCCACCGCCGGGGCGCGGCCCCGGGACAGGGTCGAGCTCGCGGGCGGACGGGGGCGAGGGAGCGGGGCGAGCCAGGGCGCCCGGGGGAACCTGCCGGGGCCGGGCGACAAGGAGCCCCGGCGGCGGAGGTGCGAGTCCAAAGGGAGAGCAGCGATCTGTGCAAGAGCCCCCGAGCCGCCCCGCGCTTGCCAGGGCCGGCGGGCTGAACTGACTTGCCTCCCGCCCCCCCGCACCCGCACTGGAGAGCATCTCCGAGTCGGGGGAGGAGGAAGGGGGTGCAACAAATTGCCGCCAGCCGGGAGAAGTTGCAGTAAAGAGAGATCCCTCCCTCCTCCTCCCGCTCCCTCCCCTCCCCGCTCGCTCTCTCCTCCCCGAGCCGTGGCAGCGAGCAGCGGAGCGGCGGCCCGACGAGCGAGCGGCACCCGCAGCCCGGCGATGCTGCAGCGGCTCCCGCGGAGCCTCGGCGGGGAGGGCCCGGCCCCTGCGCGCCCCGCGCCGGCCGGCGGCGGCGCGCCCTGAGCGGCGGCGGCGGCCCCGCGCCCCCGCGGCGCAGCGGGCGCTGTTGCGCAACCCTGCCCGGCGCTGCCGGCTCCCGCCCCCGCCGCCGGCTCGGCGCGGCTCCCGCGGAGACGGAGCGCTGATTCATGGGGCCCCGCGCCGGCTGCCTCGGCGAGGAGAGCGCGGCGCTGCCGCTGCCCCCGCGCGGGGTGTGAAGCCCCGGCCCCTCCTCCGCAGCCCCGGGCTCGCCCGCCCTGCTCGGGAGTGTGGTCCCTGCCGGGAGCCGCCGCGCCTGGCGCACAGAGGGAAGCGTTGATGCATCGCTGTGGAAATTCATTGTGTGACTTTCTGGGTATTTACTGAGTTTCAGACCGAGATGCAGCTCTTGAAAGCTTTATGGGCACTAGCAGGAGCAGCGATCTGCTGTTTTCTTATATTTGTCATCCACTCACAGTTTCTTAAAGAAGGTAATTGTATGTGCATGTCTACATATCCTGTTCTTTAATACTAAGATCTTTACGAGGTGCCTTAATTATTTTTACTGTTTCCAGTATGTTCTATTTACAGCAGTGCTTCAACGCTATTTTTCCTTTCCATTTAGCTTTCTCAATTTTGTTGCTTTAGATAATAGGTAGGCTTAGACTTACATATTTGGTAAATGTATATATATTATATGTATATGTAAATATATATATATATATATGTATGAAATCTGTATGATGTTTATATTCTATGTTTTAGCTGACGTCTCGTTTCTCTGTGGGGCATGTATAGCGTATAGAAAATATTTGTTGCTATCAGATGACCACAAAACAGTAGTCATCATGGGAATATTAATAAACCAAAAAACCCCTTAACAAGTAAACGTCTTATTTTTATACCAAATCAATAGGCATCCTTTGCCTCTTCCTTATTCAGTACATTTTCAATAGATGGCACTAAAGTTCTATGGAAAGGGCAGGGCAGAGCATATCCTGGGCATTCAGCATCTTCCTTCTCCTCACTGCCCCGAAACGGGAAGAGGCCTTTGCGTGGCTTCAAAAGCTCCTGTTTTTTCCACCTTGTGGTTAGAAAATTGTGATTACAGTTTGTAGGAGAAAATAATTTGGATTGTGGGGCAGGCTTTCCTCTATTTTTTCTACTCTTTTATTCCTACTTTATTTGGGTGGAAAAAATACATTTGATTAAGTGAGAATTTTCCTGGGGAGTAACCCTTGTATTGCTCCTTTTTTGATTTGTTTTCTTTCTTCAGGAAATCAGTATTTCCTTTTTTCCCCCAACTGCTAAAATAATTACTCTGTTTGCTACTTGTATAAGAAACTCTAGTCTGAGATTCAAGTGTGAATCCTGAAAAATGTGTATATATATATATATATTTGATGGTGTGTGGAGAAGTCCAGTCTTGTTTTTTAAGCAGTGTTAACAAATATAGCACAACAATATGGGGGTTCTGGTGAAAACAATTTTTCTTTTTTTACCTTTGTAATATAGTTGAGAGTATAGCTGGAGGAAAAAGGAGCCAAGCTCAGCTTGGAGTGCTGGCTGTGTAAAGAAGGGAAAAAACTTTTGTGTGACTGGGACAAAGTTTCACTCAAGGCTGGGCAAAGTGACTACCTTGTAAACACTGAAGTATCAGTACTGATTTTAATTTAGTGTCAGTCTAAGGAAAGCATTAGACTCAATGTTTTCACTTTTTTTTTTTCTTTCCCTGAACTTCATAAACTCTGATTTGCCTGATTTGGTTAATTTAGAGGCATTATTCAGATACCTCCAGTGCTAAAGCTTTCTCCTTTAAGAAACCTACCCATGCTGTAATTGCATTGTGTGCAATGCCTCCCACATAGTGACTTATTTAACATTCATTTAAAATGCTCAGACAACTGTATTTTTATATATCTGTCTAATGACATGGCCTGTTTTGAGGAGATATTGCAGAATTCAGGCTATTTTTTCACACTGCCATTATACTGCTTTTTTTCTTCTTCAGTCTTTTAGAGCTTGAGATCTGTGTTACTGAAAAAAAATCCTTAAAAGAAGAAGCATTTTGTTTGCCTTAAAATATTTCATCATGCCTTGTAGGAATAGAAAGCTAGCAAATTATTTTATAAAAACAGAATACATGGTCTTACATGAAGGACTTATAACACATTTTAGCATTTCTCTAGTAATTATAACCATTCTTAATGTAGACTGCAGACAGCAAACTGAAGCTCTTTAGCTTGTTGGATAACTTAATTGCATCATTTTGTTTATATTTGTTTCTGCTTTCTTTAGCAATAAGAACTATATACTGACTGTAAATTGCAAGTATTGGTATAGCTGTCAGACTTTTCTTGACAGGTGCTAATCTCCATGATAGCATTTTGACCCTTTCTGTATAATTACTTCAGCAGTGCATGCATTCCTGTCTCCATGTAGTTTCAATAAAGACACTGAATAGTTTGGTGGAGTTGAATGGAAGTCTGCATGGTATGACTATTTTCTTCATGAAGAACTTTTCAGATGTCAAATCAAAGTGAATGGTTTAAGAATAAGGTATTTAAATGAAGGCATGTAAGAGAATGAGAAATGGATAACATTGGATTTAAGATATGTATTGAAGCAGTTTGTAAAATAAGATTTACATTTACTTTTTTTTTTTTTTTTTTTCATTTTCGAGCCTGGTGTTTTATTTTACTTTCAATAAGAAAACAAAGACAAAAAGTGTGAGGAAAGAACTAGCAAATAATTTAACCATATGCTGACCACATAGTTTATTAAGTAAATATGTATAAAGAAAGATACATGTGAGGTAATCTCACTGTCTTCACAAGATTTGAAATAATTTTCTGATGTCAGAGTTATCCATTTACATTATAATCTTATAAAAAGTTAAGAACACTATGTCTCATGGCACATGATGTTAAACTGTTGATTTCCTGGCAAAAAAAATAATTTTCCATTGGAGCTTAATGAGCTACACAAGCTTGCTGCTTGTAACTCATCTGTGTGGTCGAATTCCGAAGTTAAATGCTTGGACATTTTAATTTGATTATTGCTTGTGCAGAAGGATAATTTCCTGTTGTCTCAAAGAACATTCAAATAAGCCACCAGTTTGACTAGCTTGATCAGATTAGCTGATAACACCTGTCTCCTGAGAAAAGTTGACAGTAAAAGTCCATACACCAAGCATCTCTGTTACATGCAAGACAATTGATTTAAAAAGAATGACGTGTAAAATTAATTACAGTTCAAACCTGATTTATTCATGCATGTTCTTTCCATTTTTGCATGTTTCATAATATTTACTGCTTATTATTTTTCCAGAGCTAGGTTTTAACAGAAAACTGACATAATCTTCATACAAAATTATATAACTACTACATGTATTTTTCTGTGTTCATTTTCCTTTGACTCACTTGGAATTACTGATGTTATGTGGCAGGTTATGCTCTTATGACCTATTAACACAATGTATTTTTATAATTTCAGTTGTATTGCTTGGCTATAGTGTGTAGAACTTCCATGACATCCCACCGAAACTTACTACCAGAACCAAATTCTCCTTCAGTCACATTCATAAATATGAGATTGTATGTTGCAACAGCCAATGGAGATTTTTTTTCATAATTACTGTTAATTTTGTGTTGATTTCATTTTAGTTCCTGTGCTGAAGTGGGCCTGTCTTAATTCTTGAGTATTTTTATATACATTTGTGAATTGTGACAGTTTGGTAGTAGCATTACATTACTACCATATAAATGGGGTTAAGAAACAATGAATGCTTGTTCTGAGATGAGTGGGAAAGAGCTGTTTAAATGTCTATTTTCATGAATATGTTTTTTTCAGGAAGTGAAGAATGAGTGACACAGGGTGCCATTTTTCCACACTTAGGCTTTTGTGTGGAAATACAGGTCGTCCTGTGGCTAATCCATTCCCCTGTGTCCAATCTGTCCTTCAGTGTTTCTAAAAGATGAATAGAGCTGTGAACCCAGAAAAGGGTATTGTGATCTATAATTGCAGTCCCATGCCTGTCTGATCTTCCTGCAAAGCAGTTTAGCATACTCTAGTCAGCTGCAGTTAGTATGAAGGAGTATTTATAATTTCAGTATCTAAAACTTTTTGCATACACTATTGAAAATTAAAAGTCACCAAGTATATTCACTACCCATGTCTTATTTTAAGTGATCATTTTCTAATGTTGTTTAACATATTTATTCAAAGAGAAGTGAAAAACATTTGAGTTGATGTTACATCCCATCAATTATGGGAGCTCCTTTGCCCTTGATAAGGACCTCTTTCACCTAGTAGAAGGTTTTAACCATTCAGATGCTGCAGTGATGGGGAAGGGTAAAGGATACAGTTTCTAAATGTGTCTTTGAGTCTCATGAAAAGTCGGGCAGTTATGGAGTAACTTCAGAAGGATATGTGTACATGGCAGCCAAGGTGTGTTACAGCCCTGGATATACTTGAAAGCTTTGTTTATGTGCTGATAGCTCATTAGGAGATAGAGATGTCTGATTTATTAAAAGGTGTGTTGATATTCTGAATGGTTTAGGAGATTTGGGTGATGTTAGATTTGTTTTGAGAGGGAATTAAATCTGCACAGAAGCAGATTAAATCTCAAGAATCTTGCTTAAAGTATAGAGGATATTGGCATATTCAGATCCCAAAACCATATTCCTAATCTGCTGGGTAGATGTTCAGTAAGCTCTGTAAAATAAGGTGATTTTCTGTTGATACACTGCAGTAGTTGAGACAAGAGAATTCCGGGACTTCTTTTATAACCAGATGATTATGGCTATAAACCAAAATTAAGTAACATTTGTGTAACTTTAGTGTATACTTATATATATGAAGAAAGTATCTGTTTAGCAAATTTTTCATAATTATCTTTTTTTTCCCTCTGGAAAAAATTTACAATTATTGGTTATACTTGTAGGAGCTTCTGTGTCAATACTACTTTAAGGAATTATTGTCACAATAGTTAAAAATACTGCAACACTTTTTTTTTTTTTTTTTTTTTTTTTTAAGAGTGCAATATTACCCATAATAACTTGGCTAAGTTTTATACTTAATATCCTTTTTCTGTCACTTTTATACAGATTTAAATACTTTATTCTGCTCTAAAACTACAGAAGAAACTTTATGCATGTTTTTGTTTTTAGCATGTGCATTTTGACATTGACAATAATAAGGCACATATTCTATTTAGCTGTGTAATCCCAAACGACTCTGCTACTTCTCTGCTAATGTTTGAAAATGTCTACTGACAGTATACTCAAGATGATATTTTTTTCAAGAGCTTTCTGTTCATATAACCTGATCGCTCGAGGAAGCTGGTATTGTTAATGTTTATTGTAAAACCTTTTGAGGAAAGGAGTTGTAATCTTCTAAAACATTTTGAGCCTTTGGCCCTCAAAATTTTCCTAGAAAGAACTTGAATGTGACTTAGTATGACAGATATTATTGCTATAATTTCATTTTTTTTTAATCTTTTAAACATAAAGAAATACTTTAACCAGTTAAACATAGAAAGATAATTGCTTTTAAGAATGTTGGGGGAAAAAAAACCACAAAAGAAACAGTTTTGGTTTATTTATTTTTTCAGTTTTCCCTTTTGTACTTTACCTGTGTCTCCAAACAGTAGGATACCTTGCATACCAGATGTGCTGCATATGTTACCTATATATAGTAAAACCGAGTTGAGGACAGCGTGTCCCAGCTGCAAACTTGCTGAAGGGTTTGTTACATTTAACGCACTGTAGTGTAATTTTTTCTACTGTCTATCTTCTGTACATTGTTTTGGGAGGGGTATTGTGAAGAGGCAGATATTGACAATGTTTTCAGCGCAGGACATGAAGGTAGAGAGAGGCACAGAATGCACAAGTGGAAGGTTTTACTCTTCCCATCCAGGAAATAGAATTGGAGGTTGAAAAGCCCTAAGCTTGAATAAGGGCTACATAGAAATGGAAATGTGAAAGGTATCCAATCTTTCTTTGCATTTTTGATTAAGTTTTATGGCAGCTAAATAGAATTAAGACTCAGTTCAGTGGCTGTGTGATGGTGTGTGGCACATTGGAGCTGCAGAGAAATGAGCAGAGGTCCTGCTTTGGGATAAAAAAATCTTTGTATTTGAAATATTTAGATGTTTCCAGTCCTTTGGTTTTTGTTTCTTTTTTGTTTTTTTTTCAATAGGATTAGAGAGATGTATCAGTGAAAACAAGCAATGCAGACAAAATTATCAATGATTTTCTTTTCAGAGAGGCAGGAAAGATATTCTCTGTGGCATCTGCTGTTCGGGAATGTACCAAGAGGGGGAGTCTGACAGGTTTTTTCTACCCATGGGAGGAAGCTTTGAAATAGTCTTTCACTTTGGGTGTTTAATATGAACGACTTGTATGTCTTTGCAGGGAACCATTTATACCATCGATGGTATAAATCTCCTAGTTTTCCCGACTGAGCAACTTAAAAAAAGCCATTAGTAAGAGATTTTTCAGTAGCCTTTTTACAATTGCCTGTTTTCATAGCCCAGGAGCACAAGTGATGAATTATTGACCTTTCTAAGCATTTATCAGCAGTACCTGTTCCTAAAGGCAGTACTATAGACTGATCACATCTTACAAAAGTGCATGCTTTTTAGATCTGTTGGTTAATATTTATTTTTCTCGTATCTTAGCAGGCATACACTGTATCAAATATTAAACTGACCAAATAAGACACACACAACTGAGACTTTTTGAAACTGAACTAAAAAGGCCAAATGAAGAAGCATATATTTACAAGTTGAGTTCAATATAATATTGCTGAGAGTAGCCTTTTTTTTTTTTTTTTTTTTAATTCACTGGTCAAAATATAGATAAAATAATTTTTTTGGCGTGTATATTTAACAAAAAGCTCTTTGCAATCACATGAAGAAAAGACACAACACAATTGAACTAATTAAAGTAACAGTATTTGTTTTCTGGTAGTATTTGGATATCCCAGTTGGAATTGATCACTCAGCTTAGTATGACTGGCCAGCTGGGATATCTGTTCCACCCAGTGCTGCATTTTAGCTATGATTTATTTTTCTCAGAAATTATATTCTTGTGCTCCTTATAACCCATAGTTTAATAAAATTATGTTTAATAAAATCCTATTATTTGCCTAAATGTGCTTTCTATGCTTGCTTTAGAAATCCAACACAACATAGTGAATCTGCCTATTCATTATATTTTACCTTTGGCACCACATCAGTTCACAAGTAAATCTTACTCAGAGTGATAGATCTTCCTACTAACTGTTGTTAGTCTTGTGAAAAGCAATGAGTAACATGTTTGGAATATGTCCAAACAGGAAATTAACATAGAAATAAACAATACTAATATTTTCTTAAGGCAGACCATGTACTAATGTATGTTTTCACATGAGTGATGTATTATTTTTGACCATATAAAGGAAAGGAGATTGTATTAATTTATCAGGTAAAATATTCATTTGTAATAGGCAAGTAGCTAAATGTTTACGAGATATGACCTAGAAAAAAGAGCTAAAGACACTAGTGTTTCCAAGTTTAGAGAAGAGATTAGTAGCGTGATAAGAGATTTCAGTGGCTAAAATTCTACCTTGAGAATAAAAAACCGTCCTTTCTGTAAAGTGAGGAGATCACAAGAAGCAATGAATGCAAACTGATTTAAGGGAAATTTAAGCTAGACATTGGGAAAGGTTGCAGCAGGACAGATTTGTGCTGGTGCTTTAGGGAGGACTTGCCATTGGCAAGAACAGTTAAGCATTGAGATAGATTTTCTTGAGAAGTTGGGGGAATAGGAGAGTTTTATTTTCAGATTACACTCTTTTCTGTTGGGAACAGTATTCTTAAATTGAAGCAGACGGGTGGACTAGGTGATTTCTTGAAGTCTGATTCTCTGAAATGTGCACTTATCTAAAACTTACGAGGGTGAAAGATATTTAAACATCTTTTTAAACATCTAAAACATAATTTCAGGGCAATTTTCTGTTGGCTGCTGAATTTAATAGGCTCATGAGAAATTATCCTTGGGTCTGAAAGTATCAGAGAATAAAAAAAAAAAATCCAAGAAATCAGCCAGTGTTTTAAGTATTTTATTAGCTAAATCATTAGCTAAGTCATACCTGTTTTTGTGTTTTTTTTTTTTTGAGTTGTAGATGTAATTTGAAAACAAAACAAAAAATAAAAAAATAGAAGATATCAGGGTTCATGTAAATAAAAATTACTTTTTAAGTACTGATTATCTTGCAAGCTATTCAGGATTCAAAGGTGTCCTGAATCAGGACTGTGCTCTGTTTGTGTTTCTTCACCTGCAATGAGCAGTGAAATTTGTGGAGAGCTAGGCTAGTGCAGGAGGGTGTCTTCCCCAAAAACTTGCAGCTGTACTGATTACCAAAGTAGAAACATCTGTGCCTGGCCAATCAGTCTTGAGGATATAAAGGAGTAGGTTAGCCTTTCCCAATATACAGGTGCTTGGAGATGCAGTGAGATTAGGGGGCTGCTGGCTGTGTTGAGAGGAGTCAAGGGACATGCAGTTACATAAGGGACAGATAAGGTAAGGTAATGCTGTATGAGGGACAGTCCAGGGTTAGGTGACTGGGATAGTTTGGGGACCCAGCCATACAGAATGAAGGAGGGTGTTAGAGCCATATGAAATTGCCCATAGGGAAAGGAATTAGTGCAAGCTGCCAGTAAGAGAATGGAATCAGAAATAACACAGAGGTATATAAGATAAGGAAACAGAGTTGTACAGAACTAACAGAGAGGAGACAAAGTTGTACAGAACTAATAGAGAGGCTCATAAGATAAAGAGGTAGTGTTGTAGAAGAAAATGAGTTCAGGGTTGTATGATAGTAAGGACTGAAGATGAAAATGTGTAGAGTTAAGACTGGTAAGAAATGCAAATGAAAAGGCTCATGGTGTTGCTAGCCCTATCCATCTTGCCT
This sequence comes from Muscicapa striata striata, assembly GCA_030060385.1. NCBI lineage: Eukaryota > Metazoa > Chordata > Aves > Passeriformes > Muscicapidae > Muscicapa > Muscicapa striata. Next base: position 2,885,172 of record JAREIS010000170.1, read on the forward strand.
TAGCTGTGACAGAAATAGAGGTATTGGTTCAAATTTTGGTATTTCTTATAAGATGTGGATTTGTGCCAAGGATTGTTTGTTTGTGCTAGTCTGCTCTTGTTACCCCAGCATGTGAAGGGCTTATCTCCAGGCTACCTTATGGCTACTCTGACCTCTGGTATGGGAAACATCAACCTGCCCCACTACAGGGTGAGCTGCACATGGCTTTGTAAAGTTTTCTGTTAATATGTGCCTGTTTGGTGCTATGGGTGATTAAAAGCTTTGTGTTTATTGCAGTCTGCAATGGTGTGTATCTTGGTGCAGTACTGTCCAATTTTTAGATGTCTGCATAGTTCCAAATCTGGTAGCAAAAGGAGAATTAGCAAGTTGTGCTGACAGAAATGCTTGTGGGTTGATATAAGGACAGGGAGAGATCACTCATTAACTACCATCACAGACAAATTCTTCTTAATAAAGAATTAATTTGGGGAAGAATTAATTTAATTTATTACCAGTGAAAATCAGAGTAGTGTCACAAGAAACAACCCCAAATCTTTAAAGACCTTCACCGTTTGACTCTCTTCTTCCTGGGCTTCACTTTGCTCCCAGTTTTTCTGCCTTCTCCCCTGAATGGTGCAGGGGGATGGGGAAGAAGTGTTGCAATCTGTTCATCACACATTCTCTGTTGCTGATTCCTCTTCACACTCCTCATCTCCAGCATAGAGTCTTTCCTGTGGAAGAGTGTCCTCCACAAACTTCTCCAACATGGTCCTTCCATGGGGTTAGTCAACCAGGGACAGACTGCTGCAGCGTGGGCTCCTTTCTCCTTGGATCCACCGGTCTAGCCAGGAGCCTGCTCCATTTTGGGCTTCCCATAAGGCAAGAGCCTGCCTTGGGCATCCATCTGTTTTAGCATGGAAGGTCCTTCAGAGGCTGCAGGGGGATCTCTGCTCTCCTGGGGATCCCCATGGGCTGCTGGGGCACAGCAGCCTCACCTGGTCTTCACAGGAATCTCTGCTCTGACCCTGGAACACCTTCTCCCCCTTCTTCACTGGCCTTGGTGTCAGCTGGGCTGTCTCTCTCTCTCCCATATTCTCACATAGATTCCACACCCTCCTCTCCCTTACATGTGTTGTGGCAGAGGTGCTGCCAGCATCACGGGTGGACTGGGCTCTGGCCAGTGCTGTGTCCAGCTTGGAGTTGGTTGGCACTGGCTTCCCTGGACACAGGGGAGGCTTCCAGCAGCTTCTCAGAGATGACATCCTCAAAGCCCACTCATCTCTCCCCAAACACTGGCATACAAAGAAATGTATTCATAGTTCACAGCTTCTCTTAGAACAGCTATGCACTATCCAGTTTCTTTGCTAAGAGATGTAGAAGACCTGGGGACTAGCTCTTGTTTTCTTGAGCAGCACTAACATTAAAAGGCAGGAAATAAAAGTTTTTTGAAGTTATTGTATTGCAAGTTAAAATTTCTTTGTCCCTTTACACTAGCTTTTGAAAAAGCACTTGCATTTTATGTGGTTCTGTGTTGACTTCTAATTAATCCTGACACCAATGTTATATGATACTTTTTGAAATTTACTTCTCTTTTCATTGTATTAAATTACATTTTTTTCTGCATTATTCTTTCAATGCGAGTTATATCTTTAAGGAAGAAAAAGCAAAACCTCTGCTGCATTATTCAGAGTTGCACATGTGTTGGAGATGTGCATTGTGAATCTGGGAATAGATTTAGCCTCAAGAGAATCAAACAGTTGTTTGAAATGGTCAATGCTTGAGTATCACCTTGCTTATGGCTATGAACTAATTGAGATTAAACTAAAATGATTGTGAAGATGCTTTCTCTTCTTGTGCATCAGCAGGTCCCATTATCTGTTAATCCTTTAAAAGTATTATTTAGTCATTAAGAAAAATGAATGTTCTTTTTTATTTCTCTTCTGTTCTAGCTTTTGCCTTTGTTTTTATAATACATGCTGGTAGACCAAATAAAGAGCCTTCAGCTTCATTTATTGTGAAAAGATCTTGTAACTGTTTTAAGCATTTTTGTGTACTTGGCTATAAAACTATATAGATTGTACCAGATGCTGTCTTATCTTATTTTATAGAATTATAATGGATGCTGATGAGTTTTAGATGCAAGCTTGTAAAGATAAAAATCACTTTACTGTTATTTTCTTTCGTAGAATATAGTAACAGCCCCATTTTGTTGACTCTTTTCTATTTGCCATTATTTTGATTAACATTTTACTAAAACTTTCTGTGTTTTAATATTCTAAGAAGTTCTGTGTCTTCCCTAAAGACTGTTAAAATGTTAGACATGTATTTTACCTGTTATTTAGTGAATAGTGACATGATTTTCAGGTGGACTGAAGACCCAAGAACCCCCATTACCTGCAGTTAGAGACTAAATGATCAAACATGGTTTGAGCATTTTCTTGGCCATGTCCACCTATTAATTTAATGTCAAGGCCCAACAGACTTATTATAATTACTGCTTAATGAATAACTAGACAAATTTCCATTTGTTGTGATATAAAGGCATCACTTGTAGTGTTAAGTATTTATGAAAAAAAGGCACTGTATGCTTAATTAGCAGCAATTTTTCCTTTTTGTTGCACCTTTCTGAGCCCAAAAGCATTTTGCAAACCACACATGACTTTTCACTTAAACTTCAGTAACGGTCTTAAGAAAGTAAATCTGTAAGGTATGAGTGTTGAAGGGAGCAATATGATTGTTTGATGTTAAGAATCAAATCTTGTCTCCTTTGAAATTGATGCTGAACTTCTTGCTGTTCTCATCTATGCTCCTGTGCAGCACTGAGGTTCTACTTTGCTATATTTTTGCCTTGGTTTGTTGACCTGGGAAACTGTCATTTCCATCTGTAAGGTGTGCGAGGTAAATGCCTTTGGAAGATAATGCCTCCTGAAACTCTTTAAAAAACAACTGATAAAAGCATATATTTAACTGGGAAGGTTCTGCTCTACATTAGTTCCTTGTTCCATACTTGGGCACTGCAGCTGCTGATGACACTGTTTTTTGATGGTAAAGAGAGGTTATTCTCCTTATTCCACAGACCCCAAAATTTATGGCTGTTGTGGAGTGAATTATTAGTGTTAGTAGTATGTGCTTCTACTTAATTATGCACTTAGGCCTTATCTAGAGCCAGAACCATATCCTTGCAGTCACTTAACAAATTGAGAGACACTCACTGTTCACAGAAGTGCAAGAAAAAGATTGTTAAATTATACATGAGCAAGTAGTTAAAATAACAGAAGTTATGAAATATAATTTCTCCTCAGTGTCTCTTCACAGGCATAATACTTTTCATCATCTAGAATTGCTGAGTTTCTTCAGTACTTCTTGCCTACTTTTAGTTTCTCTCTTACACGCTCTCCCAAGAGAATGCAGCTTCCTTCTCCATGCACCCATGGGAACATGGACAAAAAAGGAGATGGTCAAGGGATCTCATTATTCTGACCACTGTGGTTTTTCCCCTTAGTTTCTAGTCTCTCTCAGAAATAAATTCCATATTCCCTCTGCCTGTGTGCTTATGTAAGTATAGCCTTGACTGTCCCTCCATACGTTATAAAATTGTTATAGTCTGATTTTTAGTTTAGAATAGGGCTGGCTGCATGATATAGTTCACTGGGCATTAGAGTTTTGTATACTAGCTAATGAATTACCATTATCCCAGGGAACTAGGATGAACATGGGCTTTGTGCTCTTTTTATAATCATTCATCTTTGCTAGATGGGTCATTTTTCACTAGATTACGTGGTTGCAAACTTCTGGACAGCTATTCCTTTAGCAAGACAGCACAGATCACAGAATCATAGGGTGGTTTGAGTTAGAAGGGACCTTAAAGATGATCTATTTCAGTTGCCTTTCATAAGCAGGGGTATACTTTAATAGACCAGGTTGCTTAGATGCCCATGGTAGGGAGACCAAGTTTTATATGTTGTTAACCTCCTACATTTTTACCTCATTTTATTGTATTGTCATATTTTCAAGTTTTCTTCCTCACTTTTGTGAGTTCCATTATGATAAGAGCTAAAATGCATTAGATTTATAATATTAAACTCAGTACATAGAATATTACCCATGTTTAGTAATGGTGTAAGTGAATTGGAAGTCTCTATTTATTACAGGTGTTTTAATGAGTAGATTGAAAATTCTTGTTGGCTCAGAAGTTGAGATTTTCAAGTCTTCTTTTTCAGCAGACAAGAAATGGGAGTCAAATTAGAAGGAGTAGCTTTTCATTCATCAGATTCATTCTGATGCCATGACTCTGACATGATGATATCATCTGATATCATTATCATATCTAGCTTACATAATTCCTGTAATATTCACTGTAACAGGAACTGCAGACACCTGTGGATCTTAAGGCAGGCAGGTTCTTGAATTCAGTGAATATGTGCAGTACAAGAGAGGCATATCAAACCACAATTTTCTTCATAAAAAACCAGAGCAGTCATACTTTCTTTTCCAGATTTTATTTAATTTTTCTTACAAAAAAGAGAGGAAAAACCCAGTAAAATGGGTTTTCTATGGAATTAGCAGTAAAAAGAGCAAGAGAAAGACTGAAATGTGCAGCATTTTTTTAATTTTCTGGATGTTAATAATTGTAAAAGTCAAAGAGAAAAACCTTTGCCATAAAACTCATTTTTTTGATTGCTTTCTCTTGCACTTATTTACTGTTATGGTTTAAAAGTCAAGGTTAAGCAGAGATGTGCTAACAAACTGATGTAATCTCAACTTCTCACTTTAACTTTTGTTAACTCCCATCTTTTAATAAAAACTGTAACCATTTAAAGTAAAAAGCTGTTCTGATTCCATATATGATAAAAAATTATGTATAAAAGACATACAGAATTTGTATTTAAGTCTCAATGTTAATTTACATTTTGAAAAAACAAAAAAAGTTGCCATAGTAACATGTAAGTTGCAAAAATTTTCTAAATCTGATGTATTGGACTGAGGAAACTCAACTTGCATGATATGTTTGTCTAGTTTTATGAATAAGGGCATAATTCTGTGTATTTGGCCACAAGTCTGTGTAAAACGTAGAAAAATATGCAGGCATTAGCAAGTTATGCAAACGAGTCTTTTCCAATCAGCTTTCTAATTATGTTGTTCCTGAGAAAATTGTTGTTTTGAATATTTTTCCCTAAAAAAAAGTAGAATATATAGGTGCTTTTCAAGATAAGATTTTTATTGCATCTCTTTTGCTCAGCAACTGTGCAGTTAATATTGATGACTTTTGAACATTCAGGGTGCTATCTTGTCTGTTTGCATACATTTCTTTAAGTCTATTAAAATTGTTAACTTTTTTCTCTGGAAAAACTTACCTATAATATTTTTATATGCAACAGGGCTTTGCTGAACAAATGAAAAGATAGTTTCATAACAGGATTAATTTTTGCTTTTTTAAAAGGCCCAAGTTAAAAGATAAGCTTTAATACTATGCACTGTGACTATTGTAAACTGTAGTGTGCCATGGGCTGCTCTGTTACCTTTCTAACTCCACATGCAGCCAAACTGAGCAAATTAATTTTATGGAGCAATATGCAGGGTTAGTTTTTCAACTAAATAATTTACTGCATATCTCAACTCTCAACACACAGATAGTTTTTACTTTCAGTGCTACTTATGTATTTAAAACTGATTAGGAATTAGGTATGTAATAATGTTTTTACCCAACCATTGTCTAATGCCTTTAAAGTATTGCTGTGTTGGGTCCATCTCTACCGAGATGGCCAGTGACCTTTTGGCTCTTGGAAGGTCTGAGCTATATAACTTTTTAAGGTGAAGTTTTTGCTGATGTCTGATAGAGATGAGTGTTGTAGTTTGGGTAGTGCTTCCATTCTGGTGTGTTAGGTTTAAAAATAGTTCTCATTTTTACATATGTTAAATGTAATAACAGGAAGTACCTATGCCTAGATAGCACCATTACCACTTTTCAGCTGCAGTTCTGTTGCAAAATCTCCTTTCCCTTTATAAATTTTTAGTATATATATATTTTAATTAGCATTTATCCCTTCCTATAGAATCATAAAAAAATAAGTCAAAAAGCACACAGCAGATCTGAGTACACCTAGACCATTGTTTTGCTTTCAGACCTCGCATGATGGAGATTCTACAGCTTTCCCAAATTTTCATGCTGCACTCATCTGTTATGTCTGCATTTACTCTTGAGTGGTTGCTGTGCTATCAATCATTTTGTCATGTGGGAAGGCTGGAGAAGAAAGCACACACATACAGAGTTCTTTGAAATCCTAACATACTTAACCCAATTAAATTGTAAAGATAGTACTTTATGTATGATTGCTGGGTTGCAGTTGCAGGATGTGGTGAATAGCAAATCAAAAAGCAGAGTTCAGTCCCTGCTGGGGAGCAGGAAGACTTGCTGAGGACTCCCAGAATCAGTGGTGAGGTGTGGCATTCCTAGCTGAGAAGGCACTTGGACAATCTGTTATTCATTGGCCTCTGCTCCTGATGGAGCAGATGACATTTTTCTGTGGTTATTTTCTTTATTTTTTGCACCTCATACAGGTGTGTTCTACATATGCAGAGATGCATGTTCCCTGTTTTTCCTTGTTACACTGGTTCTACTGAACTCAAAGCTAACATTCCTTCAGAAACCAGTACCTGGTCATGATTTGTGTTTCTGCTCCCATCCTCAAGATTTTGCATCCTGGGAGGCCCCTGCTTCACATCACTGCAGCATCAAAATGTCTTTTTGTACTGCCCTGGGTACTCGTCCTCTGCTTTCCCAAAATATCCCAGATCAACCACTAGTGGTTTTAGAGGCTGCCAGAGGCTGCTGTTTAATGATATTCCAGAGTTTCTAAAGACAAGTCTGTGCATTTTACTGTTTTGGAGGAGCATCCATGATGCTCTGACCACCCCTATGGTTGTCCAGGACTTGCTGCATGTCTTGTGAGCACAGTTCATAACAATTCATTTGATGATGTGACTAATGTTGTGACTAAAAAGCATCTTTGTGCTGATGCTTTGCTTTCCATGGAAGGGTAAATGTGTAAGGGAGAGTTTTGCTGGGTTTTTTTCCCATTTTAAAAATACTTGAGTTCCTCTCAATTTGAGGTATAGAAGGTATTCAAAGCAGCACTTTGAAGGTACTCAAAGTAGCAAATTATTGAAGGTATTCAAACCAGCAAACCTCACTTTCCTGAAAGTTTTGAAGGAAATCACTAGAAAATCTCTGTCCAATGGGATAAAAAAAACCTCATGTTTTAAATCCATTTTTGGGAAACATTTGGTACTTGGGAGTATTTAGGACATGCAGTTGCTACTGTTGACAATCTTGAATATTTTTGAGAATCATCCATCTCTAATTGCTGCTCTGTGCAGTCTCACTTTGTGTTTCTGTTTTCCAAAGTCTTGGCAAATACAAAGCTTATTTCTTTATGACAGAGATGGTAGCTAAATTTCATGTTAATTTCATGCATTTTTGCATATCCTGTGTCATCAGACATATATTTGTCCTTTAAAGACCGTGCACATTGCTCTGTGAATGGGCTAATGGGCCCTGAATGAGCTCAGGCACTTGAGATAAATTGAGCCCTGTGCTTGGGGTGATTGATACATTGCTGCACGATGTCAGCTCTTTGAGGAAGTAGGATCTGTGCTTCTGAAAATGTCATTTCTTCAGAAGAATAGAAAAGAAATGCAAGAATGGAGGGTTAATACTGAATTGAACTGCATTGGACTTACTTTAATGTTATCTAACTGATGTTATCAGTTAGGTCCTCCTACTCTAAACTGTCTCACAATGAAAGGTTTGCTGTGTTTTAATAGTACCTGGAAGCCTTAGAAAGGCACGAAGTTGTCTTCTGTGGATGTGACTTTGTGAAGCATTTTTGGATGCAGGATCCACTGCAGGATACTTTTAAACTAGTACTTTTATCTCCTTCCCATTTTCCTTTATTCTACCTGATGCTTCAGACCATGAATGACACTGAATATTGGACAGCACAGTTTCATCTACAGTGAATGAACTGTGTTGCCATGACACAGAATTTAGAAATTGTAGTAGTATCACATAGAAGGACAGACTTAAAAGTAGCAAACATACATAGTTTTGCATTGAAGTCTTGAATTGTAGAAGTTAGGTGCAAGCTATACATAATTGAATTGTTTTTTCCTCTCTCTGTATTGCTTTTTGTGGTGTTACAACAGTATGACTTGCATCCCCACAAGTAAAGTAATACTTGACTGTACTTGTGATTGTGATAGAATAGCTCATATTTCAGGTATTGTATGCTTAAGTCATATATAAACATATTGATTTATTAAAACTGCAGTAATACAAAGTGCCCTTTGTATTACTGTGTGCAAGACAGGCTGCAATGTCAATGAGACCCACATTGTCCTTCTGGGGGATAATTTACATAGTCTGCAATTATGATTTCTCAAAGGACATTTGATAGCACTATGCTATGCTGCAGGTAAATGAGTACCAGAGCTCTTAGAAATTCATTCAGCTTGAGCAGTGTGCACTCTTTTTAAATTCTGCAAGTATCTCAGATCATATCTGTGTGCAGTGAATGTGCAATGTACAATGAAGCTTTGCTGGTCATCCCTCTCTACCAAGGCTTTACTTTGTGTTTTGGTTAAATCACAGTCCTGCTGTCCTGGAAGCTTATGTACAGTTTTGAGGCTTGACAGGCTTAAATGCACATTAGTGGATGGTAGTTTGACTAAATTTCAGTTTAGCTGCAAGAGTGACTGCTAGCAGCAGTGTGGATGTGCTATACTTTTAAGAGATCTTGCTTACATATTCATTTGCATCTCAGTATATGAAATGTGCTTTTGGTTTTCAGTTGTATATAATGACTGAAATTTGGGTTTTGGATTAAAATAGGAAATACCATGATCACATACATGATATACTTATTGAAGTTTTAGTGAAAGAAAGTAGTGAAAGGTTTATTTATATTTGGGTTGCATACTTTCCATATTCTGCACAGACAAAAACATTCTTCTTTATATATCTTTACTTTTCAGTGATGAAACTTGAGTTAACATGTTTAAAGTGTCATGTTCTGAAGTATTAGGTGTGAACATGAAACTTAAAAAATGTCATAAATACTGTATGGAAAGGACTTGAATGTTATGATTAAATACTTATTAGTGTATGTCATTAGTTTTAATAACCTTTGTTTTTCAAAGGTTTCTAACAAGGAGTAGAAGATGGAGACTAATTCTAGACCTGCTGCCTAGTCAAAGACAATTGCTGCCTATAGTCAGTAAATTCTGAACTTGCACACTGAAGCATTTGTTGGCAAAAATCTTCATCAGCCCTAACTATAAATATAGTGTTTCCTTATAAATGCTAAGTCAGTAGTCTTAAACACTGTAGGTCCCATCTCTCTTTTGATCAGCTCTAGAGCTGTTCTGTTGCTCCAGCCCTTTTTCTTTTGCCCTTTCCCAACATTTATTCAGCTAATTAAGTTTTTCAATTTGAGCACTGGAACTTTGTAGGCCATAATAGTCAACTTCATTATATTCTGTCTATAAACTGAGTTTCTTGAAGATTTTTTCACCTCTTAATCCCATCATAGGCTGTTTCAGATTTTCATTGCATTTTTTTACTGGAAATCTGATTTTTCCACCTTGATTTATTTGTGGTACATGTCCCTTTGTTATTTTTTACACTTTTCCTCCTTCCAGTGTGTGTACCCACTTAAATTATTAATACACCTTTTTTCCTCCTTAGCCTTTGTTTTTCCTTGCTGAAGAAAAATAAGTTATTTTTCCAGCTTTACTTCAGAATGTACACATGTAGTACCCTTGTCATTACTTCTTTTCCTCACAAACAGTGGCTAGAAAAAAAAAAAAAAATACATTTAGCTGTCTTGCAGTGGTGTTAAGCACTAAGACTAATACTTGCCTCTCTTTTTTAGCATTACCTCTTCCATTCCCATTTGTTGGGATAGCAGTTGTCCTTTCACAGCTGCATAAGGGTGGTAGTGTACCATGAATCAATCATCAGTTCATCATTTTAGTCCTTTTCTTCTCCTCTGTTATCTCCAACTGGTAAATTCCCAAATTTTTCATATAAATTATTTTTAGTTCCTGCCTACCCGGCTTTCCATTTCATTGTTCTCATCCCACTTCTGTTAAAGCCATCATCAGAAAGGCACTCAGTTCTTCCTATGTTGTCATATTTTAAGCTTCTATTGTATTAACTATGCATCTAAAATTCATATTTCAGAATTCTTTTGAGCTTCTAATTCAGAGGTACAACAAAAATAATTCAGTGACCAAATTTGCAATAGTGTTTTATTTTGCACATAAAGCACTGGGGAAAAAAGCAAAATTTAAGATTTGATACGGGTTTAAACTGGCATTTGGAGATTTGAGTTCCAAACTAAAACTGTTGTCTGCATATCTGAAGACTTGATCAAGTGTGGTGTATGATGGTATTATTGGCTCACTTTTTTAGCACTTCCATCTTATAATATTCCAGGCTTTCATAATTAAATTAGAAAAGCATGTTTTGTTTTTTCTTCACAACTGAACTCGGTGGTTGGTTTAGTTATTTCAATTAATATTTAATTAATCAACTCTCATTTTATATTCTGTATTTTGTCTTCCTGTATGTACGTATAAAACCACTCCAAATGTGTAATGGGTTCAGGAAAAAGTATGAACAGAAGAATTAGTGGGGTTATTTGTTCTCTGGCAGTTGCACAACAATATTTTCTTTTTTGATACCTGCTGTTTGAGAAATGTAGTTTGGAATTGCTACAGCTTTTATGTCTACAAAGAAAAGCTTAGTGTCTTGTGAATTAAGCTGCATATTTTCCAGTTTAATAGGGACATAGGCTTTTCAAGTTGTTATTTTATTTTTCAGTACTTTTACTGCAAATAGATGATCAGGATGTAGAAGAGAAAAGAGAAGAATATTTTCAGAGTTTGTTTGCAATTTTTTTTTAATTAAGAACTCTTGTAAATTGCCTAGGCCTGAAAAGACCCTACTGAATAAAGTAGAAACAGTTAAAGATGAATTGTGATAGAAAAGCTTTGGGTTTTGGTAACAAAATATCTGTCTTGATTTAAAAAACAAATAAAACAAAACATAAAAAAACCAAACAAACCCCCAAAAAACCAAAATAAAGTCCCAATATTTTTAGCAATTGCGTGGGTGAAATTAGATTCCCAAATACATATTTTTTCCTAGGGAAGACTGTTTCACATTGCCTGCATCTTTTATTTGTGATGGAACATCTCAACTTTTCTTTTCTTTTTCAGATGAGTTGAAGTGGCTACAAATACTAACTTTTTACTGGCTTTGAGGTGGAAGATTAGAGCAGTTGTATGGTGTGAAACTAGGTTCCATATTTTATAGGAAGCATTTAACTGACTTAATTTCACAGAAAGGTCAACAGGAGTTCATGATTCTTTTAGGTGAACCATGACTCAGCTTTGAACCAAAACATATATTAAGGAGATGTTTCTGATTTTATTCAATAGCAGGAAAAATTGGATGGTCTGAGATCTTGAGATGACTAATCCTGAAATTAACAGCAGAATTTAGGCTATGAACTCACCTGACCTACACTGAGAAAATAAAAAACAAGTGTTTTCCTATAAGCTGTTTTTCATGTCTAATTTTCTCATGCTGTCTGCCCTTTATCTTATGGACTGACCTCAAAATTCTGGCCTGGTCCCTTGTGTCAGAGAGAGTGATGAAAGTGTTACCTCCTGCTGGCCCTTCTGTTGTGTCATTTGCCCCCAGGAGGTTTTTTTGAGGCATGTGCTTTACTAATGGCTTCTTCTCTCTTCTTTTCAAAATTGTTAATACACTTTTAAAAGGAACAGGCTTAACACATTTACAGCACCGTGTCAGCTATAAACTTGATTTATATGAAAGTACATATTTTACTGGAGAAGGAAGTGTACCCTAGCTGCCTATAAGCTGACTGTAAATATACACGGTTTTTTTTAATGTTACAAACTCAACTGGAATTGTGATTTTCTGAAAATGAAATATTTTGGCTGAGTTGTGTGACCCCCTTTCATCTGTAAATACATCAGGATTTACATTGCTCTGCAGTAATAGCTGACTAAGGGTTTCTATTTTAGGCTGGGGTTTTTTACTGTAATGTTGCTCAAATACTGCAGCAAAAGCTGGAGCTACATCTATGCTGCTCAAATCTTGTTGGTTTTTTTCTGTTGAAACTTTAGATGGAAAAAAAAGTAAAATTATTACAGAATTTAGAACCTGCAAGGGTGATTTGTATATGCTATGCCTTTTTCAATATTTACTAACTTGAGATGCTGTAAATCTTATCCTCCAAATCAAAATCTTCTCAGTGGCTGCAGCAGGAGCAGTGCTTAGCCAGCAAAGCAGCCAGTTCAGCTGACAAGATTCTGGCGTGTGTTTCTCTAACACAAACATGGCTCGTAGAAAATGGATACACAGACTAATTCTGGCAGTAGCAAGAGCTCTCACAGGAAGAAGTTCTGTGCAGGTTGGAAAGCTGTGCAACTGATCTAAACACTGCTCATCTGAGCCACCAGACAGGCTGGGTTAAAACTCCTCAAGTGTAAATAAGATTTATCAGTTTCAGCAAGCAAATCTGCAGAATTTGATAAATGTCTACAAATTAAAAAGATAGCTAGAAAGCTTTCTTGGCCTGAAATTCAACCAGCTTTGAACATGTCAATATACTGTTTAATTAATGTCTTTGTGGAGCAACATTAAAATAATACTGTGCTCTAATCCTCTAAGAAGTAAGGCTGCCTCAGAACTGCAGCTGAACTACATGCTGCATAAATTAAAATTTGCACTGCACAGTATCTTTCTGGAGCTTTATTAAGTGGTGTGATTATGCAAAAATCAAAAGTATGAAAATGGACATTTCTAAATAATCATTAGTGTTCTGTTATCTTCCTTTTTTTAAAACATTTAAGTCCATTTCTGCTTAGAATTAGCATTTTTTAAAGTTATTTAATGTATTACTGTTAAGAAGACCATGCTTCACAGTTTGTGTCATACATCTGTAATTTTTTTTCCTAAATTCAGCATGCTTAATAGAGGAGAAAGCAGTCATTTATTTCAACATGCCATTAATTTTCTCAATTTACTCTGCTTCTTGGTCAATAGAATGGGCTTTTCAATGTAGTGTAAACTAATTCCAGTCAGAAGAAAGTGATATTAACACAAATGACATGTTTTTAAATAAGAAATATTACCAAATACTCAATGTACTTAGTCTGCACAGGACCAGGCTTTGAATAATTTTGGAATATAGCTGGCACATTAACATTGCTTGTCAAGCAGGAGGAGGGAAAGGCTGCCCTTCAGAGATGGGGGTTAATTTAATCTCAACAGCCTGATGGTCTTCAGTTTGGCAGCTCCATTTTGCCTGATGGAAGAGCAGGAGTGAGCCATCAACCTGTCCCCTGCCTGTCCCTGTTTGGGCAGGGATGGGTTTGGAGGAGGCTGGATCACACTGCTCCCAGGGAATGAGGCAGGCAGAGGAAAATGCTGCTGAGGGTCTTGGCAGCATCTGTGCTGCCTGTGCCAACAGTCTGCAGCAAAACAGCAGCCTGTGGAAAAAAACTTCATGTAAATTAGCCCCATTGCTATGAAATCAATGGGGTTGAAGATTCACTTCCCTGGAGGGTTTTTGTTTGATGGTAAACAGTAAAAACTGACTTTAGTGTATTAAAATGAGATTGTCCTCCTTCTTCATTTAACTTTTGTAGAAAAGCTGACTCCAGCCTCAGTGAAAACAAGTATCCAGGATCTCCTACACAGAGGAGAAAGACCTTGATTGCTCCTCTACACCACAGACATCCCCTTCATGGCCTTTATGCTCCTCTTGCCAACGACTGAGGCTGACAGGACAGCTGCTAAGATGTAATCAAAGATACAATCAATTGCCTGGAAAACCTGAAAGAATTGCTGACAGCCCTGGGTTCTTCCATACCCCATGGAAAGAATGATGCATGCAGGGAGGGATCTTTCTATATATAGATCAGATACTGAGTAATCTGAGACTTGTACCTATTTACTCTTTATGTTAAAAAAATGCATTCACAGGGGGCAGTATCAAGCAAAGAAAGGCACTTTAATGTTAGTTTTGCTGTTTTGATGGTTATTCTTTGAAAGTATGAGCTAGTAGATAGGGTTCTGTGTGAAGATATGAGTCTTTTGAATGAGTCTGTTTAAGAGTCCAGCTGTGCATGCACTGACACTGTGATTCATGTGCTGACCTTAATTCATATTACAATGGCCCTTGACAGTGTGCCAGCTGTGAACATGCACGTGAAGTATAACAGGATTTGTCCTTGTGTTCTGTCATGAAAATATGAAGCTTGTCAGTTGTCTTTTAGTTAGCTCTAAACCAGGATATGCAATGTCATGAAGTATATGGAAGTTACTGATATTACCCGTCAGGAAAATCTTATTGCTGAATGTTGGATGGGAATATTAATTGCATGTAATTCAACCAAGGCAGACTTTCTTGTCCTCTTTATAAACTAGTCCTGATAGACAATTTCACTGTATACAAATGAAATTGTTTGTATATCTTTTCATTAGCTGGAAATAAATCTACAAGTGGTTGGAATAGAATGTTGTCAGTTTTCACCTTCTTATTTTGCCATTAGTGTTCAATCTAAGGACTGAGGGAGCCCTGCTTTTTTTTTTTTTTAAACCCCACAATTTCCAGTTTAAAAAAAAAAAAAAAAAATCTGGATGAACATGCTTGCTAACCAAATTAAACCAGCAGATAACCTGTTTTACAACTATTTGATTTTAATGGAAGGTAGGTTTTTAGGTAAATGGCTGATTTAGAGAATAGGGTTTTGTGATTCGGAACAGAATATTTTCTGGACCTGAAAATAAAGAATTGAATAGTATCACAAGTGACTGCAATATTGTCACTACTAAGGAGCAGAAACTTTTGTCGAAAACTTGATGATTGTTCATTCTTTCTTTGTTTTAGGGTTGTGGGAAGCATTCTCTGGTGGACTTATGGGGACAACAGCCCCCTTTCTGCTCTAGTTTGGTGTAGGGACAGTACCTTGTACAGCTTCCAGCTGAGAATAGCCAGTATAATGCAGCAAAATGAGCAGTTTATCATTTGTCATGGTTATGTGTCTGTATAGGGAAGCTTCTTGTCTGGGCTGCATATGCTGTCCTGCAGCACTTTACCTCATGGGTAGCTCTGCTTTGAGAGTATATCTTCAGGATTGTATTCAGTCCCATCCCAAAGCCAGAGCATGCAATTTAGTGAAAATACTGCTTTCAGATTCATTGAGAGAATGGGTACAGTTTGTGTTGCTCAGAGAAGGGATTTGTATCTGCTGAGGTTGCACAGTGGCATCCAGCATGCTGGTATTTCTGCTTAATGAAGTACCAATTGTCATGTGTGGACAGGCTTGGAGGGGAAGAAGGGGTCCTTCTGCCTCTCAGAGCTTTTAGCAATAGTACTGTTGAATTCTTGTATTATCTCATGCAATAATGACTTCAAAGCAAGGGCATGTATCAATCCTTCAGTTCCTTCTGTGTTTGACTGAGCTGTACCTGGTATTTAGGAGCTCTGCTTGTGTTTAACTTTTGTGTGGCTTTCACACTGACAACACACCTAGAAAATGGGTAATGTATTTCCTTTTCTTTTTCCTGAGTAAATACTGCATTCCAAGCTTGTCACAGCTATCCTTCCCAGACATTATTTCACTTGATTGTTGTTTTACATTAGTTATGCTCTGCAGATTGATAAGAACAATATTTCTGTCCCCAAAGGCTCTGCCCTAAAAATGCCTGCACATATCATGCTAAAAGAAGGACAAAGGCAAGGCAGGGGCAAGTCAAGTAAACTATTATTGACTTAGGTATCTGAATAAAGAGGGCAGAAACAGCAAAGAAAAGAGTCTGTGTTCAAAGAGACAGGTGAGAGCAGCCCATGTATTCTATGTTGAAAAAGCAAGAGTGTATTTCTTATTTCATCACTCATTCCTATTCCTAGTTGAAATATTAGCTTCAGTTTGGCACTGAAGTAATTTGTTTGTAGGATCAGTCCCTTGCTGCTCAAAAGGGGGAGGAACTGAAGCATCCCAATGTTGCAAAACTAAACCAAGCCTGAACCAAAAGTAGATGAGATCTGTTGTGTTCTTCAGTGAAGATGCATGTTGACTGGCTAGGTAAATAGCACTTGTTCTTTTCCTTAATCTATGTAACTGCACTGTAGATAGAAAATATCTATTTTTCAATTAGCTAAATCTCTCCATCTCTGTTGTTTTTTTCCCCCCCCCAAGACTAGAACAAAAGGGTTGCATTGCTGTAGTCCACCTGATAATTTTTAGTGTTATATATGTTTACAGATTTTTTTTTTTTTCCAGCAGCTTCATGAAGCAGTTACTGCACCAGTGCTTACTTTGTAGTTTCAGTGAAGTATATACAAGGAGAATCAGGCAGATTGATACAGTCTTGCTATTAACAAGAAATAATTTGATCTGTTGGATAGGTTTGTAGTACTGTGTTGTTTGGGTTTTTTTTACTCAATGATCCTTTACTACAAATGTTTCTTGAAACAGTTTTGGGTTCAAGGGAATGAGCACTTAATGTATTAACGTTGCTTGTTTTACAAGTTTAAGGCTTATTGGTTATGCACACAGTATAGAGCATTTGGACCCACTGCTGAGAACCTTATAAATGTTTCACATATGGCACCATGAGACCTTGTGTATGAGTTCAGATAATTCAGATTGCTCCATTTCATACAGCTTCTTGGAAGAATGTATTAGGTCAGTGAATATCAACATTACATACTGTGCTTTGTCCTTCCTTTCTTCTGACTCATCTAGTGTTAAAGGAGAACTTAGATTGGACTGGGTCTAGGGTTTCCCTTGTGTAAGCAGTGAGAATAATTAAAAAGGCTCAGTTAATTAGTATTTGTGAGTTCTCCAGACCTTACAGTGATAAGGTCCATAAAAATGCCAAGATAAAAAATAAAAATTATTTACTTGAAGGTCGTGATCCTCTCTCTACTTTGTCAATATTTGTCCTGTAAGATTGTTACAGTTTCATAAGAGTATAATATTTTCCTGCAACATTTCTTTTGAAAAATTCATAATACTTTATAATGAATGGACTAATTATCACAATACCTTTTGAAGTGGTGTATGCTTTTTTTATTATAATGTTTTGAGAGCTTAAATTACGGTATATGCAGGTTAGTTTGTCCATGGGAGGCCCATGTGGAACTAAAAGTAGAACACAGGTCTGCAGAAATGGTTGGCCTCTGATTTTGCTCTTTTGCTTTGATTTGTGAGGAGAGAAATTAGTGCTATCAGATGCTATCTAGCAAAGAGAGTCTAAGGAGCACTGGAGCATAAAGAATGCCTATGCAGTTAGAGGCTCTAGGTTTAGATATTCACCTAGAATTTGTGTCTCTACTTGTTTTGCTTACTTTAAAGTATAGCCTAGAAGTCTATGATGCTAATGATAGTGTCTCATTCTGGAGTGCTTGTTCATCATTCAGGTACACAGGCTCTGTAGAATGGGTCAGGTGTCTGTACTGGAAGTCCAGCTGATGTTTTCAGGTGTGACACCACTCTAACAAGATTTACTGAAAGGCTTTCTTAGGTGTGCTGGTCTTGACCTACTCTGTACTACCCTTGAGTCATACAGTTCTCAGGAGATCTGATAACTGCTGCAGTTTGGCATAATTTTTGTTATTACAGTCATAGTGTAAGCCAACCAGGTGTTACCAATGGAAGAAAAGGGCTAGAAGTGCAGCAGGAATAGGGCCACCATCTGTCTGTCTGTGCTGCCCAGCTTATCTTGGGGTTGTTGCACTGGGTTTGCATGGCAATGTTTTGGTACTGGGGGCTGCTGCTAGGGTGGCTTTTGTGAGAAGCTGCTGGAAGCTTCCCCTGTGTCAATGGAGCCAGCTGGCTCCAAGAATCACCCACTGCTGCTCAGGACTGAGCCCATCAGTGATAGAGGTAGTGCCTTAGGGGTAACAGGGTTAAGGAGGGGTAAAAGTTACTGCACAGAGGTAAATTGCAGATGGAGAAGAGAGGAGTGGGAATATTTGATAGAGTCATGCAGACACCCAGGTCAGTGAAGAAGAAGGGGAGGAGGCAGTGGAGCAGAGATTCCCCTGCAGCCATAGAAAGTGGCTGCCCAAAGGAAGCTGTGACCCTGTGGGAAGCCTGTGCCAGAGTAGGCTCCTGGTATGACCTGTGAATGATGGAGAGAGGAGCCCAGACTGGAGCAGGTTTTCTAGCAGGACTTGCCTCCACAAGGGACTGTTCTGAAGGACTGTGCCTCATGCAAGAGACTCATGTTGAGCAGCTTGTGCAGAGCTGCAGCCTGTGGGAAGGACACACATTGAATAAGTTTGTGGAGAACTATTTTCCATGGGGAGCATCCCACAATGGAGCAGGAGAAGAGTGTGAACAGCCACATTTTGTCCCTGAGGGCAAAGGTCCAGCAGAGAAAACTTCAGATGAACTGACAGCAGCTGATTTCCATCTCCCAGCAAAACTGAAGGGGAGGAGGCAGAGAAAATGGGGAGCAAAATTGAGGAAGAAGGGTGGGATGAGGGGAAGATATTTTAAAGATTTGGTTTTATTACTCAAATTTCTCCTCTGATTTGATTGACAGTAAATTCAATTAATTTTCCCCAAGACAAGACTGTTTTGCATGTGATGGTGACTGCTTAGTGATCTCTCCTTATCCTTATCTCAACCCATGAGCCTTTTTCTATTTTCTTTTCTGTATCTAGTTCAGAAAGGCAGTGACAGAGTGGCTTTGGTGGTCACCTGGCATCCAGACAAGGTCAACTCACCACAACCATATTGATCACTCAAGAGTCTTGCACAGCACTTTAAAACTTTGTTATAGGCTGTTCATATTTCTGGTGAACCCTTTGGGATTAGACATGAAATAACCACCCACTGACTGATAATTGTAAACATGCAAGATAACCTTGGTGGCTCTCTGTGATGAATTGCCCTTGGCACGAGGGAAGGTTGCACATTTGATTTTAGTTGTGAACCAGAGCCCAGAAGCAGAAAGGAGTTGGGCTGTGGAAACTTGCCATAACCAGGCTTGTGCTAGTCTGTAGCACAGCAGTTCTACAGTGAGTCTGCATGGGCATTTACAGCTCATCCTCTACATGATACCTTTTCCCCTGTTTGGTGTCTCAGGAGTCATGACAGCCTTGCTGGAGGCATATCAGAAACATCCTTGACCAAATGTTCACTCCATTATCTTATTGATCACTAGCAGTGTCTTCTAGCTGTCTGTTTTACTTGGGATTTTAATGGGCATTTTTTTTGTTTTTTGTTTGTTCCCCCCCCAACCCTTCCCCAGAAATATGACTCGAAGATACCTATCTGCTTTGCTGGTTTTACTTATCTGACCAAATTCTCATTAATTGTAGTGTTCAAAAGATCTTGAGCCACATCTTTAGCTCATACTTGTTGCCCAGAGACTGGGCCTTTGATAGCTGAAAATTTGCTTTGAATAGAAACTGTTCAGCCAATCCTGTTCTGAGAAGATATCTACCCTTTTATTACAGTTAATAAAACTGACATTTTCCAGGTACTTTCCAAGAAAATGCTTTAACTCTTTCCCCACTGCTGCTGTTTTGGCTGTTTTAGTTACTGACAATCTAAGGAGTTTCTTTGATTTCTTATTTGGGTACTTTCCCTCTCCTTTAGACCCTGGATAGGGACAGCTTGTGAAGGACAAATAAATATCATTGTGGCCCAGGCAGAGTGTGGACATGGAGACAGTGAAGCTCCCTTCAGTGCTCAGCTGCCTATGCTGGTTCACTGCAAATGCCAGAGAGTATTCCCAGGTTCTCCTTAGGTAGCACTGATGTCACTGCAATTGTGATCTGCCTCACTATTCTTTCATAGCAATGTTTTCTGTGGCCTGGTGGAAATACTTCTAATTGTCTTCTTGTCAGTCAGCTTCTGCATGCTTTGGTGAGTGGTTTTCTAGTGCAGACAGAGCAAGAGCAGTGTGGTCTGAGCTAATCCTGGTTGTCCATCTGAAAAAATTGCCTGTAGGAAATCGGGTGCAGGACTGGCTTTCCTGGCTGTGTTTGCTCATATGCTTTGATTGCCTGGGAGGTTCTGCCATGCTTCCCTTCATATTTTTGCTGGATCAATGCAGCTTGTCTATACAGAGCAAAAGCTGTTACTGCACATGCTGTTGTGGAGAGCATGTTATGTTCTCTCCAGGGCTTTAAGGGTGTGCTAGTTGGAAACAAGGATGAGCACTGGAGATGGCAATCTCCTGAAGATTCACTGCAGTATGAACAGTGGGAGCCTGACTCTGGTGCTTCTGGAGGTACTCCCAGAGATCAGTGTATGTGCTGGCCATAGAGCTAAGTGTGTATTAAGTGGAGGGCTGAACAAAGAGGTGAAGTGGATATTAATGCATAAGAATGGAGTTGAAGAACAAGAGGAAGATTATGACATTGTTTGAGATTGATTTAGTGGAGCTTTTTATATTAGACTTTTATTTCTGTGGCCCTCAAGAATGAAAAGAACATAATTAATGTATAATGCAGTCTGCTTTACAACTGATACTTAATATTTTTATGAGACAGTTATACTTTCAAAGTATGTAACATTTTCATGGAGTTACATGGGATTGTATAGGAATCATTAAGCATTTCTTAATTAAATTAGTAGGTGTGTATCAGGGTGTATGGATTGCCCACATTTGTAGATGTTCATGATTTTGAACCTGTCCAGAGGGCCTTGATTTCTGGAGTAGTAATGTAAAATTAGTTGTGTACTCTACCAAGAAATTGCATCCTTGCAGGATATTGTGGTATTTTTGTGTGGTTTAGAGGTGTATCTACTCTCTATTGGAAGTAGAGTCCAAACTGAAAAAGGAATAAAAGGTTCCAGGGCTTGAAATTATGCATTATGCTTGGGACCTTTGTTTCCAGAAGCAAATCAGAGAAATAAAGTTCCTTTACACTGAATTTGGGATTAGACTTTAGACTCAGTGAATGCTGTCTTTATTTCTTCTTGGATTAATGTTTCTATGTAAGTGTCTTCTCATGGTTTATCGCATTTATTTTGGGATGTCATGGTATCACTGGGATAATTTGGATCATAAACACAGGGACAGGAACACAGGAATCATAAACACAGGAACATCTGTTCAATGGCACGTACTTGGTATGTTTGCATTTGGTAGAAGTTTCCAAGAATGCTCTTTTTTTTTTCTTTTTTGTCAGGGCATTTTGCTAGCTCCCATTTGCCTTTCAGACAAGGAGTTATTTTTAAAACTAAAATGAGAATATATGGAGAAGCAAAGTGCAGTTCTTTCCATTTAATTGGAGAATTTAGTTTTGAACATAATTAATATATTGCCAATTTTTGTTTTGCTTTCATTAATCTGTAAAGAGTTTTTGATATATCTGGATGTGGTTTTCTAAATAGAACCTTGGCAGACTTCCACTGCAAGCTAGTTTTTAGTGCTATTTCATTAGCTGACTTATCAAAGTACTGTAATCAATGCCTGTCATAACATAAATGCATGACCCTTTTGAGTAGCCCAAGTGGCTATATTTGCTTTGTTCTGAAAGGAGTATTAATTCCAAAGGGAAACAGAAGGTCAAATCAACATTGACAAACTCTCCTTCTATCAGTTTGTCTATATGGTTTAGAAATATTGAGGTTTTTTAAGAGACGAATTTTTCATAAATTTCTTTGTAAGGCACCTGGGGACATACTGTTTTTTTTGTTTTGTTTTTTTCCTCCCCTCCCCCCTGATAATGCATTACTGAAAATTATTGGATTCTGATCCAATAATAGGCAAGAATTTAGCATGATATATGAAGACACAGCAGCCAGTGGATGGTATTGTATTGAGATGAATGACTTCTATTGCAGAAATTTGCAATAATCTTGTTAACTATCATATGTGCCTGGACAAATTGAAAGAAGTTACAGTTCTACGAAGACTCATCTAACATTAAGACAATGAGCAGAATGCTGAGCTGTTATTTAATAAGATCCTAGAATGGATAATTAATATATTGTTTTGATTTGAAATGTAAGATGAGGAGGAAATTAACTGGATTTTTCATAAAGTTTTTGTATCTGCTCTGTTATTTCTCTAGTCTGTTTTAAGTTTGATAAGATTGTTTGTGTTTACCTTTGAATTTTTGTGGATAATCCATGTACAATAGAAAGGAAGCTTTTGTTTGGTTTTTAAAACTGACCAGTAAATCCTTGCTTGTACAAATTTATTTAGGTAATATATTCTCTATGACATACAAATTCACAAAGTTAGTATTATTTTGCTAATTTGAGTGGATATGTGTGTAGATTAGATGGAAAATAAACTAACTTTAGTAAAGGTACTTATTTTTAATACAAATTTTCTGACTTCAACTCTGATGTGATTAGTAGTGTAACATCATTAATATTAGTTTAGCCTAGGTATTTGAAATTTGCTTTTGATTTTGTGTATCATATGATTTTATGTGACTTTTTTTATCTCTGTGAAGAAAATTAACTCTTAAGCTATAAGGCTGTTTTATGAGAGCTACTTTCTGTAAATGTTTGAGGGACTCTGAGGCACTTTAAAGTGTGAGTACCCAGTACATCTTTAGAAGGTTTTGATTGTGAGCACTATTTTAAAATGCTTTAAATAAAACACCAGACTCTTGCTAATCAGTTTTTGCTGATTGAATGTTTATGGAAAGACAATTTTTCTGATTTTTTTAATTTGAGGACTGGTTAGCTAATAATGTTGGACCACAACTTTAGGAATCAAATATGATAGTTTTATCAGTAGTATCTATATAAAGAAACATTTCAACATTTTATTGATATTGGATTGTTTGGCTTTTTTTTTTTGTTTTAGTTTTATCTACTGAAGAACAATATTAAAACCCATTGCCCTGTGTGTTTTCCAAATCTTTGAAAGATCTGTAAATACAGCGTCAAAAGAGATGAAAATTACATCTTACATGTGTTTAGTGCATATCTAAATCAAATGGAAAAAAAAAGTCATATTAAAAGAGTAAAAATGTTAATCAATAGCAGAAACGACAAAAAATTGAAAACGTGTAGGTTACACCACTGGATTATTCTAAAGTCATGGAACATGTTCTCAGAATTACAACCAAGGGGCTAGAAGTGAAGAAATCTGTAGGTACTATCATTTAGATACAGTATTTATTCTTTGACTTTTTTCTTTTCTTTCACTCTTTTCTTTGACTTTCTTCTTTCTTTATGGAGCTATGTATTTTTTCAACTACTGAATAACACACTGTCTTATTTAATTCTTTCTTTCTTTTCTCATTGCCATAAGCAGAGCAAAATGAATTTGTTTTAATAGCCTGACAATTCTGAATCTTGCTGCTTCTTTCTCATCCTATCATCTCTATAATGGGACAAGGCTGTTGACTTTAACAAATTCTTATTTTATTACTTCTCTTATATCTTTTGTTGTTGTTATCCACAGTGGCATAAAATAGCTGATCAAATTGTGTTGAATAACATCACAAAATTGAAAGTTAGTGGCTTTCACAGTGGGAAACCGATAAAGAGTGGCAATATTGCTGTTCACATGACTGCACTACTACTGAGTTTTTGGGAACCTTCTTACACGTCTATTAGTATGCTCCATTTGGAGTTGGAGCTTGTTATTGGGTTGTGTGATATCCACAATTAAAGTTTCAATGTGATATGTTCTAAGTGCATGATTATCTCATTTATCTTAATTGCATAGGCATTACATTGCCAAAATCAAACATGCATTTAGAAAGTCAGAATACATTCCTGAGGTTTGTCAGAATATTCAGTAACTTATTATATCTGTTCTTTTCTAAGACAGGGTGTACTACAACCACATAGAATGATTATTTTTTATATTCCTGATAGGAGGGCAGTTCATACTATACAAGGAAATCCTAAGAAATCACAGAAAAGAGACAATACTGAAAATTTTAGGGAGAAACTTTAACAAATTTTAGGAAATTTTAGAATTGTCTACTGGAATTTCAGGGTTCCTTCTCTGATCATCCCTCTAAGGATATGATTTGATTTATAATTTTCTGATCTTTTAATGCAGTATATCTATTTCAGAAAAAGCTGATATAGCTGTAAGGTTCTGTTCCCATTTTGAGACTGGGAAATTTGTTGTGTCTTGATTTTTTTTTTTTTTTTTTTTTTTTTTTTTTTTTTTTTTTTGAAAGAAATGGAATCTAGTAAAGCAGACAAGACTGGCTGTAGTAATGCTGTGAAAAATGTAAAATCTCTACAATAATTTCTTTCATTGGCTCATAATAAATAGAGAACCTCAGTGGGCCATCATGGTAAATTGTCTCTCTGTGTTAAATTTCTCTTTTAGAAGTCATTAGTCTGTTGCATAGAAATAAAAAGAGAAATTGCATATCCTGGATTTTTTTTAGATAAAAATAAATATTTGCATTTCCCATTTGTCTCAGCAAAAAGACAAGTTACAATACATGTGGTAGTGGGAGGCGATAATCAGATACCGCTGACATTTCCTGACTGCAAACTTTGTCTGGTGCTTATGCCAAAGATCTAAAAAAAGTCTAGAAGGATGTCTCCAGGATGCAGTTCTGCTTTTGCCTTCTCTGCCTTTCACAAAAGACACAAGAGGCAGAAGATTTATTTTTTTTTTTAGAAATTGGACAACTTTTTATTTTGGATAAAAATGTCTTAACGAAGACTTCTTTTAAGGCTGGTATTAGGATTCTTTTTGAACTAGGAATTGCAATTTCTAGGGACTTGAACGTTTAGGTTCACTAAATAAATATTCTTGTGTTTCTGTTGTAGTTAAAGATAGGAAATTTATATGGACATTTACCATTGTTTTCTCAAGCTTGAAGGTAGGCAGTAATTTCACTCCTGTGCACATTGACAAAGATAGGAGGTATAGCATTAGCACAGGATCTACATATGTTTAATTTCTATTTTTCATGTGTTATTTTGCAATCTCTCTCCAAAACTGAAACCTGCAAGAGTCACACATGCTGCTGGCATTTCAGTGTAGTAATGGGGTCATTTATAGAGCAAGAAGATTCATGAGAGAAAAAGCAATAGTAACAATTATGCTGAAATGAAGTATTTGGAAACCTTTTACATCCTTCTCTTCTAGTGATGTTTAATGTCTCTAGAAGAAGTGAAATGTTCCCTTACTCCTGTGGAAGTTAAAACATTTAGGTGAGATATGCAGAGTTAAATGCATGAAAGGGAGAGGAACAGTGCCTTAACTGAACTCCCTCTTCTCCTCCTCTCATTCACAGCTCAAAAATGAATAAAGATTTTAGGCATAATGCTTGGGGTTCTCAGTTATGGAAACTTTGATCTGAGCTTTACTCTTTATTCTTTGGCAGGGGTTGCCATTCTGCTTACTGACATGTAGCTGTCTGCATGTCTGTAGAACTGTTTTAAAATAAAAACCTGGATTTGGCCATCTTAATCCATAAATTTAATCCTACCTGGAATATCTGATATGTTTTCAGTGCTGGAAAATTGAGTAAGATTTGGGAACAACAAGAAGATGAGCCAGAAAAAGAAAGAAAAAGACTCTCTTTAGGCTTTAGCACCTATAGAGAAGGTGTTAGCTAATTTATGCAGACTAGATTTACTAGGACTTCTGTGCACTTGTTGATAAAAATGACAAAGTGCATTTGTAAATTGATCAAGTCTCAGCAGAGATGACCAAAAGAGAATAGTATGCCTATGCTCTATGTCAGAGACCTCTCTTTGTTTTTCAAATATCTTCTGGTGTACTTATCTGAGCAGATCTTTGAGTAGCCCCTGGAGGAAAGGTTTCTGTCTCTGCACACAAGTTTAGACCAGTTTCCTATTAACACCTTTCAGCCCATGAAGGAGTGACTGAACCCCTAAAGTCACCCCTTGTGCCTGTAAACCTGAACCTCAATGGAACCAGGGATTAAGAGATTTTTGAAACAAAAAAAAGTGCATAAGGGTCATAAGATCTCAGACTAGTGATTCAAGCAGCCTTTTGAAGAAACTGAAATCAACTTTGGTCCCTGATCATTCAGTGTTCATATGCAATGTATCATTGCAGAGGTTGTCCAGATATTAATTCTAATGAGAGTTTGGAGAATTCATATTCTCCATGGGTAAGTGGGACACATAGTGTTTGCATCATTGTGTATTTTTCTGTTGGTTAGTTGTTTCAGTTAATAGAAATCTTAATATTTGCATTCCAGGGTTTATACATATTGAATAGTAATATTACTCTATTATAATGAATATAATGTTTTCCACAGCATGAAAATAAACTTATTGTGACAGAAACTTCCATAACTACTAAAATGAGAGATTAGTAGCTAATTAGCTAGTCCAGAGGGTCAATATTTAGAGTTGTGAAAAAGCAGCCCAGAGGAAAACTAGTATACTCCACTAAACTACCAAAAACAATTTTTGGCTAAACTAAGTGCAGCCCATTGGAATTGAAAACTCATTTGCTTTCCTGTTACTGTCATACTGCTCTTATGCAAACATGCAATTTCCTTCTGTTATCCATAGTATTCCTTTAATATTTAATATGCTTCAAGAAACAGGTGTCTAACAGCAAGGCTAGATTTTAATTATTTATGTGTACTCATATGTTTAGCACGTACAGGCTAAACATCCACTGGTTTTTCTGTCACTTTTCATTTATACATTCTGAATTAGAATTAGTTATACGTGGTAGTTCTGTACAGATGTGGTCAATGTGTCACAGTAGATTCTGCATGCTAGATCCTGGTATTTAGGGACATGACTCTATCTAATACTTTATTATGGATATAAGGTCTGTGTAGTTTCACCAGAAATATGAGAGTTCATGGCCATTTCTTCCCTCTCACTCTCAGATACAGAACATTACTCCATGAAGGTTAAATGAAAAGTGTTTCTGTGCTCACTCTAAGCTAATGCTTTGCTAAGAGCATAGATTCATTAAAAGATTTCCCAAATTAGTTTTGTTACATTTTGTAGTGCTTGTGTGTGGTATTGTACAAGTTTGTTCCTGCTGCTGATGTCATTCTAACTAACTTAGGGTTTCCTTTTTATTTCTATATAGGCAGTATCTTAACCCAGCAGGGTTTTTTAGTTACTGATTGTCATGTGTTGTGATCATATTTCATTTTTACTTTCTTTTAAAAGAGTCTTTTGTTTTTCTTTTAATAGTGTATTCTGAGACAATAGTTACTGCTTTTGACATGAGTCTAGCAAAAAGGACAGTGATATGAATGGTAGGTCAGAACTTAAAATTTAAGCAAAGGTGTAATGTTAAAATTGTGATTTACAGTAATAAGGACATTCTTTTATGTGGAAATTCCTCAAAACTAACTTCTACTAAAAGTAATGCAAGGGTCTATTGAAAATATTCTACTTTCCCTACTGTAAAGAGATATGCCACATCTTTATAAACTCTTTGTAATCATGATGTTATGGTTCACAACAGTGGGTGGCAAACATGTCTGTTCCTGAAGGATTCTGAGTGATGTTCCATGTTAGATTTTATAGCTTTCAACATGAGACTGATGTGCGAACATGGAAGTGGGTTGTTTGGGTGAGAGAGGGAGATTCTGTTGTCTAAGAAAAAAAAAAAAAAACAAACCAAACAAAAAAAAAAAAAAAAAACAAAAAAAACCAAAAAAAAACAAAAAAAAAAAACAAAATTACGTATTTATGAAAATTATGTTTGAAAATAAGGAGACTGAGTCTACACTGAAAAGGTCAGAGAGAAATTTGTTTTGAGTTCAGTAGAACTAACTTGTCACTATATCAAGAATAAAGGAAGCCAGAATGACCTAAATTTAACTAGTTGGATATACTGGTCAGTTGTTTGGGGTCATCTGGCTTCCAAATCTGAGTTTGTTACTTTTGGAGTAATTTAGAGATCAGGACCATGAACTCTGAGAAGCACAGTGGAAGGCATAGATTAAAAGGAGAGACTGTCAGTCATGTGCACAAGCTCAGAATATAAGCTTGGGAAGGTGTTGTATTCCTTGTCTTGTTATTGCCCAGAACAAGATTACATGAAAAAATAAAGAATTTAGTGTATTTTAAATCTTATCAGCCAAATCAAAGACTTTTTTTAGTCCAGATCTATTTAATAAAGAGAAAAGAAAATAAAGAATACTAGCAAAGTGTGGGGGGGAATCACTTATTTCACATGGACTTTGTACTATCTACTGATTTCAATAGTGTCACATTCATTCCCTTGCTTTACTGTGTCCTAAGCCTATTGGTGAGCCACTGCTATCACAGGTACTTTGCTGGGAGACTTTGATGTCTGTCCTGAGGATTCCTTTATCCTCTGCCAGGAGGACTGATATTGATAGTTTTGTCTTCCTCACTGTAGTGCTCATTTGGAATTGTTATTGCATGCTTTGTACCATACTTTAGTTTAATTCTTCAGTCTGCAAATTCACATTACAATCAAATCTATTAGCATGTCTTAACACACTGGAGTCTACTGGTTTTTTTTTTTTTAATGGTCCTGGTGGTCTTAAAGGATCCACTTTCTTATTGTCTCATGTTTTCACCTCACTACACTGCATTCTATTGTCCCCACTTTTGAGATCTCTGTTACCATATCATGCCTCTGTTCCTCTGTGTTACACCATTACACTATGCCTAATATTTCTGTCTTAAGAAAATGACTTGTTACTCCTGACTGTAAAAATTGTGAGTTTTCCACAAAATTATTCAAACACAAATCAGGCTGTAGCCACTTGAACCTTAGAAAATATGTTTTTCTACCAAGAAAAGTTAAAGCAAAGCTGCAGGCAGACCAAGACAAGCCCAGTCAGAGCAAGTCTGTAGGTGTGAGTCCCAAGGCCATGCAGAGGTGGTTTCAAAGGCAGCGTGGCTCGTTCCTCGCAGCAGCGTCCTGGTGTTTTCTGGGCTGCAGAGGTTCACAGGATAAGGGAGAAGGAAAGGATGACAAAGAGAAGTGACATATGACAAGGACCTGCTGTTTCCATTGCAGGAATAAGCCCTTACTTGACTGCTCACATCCAGACTTTCACAGTTTTAGAGTGTTTCTTGTTTGTGACAAAAAACTTTGTTCTTAAAAGGCAGTGGTAAAGTATCTTCACTGAAACAAGTGCAGTCACTGCTGACCGTGTTGAACTCGGTTCAGTGACCATTCTGGCTGCAGTTATACATGTTTTCTGTCAGACAGCAGGGCAATTTACTACAAAATGTTTTCAGTAATTTTGGAAAAAGATGTTGCACAAATTTATCAGGCAAAACATAAGCTAGAAATTTTATAGTGGGTTGGATTTCTGTAAATTTTTACAGAACAAAATAAGCTATTGAAACTAGTCTTTTCTATGAGTGTTATGCTTAAATTCCTGCATACAAGAAATGGTGAAAAAAATAAATAGCAGCTTTGGTACTTTAACTTGTTCAGTTCTGGTGTGTGAACTCTTCCATTGTATTACAATGGGAGTTTGTGGTTTTAGTGTATCTTTTCTGTTCCTTAACAGAATATGATGAAACCCATTGAGGCAGATCTTAACTAAAAGCATAAGAGAGTTCTTGCACTGAAAAGCTTCAAGTATGACTAGGCAAAAGAGGTAAAAAAAAATTCAGAATAGGAATGCTAATTAACTCATTTTACAGCTGAGGAGGGACTGTGTTATGACTGGATGCAGGAAAATTGTCAAGCTTAAGTTCATTGTTCTTGGAATACCATCATGGCTTTTCTGTACTGAGAGCTTTTTCTCTGAGATATTTCCTTGAAGCGTGTTTGTCGTCATATATTATGGTTCTGGGACACTTGCCTGTGATTATATGATTGCTCATGAATGCTCTGCTAATGGTATTTTTCCTGAAGAAAAATATTGACTCATTTGTTTTGAACTCCTACTCCACCCACATGTGGTAGTGTAGAATTATGTAAATTTAGTCAATGAGAAAAGTAAAGTTCTACCAAGTGTAATAGCATTTATTCAAATTGGGGGTGTTTCTTATTTCAGTGTGGTTTCAGAATGAGTGTTGTAGAAATCCTGTTGTAACACATGTGAAGATCTAGGTTATTATATTTGATACTTAAGAGTATTGTCTTATAAGAAATCATAAAGTAACTGAAAATTACCAGTGGATCTTTTAGCTGTAATTAAGCGAACTAAACCTTATTTCCATTAATCCAATTTAACTTTACTGTCTTTATTAACAGTTAAAGGTTTTCATTTTAGATGCTCATTGCTGTGATTTTATAGAAGTAACTAGCCTTAAAAAGTCTTGTTTTTATCAAATCAAGACTGGCAAATGTAAAAAGGATTTTATGTTAATTCTGGCCTATTCCAGCATACTTTGTGCTGGGGAAGTTTCTATTCTTTTGCTTGGTAAGAATAGTAATTTGATCTAGGTGCATTAAATCTGTCCCACCTGTTTTAAGCCATCCCTCCATTTGTTTCAAACTCTTTATGGATAGGAAGGACTGTATAGTAAAATTAATTTAAAATAATAAATATATAGAAGAATTGAAAATGCTTAATTGCACAACCCACCACCCCAGACAACTCTGAGAACAACACTGTAAGGATTTCAGCAATCAAACGTAGTGTTGTCTCCTTCTAGGATATAATGTATTCTAATTTTAAAATCTATATTGATTATACTTTTTTTTACTATTGATAATTTCTTTCCCTCATAGTGCTTGTGCTTGTGAAAAACTGGACACTTAACTACAAAGGATTATCTATGGTACATTCTATTCCAGGAGTACAGTAATATTCATACAAAGCTTAAATGAATATGCATTAAACTACTGCAAGTCTAACTCTTATCATAGCAATATTTGAAAAATCCCTACATTCTCCTAAACAGAACTATGTGAGTGTGGAAGTTTTGAGGAGCTAACAAACAGAATGAAAAAATAGCAAAAAAAAATCTGTTCTGAAATTTGTTTTGTTTTCCCATTGCTTATTTTTTTCTTTAGATTTTATGAGTAAGAATTGGTGTTCCTGGATTTTGGTATTAGTGTTCTTGATAGTCATGATTTTTGCCATTCTTGACCTTTAATTTTCAATGAAGAACTAACAAATCTATGAAAAAATTAAAAACATCTTGTTTAGAACTCAAATGTCTTTTAGAGTTGAATTGCAAAATTTTTCAAAGTACTGACTTTCTGTAGAATACAGAATTTGTGGTGTTTAAACAAAACTTATAAGGATAAAATTTTGGTATATAAGTCTCTTCTTAAATACTTAAAAAGTTTACTTTCATCCTAGGAAATGTCTTTCTGATGCATGGCATCAGTGCCTAAGGGAATCAGCAGGTCTGAATCACACCAGGTGATAGAGATATGATGGAGAAGATTGAAACAGTGATTAGGATTCTTAATTAGCAAGAATCTACAGGCTATAAATTAATGTCAGCAGAAGTAATTAAACTACTTTATTTGAATTAAGTGAAAAGCATGCTCACTTTTAGGCAACAAACTTAATGTGAAAATTAAAAAAAAAAAAAGGATATTTGTGAGATGCAATGCAGCTATATTTTAAACACATTTGAAACAAACATGACTAACTCATTTTCTCTGCTATTATGAGAAGGTTCTGTTTGTTAAGTGATTTTTTTTTTCCCCTGTTCTGTTTCTTTTTTAATATGTGAATAATATTTGCGCCTTTTTTTTTCTTACTGATTTTCTACTTTTCTAAGGGCATCTGTAAAGGACTTGGAATCAGACATGTAGGGAATAATGCCTCTTCCTGGTGTAGCTGCTTCTACAGTCACTTTATGGGCGAATATCTCTGGGTTTGTTTCAGAAAGGCAAATTATTCTTTCCAGGTGTCCCTGGTCAGAGAACTCCATGGGTTTTCACAGTACTTTTGTGTGTCTGTGTCTGTTACATCAGTCTGCTCTGAGTGAATACAAAGCTTCTGGGCATCACATAGTTTGCAAACAGACTGTGCCCTGATCTTGAGCAGTTGTTTGTTCATTAGGGACCACCAGGACCTTCAAAGTTTTTTATATTAATTTAAATGGGATCATTATCCTGTTTCTCTCTATAGAACTATTACAGGTAAGAGTCCTTTTGTAGTGTGGTATGCTAAAAGGCATTAAAATTTACTTGGACTCTTTTTGGTTGATATTTTATCTCAGTCTAAGCAGTTGGTGGGCAGAAGAGGGTTTGCGTTTTTTTGCGCTCCCCCCCCCTCTTTTTTTTTATTTGTACTAGTGAACTTTCTACATTCCTTCCACCACTTAGTGCCCTCCTTTCTTTAGGAATGCAAATAATAATTTTTAATGGATTCCCTTTTTGCCTTTCTAGTACGGAAAGCATATTGTAATCCTACCATCTGATCTGACTACAGCAGATGGAAAGCTGTATTACCTGATTGTAGCATCTCTAAGCACATCAAAATGACTTCCCCTTAGTGCCATAGAGTGATGCTTGCATCCATCCTAGTTCTGATTCCTTGTTCATCATCTATGTAGAATAACCTACTATTCATATATTTGATTAGAGTCTTCTTGATGGATAATGTATCTAGTTTTTTGAATCTGACTCCAAAGATGAGTCAGTTTTACTCCTCCTCCCTCCCCTACTCCTCCTGACACTTCTGCATCAGATGGAGTAATACTCTTTTAGAGATCAAAGGGAATTCAGTCTGAGGAAACCATATCCACACTCATCAAACAGGAAACTTTCAGAGTATTATTGCAGCCTATTGAACGTTTTTTGTGACCCCTTACTTTCTGGCTTCTGACAGCTTCCTTGGAAGTTTTTTCCCCTCCTTATCTTTTTGGTTCAAGAATCAGTAGATCTGAAAAGCAGAGTGCTAAGGAGACTGTTCCTTTTGATTAATAAGTGAATAGATTTGCTGTAGAGCCAAGAATGGAACATCTTGTAACTGTTGGCAGCATTGAATAAGTATCCTCATGGAAGGGGCAGAGCATAGCGAGAGTTTTGATCAAGAGGAAAGAAGAGTCTTAGGCTTTCAAGAGTTGTTGCATTAATTCAAACAGCTATTTTATTCTGGATGTTGTCCAGTGACCAGAAGAACCAAAAAAGTAATTTCCAGGCTCATATGATTTTGAAACAGGACATATTTTTGGCTATTTGACTTTCTTCTTTTCTGGCAGAGCCAGCCTGACTTTATATGTCTGATGCCAGAGAGTGACATTCATATTTTCTAGCTCAGGAGGTTGCCACTGCAAACCTACATGAGATGACTTTTTTTTTTTTTTTTTTTTTTCCCATTCTGAGGTGCTCATATCTGTACTGTTAAAGATCATGAAAGACATTTAGGGAAACTGTTTTAGTCAATTCATCCCAAGGTTATCAATGAGAATTAAGGTTCCCACTGGAACATGTCCCCTTCAGAGAAGATGAGCCATGCAGGGCAGTTCCCTAGTTTAATTTCTCTAACAGCAGTAGAGTTACAGTTGGTCAATGCTAGTCCTTGTTCTCTACTACTACTCCTGTAAAGCAGATTCCAGGGAAATAGCTGGAGAACAGCATACTCTGGCTGTCTCCCTAGTTGTGTTATGACTGCATGTTGTTCCTGATTGTGACAAGTAAAAGCATTTCCTTGTTTAGACCTTGTATTTTCTAAGCCTGGGACAGAAAACACTTCCTGGCAGTATCCCATCATAGATCTGCTGCATCCAACAGATTTTTGATGCTGTAGAAAATCTGTCAGTCTGTGTAGATCACAGATTCACAATCTGCTCCTAAAAGCCAAAGATTACCATGCATGAAAGAAACTTTACTATCAAGGAAATAATTTCTCCAGGGTTTACTTATATCAACAGTTTCAGCCATTTTATTCCCCTTCCCAAGGAAAGAGAAGGAAATAAACATACAAGGACCTTGGTCAAAATCAATCTTGAATTCAGCAGATTGTTTAGGTTCTGACTCCAACGTTTGTCCCTTGGACA
The DNA here is from genome assembly GCA_030060385.1 of Muscicapa striata striata. Classification (NCBI taxonomy): domain Eukaryota; kingdom Metazoa; phylum Chordata; class Aves; order Passeriformes; family Muscicapidae; genus Muscicapa; species Muscicapa striata. Next base: position 2,919,078 of record JAREIS010000170.1, read on the forward strand.
CAGTAGTTCCTTCTGAGTCACAGACATTAGCAGAGTTTGGAAAGCACAGTCTTGGTACTCAAATGCAGTGGTATAACACATTTATTGGACCAAGATCCCCCTGATCAGAGGGATTCTAGAGCTTGTATACAAATTTCAGTGAACATGAAGGAATTTCATTAGTTTCTGCTTTTATGGCTGATTTGGAAAACAGCGAGAATAATCTTAAGTGAAGTTCTCTGTAGTTTTTAGAGATGTACAAACTGATTCTGTGTGTTAGAACAGAGTGCACATAATATAGTCTGTGTGAATATATTTGTATATGTGCATGCATTTAGGTATCTTTTAGGACCTGGGCAAAACTGATTTGGCATGGATCCTGTTATTTTAATAACTGGTAAGGTTGTGGTAAGGTTCCTTTCACATTGGAGGAAGTAATTACCAAAGGAATGATGCTAGGTCTTCCAGTGGGTGATTCAAAGGGAGATTTGGCACAATAATTCTTGTCAAGATATCTTCCTGTCTAATTGACAGAATATTTGGGAAGGGGAAACTGTAATAACTCTTAAAAAAATTAAAATATCCGTGTAACACAAACTTTTAATAAGATTCAGAATTTCAGAAAGGAAATGCTTTCCTGTTTTCCTTTTTTTTTTTTTTTTTTTTTGGGAACAGATACACAGTCATTGAAAAATCACATATATATAAACCAAAAAAATTATTATTATGATAAATGATATACCCATCAATCGTATAATTAAAAGCTATAGAATAAATATATATACTGCAATTTATAAATATTATGTCTGTATACCTATATTTTTATACTATATAAAAGTAAGGCATATTTCTAAGTTTTTCTTTAGTCATCTTATAGAAAAGTTTCTTGCATTTTGCTTTCTAAGCTTTATCCATTCTGAAAAAGCTTTCGATGTAAGGCTATATCTTAAATATTAATTTTTCTTGCTGTGTAATGACCTATGGCAAAAGAGATAATTACTTGATTTTTTTTCTATTATTATGTGACTAACTGGCTGCAGAGGAACGTTAGTATGTAACATGAGCTACATTATTGGTCTCATAACCTGAGCTGGAATAGAAGTGACATTTCCCAGATCAGGACTTTAAGCATGTGCTAACTTTATTAAAATTGTGAGACTGTCATGAATTTTTGTCCCATGAACACTAACATTTCACTGACAAGGAATTGCCTGATCTGATTACTCCAAGCACTTCTGGAGGCTGTTTCTGCTGGGCCATGAGGGCTCTGCTCTGGCTCCTGCTCTTCAGCTGCTGCAGACCTGTCCCTTCCAGGCTGAAGCTGCATCTCCTCAGCTGCTGGGCTGGGGCTGGACTTGGACGTTTTGGAGGCAGCCTGGGCTGCTGTGATGCTGCCAGAGCTGCACACTGTCCTTTGCTGCTAGGAAGGGCAGATTCTTGGAGGACATTCTTGCTTGCTCACAAGGAGCAAAGATCCAGTTTCTGCACTGACAGGAACATGGTGTCTTGAATTTGGGGTGGGTGTTTTGTTTCCTACTTGGTGCAGAATTTGTGTCCTTTGGCAGACAGCAAAGACAAGGGATCTGCTCCCTTAAGTGGTGGAACATCACTGTATCTCCTGGCTGACAGTCCTTGACTTGATTCTTACTGGCTCTGAGGAGGAGACAAAAGAGGAAGGAAAGCTTCTAGTGTTTTTGTAGGTAGACAGGCTCCTGCTGTGTATAAAATAATGTCCAACCCTGATAAAACACGTTATTAATTTCAGTTGGAAATGCCTTAGCTTCACCAAAAGACTGAAAGGAAAATTAAGAGCTGACTAATATGCTTTCTGCAAACATTCTCATTTTCTTCATCTTCTGTAAACAGATCTTTTGATCTGATTTTATCATCAAATTTTATGACAAATCTTATTATTCTTAGCTATTCTTTTATACATCTAGCTATTCATAGAGTGTCTAAACATGGCTGTGTGCAAAATTAAAATTTTGTGAAAAACATCTACTAGCTATAGCAATAATAACAATAAATCCCTCATATCTACTTAGGGGGTTGACTGTGCTTGTGAAAATTTAGACTTGTCTTTATAGCAAATGATGGCTGTGAATTGCTATGGAATATTCTGTGGACTTACAATGTCATTAGTTTAATATTTATTATGCTTCATTAACCATATAGCGTTACTAAATTATTTAATTTTCATAAATGTAAGCTATCTTTGCATAATTCTAATAATTAGAACATTTTACTTAGAATTTTCTTCTGTCTCAAAGTCAGTGAGAAGAAATTGCCTATTAATGAGAAAACCTGCTGCTATTAGGGAGATATTTCACCTAGTTTAGTATTTTTCATGGGGCCCAAGCACATGTTGAAGGAACTGAAAATAATAAGATTTTATATTAGTAAATTATAATGCTACTCGTTTTGGGTAAGCAAAGCAAATTGTTACATTTCAAGCCTATTTTGTCAGCAATCTTGTTTCTTTGAGTTAGGAGTTGCAGTCTTCTGATAACAGTTAAAGTTGAAAATGTGCATGTTGCAGTAAACAAAGCAGGAGCTCAGATGTTTAAAATAGACTTACAGGCATGCTTTGCTTTTAGATAGGTTATATATGTACCTGTTGTATTTGTCTTGAAATATTGGGATTTCTCTACACAAAAAAAGTAATATTTGAATAAAATTATCTCAGGGGATGTATCAGTAACTTTAATCATGGCTGAAAACAGGGCTATTCTTGGCTCTCTTACACGTAGTTTGTATTAAATTTCACCAGTCAACATGATGAGCAGCTTGACGTGTCTTGTTAATAAGTACAGAAAATAGCTGTGAGAATACAGAAACTCTCAGTCTGCAGTCACACCTAGGTCTATTTGATTGGAGAGCAGATCAAGAGCTGTTGAGAATAATCACAGTGGTTAATGAAGCTGTGAAGGGACACCCATCACCCCAAGCCAGGTGTCAGTAAGGAATTTCTGTGTATCAAAAGATTAGTCAATATCACTAATAATTTAGGAATATATTTTAGTTTATTTTAAATTTCACCTGTTAGAAAGGGTTAATATGTGATAAAAACTAACAAAGCAAAGAGAAAAGGGCTAGACAAGCCTTACTATTTGAGCTGAATATATAATGCAAAAAATATAGAAATCAATTATATGACAAAATGAATTTTATTGTGGTTTCAGTAACTCAGAATAATAATAACATAGGGAGAAGCCTTTTAAAAATGAGGGATTTTTGATTTACTATTTCTCTATAAAGCATAGTTTATTTCTGCTAGCCTCCAGCTGAGTTACAAACCAAGGAGGATAAGCACCAAGGACTGCAATTGTGCAAAATGTCCTCGTTGAGATACTGTTTAATCTCTTTTAGATCAGGCTGTATAATACTTGGGCTCAAATAACCTTTAAAATGCTTCTACTCTGAAATCAACAATGGTAAAGTCAGTGCTTTCTTATGTTTTGTTATGTCATTTTCTCCTCATTATTGAACTATACTGAGATATATTTTAAATGTGTGGGTCCTCTTCCTATCTAATTAATATATGCTCATCTCCCCCCTCCCATGGACACCACCTCATTTTAACTTTAGAAAAAACAATATGCTTTGGCAAAGGATGAACATTTTGTTTGTCCACTGTTTTACACTGTGGTCTTGTCATCGATAAAGTTCATTTTCTTGATACAATGGAATAATCAAAACATTTACATTGGCACTTGGATGTATCTTAGACTTGTGGGAAGAGGGCCAGAATAAGATGTCCAGATGTGAAAGAGTGATGCTTGCAGGGCTTTTTGAAGGATAGGCCTTTAATGGGATCTTGAAAGTCATGGTGTCACTGATATTTGAATATGAGTCTGTGCAGAAACCACAGCATCTTTCTTCAGAATTTGTAAACTTAGTTACTTGGTTTAATAGTCATTCTGGCTTGCTATTTCAGTAACTGTGCTGTAAAAAATAACTGCCCTTAAAAAACCCTTCTTAGGAATAAAATGTTTCATTAGCTCCCTTTAAGTGATTTAAAATAGAAATTATTTTAAGCAAATTAAAGCAAAGAATGAGTTAATGGAGAAATGAATCTGTCATGAGCACATCATGGCCCTCATAACTTCTAAAATATCAAGACCACTTTGTAAAAAAGCACTGAGGGCCAGCCTCTTGATTTTAGCCTTATCTTTCCCGTAAGAGTATTTATTATATTGAACTGAATTATTTCTCTTTTTCTTTTTTTCTTTCTTTCTTTCTCTTTTTATTTTTTTTTTTTTTCTTTAACATGAATTACTTGATGTGGTTTTCCTAGAGGGACCTCATGAAGTTTGTGGTAAGCTATTGGTTTCTTGGAATTTAGTCCTTTTTGTACCCTGTTGAAATTTTAGATGACCTTATTGCATCTTCCATTAGGTAGTATTAATGTATGTCCCATTGTCTAGTTGATGATAAGCAAAATTTGTGGAAGCAAAGTTATTTTTCTCTTCCCATTATGTTGACCTTGCTGATGGCTCCTCCATTCTGCCTTTCCTGGGCTACGAGCTCCTTCAACCAAGTTCATTTTATGAGAGCCTCCAATTCCTTCAGTTCCTTACTTATTTCCCTTCTGGTAAAAAGCCAGTTTCGGACAGCTGGTCCAAAAAGTTACTTGGAGACTGAACATTTTTCCCTTACATTTCCTTTCCTTTTTTGGTTGTCTAGTATATTTATCCAAAAAGTTTTCAAGTCACAACCAACAAAATGTTTTTTAAAGAAAAATATAAACCTTTTTCTTTAATTCAAAACCGAATGCTAAAGTTCAAATTCCATCCTCACATTTTTCCCTTGCTCCAGCATGGATCCTCCACCTAGTTCAAAGTGTTTCAGGATAAACCTGTTCTGACACAGGCTCTTTGTGGACCACAGTTCCTGAAGGAGTATCCAGCTGCTCTGGCATGGGGTTCCTCCCTGGGCTGCAGTGTGGATGTCTGTTGTGCTGTGGTCTTCTCCCTGGGCTGCCAGGTGGTAACCTGCTTTGCTGGGACCCTTTCCAGGCACTGCATGGGAATCTCTGCTCCAGTGCCTGGAGCACTTCGTCCCACTCCTCCTTCACTGACCCTGGTCTCTGCAGGACTGTTTCTCACACTTTTGTCCTTGTCCTACTTCGCTGGTCTCTAGTGGTTTTGCTCTTTGTTAAATACAAATTCCCAGAGGAGCTGCCTTGGTGGGCGAGGGGCTCAGCCGTGCCCTGTGGTGGGTGGCATGGAGCTGTCTGGAGCTGGCCATGGCCAGCCCAGGGCAATCCCAGCCTCCTGGCACCCAGCCCCAAGCAGCCCCCAAGGCCTGGGCACCGACAGCCTGTTCAGTGAACCAGGACTGGTTTTGTCCAACAGCAGTGGTAAGTGATTTGCCATCTCTCCTTGGCTCCTGATGCATGTTTGGGGCAGCTGTCCCATCGAGAGGCAGGACAGTGCATTGCATATCATGAATATCAGTTCCTGTGCCACTGAGGTGACAGTGGCCTTTGGTTCAACCCCCACAGTGATGTGGTGCTGCATATGAACCTCCCAGACAGTAGCAGAGTCTTGAATTCATTCTACTTTTTGCCAGCTGATTGTGCTGAAAGAAGTCATCCTGCAAGGCCCTGGAGGCACATCCCTCTAAAGAGAAGTGCTGCAGGGCTGCCTTGGGAACTGCTGAGCTCTCCTGCCTCTCACAGTGATGTAAGTTTGCTGGTCACTGAGCATCCTGATTCAGAAAAAGTTTCTAGCCCTGACATCACTGTTGTTTTTTTTTGTTTGTTTTTTTTTTTTTTTTTTTTTTTTTTTTTTTTTTTTGGTTGGTTGTTGTTGATTTTTATTTTTTTTTTTCCTCTGTTTTGGTTTTGTTTTCGTTTTGAAATGCAAACAAGACATTAGCAGAAGTAGGGGGGAAAAAAAAGCCCAACCAAGGAAGAAAACCTCGGTCCTTGAAGTAACAATTTACTTTTGATCAAGTCAGATATTTCTGCTTTCTTTAAGAATGGACTTTTGTCCGACATGAAAGGACATAACCTTGACTCTTGAGTCAGAATCAGGTTGATAAAATTCTAACACATTCTATTCAATAGGACTTTGAGCCTGTAGGAGTATGTTGCATTTTTATGCAAATGTATTAAAAGTTTTGGGGACTAGAATAAGAGTGAGTAAGCACTGAAAATTGAATCTGGTGAAAGGAGGTGATAAAAGTTTACTGCAACTGAGTTAGCAGATTGAACCTTTATTTATCAGGTTATTTAGGATGCTTGGGACTGAGATTTTGTGTACATTCTTGGTAATCTTTTTTCAGAATTAAGTATCTAAGTCCCATGTAGCTGAAGAGCTACCAATTCTGTTTTTTGTTTTTTTAACAGAGTATTATGTAGTGTTATTTTGTAGACAGATGATGGAATTTGGAGCATTTCTAGCAGGTTTTTTGTGTGTGTATATCTCTGTTTTCAGTCATAATTTTTTTCCTCATCGCTCTGGTACCTGAACTTCAGAGCAGGTACTGGGGGAATGAAATTCCCCCCCCCCACACACACATTGTAGAGGAAGATCACATTTGAATCCACCTTGAATACATGTAAGTCCAAGGCACCCAGTGAGATGCATCCCAGAGTCCTGAGGCAGCTGGCTGATATGTTGCTAAACCACTCATTTCAAAAATTGTGGCAGTCACTGAAGTTGTAAATAAGCCTGTCTCTTTAAAGGGAAAGTGTAGATAGCTTACCCTGAAACTCTACATTTAAAAGGTATTTTCTAGTGCCTTCAAAATAATGTGTAAATAAATGCACTGATATGGGTGATACCTTTGGAGAAAGAAGAAAAAAAGAAAGAAAAAAAAAAAAAGGATGCACTTATGCCTGGTCTTATATCTACTTAAAGCAGTGATTCTGTACTCTTTCTTTATCCCTACTACCCTTCAACATGGAAGGGATTTTTTAAATGAGTAATACGATGTAAATGGTGGCTCAGAAAAAAGGGATTCTCTGTCTGTATCGTGACAACCCAAATTTGCAGTCAGATTTCTGTCAGTGTATATGCTACAACATACTGATTTCAGCTAAGAACTCGAATGAATCGTTTGTTGTGGTCTATTTAGGAAAAGAATTAATATAATAACTTGTCTTTAACACCAACTTTCAATCAAGAGTAGTTGCTTGGACTACTTTCTGTACCTACAAAGCCATACTTATATCAAACATAAACCACTTGTCTCTCCCTTTCCTTTCCCTTTTAAATATCAGTGCTAGAAATGAAAAAAACCCACATCTTTAATAAATATACACATCATTAAAAATGTGTAGAATGCAAGTAATAATTAAAAAAATAAGAAGGGGAAATTACTTTGTACGTCTTGGAAATCTAGCCTGGTTGATCTTTTCATAAAATGTATTGATAAAGGAATATTATCATTATTCATATTCTGATAAGACTCTGATTTTTAAAATTGAGTAACCATGGAAACACAACTGGGTAACATGAGAAAGTGCAGGGGTAAATTTGCAGTTAGTCTTTGAAGAAAAAGTTATTTCTGTTTTTGCAGTATAATTGAGCTTTTTTTAATCTAATCTTGTACTAGTTCATGTGTGCAGGTATATTATATATGTATATGCATGCACATATTAAACATATTTAATCAAAATAAAATATTAACTTTTATACATTAATTCTAGTGTTTTGAGTGTTTTTTGTTTTTTTTTTTTTTTTTTTTTTTTTTTTTTTAGTTGGTATGGTTTTTCAGTTTTTTTTTTTTTTGGAGTTGTTTCTTTTTGGGTTTTTGTTTGGTGTTTGTTTGTGTTTTGATTCAGTAAACTATACCCAGAAAACTCAATAGCTTCTCCCCTTAGTTTTTGTTTCATGTTTTGTTTATTTTTTTTTTGTTTTTTTTTTTTTTTTTTTTTTTTTCCTGAGAGTTTGAGTAATCTTCCTGAGTTATAAATTAATTTTAAAAGGCAAATTTCTAAAGTATTAGAAATACACTAGTGGTAGAATATGCAAGTAGTCAAGGCTTTAGAAGGATCACAGATGGATTATTGGACCAAAGTGTAATAAAAATGTTACAAATGTAAGGTAAAGTCAATTTCTTGTTACTGTGTAAAGCATATGTTGTTTTTAATGTGATAAATCACAGAACTCGTAGGGGTTTGCGTAGTGTTTGGCACACATTCTGGTGTCTGTCTTTTATATTGCTTGTGAACAAGGACTAAAAATATGTATTTGCTTTATTAGGAAATATTCCCCAGGTATTTCTGGACTATGCTTTCATATAATGACCTGCTGAGTAATATTTTCACTTCTGTATATCACTGTGAACCTCAACCTGCTATTTTTCCTTAACATTTCTAATCCACATGAGGAAATGTGTCTTAGTGTGATGGAAAATATGTGGAGTTCTGTAGAGTTAATAGCAGCAATTTTTAAAATTATATTTGCTTTCTCTCAATATCTAAAAATCTTCAGATATTTTAAGCAAAAAGGTCAAGGAGATTTTGAGCTTTTTTACTTTAAACTTTTGAAATTTGTAGTTCATGACTTTCTCTGTGATAAGAGTATTTATATTTCTGACTAAAATCAGCATTTCTTGGGGAAAGAGGTCTTCTTACAGAATTTTTTTTGCCCATGTTTCCTGCACTCATCTTCTACTATCATTTAGAGTAAGTTGAATAGGAAGCTAAGTCCCAAAATGTATTCTCTTTGTTCTGATGCAGCCTCTAAAATGCATCAGATGTCAAGCTATGCCCACTGTGAGGAATTCATGAAGAAATTGCCTCAGCATTTTGATCACAGCCAGACTTTTATTACAAAAGTAACTGGCATAGAAAGACACCTTTAGAAGTGTGAAAACAAGCAACACAATGAAGTAAAAAATTATGAAATTGTGCACAGCCCTGGCACAGTACAGCTACTGTCCCTGGCAGTGACTGCAGCCTTCAACAATAGTCTCTGACTGCCAGGAAATCCCCACTCACTATGGGGAAGTCATTTCTGTTGGTTAACATTCATTTTAATATCAATGAAGAGTTCAAGCCAGAATTCCATCTGTGAAAAACTCTGAACTTTGGTAGTTTTTGTGTGTTCATGAAATGGTCATATGAGTAATTTTATTTTCAATCCACTTTATTTATATAAAGGTACACTTTACCTTGTCTGGCTTCATAAGTGATTTTCTATGTATTTGGAATCAGTGTTGGAGACAGAGCTTTGCAATCAAAGGAATATGTTCAGTACTTCAAGGACAACAACAACAAAAAATTAACAACTGAACATGGCAATAATTTTCACTATGCAAGGTGAAATTGCTTTTTCCTTCCCTGGAGTTTGTATGATAGAGGTGACCCCTCACTTCCAGTGGGATTTCCAGTGGTGAGGTATGGCAATACAAAAGCATAAGTACTATCTTTGTTTTCCATCATTTTCCTAGTATAATTTATACACTGAAACTCACTTCCACCTGCATCTTGCTGAAGGATGAATTCAAGTCCATCAGATGTCTCATATCCTTGTATTCTGAAGTTCTGCAACCCAGAGTCAAAAGACTCAGTAGCATTTTGTCTGTCACTTACAAGCTGGCTCATGTACTTCATAGTAAACAGGAGAGGCATATATATATGGATAAAGTCTAGATTCAGCCTGCTGGCTTAAAACAAGTAAATGTCCTCATATGGATTTGGTAGTTACTATGGACCCAATTATCCATTGCCTGCCACCTCTCATGGTCATTTATAGCCATGTGAGAAGATGTGGAATGCTATGCAATTTAAAATCTTTTCATCCCTGGCATGCTTATATGACAAAACTATGAATCTCTAGAGTATTAAGCAATTGATATTTGTGATATCAGCCTTACAGTGTTGCAGCAAATCCAAAGTTAAAACTGATGAATGTCAAGCCTTTGAAGGAGCTAGAGCCTTTCTTGTTTTATTTTAGTCTTCTAATGAGCTTGAAGAGGTGAGGACCAAAAAAGTGCTCATTAACAACAGCCTAAAGTCTCTACAAAGAATGGTTCTAGAAAAAAGCCATCCTAGTGTCTTTTCTCTGGTCCTGTGCTCACCCTTCCAGGCTCTTTTTCAGTTTCCAGGTTGATGGTTTATGGCTTCTCCTAGCCCACAGTAAGTACAGCTGTGCAATCACTGTCATGAGGTTTTTGCTGAGTGGGCTGTGATGTTCATGATGGGAATCCCCACCTCTTAAGTTCTGGGACCTGCTTGGGTTTATTTTCATGTGTTTCCTTGTCCAGGCTGCTGCCTTCTGGCAGCTTTCAGCTCAGGGCACAGTTTGTGGGCCTTTACTAGGAGTGAGAGAAGTTGTTACTGGGCTTCTGTTTATTTTGAAAGTGATTTTGTATAGTCAGCCACATTGATTTAAGTGAGGATGAATCTACATCTTCAAGCAAAACATCTGTCCCGATGCTTCAGAGTTATATTTCCAGGACATCTTGGATTATTTGTTCCAGGCGTCATGGTCTGTCTTACCATTTCCTCCAAATACGAGATCTTTACACTGGAAATAGCTAAATAGTTTGAATTTATGTCAGCAGCTTATTTTCTGCTGAACCTGAGTATATGAGCTGTCTGTAAGCACTCTTTGCAGCCTAAGAAACATGAAATAGAAAATGGGAACTGCAAGGAATACTGAAATCCTTCTGAAAGGCTCATGGCAAGTGAGAGCAGCAATGTGCTGCTGACAGCACATGGATTTAGGTATGAGAAAGGGAGAACTGAGGTCAGTGGTACAGGTGCAGGATGAAAGGGGATGGATAGCAATTCATTGCTGCTGAAGCAATGAGGGGAATGAGTACTTGGGGATGGCTGAGGTGCAGGCTGTTGTTACTGATTCAGGACTTGATGCATGTGTGTGTGTGTAGGGAATTTGCAAGAGCACTGACAAGCAGAAGTTCTCATGCTGTTTTGAGATGTGTGGAACTGGAAGGAACATTAAATAAAAGCAGTAGCTTCAGATGCTGCAGAGCACAGCCTGCCTGTCTCTTCATGCCACATGAGCTTCCATCTTTATGTAAGATCCACAGGTTTTTCTTTATTACTTAATCATATGGTAGCTCTAATTAATAGTCCTAATACAGAATGGCAGAGAGTCAGGTCAGCAATAGGAGATGAGTGGCATTTCTCTGAACTTAATGGTGAACAGAGGGTCAGTGGAGTCTCTTGTGGAGAAGCCACATATGTGTGTTTTATAGTGCATTAAAATTTGATTTTTAACCTTAAGTTATTGTACGTTCATAGTGGTAGACAAGATGAGTGGAGATAAAAAGTCATGAGGTAGATTAACCTTTTACTTAAGATAGTTTTATCTTCTGTAAAGAAAAAAAAAATCATAATCTTGGGTCAGTCTTTTAGGTAGTAAGAGTCAATGTATGACTTTTTGAGTAGTTCTTGAAATAGTATTTTTATTTTCCTTAAGTATGGTATACTGAAATAGTTGTCCTGGATCAGATAGAATTATTCTCATTAACCCTTAAGACTCTTGATGTGTCTTGCATTTTTTAATCTCAAGAGACATGTAGAACAGGATATACTGTCCTAAAATATATAATTGGTTGTAGCCTTGTGGAAAGAAGAAACTGATATGTCAAAACTGCCCTTTATATACTAACTGATGACTTAAAGTTGATTTTCAAGTCAGAGTGCTTATCTTCTTTGAACCATGTTTTTTTCCCAGTTTTCCAATGCTTATGTACAATTTGCTTGTAAAGAGGAAAACTTGGTTTGAAGTTTGGTTTCAAAATGGGAATAATACTGAAATCTGAGATCTTCTTGAAACCACAAATCATTTGTTAGTTTTAATTCTACATTGAGCAACAGCAGTGCTTTCTTCAGTCTCAATTTTGAAGGGTAAATTAGTATGAAGAAACATTCTTCTGAAAATATTCTGTTATTCTCTCAGCAGACAGAGAAATTATATTTTGCCTCTTAGAATCTGCATGCATTTTATTATTGTTATTTATTTATTTTTCCTTTCAAGAGAGGTAGGTAGGAAAATTTATCAGAATCCCAGAGTGGGTTTGAGAAGGCTGTAGCATATCTCAATCCATCCTTACCTGCAGAAGTAACAGCTTCAAAACATGACAGTGGCAGCTTTCAGTTGCTGCACTGCACTGCAGTATCAGCTCCTTTCCAAGCAACAGCTGATCACTGCACCCTGCTCAGTGCGTGGTGGAAAAATCCATGTGCTTGTGTAGGTGGAAACATGTGTCAGCCTATTGTGCCACTATCCAGTTCTAATAGGAATAGATGAGGCTTTGCTGTTCATTTATTAGTAAGTGCTGAGTTATGGAGAAATATTAAGAATCAATGATCCATCAAATGCAAGACCTGAGTTTCCTAGAAAACTGTCTATTAGTTTGCTTACTGAAGTTTTTTCTGTATTAATATATTTCTGTGTATTAACTGCTTCTTGGTTCCCCATGTTGGAACAAATTTTTTACTTCTTAACTTGTGAAACGCTTGAATTGTCAATTCCAGAACTGTTTCACTCAGTGGTTATGGAATGCTTCATTTATAGTCGTGTTGAAATGCTTAATGTCAAAACCTTTGAATCCTCCTCTTCGATTTAGCAAGTAAACAGGTTTGCTATGAGAGGAAGGGTTTGAAGGCAGCTGCCAAGATCAGGGTCTATGAACTGTTCTTAAGCAATTATTTCTACTCTTGATTGAGTTGACTTATGTTTTACCATGAATACGAGCTGGGATGTTTGGTTTCTGTTTGGCTTATGCATAGTAAAACTGGCAGGATGTATTTGCATCTATTTTCCATACTGCCAAGCTTCAGTTACCCACCTATAAATGCATTTTTTCAGCAAGTCTTTTATTCCAAAAGACGTGGATTGTATGACTCTGCTTATATACCTAGTGGTACAGTTGAGGGCACATCATGAAAACAGAATATTCTGCTGTTGGTCTTGATGTTAGTGCCAGTCTTCAGAAAATACTCGGAAAAGTGTAAAGGAAGAATGATATTATAGATGATCAAGAGAACTGGGATTTGAGGTAGTTTCATCCTGTCATAATTATTGTGTGAAACCAGACAAGGCACACTATCAATCCATTTGTGATGTGGTACAAATTAAAGTTACCTTGTAGAGATTTGGTAAAAATAAATTAAACATATTTGAATGGAGTCTTGGGAGATTTGAATCAAAAAAACCTGACATTTACTGTAAGTGTTGTATAAGATTTTAGAGTGTAGGAATGTTTACTGCAGTATACTGCCCTCACTGCAAGACATCATTTTGGGGTATTTATATACATTCTTTTTTTATTTGTTCTAGTTAGATGTTCTTCATCTGTGCAGTTCAAAAATCTTTTAAAATATTCTTTTATTCAGTTAAATTTCTTTCTCAGTTGTTGCACCTCACTTTTTCCTGCTGACCTTCCTGGAGCAACATTCTCTTTCTTGGAGATGATGTGACTGACCGTTGTCTTTCATTAATTATTTCCTTCTGTCCCTAGCTCCTTTTCTATCCCTCCTCTGCCTGAAGCTGTACTATTATGAAAGAAACTCAAGGCTGTGCAAAATTATCATTTACGCTTTCTCTTTAAAATGAGTTTTTCCTTAATACGAAAAGCCTTATCTAGCTCAAAAGATTTTTTTTTTTTTTTTTTTCAGAAAACATATGCTGAGTTCATGTCTATGTATTTTTAAGTATTTATTTTAAAATCTGAAAGTAGTAAAAAGTCTTCCCAGAATCTACTTTGGAGGCTGTATTGATCTCTAATTGTGGATTTGGTGAAAGATTTGTAGAATTTTCTGTGCTGTTTGTTTCCTTTTGGTATTTTTTTTTTTTCCTATGGGGTTTTGTCTTTACCAGGGATTATTTGTCGGTTTTTGATTAGCAGTGTGTTTTCATATAGAAACTTGTAGCAGTTTATTTTCTTGGTCATAATTTGTGCTTTCTTAATTAGTTTATTTCTTCTTCATTACATTTTTTTTCTTTTTATACTGAATTATCTTTGGTTTTAAAGTTTTTAATATCAGTCCTCTTCAGTATTATACAAACACTTTTAGTAAGAGACTGAATATATGCACCTTATTTAGAAACAGTATGTTCCATGAACTAAACAGTGATCACAAAGTTTATTGAACCTAGAGAAGTGTATATTCCATTTGATCCACTATTTGATCCACTAGTATATTAAGATACAACCAGAGAATGATAAAAAGATCCTTTGTTTGCAATAGAAAGCAATTTTATTGTTTTGTTGATGGCATGGTGATGCTAAAAGTACTTAGCACTTAGATCAAAATGAGTGATAAATTGGAGGGATATTTCTCAGTCAGTAAGATGAAGATCAATGAAGATAAATGCTAACTACTAAAATTTAGAAATGAGGAATCAAATGTTTGCATAAAAATAGGAAATCCTTGTGTAGGCAGCAGTAGTGTATAAATATTTTTGGGTGTCAGAATAACCACAAATTGAAATTAATTTTTGATGTCATTCTTCTGCATAAAAAAGAGCAAATAACCCTGGGACATGCAGACAGGAATGTCATTTGCAACACATGGGAGTTGCTAGTGAGCTTTTTGTTGAGTGGGATATCACAGAAGCATTTTGCCTGGTCTTGGGCATTAGGCTTAAAGAAAGAAACAGATGAACTGGATGGCCTCCAGAGGAGAAAACAATAACCAGCACCAGATATTAGAAGGACAAAAGAACATTTCTTAGTACTCAGTAGAAAAGTTGAGCGGTATATATGTCGATATTATGCAAAAAAACTCGTTTTCTAACGTAGGAAAGATTAGTGTGAGCAATGATGGTTCTCTTTCCCAAATAATAACAAATTGAACAAAAATAATCAGCATGCTCAGTAACACTGGGAATTTGGGACAAGAAAACTCTTTATGTGGCAGCTAAATACTTGGAAAAACTCTAGGGCATCTCTGTCTCTGGAGGCTTAAAATAGGTAAGGCAAATCTGTGTTAAGAATATTCAAAGGGTGAGGTGCTCACCCTCAGAGTAAGGGGGATGTGTTTGTGAGCTGTTTGACCTTGTCTGGAGACCAGGTAGGCAGCCAAGACACTTTATCACTCTCCTCCACAGCTGGACAGAGAAGAGAAAATGTAACAAAAGGCTCATGGGTTGATATAAAGACAAGGAAAGTTGTCACTCACCAGTTACTGTCACAGACAAAACAGACTCAGCTTGGGGAAATGAATTGAATATGTTGCCAGTGAAAATTAGAGCAGGATAATAAGAAGTAACACTCCACACCTCTCCCTCCTTCTTCATTCCTCTCCCAGCAGAACAGGGAGATGGGGAATGGGGGTTCTGGTCATTCCATCACAAGTTGTTTCTGCTGCTCTTCAGAGAGAGTTTTTCTTCCCCCGCTCCAGCATGAATCCATCCCATGGGAGACAGTTCTCCACTAAATTCTCCAGTGTGAGTCATTCCCACAGGCTACAGTTCTTCATTAACTGCTCCAGAGTGGGTACATTTTCATGGGTACAATCCTTCAAAGACAGGGTGTTCCAGCAAGGATCACCCATGGGGTCACAAATCCTACCAGAAAACCTGCTCTTGTGTGGGCTCCTCTCTCCACCCCTCTGTAGGTCCCTGACAAGAGTGCAGGCTTCTCCATATCTTCCTGTCGAGCATCCACTTGCTCTGGCATGGGTCTCCTCCATGGGCTGCAGGCAGATCTCTGCCTTCCTGGGACCTCCATGGGCTGCAGGCAGATCTCTGCCTCCCTGGGACCTCCATGGGCTGCAGGCAGATCTCTGCCTTCCTGGGACCTCCATGGGCTGCAGGCAGATCTCTGCCTCCCTGGGACCTCCATGGGCTGCAGCAGTGCAGCTGCTTCACGACGGTCTGCTGAGGAATCCTGGTGCCTGGAGCACCTCATTCATCTCCCTGCTCTACTGACCTTGGTGTCTGCATTGTTCATCTCACATATTCTCACCCTCCTCTTCTCTGGCCACAATGACAACAGAGCAATAAATTTATTTTTACCTTCTTAAATGTCTTGTCACAGGGATGTCAGCATCATTCCTGACTGGCCCAGCCTTGGCCAGCAGTGGGTCCATCCTGGAGCTGGCCGGCATTGGCTCTGCTGGGCATGGAGGAAGCTTACAGCAGCTTCTCACAGAAGCCACTACTGTAGCCCCCCTACTATGAAAACTTGGTCACACAAGCCCAATAAAATGACATTATTATCTACAGTGCTAATTTTTTAGTTATTTTTTATCTTTTCTTGCCTCTTTAAGCCAGTGTATGTTTCTGAGATGTGATAGGGCAAGCTTTGAAAATATTTTAATGATTTTATAAGGCAAGGTTTTTATGAAGAGATATTAAGAAGTTTTGCATATATATATATTAAAAACACATAAATATGAACATACATACATTACAATGTCTAAGTATATATTAATGAGTCTTCATTATATATGGTTGTATAGATGTGTGTGTGAGCGTGTGTTTGAATTTTATAAGCAAGAGATGTTGGAAAAATAAGCCAGTTCCTGGATACAAAACCATCTCTTCAAAACTGAAATAAAACACCACATGTTGAAAACAGTTGTTCTATTTAATTTAACTACGGTAATTTAATATACAGTTTGAGAAACAATGGAAAGGGTTGGTTTTTTTTGGTTTTGTTTTTGTTTTTTTTTTACCTATGGGACAGTAGAAGCTGCTAGCAAGGCTGGAGATATTCAAGTAGTTAGCTCTGTGGGATGAAAAGAGACAGATAATTATTACCTGTGGAACATGGAGAAGGTATCTAGGGAGAGGATGTGAGTGTTATAATAATGTGTCATTGTTAGATCAGTGATTTTTAGTACCTGGAAAAGCTATAAGTTTTAGTCCCAAAGCTTATCTTTTCAAATTATTTTGTATGTCTCTGTTGAGAAAGAGGTTGAATCATCAGAAATGTAAGAAATATTTTGTGAAAACTGTACTTCCATTAAGTGCATTTCTTGTCTTTTACTGTTTCATATGTGAGTTCTGCTGGTATAGAAAAGTCTCTTCACTGTGCCCTACATAGCTTTATACCAGTGTTGGTGCCTTCCATGAGCACGTGCACAGGATCCATGTGTTTGATGGCTGTTATGTGAGCTCTTTATGCCAGTTGTGAAAGGGCACATTTCCTACTTTTCATTCTGGGGAAGATTTGTTTACTGCAGCATATGTTGATGATAGGTATGCTAGGGTGGAGGGTTGTTTTAAAATTAGGAAAATGAGAGGAGGTTTGGGTTCCTAATTTGTTCTTCAGTTACAGTGAACCTTTTGCACTGAGGTAATTGAAAATTAGATTACAGGTTCTTAGGTACACAATCTTTAAATCAAGTTTAGTTGTTATTGAAAATACTAATGCATTGTGACTATTCCTGTAGTTTAGAAACAGAAGTGATTTAAGCCTTCTCATCTTCTGAATAAATGTTTTTTACAATAGTAAATATTAGCTTTTGCACATATTTTAATACAGCAAAAATAAATCATAGCCTAAAGATATATATATATATATAATATAAAGTAAATTTCTAAGTAGTGATTTCAAAATGTAGCTATAATCTGTTGCAGAAGGTATTTCATGCATTGATTAGGAACCTTTGGTCTGAGAATCACAGAAGTTGTGATTATTTGCTCTTCTAGCCATAATAAGTAGAAAAGGCATTCTGGCTAAATGGCAGAAGGATATTGCTTTCAAAATAGTATAATTCACTATAATGTTTACAGGAGAAGGACCCTATACAGATATGATTGGTCCTGTAATGGCTTTCTTTATGAACGTTGGAAAATAATCAATTGTCAGTTCTGAGAGTAGGTGTGTAGCTGTGTTGCCAGCAGCATGTCTGGATAGAGAGAGAGAGAGAAAAGGTAGTTCTGTCTGCTCCACTGCAAGGACAAGAGCTACCACTGTCAGCTGTAAATGCTACAGCAGCTCTGCTTCAGCCAAAGGGCCATGTTGGATTTCCTAATGGAATACCACTTTGAGACAAAAGAAGGACCTTGTGTCTTAGCCAAGTGTCAGCAGCCATCACTTCATATAAAAAGTGGTCTCTGCTTTATCTGAACAAAATTGGCCTTTTTGAAAACCTTGAACTGAACAAGCCACCTCCTGTGATATTTTCTACAGAAATTTGAACTGAGTCATTTATATTGCCATAACCCAAAGGAAAGCTTATATAACACAGGCTGTATTGAAGTATAAGATTAAGAAGCTTAGGTAAGCATGTAGGCTTTTTTGCTCTTTTAAGCTAATTTGCTATAATATTTTGTCTACTTTGGCAAAAAAAAAAAAAAAAAAAAAAAAAAGCTTCTAGATTCACTTAGTGATGGGCTTTATGAAGGCTACTTGTCTAGATCATGACCACCTAAAGGAGAGAAGGGTTTGCACTTAAACCTTTATGGCAATACATGCTTTGATAGACAAGTTAAAGTAAATGTTTCTGCAGCCTTGTGAAATGTTAGCTCTCATGTATTAAAAGGCTTCTTTTGGAAGTTGCTGTTCATTGCATCAGAACTGGTGGTGCAGAACACAGGCCAATCACACCAGTCCTGTATTTCAGCTATGCCAGCAATGTCCTCGGCATCTTACCTTAAAACATCAAACAAAAGGCAGGCTTGCATTAAGCTATGTTGTAGTCTGGACGGGTGGGCATGTCCACAGACATTCTGAGTTTGCTGTGGCCAGTGTTTGCTGCTGGCAGAGCAGGCTGGGTGCAATCCTGTACTGTCCCAGAAACATTTCTGAGTGTCTTAATGTGAAAACTGTAAAAACTGGTTTAGGGGCAAGGGAGGCAGTTACCTGCACAGCCACATGCAATTCAAATGTGATGCTAAGCTCATTTTTAAGACAAGGTTACATATGGCATCCACCCTACTTCTGCACTCATGTAGGCTGTAGAATTTTGGGTATTGTAACCACTAGTTCATACTCCAAATAATCTTGTTGGAATTAGACAGCCATTCAGGGTATTTTGCAGGGAATTTCAGGGAAAGATTTCCTACTAACATGTTAATCAACCATTTGAGGAGGTCTGCCTATACTGCAGAATGGCCTGCTTGAGAGTAGGTATTTTACCATCTTTGTCCCAGGTAATGTTGGATGAATACAAACAACACTGACAATGCAGCTGGGCAGAAACCAGATGCTCCTCTGCAATGGAAATGAACCCTAAGAATTACAGATTTGAAAATCACAAATGGAGAGAGGGGAGCAGAGCCCTGAAATGCTAACATAGAGAGTGAAAATAGGACTACATTACTTACCAATTAACAGTTTTGGTTAGTTTATTCTGCAGTTATGTGATTATGACTCTTCCATGAGTTTCCATTTCTGAGAACTGTTTTTTAGGCATTGTGTCTATTTTTAGTATTGGGCAAAATTTTTTGGATTTTATACATAATGGTGCTGAGTTTGTGTTTTTGCCCATTGTAGGTATACATGAGACGTGTACCTACATGTGTGTAATTCACATGCCGTGCATATGACAGCTACACTCCTGATGGTGAAATTTCTGAAAGAAGTGCAGAAAGAATGGCTGACTTAGCCTGTGTTGTACCATGATTCACAGGAGTCTCCCCACTTGCCTTCGTGAATGTCTGTAGGGAGAGGATGCTGGCTGCATCTACTGAATTACAGAGCCAAGTATTGGAAGAGAGGATCTTTCCTAGAGCTACTCATGCCTATGAGTCTTTAGAGACAGCTGTTTAAAAAGCAAAACAAAAAATACTGGCAGCATAAAATGTAAGGACTCAGAGAGGAAATTGTGTAGTGTTCAGTTTGATAATAAGTGCCATCAATTTTGCATGTTCACAGGATTATGTTCTGTGTCTCTACAATTAAAAAGAAAATAAGAAAAAGCATCAGAGAACATTAGCATAATTGTCATAGTGCAAAGGCTTTCCATGCAGTCTATTAGTATTTTCCTATCTGTTAATTAGCAAAGGAACAATTTCTACAAGATTTCTTAGATAAGAAATTTCAAAACCTATTTTTGCAGACATAAGACCAGAGGCTCTCCAGCTTATGAAAGGAAACAAACTCCTTGATTTTTCTGTAAAATAAGTACATGAGTGAAAGAAGTTACTAGTGAAGGATAAATTTATTTGAGAGATACAGAAAGAGACAACTGGAAAGATGATCATCTTAGAATCAAAATTGTAGGATTGTTTAGTTTGGAAATAAGCTTTAAGATCATAGAGTATAACCATGAACTTAACACTGCCAAGTCCAGCACTAAACCGTGTCCTTAAGCCCCACATCAGCGAGTCTGTTAAATACCTCCACAAATGCTGACTCAACCACTTTCTTATGCAGCTTCTTCCAGTGCTTGACAACTCTTTCAGTGATGAAATGTTTACTAAGATCCAACCTTTACACACTCATTCCCAGCAAACTTGAGGCTATTTCTTCTTGTTCTATTTCTTCTGACTTGGGAAGAGACACCAACCCCTGGCTACAACCTCTTTTCTGGTAGCTATAGAGTGATAAGGTCTCCCCTGAGCCTCCTTTTGTCCATGCTGAACAACCCCAACTCCCTCAGCTGTTTCTTATAAGACTTGTGCTCCACACCCTTCACCAGCTCTGTTGCTTTCTCTGGATGAACTCCAGCACCTCCCTGTCCTGAACCAAGGGGCCCAGAACTGAACCCAGCACTTGAGGTGTGGCTTCAACATGTGAAAGACAGAGGGACAGTCACGGCCCTGGTCCTGCTGGTCACACTGGTTCTGATAGAGGCCAGGATGCCATTGGCCTGTTGACCACCTGGGCACACCGTGGCTCGTGTCCAGCAGGTGTCAACCTGCACCCCCAGATCCTGCATCCCCAGAGCAGCTTTCCAGCCACTCTGCTCTCAGCCTGCAGCATTGATGGGGTTGTTCTTGACCCAAGTGTAGGATCCGGCACTTGGTCTTGTTGAACCTCATCCAGTTGTTCTTGGAATTGATCCAGCCAATCCAGATCCCTCTGCAGAGCCTTCCTTCCCAACAGTAGAAAAATGTTCCTGTCCCTCTTGGTGTCATTTGTAAAATGACTGAGGGAGCAGTTGATCCCTTTGTCCCGATCATGGTATACATGAGATATGAGGGCCTCTCAAATCTTATGCTCACACTGATTTTGAGAACTCAAACAGCTGGTAGGAGTACTGGAAAAATGTATAACCACAGCATCAGGCAGCTTGGCTTCCACCAGGCACAGAAATATTTATCTGAATCTGAAAGCTTTGAAACCTGAACTGGACTTCCCCTTAGCTGTCACACTGTATTTTTGAGTTTGGTAGTATCAACACTGTCTGTTTTTGTCTACAGGAACTGTAATGTCTCAGGAACTGTTATAGCTGGATGCTGGAGTATCCAAAATAAAAAAACACACAGACGGTACTAATCTGAAAATATACTCCCCAATGGGTCATTTTGTAATCTGCAAACTGGAGGTTGTGTTTTAGGCCTGTCCCAAAGATACCTATTGACACTATAACATTGTCATATGTTATGTATCTTTGGCTACACTCCCTCTATTTACACAAATGAAGATCAATATATGTGGGTGTTTTGATAGGATTTTGTTTTTGCTGTCATTTTGTTTGTGTAAAATATTTTTATTTACATGACAAAACCAAACATTATGACCCATTTGGGAGAGAGAGATAGTAAGTATAGAGAGATGTCAGCATACATTGTTGGCTTGAACACCCCAGCACAGTGTCATTAAATCTCATTCTGGTTGGGGATGATTCCCATTCAGCTGTTGTGCAGTGCAGTCAGAATGAGTTCAGTGTCTGTCCACATCTGTGCAGATATTCAAATTGCCAAAAAGAGTGAAAGAAAAGGAAGGAGGAGGAGGGAAATATGCCCAAGGTTACAGACTGAATTACCGGGGAAGCTGCTGTGTTCATCCCTTTTTCAGGGGTGCCACATTGCCTTCCACTGCCTTTTCACTCCTCTGACCTTTACACAAAACTGTTGTGGGATACCCTTAGGGGGTGGTTAGCTCTTTGATTGCTCTATTCTGTTATGCAACTATTTTGCACTCATTGTTTTCTAGTACCTCTAGGTTTTGTATTGCAGTATTGGAGTAACTTTATAAGACAAAATGACTTGTAGATCTGCCTTACAGCTGTATTCAATTTTACTTTTCTAGTTTTAATATCCTTATGTTGCTCAGGTTTGTTTACTGCTTAATATAATTTTCTTGAATAATTTTTACAGTATAATCCAAAAATTATCTTTTTATTTTTTTTATTTTTTTTAATTTGTTTGTTTGTGGGGTTGTTTTTGCTTTCAGATACTCATTCGATAGTATATTTTTCCTGGAAAAAAGTTCTTAAAAAGTCATGTTTAAAGACATATGGTTACTCTTTTCAAGTCTGCCAAGTATAGACTGTGTTGTTATGTGCATGTTTATTGCATAGATAATACAATGAAAATCCAGTAAATCATAGTAAATCTAATCAAATAAATGCAATTATTTACTGTATGCTTTCTTCTGAACAGCAACATTCTTGAATTCATAGTAGAAAATGTATGCATTTTAATATTTCTCTAAAATCATACTTCAGTTCAAACTCAGACATCAAATTTCATTCCTGAATAATAGGGTTTATTTTGTAATACCATAATCCTAATGCCCAGTCTTAGACTCAAATCTTTTTGCGCTGTGCAAAAGCAGGACAAAAAGAAAGAACTCCTGTCCCAAAGAGCTGACACTCTCAGGTCTGAGCAGTGAGACAAGAAGAGTTGAAGGAGGCAGGATGGTGTTACAGCACATCATCATCTGTCTCTTGCTGGGTGCTTTGCTGAAAGAAGGAAGTTATTCTTCCTAGAGTAACTGATACACTTGGAAGAATCCTCCAGAATTTCACAAGCGTGGCAGGTCTGAAACAGACTCTAAATACATTCTGAAATAATTTGCTCTTTACTTGACTAATTCATCAGAAGATTTGAGAAGCAGCAGTAGGTATTTCTGTTGAGCACTTTTTTACACGAGCAAAAGGAGGAGAGGGTATTCTAGCCAGACAGTTTTAAGCCTACATTTCAAGAAGCATAATAAAGTTCTGGAAGGAAACCTTCTGCCAGCTGTTGTGAGCTAGCAAGGTGCATGTTTGCATCTTTGAGCTTGTTGAAGGCATGTAAAGCAGCCAGAGTTACTGTTTTGATTTGAAAACCTGGTCTTACCTTCACTTTGAGGTGCCTGATATTTGTGAAACACGAAGAGTTAAAGTAGGCACTCTGGAATGTTTAGAAGGGCTTTAATAGGATATTTAGTTATGAGACAGACTTAATGTTGCCTTCTCTGTGCTTTCTGAAGCCAGGAGAATTTTTTCTGCATGAATAGGTTGAGGTTGGATTACCTTGAGGCAACAAGGTACACAAAAATTTATACAGTTTGATGGTATATAATTTTCTCTCTCTTCATTTCTGGTTTTCCATAATACATTTTATCTGTGGATTTTGGAGGTTTGCTTGTGTGTTTTTTTTGTTTTTTTTATTTTTTTTATTTATTGTTGTGTTTTGTTTTTTTGTTGCTTGGTTGTTTTTTTTTTTTTTTTATTATTGTGAGGTCTTTTTGTAATTTTATTTTACTAAATTATTTTATTGAGTGTTGCTGGAATATTGGCTGTAGTTTCGTGTCCATTTTAACCCTCTCTTTTTTTTTTTTTTTTTTTTTTACCACCTGAGATTATTGTAGAAACAGAAAAGTCAAATATTTTTGCCAGCCTGAATGGCTGCTAGAGCTGCTTCCCAGGTGCTCTAGGAGTCTTGGTGCCTGGAAGAAGTAGTGTAAGTGTCCATGTTGTTGGCCAAGGGCTGGTTGCCTATAAGAAGAGCTGGCCAAATATGCAGGTAGGTGATTCAGGAACAGAATTATCTGTGTCTTAGCTCAACATGTATTTGCTGAAGAGGCAAACAGTCTTCTTGGAGGTCTGGCTGCCCTTCGTCCTTACTGAGCCAGAAACCTTAGGAGCTCTGCTCCATACCAGTTCTTTTGGCAGCCTTGTGCAGGAAAAGGAAACACTGGACAGATCGACCAGCTGCCAGCAGTACTGGTGGAAATAGTCCTGGTACTGGCCTTAGACTTTAAAATACAAATAGATTTTTTTGGAAAATTTAGCTTACATTGGACCATCATTCTTTGGTGGGAAAAGGCTTAGACAAAGGATTAATGGGCACTTCCAGTTAGAATAAGGCATCAAATTCATTACCATCTGTCTTTAGAATATGGAGATCTTCCTGTGATGCAGTGCTGCACTTGGAGAGGAAATAAAGGAAGATTTGATATTAATGTTTTCTTTTTTGTGCAACCATTTCTCTTTATTTCATGATCACTCTAAATTTTTTTATTTCTCATGCTTCTACTGGTATATCCAGTGGAGATACATTTTTATGCCAAGAATGAAGGAATGGATCCTTATTTTACCTTATTTTCATTTTTGCAGTCAGTAGAACAACTCTGTGAGGTGCATATACACTAAGACAGACTAAAAATCCCATGTTGCCTTTTTTTTTTTTTTTTTTTTTTTTTAACAGATGCAGAGTTCATGGAAATCGTTAGTTACACCACAGAGATTGAATGTGTTTTCAGTTTCCTAATGTCCTATTTTTGCCTTGAGTATAGAAAAATGCCTGATTTATTAAATTAAAAATCAAGAATTCCAAATGTAAACATAGGTAGGAAAGCAGGTTTTATATCATACAGGGTTCCCTTTTTTCTTTTTTTTTTTTTTTTTTTTTTTTTAAGAAATTCCAAAATTGTTCAAATGTTGATTTATTATGATTTTTTAAAATAACTTCTGGAAAGTTTCAGGATTTTATATTGATCGTTTGGAAGTTAAAAAACCCTCAGATTAAATATTTTCTGATGAGCAATACGTAACTGTTATCTGACATGCTGATTCAATAAGACTTTATGTTAGCAGAACTACTGTTTTCTGATATTTTCATGTAATATCTATATGTAAAGAATATAAACAAGTTAGGACATCCTACAGTATTGAAGAAGTAATGAATAATCAGCAATCATAGAATTGTTAAGGTTGGAAAAGACCTTTAGGATCATCAAGTCTAACCATCAATACAGCACCACCGTAATGTTCACTATGTCCTCAAGTTCCAGTGAGTGATTTGGGAGAAATGGACCTAATTACTTTGTATTTGGGGTTGAAATTTATTGAATTTCTGATGGAGTGAGTTGAACAGGTGGTTTTTTGACATGAATAGCAAGATAAGATCTTACTGATACTAAGTCAGTAAGACTCAAATATTTCTTCTAATTAACTAATTCAATGACATTTTATTAAACTACTCTAATTATACTGTCTTTGGATAACAAAAAAAAAAAAAAAAAAAAATAGAAGTTTCTTAGGAGTGTTCCACATGTCTCAATGAAATCCATTGACATGTTTTAAATCTGGCTATGAGTGTTCACACACTGTAACTCACTGCATAGTTCTATGTGTTCCATAAATAGAATGAATATTTTTAAATGGTACATGTGTGGATTTGGAAGAAAAGCTGAGCTGTCAGTAATGGAAAATTTATGCTGGCAACTGTGATAAAGTATCACATTTGAAAGGATTTGGGGGGAGGTTGTTTTGTTATTTTGACTTAGAGATTGTGTGATGATGAGCACCATTGAAGCATATTGCACTGATTAAATGTAGTATTTGGGAGTCTCAAATGTCACAGAGCATATGGAATACCAGGAACATTCATCACTGTTTGAAGGGACCATCTAAAGCCTTGATAGTCTAGTCCAACAATAGTGCCAGTAAAATAGTGAATGAAAAGATCTGGTAGCATGAAAACAAGCGAAATATTGTTAGAAGCAGGAGAGTTTGACTGCTACAGAATTACAGCTCTTTTTTCCTCCTTCATATCCTTCTGCTTTTCTGAAGGAGGAGCTAAGACTGTGGTTAGGAAAAGCCATACCAGTACTATTAGCCTTACCATAGCAATAAACAGACATTGAATCTGCATATGTATGTAGGATTAAAAAAAAAAAAAAACAAAACCCACAAACTCTATATGCAAAAGGGGATGGAAACAAATTTTATTTCACTTGAGCACGTGAATTTTGCTAAATCAGATGTGATTTTTTTTTTTTCTCAGTAAATGATAACAGTGATCATTTTAATTTTAGTGGAAAAGGTAAAGACTGTTATATAACCTTGATTTTTAAAATATATACAAGATAGTGTTAAGGGAAAGGAGAAGGTAGCTTCCTGGAATCAATCCACAGATCTAAATAGGTTGTTCACTTACTTGCAAGGCCATGTTTTAAATGTCTTTTGTATAGAATGGAAATTGGGTGGGTATAAATTGTCAAATATTTGAAGTCCTTAAAAGAGTCAGTTTCTTTAAAGTGTCCTTATTCCTCTTCCTTCTAGTATCCACATTGGAGCTTTATGTGATGTAAAGGCAGACCTAATTTACCATTCTGTGAGACAGACATAGACTTACTGTTTAATGTAAAAAAATAACCTTTATCGAAAAGAGAAGAAAGAGAAAAAAAAATATTAAAAATCACGCTGTTACAAGACAACATATGAAGTATTTTAAAAATAATGTAACTAGCAAATTTCAGTGCTTAATCACGACATTTCTCAGAGCTATCTGACAATGAAGCAGGGCTGTCTCAGACATTGGGTGTTACACAGGGGGGGCACAATTGCAAATATCCTCCTCTTCCTCCTTCTTCCCCCTGCTTTTATTGCTGAACACAAATGCCATGTGGTCTGGAACATCCCTTTGGTCAGTTGGGGTCAGCTGTCCTGGCTGTGTCCCCTCCCAGCTTCTTGTGCACCCCCAGCCTGTTTGCTGGCAGGGCAGCCTGAGAAGCAGAAAAGGCCCTGATGCTGTCTATGCCCTGCTCAGCAATCACTAAATCATCCCTGAGTTACCACCACTGCTTATCACAAATCTAAAACACATCCCTGTACCAGCAGCTATGACGAAATTTCAAGTGACCCAGCCAAAGTCAGTATGGCTTTTACTTAATATTTAAGATTTAAGATTTTAAAGATGAAAACTTCTATGCAGGAACACTCCTCAACAGAAATCTCTCTCTTTAATAATTCCCCTAGTGTTATTTTGTTTGTGATATTTAGTTGTAATTGATTTTTTTTTTTTTCATGAGACAGTGGTACCTTATCTTCTTGTGGTGAAGTTTTCTTGATAACAAAGTCTTCAGTCTAAGTAGTCTTAGCTTTAGTATACACAAAGAAGCAAAAATACATTTTGATTACTGATATGTCAAGGATAAAGAGAAACATACTTATTGCATGTTAGTTGCATAACAAACATATATAAGCAGTAAGAATACCTGTAGCTTTAAGACATGTAATTCAGATGGAAACCAAGCACCTTTATAAGTGAAAATTATGTTTTGATCAAGAATAAGACATAATTGCCTATTTTGGTTTCCCCATATTATACTGGCATAGCACAGAACTTTTTATATTCACCTATGAAGTGTTCTAAATTTAAATTGCAGTTAAAAGATGTTTCATAAAAGAAAAAAAATCACTTTGAATTAAAATAATTTCTAAATCCAGTGTACTTATTGACTTCATTGTAACTTGCAATTTAACAAAAAAATGTTGTGCATAGGTAATGGTAGCCTCTTTAATTTCCCCATAGAGATGGGATTTCTTTTTCCAGAAATATATCTTTAAATTTTTCTTTATCTGGAAGTAGCTAATTTTTTTTTTTTTTTTTTTTAACTTATGGAGGAGTAGAACTCAGAAAATAGTGTTTTACATAATTATTAAACAATTTAGGAAAAAAAAATTTGCCAATTACATATCTGTGTTAGATATGTATGACATTGTTTGACGAGCTAGACATAGTTCTTGAATATTTACAGATGCAAAATATTATTCTGATTTATGTAGCATGAATTATTGTCATCTGTGCTTTGAATAAATCCAAGCACCAAGTGAAACAATGATTATTTTGAGCTTTATAATCAAGTCTTGTCTAAACACTGAACCTGTTGCAAAATAGGCTGGCATATGAAATTTAAACATGGTGAGTATTCCATGCTGTCTGCAGTTAAACTAAAGTGAACTAAATTACCTGAATATAGAAATTTTTGGACTAATGGAATAAGAGTGTCTGTAGGAAAAGCTATTATAAGTTGTTTTCCCTGGGTAGATAAGCTCAGAGCCAGTAGAGGAGCTGGGTTGAATCTGGGTCATCTGACTCCTCTTGTATAGCCCCTTCTCCCCACTAAAAGCCTCATCTTGTGGAATTACGTGGTTTCTACATTGGCACTGTGTTGTTAAAGATTATTATGGGATATCGGTTGTTACGATTTTATAGTGTCCTACTGAGACATCTATTTGGTGAATAAGTTTTTTTTTTTTTTTTTCTTTCTTTTTTTCCCTAGCATCTTTATTATCTTTTGGTGTAAAATAAATCACTTGTGTGTTTCCTTTTTGAAAGCTGGGTAACAATCCTGTTTTGTGGCAGTTCAGGACTGAACAGATAATGTAGACTTCAGGAGACAAGACACACTTGTGAAATCTGTGGCTAGGTCGTGTAGATCTTGTTACAGATTTTAGACGTGGCAGTTGCCAGGTAAATTTAAAAAAAAAAAAAAAAAAGTTATGTAAAACTCATATTAGTTTCAAGGTAAAGATTTTGGTAGCTAAATAAGAAAGCTACATTACAATTCCTTGACTTTCTATATGTTTTGGGGAAAAATCAGTGCCTTGGATGAGGTCTAAAGGAAATTGATAACTACCTGCCTGGTACTGTCTGCAAGAAGCCTGTAGGAAATGATAAACACAGCTGGTTTCTCTGAAGCTCCTATTCTCCCTGGAGATCAAGCTCCTTTTTCATATTATCACAGTATGTTCAGGATGGCACCTTCCTCCATCTGCCATCTGCAGCCTGATAGGTACAAGAGAACTTCTGCAACCCTGATCAATTCTTATTGTTGCTCTGAACTGGAAGGAGATATGTATGTATGTTAGTGTGAGATGGTGAGTGGTACCTACGTTTCCTGCCTTGGAGATGATGTCTTTTCCATGTGGGCTTCTTCTCACCTTGAGGGGGATCAGTTGCAGCTCTGGGGATGGAGGCTGGCACCTGGGTGTTGGGTGTGCTGTGGTGGCCAGTCCCAGCACCTGTGCAGCTCTGCAGAGGCAGTTGTTCCTCTGCACAGCCAAGAGCTGCCACGTTGAGGAGCAAAGAGGTGTGAGAAGCATCATGAGTCAGAGTCTGCTGATGAAGGTTTTCACCCGGGCTGTGGGAGGTCTGGCTTCACTTCCTGCTCCAGCAGCTACAGCTTAGGTCTGTGAAGGAATTAACTTAAGGATAGAAACATTCTGATTGAAGCAGTGGTAAAAAAAAGGAGAAAATGCTTGGTGTCCATAGGTTATGGGGTAATGATAGAGGAAAAGTCCTGCATGCCCAGAGAGCACTACACTGAAAAATAAGATGCTGATGCATCTATCTAGAACCTTTTGACATGTACATGTAGGGAGCAAATTTCTGACCTACTGCCTAGTTTAAATACATCCTTGTCTCAAGCGTTTTTACCTTTTTTTTTTTTTTTTTTTTTTCTCCTCTTTTTTTTCCCCATTGTATAAATACACATCAAACTTTCCTTAGGGACTAGTAAGTTCTGCCAAAATCATCTAAACCACTTCCTTGGTCACTCAGAATTATTGAATTTAGACAGACATCTAGAAATTCTTGACTTTTGTTACTAATTCTTGTTTTTCTTCCAAAATTTTTACCAGAAGGAAAATCTAGTATTGCAGATAAAGGAAAAAAAAAAAAAAAAAAGATTGCTGAATATTCCTTAAGCTCTCTTCTGAGTCACTGTAAGCTTTCAGTGACAAAGTTTTCACTTCTTCTATATGATATATTAAAGACAAAGGCCTTTGTTCTTTAGAGCTTACTGCAACCAATCTGTTAAACTGCACAGACACATTAATTTTTACAGGAAAAAAAATATTTTTGAAAACATAGCAAAGAGAGAAAAAAAATGTTAAGGAAGAGTTTACATAGTTGCATGTATCTTCTATGAAACAGCAGTTGTATCTGAGAGTCCATAAGGTGGTTTTGACATCTACAAATATAACATTTATTGGGACACTAGGCATGCTTCTTTTATTATATGCCTTGCAAATTTATTATATATTGCTATATATATTTATTTATTATAGCTTTTTGAGATTATAGGCACTATTTTGGATAACTTCTTATAATGCTGAATTTATGCATCAAAATAATCTATTCTGGCTTAATATTATGATACAATTAAACAATTTCATTACTGTGTCCTGAGAGGTGCTTAGGGTTTTTTAAAGCATTGTGTTTTTTTTTTTTTTTTTTTTTTACTGATCTTACCATCTGGGACAGGATTTATTAAGAAAAACTGTATAAAAGCTTTTGTTTAGTTAATATACTGAAAATAAACTTGTGCCTGACTATTGGGAGGTTTTTCTATGTTGAAAACTAGAAAACCAAAAATGGTCCTAGACACACTGAATTGTGTAGGCTGGGAGGAAACTCCATATGCCATCTTTTCCAGCTATTTGTACAAAGCCAATGCAGTTAGATCAAATTCTTCTGAGCCATGTCCAGAATTTGAATATCTCCCAGCATGGAAATCCTGCAGTGTCTCTGGGTCATGTTCCACCATTTGAGCTTTTACAGGATAATTTTTTCAGCTTTGTATCTAATTGGAGCTTCCCAAGTCCATTGATTCTTGCTCTGCACACTTTGTTCTCTGTACCCTCCAGCTTGGTAGTTGCAGTCTCCCAAACCTTCTCTTTGCCAGGCTGAACAGATGCAGCTCCCACCTCTCCTGTGTGCTCCTGTGTTCCATCTCCATGGCCCCAGCATGGTGACTCCCAGCAGATTCATTTCACTACATCTATTTCTTTGTTGTACCAGGAGCCCAAAACTGGGCTCAGCACACCAGATGGAATCTCACAAATGGTAAATAGGGTAGAAGGATCATTTCCTAATCCCTGATGGTAATACTCATACTGATATAGCCCAGGAAGCTGCTGGCCACCTTTGCTCTGTTGCTGGCTCATGTTCATTTTGGTCCAGCAGGACCCCACATCTTCATGTACAAAGTTGCTTTCTAGGCTATCAACCCTTTATCTGTAATATTGTATGAAATTATTTCTGCCTAGGTAAAAGATATTTGCCTAGGACTTGTCTGTATCTGTCAAGGAATTGTAGAATTGGTTGGGTTGGAAGACACCTTTAAACACATTCTAATGCAGTCCCTGTGCAATGAGCAGGGACATTTTCAACTACATCAGGTTTTCAGAGCCCTGTCCAAAGTGACCTTAAATGTTTCCAGGGATAGGGCATGTACCACCTCTTTGGGTACCTGTTTCAGTCTTTCACTATGCTCATCATAAAAAATTTCTTCCAAATATCTAGTCTGAATCTACCATCCTTTAATTTGAAACCATTAACCCCTGTCCTGTTGACAACAGGCCCTACAGAAAGTCTGTGCCCATCTTTCTTATAAGCCCTCCTTTAAGTGTTGAAAAGCCACAGTGAAATCTCCCCAGAGCCTTCTCTTCTAAAGGCTGAACAACCCAAATACTCTCAGCTTGTCTTCCTAGGAGAGGTGTTGCAGCCCTCTGATCATTTTTGTGACCCTCCTGTGGACTCCAGCAAGTCCATGTTTTTTTCTACTGAGGACTCCAGCAATGGATGCAGCACTCCAGGTAAGCTATTGTGAGAGCAGAGTAGAAGGGCAGAACGAGCTCCTCGACCTGCTGGCCACATTTCTTTTGATGCAGTCCAGGGTAAGATTGGCTCTCTGGGATGCAAAGGCACATTGCCAGGTCATGTCCAGCTTTTCACCCACCAGCAGTTCCAAGTCCTTGTCAGCAGGGCTGCTCTCAATTCCTCCTTCCTCCAGCCTGTGTTGGTACCAGAGGCTGCCCTGACCCAGATGCAGCACCTTGCTCTTGGCCTTGATGAACTTCATGAGATGCTCATGGGCCCATTTCTACTTGTAGAGCAGCATGTGATATTTCAAAGTAATGCTGCTGACAGATAAACCTGTTTGTATCTTAAAAACTCACCAGCACTAACTTGTTTTTTATATAGTAAAGGACAGTGCAAATAGTATTCTCTGGACATTGTTTGCAAAGAAAATGAGATTAATTGCCTGTTTGTGCTCCCATGTTTATTGCACTCATTACAGCTATAATATTCAATAGTTAGCAAATTAGTAGTGGCCTATCAGAATCTTATTTTGAGTATAGGTTCAGGTAACAGTTTTCTGATCCCAGTGGCAGTAGTTTTCCAGAAAAAGTAACGTTTTTGAGCTCAGAAAACAACAACTTGGAATTAAAATCACTTGAAAACTTTACAAGCATTTGGTTGACAGAATTAGGGTAGTCCTCAAATACCTGTGTTCCCTAACTGCTTGCTTTGTTTGAAAAGAAAAGAAAAATAAATTTTATTATCTTAGACTTACAAACAAAATAGACATTTTTCATGACAGGCTTTCTGAAAGAA
The DNA here is from genome assembly GCA_030060385.1 of Muscicapa striata striata. NCBI lineage: Eukaryota > Metazoa > Chordata > Aves > Passeriformes > Muscicapidae > Muscicapa > Muscicapa striata. The sequence continues at coordinate 2,951,513 of JAREIS010000170.1, forward strand.
TGCTGTTTAGATCAAGTGTGATCAAAAATAATTTTACTTTGATTGTTTACTGACTTAGATGACAGAGGTTTGTTTTTGTCTCTTGCTTACTAAACTGAAGCAGTTATTTTAAATAAGCTCCTTTCTTAAGTAATCTGAGAAGTCTAGAATTCAGTTCTTCATGACAGGTTTTTATATATGGTGTTCTGGGTGCCCATTTCTAGCAACAAAATTGGTTGCCATATAGCAACACAGAAGATGCCTGACATAATTTTTTGTAATATGCACATTAAATAGTAAAAGAAGAGATTTTTTTAATTGGAAAAATCTCTGTTCAAATGAGGAGATAAATTCTAAAATAGTGGAATCACTAAGAGATGAATAGAGGTATAATACAATTGACAAAGTCATGCTATGGAGTTACATTGCACAGTAGATTCTTCCTTAAGAGGTAATCTAGAAATACAGCTAAATAGGAAAGTTGCTACATGAGACCTTTTATATGATTCTAGTTTCAGTTTTAAAATATGCCAGTGAAATGTTTGGAAAATTTACACTATCTTTCCTAATGTAAAGTAAGTTTTTATGGCCCAGTTGGATTACACTATTTGTCTGCTGGTAAGTCTTTCTGTATGGGAAGGACTGGGGTCACTCACTGAATTTTACATAGGTCAGCCCCTGTTACAAGAGTGATACAATTCTAAATGTATTTGGCCAGCAGAGCTGGGAATAAGGAAGTAATTGTTCACTGCCTGGTACTATGGCAAAGACCAGGAGAGCACTGAGAAAGGTTGGCTTTCCTCAGGTCTTTGGTGTGCATTGCATGGTTGGAAAACAAATTATTTCTCTGCATGGGTGTGGATTTTCATCAATTTAGGTGTTTATTGACATGTTTTCCATGGCTTTTGGTGTTATTCATAATTGTGGACCAAAAATGCTACATCACTATTCACTGCAGGATGAACAACTTGTGTAATCATAGCTTTGATTATTCAGTAGATTCATTGAATGACTTCCTAACCCTGCTGAGCCTTGTTCTGCAGAATGTTCCTTAGGTCAGTTCTGCTGCAGGCATCAAGCACACAGCCTGTATGTGCAGTACATGAAGGCAATTACAGGGGCCAATATTTTACATCACTGTGATTTTTGTTATCTCATTGGTTTTATGTGGTACCTCATAAAGAGGGTGCCCTTACTTTTTTCACAAGCTTGTAACCTTTTAAAATGTTTCAATTTACTATTGAAAATGTTAGTTGATCTTTCTTATCTTCTCAAGGTTTTCTGGGTTAATTGTTAAAAAATATTTTTTAATTTTCTTTCCCAATGAAAGAAAGTGTTTGCTTGTGTTTTCATGTGTGTGTGCCTGCAGGTTTGTGTGCTTAAAAAAAAAAAAAAAGGAGCAATATTCCTGGTGCTTATTACAAACTGAAATTGCATATGGTTTTGATGGATTTAAAAAAAAAAAAAATAAAAAAAATTTTCAAGCAATTAATAGTCACTTCTGGGGGTTATTGGTAAATACTTACAATACTTTAGGCTGTAGCTTCCCACTAAAATCTGTTTCCTTAATGAATTTCCTATCTCATTTTGAAAATTATGTAGTTGAGCAGAGCAGGCATTATTGTTTATCTTCTCTTAGCTGAGTTTGGCACAACTTTTTTGGTTTCACTTTTTCTGTGCTGATCTCTAGGAGAGCTTCACATTTGAGATATTTCACTGTGAAAATAGCTTTCTTTTGTAGTCAGGGCCTAACCACTGTCAATATTTTTTTGTCAGTATTCTGCTTATGCCACAGAAGCTTTTGTGAACAATTTTAGTTTCTGGATGACAGGTTTAGCATATCTTTACTAGTCCTTCTTGTGGAACAGTAGAAGAATGATGTTTACAAAACGTTGAATGATTTAAGTATTTGCATGTGTTTGAGGCTTGTTTCATTCTACAGTATTGGCTACATTCTGAACTAGTGAGAAAATAAAAATAACTACTCCCCATGTAGTGAAGTGGCATCTGCTGCTTCGTATAGCAGGCCAGATTTGGGAAACTGTATAAACCAAAGTATCAGCAGAAGGGAGAAACCTCCTTTCTTCAGTTTCATTTACCATGACAAGACTTGGAATTGGAAAGTGAATCAACCTGTTTTAATCTTTCTGTCATTAGGCAAAGGAAATTTATCCATTTCTTCTTATAGAAGGTAGAAAAGGATAAAATTAGCATAGAGGTAATACAAAGGTTAAAGAAAAAATCAATTTCCTGTTGATTTAGGACCTTTGCAGCACTTACAGGCATTCAAGAGATAGGTCTAAAGGAAGAATGATATTTTTTGGATACACATGTAAACCAACCTTTCTCTTCAATGAATACCACAACAAATACAATCAGAAAATGCTAGCAGACCACATGTTTGCAATCTTTTGTGTAGATTTAAAAAAAAAAAAAAGTCTTGTTGAGGCTTTCCTTGGATTTGAAATGACTAAGCTTTAACTCTTTCACACTCATTTGAGTCACACTCAAATGGGGAACGGGTATTCAAGTCTGTGATAACATTTTCCTTCACTTTTTTCTTCAAAGAAGGAAAGGTGCTAAATACACAAGACACAGCTTTTCTGAATTCTCCAACTACCTGAATTTTTCAGCATTTTTATATTCTGCCTACTCAGTCTTCACTGACTGGAAGTCTACAGTGGTAATACAATTGTCATGCATATATCCAGGCTGTAAAGAGTGTAAGCAAGATCCTATTGCATCTCATCACTTAGGGTCAGGTGAGATAAGGTGGGAAGAATTTCATCGTTGTTTTAATTAGAAGTTCAAGAGAATTAATAGTTTATTAATTTCCTTCCCCCATCCCCAGGTATTAAATAGTCAAAATTAGACAGGTTATCTTTTAATTCTGTCACTTTGATAATGACTTCTTATGAATATTGGAACTGCTATCTTGAAGTATTATTCTCTGCACTTTGGTATAAATTACAGTCTACTGTATTAGAACATTCTTATGAGGAAACTAGGAAAGATTTAACACAAGAAGTCCATGGTAATAGATAAAATTAGAGAACTGCATAATGCATGTGATAAATAGCAATTTTCTGCTGTAAAAATACTCATGTAAAATTCACATATTCTTCTCAGAGCAATGAAATTCTTATTCCTAGTACAGTAACTAGACATATCTTCCATTGGGAGAATATTTTGAAATATGATTTCCTTGTACCACAGTATTTTTCTGATTACAGGCTGGGATTCTTTTTTCCTCTCAGTAACATTGTGAAGTAGCAATCTGCTGAAGTCTCAGTTGTACCTTCATAAAGCAATAAAGCTGAGGACCAGTCTCTCATCCATTTCTGTCCCCAAAGCTTACCTATTATTCCTAATGCCTTGAAAAAACACATTCTTTATTTTCTGCCAGTGTGAGTTAATGGAATGACCTTCATATTAAAAGGGGTAAAAGAAGTCAAGGTATTTGCATGATGCATAGTTTGTATTTGAGCTGATGTAGTCAGTGGTACTGCCTGAGAAGTGCTTCCCTTCCTGTGGCCTGGGACAACATCCCCTTCCTCCCTGGTGACTGATACTGGGTTGTGTTGATTTTAGTTAATGCTCTGCTCACAGCCTGCAACTCAGATGTTCTCATGGTATCACCAGTGGTAACTTAAAGCATATATTCAGACTGAAGATCTTCATTTGAACCAATACAGCATATTTTGCTACATATCTTATTTTCTGTCATTTAACAGTATTGTCCTTTCCTGAATCATCTTCATAGCTCTATGATTATCTGTTTCAGGCACAGCAACCTCCATGGTTGCATCAAAGGTACTACTGCAGAAGTACCTTTCTGTTTTGGGGGTATTATTTTTTTTTCTCTATCTTCTCTTCCAAAAAGCAACATTGATGTAGTGTGTTCATTTACCATGGGGAATATTTGCATAATAACTTTAATAACCAAATGAAAGTGATCCTCAGTACTGAACAGGTATATAATTAATAGTTTTAGTTTGTGCATTTTTCATGTTTTTATTACTTCTTGAATCTTCATCTCTAGAATAGGATTACGTCTTTATTAAAATAAATAGCATGTTGCAAGTTGATTTTATTGAACTCTGTTTTAATTTTAATGAACTGAAAGTAATTAGAAGTGTTTGTTATATTATGCCAACAAAGTACCAATCATGAACTGAAGACTGACATTGGAGTGGACAGTTTGTGATTATAACTGTATGTCAAGATCTTCATTAAGATGCACATTAACTAAGCATAATTGACTGTAAGGCAGCTGGACAGTGGTAAAATATTTAGTAATGAACCTCTTCACTGCAGTATTTTCTGCCTCAAGGAGAACAATAAAAGTGTCCATATTTTTTTTTTAATACCCTTTAGTAAATGCTGCTATATTAGCAAGCAAAATTATATGATCACATGAGGGCTTCATTTTTTCTGCTCTTCAATCTTCTACGGCTATTAATTCCAATGCTGAAAATTTATGAAGGAAACAGAGCAAAAAGTTCACTGTAGAAGAGGTTACTTGTGCCTGTTTCACTTAGAATTAGAATTTCAAAGCAAACAAAAATAATAGCTGATTTTATTCCATTAAAAGTTGGACTGAAGTAGCAATTTTCAATTTGTTACAAGTAACAGTGCATCTTTTCAGGAAATACCTGCTATCTATCTTAACAAAAGCTTCATATAGTCAGCATTTTTTAAAAGAAAAATTAAATTGGGGAATATGTTTAATTTTTTTTTTTTTTTGTAAGTATTCCAAAGGTAAGTGATCTCACACTGATATTTCTGAGATTTCTGATGGTTTCTAACCTCCAAACTGGTTTCATTTTTCTTACCAAGTGTATGAATCTACCTTTTAGGGATGAGGTACTTAAAAATATACAACAATAACATCTTGAATTTATGGTGTGTCACCTAGTAGCAGTTTTAGATGTATCTTCAAAGTAGTGTATTTTTGAAATCTGAATTTGTATGAACTTTTCATCACATCATATCTGTAGAATATAATGGATTAGAAGCAGCAGATTTATGATTATTGGCTTTTTGGATTATATAAGATTTGAACCTCTCAATAGCAAAGGAATGAAGATCTCAATTTTCTTTAGGAATCATAATTATATAATTGCACATAAAAAGTCTACCACAACAAATGAGAAACAATGTAATAGTGTTGTGTTTATTATCACCAATTTGTACCATATTCTCCCTTATGCACTTTCATTATAAAGTGTTAACATCTTAGTGTACTAGAGAATAGGAATGGCTGTACTCACATAAAGTATTTGTTGTTATTGCCCCCCTAGTTCTTTTTACATAGATCTACTGAGGCTTTTGCTTCACACAAGCTTATAATATTCCAGTGTTAAATACAGAACAAGTGAATTTAAGTTGGTGAAGTGATTTCAGGACACATAGTTCTGTTTGGTACTGTGCTATCTGAATGGCCTTAGTTGGACTTTAAAACTTGATATATTTTAAAACTTGATGAGTAGAATTTATTCCTTTAGATGCAGACAACTATTATCAGTAATTTATTTATTATTATGGGAGTTGTGTTTTATGGCTTCAGAAAAAAAACATATTGCTTCCTTTAATTTAGATTTTTGAGAACAGATGTAGCTCCTGAAAAAGATTTTATCCTGGTATTTAATGCAGCTTGATGTAAGTAGTTCTATTTAGTACAGATATTATGAAAAAAACAAACAAACAAAAGGTGTTAGTTTTCTTTTTGCTTTATTATTCCCTGGATTCAGAAGCTTCAGCTCAGATTTACCATTTGTTTGGTATTTTCCATCTTTTTTTTTTTTTTTTTTTTTTTTTTTTTTGTTAAGTTTTTTCCCCTAAGCTTTAAAATTTTCTGGTGGTGTTTTTTTGTTTGTTTGTTTGTTTGTTTTATTTTGGGTTTTTTGGGTTTTTTTTTTTGTTTTTTTTTAAATATATATATATATAGTAGCTTTTTATCTCTGGCTTACATTAGACAACCTTGGTTGTCAAAGCTGAGACAAAGCTAAGACAGCTTTGCAGGAATGGAAAAGGTTTTATTTCTTGTCAATTTTTATGGTAAATGTCTTCACTGCTTGCATGGAAGTTGGAGGAGCTGACTTCTCCTATCTCCAAGGAAGCTTATGAAGGATTATGTAAAGTTCTTCTGTTTCTATCAGTTTTCCCTGTGAAGCCTGGTATGATACATTTCCCATCACTGCTGCAGCTCAAGGACTCTCCAAAGGAGGCACAGACAGCACCAAGTTCTGTGATGAGACTGTTCAATCCGTGTTGCATCCATATAAACACACAGCAAAATCTGAGTCCTGTGAATCAAAAGGAGTAATAGCATTGAAAAATAAAGAATATAGTAGCAGTTACATTAGCACTTCAATTTTCATAGCTCCTAGATAAACAGTTCCTTAAAATACATTGTTTGTTTGTGCTCTTTTTAGAGTGGCACCCTTCAAAAGACTGCATGACCTTGCCTTGAAGAGTCAAGCAAAATATGAGATTTTGTATTAAAAGAGCAACCTAAGTTCTACTCATATTGTTTGAATAACTAAAGAAGGGTGTAAAAACCCCACTTACCTGTGCCGTGGGGGAAAAAAAAAAGTGGACTTTTCATCTTCTATTTCCTACTAATCCCATGAGTAGCTGTCCTGATTCCATACTTGAAAGGCTGGTCTTTTCTTCAGGTAGACATATTCTGTCTATGTGAATGAATGAAAGAGCCCCAGAACACAAACAAACTTCCCAACAGGAATTTCCAAAAATAGTGTATATCATGACAATAATGCTATTGCCCTATTGAGTATGTCATATGCCCAGTGTTTATATGGTTTGTTCACTATTATTCTTTTTTTTTCTGATAATGTTTTTACTGTACCAATATTACAATAATCTCTTCAAACAGTTGATTCTCAATGACCTAAATTTTAAACTGCTGAGCATTCATTGCTTATACTGAAGAAAATCTGGTTAAAGAAATGCCTGTTTTGCAACTCAGTGGGGTGAGGATGTTTGTCTTTTTGTACGTATATCTGACTGTCCTTTGTAAATGCTCCCTAGAACATTGTTACTGAGATTGGGCTAATAATGTTGTATTTTCTTCTTTTTCTTGTAAGACACAAGTAGTTGTGCTTCTGTTCTGAAATGTATAACATTATTTTGGGAAGAAAAAATAGCAACTTTTCAAATGGTTGATTGATAATTGAATTACTACTGACTTATTTTCATAGAATCATTTCTCTTGGGAGGTACTATTAAGTTCATGTAGTCCAGCTGATAACCCAGAGCTGCCAAACCCACCACTGAACCATGTTTCTAAGTGCCACACACATCTTTTAAATCCCTCCAGGGATGGTCACTCTGCCACTTCCCTGGGCAGACTTCTTGCTGCAACTTTATTGCTTCCTACCTGAGAAATAAAAGTCAATAATCCAGGGGCTGTACTAGCATAGGAAACTTTCACTTCACATCTCAAAACCAGACCCCAGGAATACAGCAGACAGAAACAGGTCTAGGCTTCATTTTGAACCTCCTGTTCCCTTTGGGAGGTGTTGCTATCACAATGGCCCACCCATTTTCTTTGTGGACTTAGTTGTGATGGAGGGCATAGCCTACCTTAACCCTGGTGACAGTTTCACACTCGATGGGCCAGGATCCTCAGTAGTGTTCAGTTCCACAGGCAGAGCCCTGTGCCTGTGATCCAGGTACAACAGCAGGGCAGTTGTGCAGGAAACACACCCAGTGCAGCAGACAGGAGCTCACCACCATTGCCCCCATCCCTGGGGTCAGTGTGTTCAGGCTGGTGGGGAGAGCACAGGGACTGCTCCCTGCCATGGACCCTGTCTGCATGTGGAGCCTGTTGAGGGAAGGCAGTGTGCTATTCCAGTGGCTTCTCTGGACTCTGGTTATCTCACTCAAACCCCCTGGTACCCCTCAACCTGCTCACTTGCCCCTTGAGCTCTGGCTATAAGGGGAGCAGCTCCTCTGTCCAGGCAGGGGCAGTGCCCTCCCCAGTCCTTGCTCATGCTGCTGTCCTGGCCCTGGCTAAGAGCAGGGCACAGCCTGCAGCCTGGCACTGGCCCTGGGCTGGCAGCAGGTAGCCATGCTCCCCAGCCCTGGAGCCATGGGCAGCAGCAGAGTCATCCAGGGGACAGAGCTCAGAGAGACCAGGACCTTCTGCAGGGTGGACATCAGGGATTCACTGGATTTTCTTCAACTATTCTTTTCTTATAATTATTTATTACAGTGAGGAATTGAAATAAATACAGTTTAAATGCTGGGGGTTTTTTTGTTTTGTTTTTTTTGCTATTATATAATTTTTGGAACACATTTTTAAGAATCTATGAAAGGCATCTATCAGTAGTTTTGATTTACATTACATTTACATATTTTAATAATGTGTTTTATATGAACATATATTTGCAGTTTTTTGTTAGTATCATGAAGTGGACTTTAAACAACAAAACCTGTTCTGTTAATAGAAGTTTTAAGGGGTATTCTTATATCTTGTTGGAATGGAGTGTGGGAGATAACACTTACTGCTATTAAATTTATCTGGTAATGTAGATAATGTCTGTATTAAAAGTCACTTTTTTGTAAAGCTATAGTGCAGTAGTTCTTGGGAGAAAAATACTTTTTTTTTTTTTTTTTTTTTTTTTTTTTTTTTTTTTTTTTGTGGCACAATGTATTGAGAAACTCTTACACTTTTCTGTGAAGTTGGTTCATAGATGATGAATCTTTCTTATGAGAATTACAGCTTTTTCCATAATAACCAATACAGTCAGTAAACACTGGTTAGTGTTAAGGCATTATAATATTATATAGATAATTCTCTTCTCAACCTATGTTTCTAGCTACAGTTTAAGTACTTAAACCATTACTACAACTACTTTTGCATGGTTCCATGAACAGCACTGAATATATCTAATAGTTGTTTAATAAAAATATAAAATTTCTAGCATGGGCACATTTTTCATCACCTTGCCATGCTTAATAGCCAGCTTCTAAATTGTTTATAAATCATTATTAGTAAATCAACAAACTAGAATCAATAACATAGAATTATTAGTAGCCTGCTCTTTTGGAGAAATTGTTGTTCAAGGAAACAAAATTACTTTTTTTCTTGCCAAGGAAAATTAATTTCACCTATGCCTGATTGATTTTTTTTTTTTTTTTTTTAAGTTCTGGCAAAACTAGATTTGTAAGAGGATACTATTTTTTTCTTCTTTTCATAGGGAAAAATCTATGAATGAGAGGAATGAAAAATCAACAATGGTTGCTGGACCCAGATATCATGTTGTATGTTTTCTCTTCCATCAATTTCATTTGAAGGTGACCACAGCTGCAGTATATACAATATAACTAATCTAGGTTAAGCAGCCAGATTAATTATGTCTGGCATGTAATTATGAACATTACAGATTTTTTTTTCTTTCTTTACATGTTTTCTATATGTAATATTACATAGTTTAGAGGAAGGTATTGTTGGCTTCTGATGTAATTTTACATCTAGGAAACACTGTATTCATAAACACTTCTGTGATATCATGAAAAAAAATTGCCACATAGTCTGAATAATCCTTCTTCAGATTATAAAGAGAAGTGTTCACTTAGTTAATGATTGTCTGAACCATTCCTCCTCCATCTCAGTTTCAAAGAAGTTAATCTTTCACTGGAGATACTTTTAAAAGTATTTAAAGTAAAAAATTATAAACAAAACTCATCACATATATAGGGCTCTTTACACATTAAACACAGGTATGTTGTATTTAACAGTACACTGTTTTTAACAGAAATACTTGCCATATCTGTGTTACTGTCTTCTTGTCTTGAGGATGATGTATCTGAGCAATACATGCCTTAAAATTTATGGTTAGTTATCAGCCATGATTCTTTAATTATTTGGGTAAGGGTATCTCCAACCTCATGACTTTCTTGCTTGATAGAACCCAGGGCACCAGAAGACAGAAGGTTTCAATGTTTCTGAATATTTCAAGTGAGAGGTAATTTCATGATTGATTCATTTGGTATCAGTTATGGGCAGAATAACAGTCTGTGTAATAAGATACTGAAATAAATAGAGAGTTAAGGGGAAAAGATGTAGTTAAGAAAGAGTAGCAGATTTTCTAGGCAGTTAGCATTTCACCAATGAATTTGTTTTTTTTATTGAAACAAGTTTGGTTGATGTATGGCAATGCAAATGTAGCATAGGAAACCATATAAAGTTTGTACAATGTTTAATATCATGCCATTCCAAATCAATTGCTGATCATATAGAGATTTTTAAATGCAGAATCAATGCATTTGCAGGGAGATTTGAAATAAAGGAAAAAATATCATTGGTAGGTCTTTAGATTAAGCTTCTACTTTGTAATTTCAGTTTAGTTCAGAATGAACATCAACAGACTAATTGAGATGTCTGAATAAGTAGAGCAAAATAATAAGTAAGTGTTGTGGGGTTATTTTACCTCAGTGTAAAGCAGTGTCAGAACTAACTCCTGGCTGTAGTTATTTTCATATTGAAAATAAAGAGTAAAGAAAATAACCTTAAAGCTAAAATTTTTGTAGGAGAAAATGATACACAGTTTCAGATAAATCTGAATATGTTTAGCTTATCACAGATATGATTGAGAGGTGGTTTGTTAACTGTGTCTAAAACACTTAGTAATAAAAGGCTTTTTATTTTAGCAAAGCAAGTTAGTAGAAGCTGAAGCCAAAATTCAAATTAAATATGTGGCAAACACTTTCAGTAGGGAGGTGATTAACTGCTGGGACAAATTGCCAAGAGAAACAAGTGATTTTTCCATCACATGAGGTTGTCAAATTAGAACTAAATAACTCTCAGGAAATTATTTGACTCTTGCCAAGAACAAATTATTGGTCTCAGTTCATTGTTAACCAGATGAAATTTTAAAGCAGGTGGTTGAGATAGTGGAGCAAATAATGCCTTAGTTTTGTAATGTAAAATCATAAGGAATGCTTTACTTAATTTGCATTTGTTGAATTATCCAGTATCAGGAACTTCATTGTAACATGGTACAATTTCAAGTTGGTAGAATTTTGTTATTTCATGATGTATTCCCATTCATGCTATAAAATTCAGGAGATGCTCATTTATTATCTACCTCATCACATCTGGTTTCAAGGATGAACTTTTTTCGTTGTTCTTTATTTAGAAGCAAACGTTTGGAGAGAGTCAATAGCTCTGTCAGTAGAACTAAACACAGTAATTTATTCCAGTGCAAAATATTAAATTTTGTCTTAGTGGAGCAGAATCACTGAGTATCACCAAAATTTATTTAGTGGGTCAAGTGGGAGGGACATGCCTTTAAACTTAAGGAATTGTCTTGGTTGCTATGTGTGGCATGCACACATCTTACTGCAATATACAAGCACATGATGCAGAAATAATTGAGAGAATTAGTGCAGAAATCCTGCAGTCCCTTTTCAACTCTCCTTTTGTGGTTAGATGTATATTTCAGTTGGCTATCATTGGATCTTCTTCAGTACTTCCACCTAAATGCTGCAGCATAAAACTGCCTGAAAGATTAATTGAAGAAGTCTTTATTAGGTGCATGAGAATATTTAAATGCAGGTGATGGTATTGTATTAACTATCACTTGGGAAATTCAAGATTGAGTTAGTCTGTTGAGAAGTGTGTGTGATTTAGCAGATGCTTCATGTCTGCAGTCTGTGAACATGCAGTGGGAGTGACCTGAGCAGGACACTGTGTAGGTTGATCTTAGTGATGCTTCAGTAGGCATTGTAAAACTATTTTGAGTCTCAGTTTCACTGTAAGGGTGTTAATAACAGGGTTTAATTTCTCCATCATTTAACTTCAGTGCATAATTTCAAATATAATTTTATATTTCAGAGGTGCAACAATATTGTGCCATGTGGAAGGGAAAGTGATGCAAAGTGAATTGGATTGATCTACCAGGCTTAGCACACATGCCTGTGCTTTCCAAGCTATTAGAAAAATTAATAAACTCAGTCCTTGAATTAATGGATGGGCTTGCAGGACACCATCAGACATAAATTTTGAAGCTGAATTATGTTTACATTGCTATTTGTACTGTAAAATTAGCAAAGGTTATTAATTCTATCTGCTCTTGATATTATCAGTTTTATACCATAATTACATGTGCAGACACACACAACCTCTTGAGAGGAGTGCTGAAACGCAGATACTTAAAAGCACATGAAGGACTGAAGCAAATGTTCACAAGTTACCCTGTCTGTCAGTTTTATAATTTTTATCTTTATCTGCTATCTTGATTGTAGGATGTGATCACTACTTTTTTTGTGATTAGGCAGTACCCCTCAGAGTTTAAAGGGCTTCTGTCAGACACTGACAAAATCAGACCCACTATCATGACTGGATCTCTGCTGCAGAGATTTTCAGGCTGTCCAAGGTTCTTTAGCTACCACATTTTCTTAGCATATTAAAAGATTGGAGTGATGGTGCAGTTCTTCTCTCACTGGTGATGACATCATGCTGGACAAGATATGAAATGTTGTGAACAGTGCCATCATGTGCACATCTGATAGATATTATTATGAATGAAGAGGTGTGTATGGAAACAGTGGAATGGAACATCAGCTGTAGGACATACATATTCTGTATGTGTTTTCACAATCTATTTTCTTTTTTTCTCTTTTTGTTTTGTTTTGTTGGGTTTTTTTTTTAGAATCTACTGGAAATTTTTTTCCCCAGCTGTTAAATGCAGACTCCTCCAAACCTCTGTCTGTATGTTCCTTTACTTCTTGGCTTTTCTGTTGGCATAGAAGAGGCTTCCAGTCTCCTACTAACTGCCAAAACATATTTTAGTAACTACTTATTTTAATAACCAATTTCATGGGCTTCAAGATCACTTTTAGAGAATGGTGCTCCTCAGGTAGAAGAGGAGCAGGAAAATTAAATTTGAACATAAATTTCTATAATTGAGTTCCTATTTTAGAAATATATTCCTGTTTGAATCATAGTCCTTTATGTTGCTTCACTTACAGTGTGGTAAGTATATTTACTGGTCTTTAAGCATCTACTTTCTGCAGAGTGGCTAGAGAGACAAACAGTGTCCCAAATTAGGAATATCCAGTCTTTCATCACTTGACGTGTCCTTATTATTATAAGAGGTGTACTGAAAAACTGAAGAAAGATCTGAATTTGCAATTCTGGTTTCTTTTTTTGGCATTTACACCAGGGTAACTGAAAGTAGATCATACCCTGCAGAAATTAAAGATGAAAGTCACTAGATTTTTCAGTTCACTTCCCACCACATATTTTCTCCTTTTATATCTCCCCAGGGAAGATGTCTCCACTGCCTGTATAATGAAATTATAGCATATACTTTATTAGGGATCTTAAACAATGAATTGTTTTAGCCTTATACTATTTCTGTAGCATCATACTGTATTTAAAACATTTTTTTTTCTATGTTACTGTAGATGTTCATACTTTAAACCTTTGGCTTAATTGCAAAACTGGATCCAATTGACTCTTTCCAAATTGACATATGACAAAGGAGCAGAGAAAGAGCAAACACATGCTATTTTTCAAATATTGTTTTAAGATAAGATAGGCATATTTTTTATAGATTGTATTTTCATTCCTTTTTCTCCCGTGGCAAGTAGCAGTACAGCTCAAAGTCTGTGTAGTTACCATCAGGTACATAGTTTGCCAGTCTTTAATGCAACTAATTCCTAGCCAGAAAATGTCCTGCATTTTCAGTGAATCATAACTGAAAAATTATTATGGTGACAGGAAATTCAAACAAAAATGTCATTTCATATTGCTGTAGAAAAGCCAGTTTCAGTGACATTTTTAGAATTATCAGTGAGAAGACATCAATCTGTGGTGACAAGAATCGAACAGTAGTGTAATCATGAAAGTGTTTTGGGTTATTTGTTTAACAGCAGGGGTTGTTAGGATGATCTATAGATGTAAAATGTTAAAAAAATATATTTATTAGTAATAAATAGTTGCTTGATGTCAATGAGACTTGGGGAGACCTGCTATAAGCAGTTTCCAGTAAAAACAATTTGGCAAACACAGCTTAAAAGGATGTTTTAGTGAGCATAGGAGGTTTTCTTTCCCCTCAAAAATACTCAGAGAACCTACATTTAAAGTCCTAGACAAGGAGTGTTTTTTACCCATTAATGGAAATGAAAGTGCATACCACATCCTCAGTTCTTTTCAACTACCTCATTAAGATTGTGCAGAGTGTAAACTTCTGGTAATACTGACTTAATCTACCATTTCTTCCACTGTTCCTCAAACTGTACTCACAGTAATTGCTTATTCTTCCTTAGAGACTGGTGTGATTCAATCAAATCCCACCATTTAGGTTGGATTTAAATTTTGGGTAGTACAGATACCAGGAATATCTACTGAGAAAACATGCAAACAATTGTGATGAAATTTGGTAATTAGTGAAGTTCTACTTCAGTTCCTAGATCTTAGAAGAAGTCTTTAGGTAAGTAATGTCTCCAAGAACACACTAATAGGGGAAAATGCTCCCTAAATCACTGTTCAAATGGGTGGGCATCCTGCTCCCCACAGGCTCCCAGTGCAGATGGGGTAGTGAAGATTTCCCTGTGGGTGGCACATAGTGGATATAGCCATCAGTTCCACTTTTTTTTTTAAAGTTGTAGTGATTAATTCTGCCTTCCTTGGATGGGGATTTCACTTCAGTGATCTCAGAGATCAGAGGCTGCAGCTGACCTTGAAGTTCAGTATCTATGTCACTGTCTTGAAGCTCACACTAATGAGATGTGTCAGGCTTTCTGTCCCTGTGTGGAAAGGAGTTCAGCTACAAATAATGTAGACAAAATGCATATTTTGCAACTTGCCCTAGAGAAAGAAAAATAACATGAACTTCTTTTTGGTGGTGTGGCTCATGACAAGTCACAATCAGATTTCAGTCACCAAATAACTAAATCGGGAGTTTGTAAACAGTTAAGTAGCTGTAAACTCTGTGAGCTAATACAAACAGGAACATAAAGGAAATGTGGAGCAGGAGGAGTCACATCTTGAAGTCAGTGGTTTTGACTTGAGTATCAAAAGGAAATTAAAAGAGCCAGACTAGCTTCAGGGGTTCTCCAAAACCTACTTGTGAATCTGCAATCAGAGGAATTAGTTCCTCCAGTATACACAGCCAATACCTTAATCTATTGATAGATTAGAGATGGGTCAGTGCTTTGAGCTGTCAAACAACTTTATTCCTTAAGAATATTCCTTTCAAAGTAGAAGAGGAGGAAAAATCTGGATCACTGTGGTTGAGTCTTTATAGTCCAATATGGTGTATATACATGTTTACAGCCTCCTCCTCTTCATTTTTCTGTGATATGTTATCCTCAGAAAGCACTCTTTATTTTTTAAGGCACTGGATTTTATTTAAGCCAAGGCTTCCTATCTTTGCCCCAGTGTATGTGCTAGTTCTTCTTACACTTTTCCAGGCAAGCTGTCTCTTTTTATATTGCCAGGATGAGGCCTTTCAGGAAGAATCCTTGTTTGTCCATATGACAACAAAGTGAGCTAGAAATCAGCTGTTTCAACAGATTGTCTTACTGGATAGCTAAGCATGTGGGAAGCAGTTTGTCTGCTGAACTGGAGCCACCTTAGATTAACATAGCTGTCTTATTTTCTTCAGATGCCTCCATCCCTAGCATATGGAGTCTGCACATCTAGTTGCCACCTAGAGCTTCATTCTGAAATCCACCAAGCTTGCATCAAATACACCTACCTGGTGTGGTGCTGCTTGTGCAGGAGACCTTTTTCAGTCCTATTCAACTTTGAGTCCTAAGATTTTTTTTCAAATGTAGGTGCCTTTTAGGGACTACTACACGGATTAAGAGCAGCATGAGAGAAAGAGGGATCACTTGTCTTTAACAATCCTTCCTCAGGAATTTATCTGACTGCAAATTCACAACTTTGCTCTCCTTCTGCTTGGATGTTTCAAACCTAAGACCAGGGTAGAGTTCTGATTCATAACCAGTACTGTGGAGAGGTGGAGATGTGTACTTCTTAATCCACACAGGGTCTACATACATACACACACACAAAAAAAAAAAAAAAATGTGGGGGGGGGGGGCAGGAATTACAGAGTGATTTGCCTTTATTTTACTTTGCTGCAGGATTATGAATGATAAATCAAGGGAATATATATATACACAATATATATATATATATATATATATATATATATTTTATTTTTTTTTATATTTTTTTTTTTTTTTTTTTCCTCCCAAGTTAGAAGAGGCCCTCTGGGCTGTTTCATTTTGTCTCATCTGGTGTGTACTAGCAGAATGGAATGATGTTAACTGAAAGAGGTCAGCATATGCTCCAGCTAATCATGGGTGTCAGTAAAGCTCTTGTAATGTTGTTATAAAGTACTTTGATATCTCAAAGATATCTCTGTTTCTCTGTAGACCATCTGAAGCTGAATCAGTTCAGAATATCTATTTAAACAATTCTTATTCCTTCCTACAACTAAGCAGAGTCAGGATACAGATTAATTATGCTTTGTTTCACAATTTAACGTTGTGTCCTAAGTAATTTATTTCTTTCAAAATAGATTATTTAAAAGCAAGTGACAAGGCCAAGATTGTTCTCTTCCACATAAATCCCTTTAATTGCTCTCATAACATATAAAGCATGTATTGAATTTTGTATTAAAGAGCAAACAGAATACATTTGAATCTTTACCTAAAGTAACTTACAATATCAGAGGTATACATATAACATTCATATTTGCAAACATTATCTGTTTATTTTGTGAAGCATCATGTGTAGCTATAATAATTTAATATTCATTCTGACAAAGAAAAAGTTTGCACTTCACTATAGGAGTTTCTCTCATACAATTAACAAACAACCCCCAGAATTATATAAAATATAGTGTAGATTGGTTCTTAATTGAGTTATGAAAGTGTAGTATCTTTCTACTACTTGATGGAGTAGAGGGAGTAATCTGAAATTCATTACACTTTTGGACTTAAGGCCACTTTTCTTGTTGTTTTGGGTTTTTTTCCCCTTTAGCTTGAATAGGATGGACAGATTCAAATGGCAGTTCTCAGAGCACTTACTAGTCCAAAGGCATCTTTCCTACTGAAATAACTTCATTTTCAGCAATAGCCTTAAATTTCAAAAATCTCAAACAAAGCTATTAAAATACAGCATGCATTTGTACATAAATCAATTCTCTTGATCTATTTATTGTTCACAATACATTTTCCTGAGCATGGCCTCAGTTACTTGCTGTACAAACCTATATAGATAACTGTATAGATGTTCAGGTTGTCTTACTTAAACCTGTGTTTAATTAATGCATAAATTTGTGGAAAAAAAGTTTCATTTCACTGTTTTGTTTGCCTAGGCTATGCATTATGACAGTTAAACCCCAAAGTAATCCTTAGAATGTAATTAAATGATACGTGTTTAAGAAAATACGATTCTGTTATTTGAAAATGTTCACGATAAATTAGTTATATGGAAAAAAACCTAAAAATTGAATCTAACAGTCATCCTTAGGGAATGGATTTATGTGATAGAAAACGAAAAAAAGGAAATTTCTTCTTCAAGACAGATTAGGGAGTAGGAGCTCAAAATAAATGCAATAGATTCTAGACCAGACACTAGATTCACCAGAGAAGAGTAAATAAGAAATAAGAAAAAAAATTGCCAAAAGTGATAGTTACATTCCATCCAAAGACTATAATTAAGCATTTTTAAAAACAGAATTATAAATGCAAAGAACTATTCAGTGCTGCTGGATTTATTTTCAGTTCAGCAGAATTTTTTAAAGTACTGTTTTTGTTAGTCAAAAGTGACTGATATACAAATGCAACAAGTATTATACAAAGGTCCAGAAAATATAAACCATATCTTTATAAAGATAAGATTAATATTAAAGCACTGATATTTTCAGATGAATTAAACCTTTCCCTCAAAATATGTGATTTTTAGTTTTGTAATTTATTTTACTTTAGTGGAGTGACACTAACACCAGATGGAATTGGTCACAATTTTGTTGTAGTAATCATCAGAGTCTGCTACAAATCTTTTAAGTAACATGGAGAAAGATAAAGTTTTCAAAATATTCTTGTCTAGTGTACTGCCCAGCAGAGAAAACTAGGGTTATGAGTTACCTGCTGCTAAATGATATAATGGTTGGGAATCTTCTTATTTTCTGTCTTCAGGGAATGCATAAAGTATATTTACTTAGTGCTTTCATGAAAACTGTAGGTTTCTACTCCTGATAATAATAACTGAATTTGTCATAACATAACAAATAGAAGATCAAGCTTTCTTCTGAAGACCTTGATTTCTGAAGTCCTTCATTCTATAAAAACCTTTAAAGGATAGTAGTAATGGGATTAGCCCCATTTAGGATAGATTTGAAATACAACTTTTTATGTAAGAATGGCTATATATATATATATGTCATTAAATTGCTATTGGGGGAAAGAAAAAAAAAAACTACACACAAAAAAAGGTGTCTGATGGAAAATTTTATATGCCCTATGTCTTCTAAGACAGTAAAATATTTGCAAGATTTATACTCTTAATGTGACTTTTGAATAAATTTGGAGAGCTGTACTCAGTGAGATGTTTATTAGCATATGGGGTTTTATGGCAAACATGTAGCTGAATTTGCAGCTGCAATGCCCTTCAAGCATTTTGTAAAATTTTATTTCATTTTAGTGCTTGTTGTTTTGGAAAAGTATTTGGGATAGTTTTTGTTGATGAAAAAAACTTTTCATTGATGATATTGACAATTTTAAAGGCTGTCATTCCATAGCACAAGTTTGGGTTTTTCTTTTTAAAGTAGTTTTATTTGCTATGATGCATTGATCCTGGACAGCATTTAGGAAGTGCAAAACTCATATGGGCTATCTCACTCTGATGAGAAACTGGTTGTTTAAGGCATCATACAATTTATTTTGCATATTTTTTTCCTACATAAGGCATGTATAAATGTTGCCACATCATCAGTCCTTTGCCTAAGGAATTTCCTCAACATCAGCTAATTTCTGAACACCAGATTTAATAACTCAGCAATATAATGTTCTGTATTATTATTTCATGGCAAAGAGATTGCCTGATTTTATGTCAAATTCTACAAATACCTGACCCATATTCTGAATAAATTCTTGTGGTATGCCACATAAGCCAAACTTCATCTGCTGGCTGTCAGTGGTCAAAAATCTGCAGCAGGTATGTGCAACCACACTACAGTAAAATTTGCTATTTACCTCTCTGCAACTGTACTGGGTGTTTTGCAGAGAATTTTGCAGAGTACAGTGAGAAATTATTCCAAACAGTCTGGAAATTTCTGGTTTAGGTTCTTCAGTAGAGCTGTTGCAGTGTCACAGATGAAAGGTAGATATGTTCCTTACTTTGCATTTCACAATCAGTGGAACACAGTTTGAGGAGTCAGTTTTCATACTTCATTGTCTGCACTTGTACACATTGTCAATAATCAGGGTAACAGTATTTGGTTTGAACTACTGTTCCAAGTTGTCATGTATCTTGTTTCATTGATACCTAGGGATAGCAAAGTTTTCTGAAAAGCAGAGTATCAGTGGTGTGCACTGATATTAGGAAGGCCAAGTGATCTTCCTTAATTAAATGAGGGTAACAAAGTCACATTAGGGGATGCTTATATTTCCATGTAATATAGTCACTGCCTTATGTGTACCTGCTTTCTCCAAGGAGTGTCGCAAATGCACTTTCTGTTCCTTAATGTTATATTTGCACTTGGATCTGTGATTTAGATGACAAATGTGAAAAAGCACATGTTGCCAGAGAACTTTCAAGAGACAAGCTGTGAAGTCTAAAGAACACAGGTTATTCCAGCTAAGGTTGGCAGCAGCTTCTGCTTAAAAGTTTTTCTCCTAACATGTGGTGCTCAAACTTATACCTGCAGAATATAGGTTAGCATTTGACTGATAAAGATTTTAATTTTCTGGCTTATTACACAGAGATGGAAGTTTTATTTTCACTCTTCCTCTTCTGGTCAGGCAGTGGAGCAGTTGAGAGTAGTCCAAACAGTTTCAGAACAAGATCCCATTCAAATTCCACCATTTTGGTGAACTTTTTAAACACTGTTTATGGAGACGTGTGAATTATTACCATAGAAGGAAATACTGCAGATGAAAGGAATAATGCCTCATTGAGCCAATTTCTATTAGCTTTGTTTAAACAGCTTCAGTGAGAGTAGCAAGTGCAAAGTGCTGAATAAAATTTGTTTCTTGCCTCTTTATAAGGTACAAGGTAAAATGTAGACCTTATTACATTTTCATTCAAGCTACATCTCCAAGGACATTTCTTCAAATCCTCATTAAACTCATTCAGAGTGATTTCCTTTTTAGCCAAGGTCAGGATGGTCGTCTTGCAAATCTTTGGACACTGTGAATGGGAATTCATAAATCCTGACATTGGGAAGCAAGGTTGCTCTTGCCCTACATAATAAAAAAAAAAAAAAAAAAAAAAAGGCATGGTTCTTTTCCTGGTGCTGAAAGTAAGATCTAACTTTACTGGAACTGAAAAAATAAGACTTTTTTTTTGCTTTTTTAAAGCAGGTCACAATGCACTGATGATGTCTCCTGTGGTATTCATCATTTATATTTCCAGTAAGCTGCTATGTTACCTGCAATCACTTGTCAGATTTCCTTTTCTATGATCTGTTTAGTCTGTTAGCCCACCAGTTAAAATATATCCTGAATAACTTCTACATTAAAAATAAGAACAGTTGATAGAATGGTTACTTTAGAAGACATATGTCTCATGAGAAAATAATGTTTGTTTTTTTCATAGCTGTTGTAAATAAATCAGATTGTGCACCTTGATGGACAGTTGTGGTTTATTTTTTCTGCTTTTGTTTGTTTTTTTTTTTTTTTTTTGTTTGTTTTTTGTTTCCCTTTGGTAGTACATTAAATTTCGTGGCAGGAAACCTGTTGTTTTTAATTAAGAAGAAATTATTTGAATTAAGCAGCCAGTGTGAACATTTTGAAGTAGACTCTGGAACTTGTGGTGGTTTTTTAACAGTGATATTCTGATTTTAAGTAAATAATAAACACATCATAATATGAGCTGGTATAGTCAAATCATTCAATATTTCTGACCAACTGCTACTAGTGAATGATTGTTTTCAGCAAAGATAGAAAAGTCACAGTAGAAAAGTGTTGAATAAATACACTGGTATCAGTCTTTGGCTGATAATTCAATGTATTTGCACTACAGTGTAGATGCAGTCATCCTAACTCCCTTTTCCATAACAACATGCAGGTAGTCTCACATTAGTCTTTCTCTCTGTGTATTGTGTTTCTTTGTTCCTGCTGCTTAGAAGATTTTCATGTCTCACATGATGGGTGATTTTTTTTTTTTTTTCCCTTATTCAAGGGTTTGTTGTTTTTTTTCCTGATTGAAGTGATTAGCTAATGAAACCTGATCCTTAAAAGTGCAGAGTATGGTAAGAATGCTCAGGAGGAACATGCTGGATTATTTGCTGCTACATCAGTACAGCACAGATTTTGCCTTGTCTTCTGGAGATAGATTTTAGTCCCATTCTTTAGATGGTATTGTAGTTAACAAAATATTTTCTTTATTTAAAAGATTTATTTTAGCTAGTCCAAGGATATTTCTCCTCCCTGGGAATCTGCAAAGTTCATCTATCTCCTTCACTCATTGATCTGTTCGTTTGTCTCCAGATTTCAATGCAGTGTATCAATTACTCTCTAGTTTATTGAGAGAGACGGTGTTGCATGTTGCCTGAAAAGGCTGTAGTGTTGTTTGTTTTTTTTTTTTTTGTTTTTTTTTGTTTGTTTGTTTTGTTTTTTTTTTTTTCTTTCTTAATTTTTGTTATGTTGACTGCTCAGTAACTCTTTAGCAGCAGAAAAACTTAGTGTAAGAGAAAAGGCATCTTCATATCAATAACAGGCACTGTAGAGCTAGTCCTTGGCAGAGCTCTATCCCACTTACATCTGGACATTAGGGAACGGCCACATGCCTTCAGTCAGCAAAACTGCAAATGCTTTCCCATCTTGGAGTATTAAATAGGTTCTTTATAGTGGTGGGTTTTCTTTTTTTGTGATAAAACTATCCTTTTGATTAAATTACAACTGTTGTAGTGCTCATACAGCATCAATTTCAGTACAAAATGAGTGAAAAGCTGTGATAGTTTTGTGTAGCAGATTTGTGAATCAAGGAGTTTGGCATTCTGACCAAAAGAAGTCAGCCCAACTTCTCTAAGTAGACTAGGTAGATTTTCCCAAAACTTTTAGGTATTTTAATGTGAGGAAGGATTAATATAAAATAGAAGTTGTTTTTTGACACCAGTGTCTCTCCACTGTAACAGTTGCTACCGAGTTGCAGAGGTTGCTTGGCTTACTGGGTTTACGTATAACTCCATTAACTTTACCATAGGATATTTAAGATACCAATTAGGCCTTAAGGCTAAGCCAAAGGCAAAGCCAAGGCAAATTCAAGGAACTGGTGATATGAAACTGTGTATGAGCTCTTCTTGTCAAGATAAATGATGTACAGCAAAAAATTAAAAAAAAAAAAAAAAGTCCAAACAAGCAGAAAAGAAACCAAACAAAAGCCCCATTACTGTGTACCAAACTATTCTCTTTAACATCAGAATTTTTGTAGCACCAGTAATGTTAAAATTCTATATAATGCCATAATAAGTCAGTTGTACTTTTCTTTTTTAAACATATACCTTCACTGTATAGACATAATTTTGCATGGAAGGTAGTAGACAAATTAGTATTAATTGTGAATTTAGCTATTTTTTAAAATTTAAGATGTCACCAGAGGCAAAGTGAACATGACTTAGTTTTCCTTCAACAAAGAAAGGTGTTTTGATAGTAACAATTTTAAGCCTGGAGATTACCTATACCCAGAAATTTATTGCTGCCTTTTTTTTTTTTTTTTTTTTTTTTTTTTTTTTTTTTTTTTTTTGGGTGGGAGGAGGGGAGATGGGGGTGGGGAGGAAGAGGGTGGAACCATACCACAAAGAAAGAAATAATAAACCTGATGATCTTAAATACATAACAAACATACACACAGCAATCATGGGATTCCAAGGGACGGTGGGCAAGGAAGAAATGTCGGAATGTTTATCATACAGCTGTGCCAAAAGTAAAGGCTGAATGAATGAGATGGAGATTAAAGCCAGTAGTTCTGAGCCTGTATTCAATCACTGCAGTCACTCTGTTTGCCTCCTGCATGCTGATGAAGTGTCATGAATGGTCCCATGTACTTTCATTCCAATATATTTCAGGCAGTAGTGATTATTGCTTGTACTCAGCTAAAGCTTGAAATAACTGGCAAACTCTTGCTTAGCAACAGAAGGGCTCATCATCTCTCCCTTGGGACTGCTAACTCAAAAATGTGCTACTTCTTTTAAAAGTTAAAGTTAGAAGGGGAGAAGGAGTAGATGCTGTATATTATTTTTTCCATGATAATTTAAAGGAGAAACCCCAAACTAAAGCCAGCAAATGACTTTGTTCCATAAAGAATTATTGAAGTTTATGAAGTCCAAATTCATAGTTTATGAAGTCTGAATCCAATTTCCTTTATAACATATTAAGCTGGAGAATTTTTATACAGGTATAGCTTTTATATGTGCTGAGAGAATAGAATCACTTTAATTCCTTTAAACAAAAGATCTCATAGTGTATTTTGGAAAAATTCTTTGGAAGTCATGCAGCATTAAATCATTTAATGTTTGTGCTTATTTTTGATGTTTAGACAAGAGTTTGTATTTTTCAGTGATCTCAATCTTAAAAGGAATATGACTGCACATTTGTTAAATAAATTGCAAAATGCAGAACATGGTTTGAGTTGTAGATTTCCAGCAAGTGCACTGAAGAATTCATTAAAAAATACAGCAGCATTATTCTAGTGTGAATTATATGCTGCTCTGTAGGTTTCTATTTTTGGTTACCACAAGATGGCAAAGCAGTGAGCACACAAATGCAAGGACGAATGAGTTTCATAATAATGCGTTCTGCATTCACACTTTATGCACATCAAGAGAGAATCCAAGCACAGCAGGGGTGACAATCACTCCAACAGTCTTTTGAAATCAAAGCACTTCCTCAAGAATGTCTTTCCAGTGCTAATTACACTCTTCTATTGTGGTTTTTGTATTGTGCAAAGTAAAATGTTTACAGTCACATCACTGGAAAAATGGAAGGTAAAATTAATCAGATTATTAAATAGATTTGTTTTCTTTTATGTTTTGCTGGTTCTACTTTGTGTTTAGGGCTTAAATATCAAAATCCATTTCCTTTGTCACCAAGGGACTTTGGCAATGGTTCTAATTTTTCACCAACTCTAAGAAATTCTTTTTACTTGAGAGTTGTTGCAATGTGGAAAGGATTGGTTGCCTAGACAGCTTAAGCTCTTTTTTACTGTTTTTTTTTTTTTTTTTTTTTTTTTTTTCCCCTCCCAGTTGCATACTGATCATGCAGTTACTATTATCAGAGAACTTTCTAATATGAGGGAGGCAAAAAAAAAAAATATTGAGACATGGCTTATCCCAGGACATGATAGGGTGAGATATATGTCAGTGTTTGTGTGTATAGCCATGCATTTTATGTATGTAAGAATGTATATACAATCTCAGTAGTCACCATGAAACTTCCTCTGTGTAGGAGACAATTCAAAATATCAGTTATATAAGCTTGAAAAGAGAGAAGAAAGAGCATCTAGGTTTTATAACTTTTGCCAGAAAATGCATAAATTTATGTGATGGGTTAAGCAACCAATCCATTCTTGACTTTTGATCTTGTCTTAACTGCTAGGCTTGGTGAAAAAGCCAATTAGTAGGAAATGGAAAAGAGAACTATTAAATGTTGTTTTCCATGGCATTCTGGAAAAGCTGGTAGCCTACAGGTGGCCTGTCTGGATGGCTGGTCCCAGAGAGTGGTGGTGAATGGTGTTGCTTCTAGTTGACATCTTACCACTAGTGGTGTCCCCCAGCGATCAGTGTTGGGCTCTGTTCAATATCTTCATTAATGATCTGGATGATAGGATCAAGTGTAAATTCACAGATGACACCAAGCTGGGTGGAAGTATCTATTTCCTGGGTGGTCGGAAGGTTCTACAGAGGGATTTGGACAGGGTAAAACTGTACATCTCTCAGCTTTTGGAGAATGAAATGCACTGCTACAATTTCTAGGTATTCACAATTCATATTCTGCATTACATACAGATACAACATATATACGGTATTTATGTCATTGATACATGTAGTTCTGTATTCTCTTAAGAAGTTTAGCATTGTCAGAAATATTTAATTTGTATACCTTAGTCTTATTAAGTCTTTGGACCCATTACTGTGTTTGCTTCTCCAACAGTGACCAGTTTAATTTGAGCGAAGATACCAAAAAGCAGGTATTAAATGTAATAACTTTGGAATAAACTTATATCAACAGAGAAGTTGTGTTATGGAAAATTGATACTAATATCTGAAATTGGGAAGCAGTCTACTTTAAATTGGTAGAAAAGATGTGTTGCATGTAACATGTTTTAAAGACTAAAATATCAACAGCTATACATACAAGAATATAGAATCTGTGTGTACTCATTTATACCCACAGTGTACACTAGTGTGTTCTGGAACATTATTTTAATAATTTAATCATAGAGTGATTTAGGTTGGAATGGGTGCCTGGAGGTTATCTAGTACCAAAAAAAAAAAAAAAAAAAAAAAAAAGTTGTCAAACAATGCACAGCCAAGTGCAAGACTGAACAAGTGTGCCTCTGGTTCTACATAAACCTCTACTTCCTGAGCACCTTTGTTCCAAGCTGCTACCACGGCTTGTTATACATACAAAGTGAATGGTTCTTAAAATAGGGCTTTCAGCTGGCTTAAGAATACATTTGACATATTTCCTTGGTTAGAATGACAGTTATTTAAGATGCAACACAAATTTGCTAATGGACCAGTGCCGGGAGACTTTTGTGCCACTGATTTTTTTTTTTTTTTTTTTTTTTTTGGTCCATGTAGTTAGTGGCAAAACTTCCATTGATTTTATTGGGAATGGGATTAGTCATTGTGAAAAGATTCATGTTGTACTGAAAATGTGCTACCGTTTTCACTTAAGACTAGAGAAGGGTTGTAGTTCTTTAATTCATTAGGTTTTAGCAGATTGGAAGAACTGAATTTTGATTAATATCACATCCTTATGGCCTCAGCTCTGGGCTACTGTGAGTTTGATGGTGGTGTAGTTTCACTGCAAACAGTGTTCTATACTCCTGTTAACAAGAGCAAAATGGTTAACTAGCACAGAAAATATATGACAACATCAGAAACTGAATCCTAGTCTTTTGATTGCCATACCTGTTTAGAACCAAGACCATATAATCATTATTTAATACATTCCTTAAGTTCAATGATAAAAACACAGTCACTGCTTTCTGTCTAAAAATAGGCTCATGTTTCTCTTGCAATGTTTTTGGGAAGTTCTCTTTGTTACAAAATTACTGTGTCCCTCTGCCGTTGTCCA
Source organism: Muscicapa striata striata (assembly GCA_030060385.1). NCBI lineage: Eukaryota > Metazoa > Chordata > Aves > Passeriformes > Muscicapidae > Muscicapa > Muscicapa striata. Next base: position 2,978,009 of record JAREIS010000170.1, read on the forward strand.
CCCCATATCAGGCCAAAATATCCATGTTTGTTCATCAACATGCACACAAATAATGTGATGCATAGTTACAGCTGTGATTAGTCATTCAGTTCACTACGTTCACTTGCCCCTTAGGTAATAGATACTTGTGTTGGCCTATTTTCTGTAGAGATGGCCTGCCCAATCTTTGATCTGAATGATTGGATTTGTCTTAGTGTCAAAATCACTCTCCCTTTAGCTGTTGCTGTATAAATTCTGATTACCTATACCTAATTAAAATAAATTTATTTTGTTTGAACCTAATACATTTTGGATTTGAGGCATTTAGACAAAAGGTTATATGGCCTTTCAAAAACCCTTTTTTAATGAAATATTTATTGCTAGCTTTTCTGTTCTGGTTTCTATCAGCTTATCCTCAGTTTTCATTGAGGTTTCTATATTGCCATAGGGAAAATTAAAATAAGAAGGGCAGTCTGTAAGTGATCAACATGACCATGTATATCTCATATATGCACATTAGTTGCTTGATATCATTCAAGTTTTATTACATCTGGTGAGTGCAAACATTCATTCAATAAATCTTGCTTTACTGCTGTCTTACTCATCCCTGTGGGATCATTCTACTCTCTGTGAGTTTTATACTTTCTCCTGCTTATATACCATTACCACAGGAGCACAATATCAGTATCACTGATCTAAACATCTGAAATATATTCACCAATAGGAAGTCAGAAAATGCTAATGCTTCTCCATGATGTTAACAGTTTTCTTTCAGCTTTTCCTCTGTTTGAGGAGCAGCCTTCAGTTACACTCTGTGCTCTTTATCTTCACAGCTTTCTTTTTGTCCTCTGCTCCAAAAAATTCTGGTTGGTGCCACTTCAGTGTGACCCATGGAGCTGATCAAGTCTCACATCTTAGCTTTTTCGATCAGAGTCTTAGCTGATGAAAGGTGGAATATAGCTTATAATGGTTTCTGATGCACTTAATCCCAAATTTAAGAGGAAAATCCAGTGTCATCCACCAGACACAGAACACTTAAACATCATCTGCAGTCAGCATTGTGGTATTAAAATTCCAGCAGGTAGATGAGAGTAAACAATGCCAAGCTGTTGTAGCCACTACCATACTCAGGCCTGACTTTTTTTTTTATTATTATTATTTTTGCATTCCCTTAGAAATAAGTGGGAATTCTTACACAGGTAGTTTCTGCTTTGAAGTTTTTCTCTGGGTTGGACTAAAAGTTGTATATTGTAAAGTAAAGATACCGGCTTTACTGTTAACATTGACTATGTTATGATAATGAACAGGCTTAGTGATTCACTCTGTGTTATTAGTATAACAGTATTGTGTGAGGAACTGTAGCAAATTGCTTATATCTTATGGCAAATATGAGAAGCAATGCCTTCTGCATAATCTTCAACACACCCTTCTGTGAATATCTGTGTGTATGTGTGTTTTTGTTTATCCAAGTACATATGTTTTTGTGTTTAGAAAACTTAACTGCAGTGTATTCTACGTCTTAAAAATGCTATTTCATGATATTTCACACACCAGGCGTAATAGAAAATTTAATTCATCAAAATGCTGAGCAAAATGGTGTCAGACATAATTTTTGTCCCTTTTTATTAAGGACCTTGAACTAAGGAAGTATTATTTATTAGGAATTCATTGGGAAATTGATGGCATAATTTAACTTTTTTATTAGCTAGTAAAATTGATAAGCAGTACATAAAAAGATGGACCTTGTTATAGAGGGAATAATAATAATAATAAGAAAGATTCATTTAAGGTTTTTTAAAAGGTCATCAGTATATAAAGTCTTTTTGACATTGCCTTCTATGATATGAACACATATCATACCACATAATTTTTGCTTCTGTTGATAGATTTGTTTGTTTTATTTTGCAGCCACTAAATCCAGCAGAAAAAGAATTCATGCAGTTAAAATGTTTTCAGGTTTTCAGTAACTCAAGATTAATTCTACATGTAGTGTGAACATACATGACATTCTGTAAGCAAAAGACCTCTGTATGTTGTAGAGTTGAAATAATGGAGTTGTGAGTGTGCAGTGGTTGAACACTTGTGTGGATGGAAGGCATTGTTCCTGATAAATGGGACACAGGAGGAGATATTGTGTAAATCTCTAATCTTGAGCCCTTTACTGATTGGTAAAGGTGGGTGGGATGACAGTCGTCCTCATTCACTGCTCTCTCTTTGGGTAGCCTTGGATACATGAGCAACTTAAAAACTCTTTTTCTGACACCCTCCTCTGAGTTGTGCAGAAAGAATCTTATCCCATAAATGGTTATCTTCTTGGAGGGCTAGAAATAAGGATATAAAAATCATGCATTTTATCCATGAAAACTTTTCATTTCAGCATGCACCTGTTTCATAAGTCATTTTGAGCAAAACAGATAAAAATGGAAAATGCAGCAGTGAAGCTGGCCCAGATAGCAAATCACTCCTCCAAGTCTGCAGAACATCTGAGAATAATAGCCAGCATACTCATGCTTCTCTGTCACACTTGCGTAAAACCCTGTTCCCAGACAAACCTTTAAAATGAAAGCCATCACTCAAATTAATCAGTTAAGGAGCCTGTCAAGTTCACTTCTTCTGGTTGGTGCTGAGGTTTGGTATTAGTCTAACAGAAAGGATCTATTTCTTTTGCATGCTATTTCTGTCTTTTTAACTCACCTTGGGGCTGTACCTGTGGCGGTGGGGCTCGTGTGCTGAATGTGACCATGTTCAGCAGAGCACCTGCATCAGGGCCTTCCCTGCATCCTGCTGCAGCCTGGAGGGGAGGAACTGCTTGTGGGAGCAGTGATGGAAGTCAGAGCAAAGCAAGAAGAAACATCAGACACAGCAGGTGCTTTCTGTTCTGGTCCTGAAGATGTGCTTGATTTGAGCACTCATGCTAGCATCCAGATTAGTTGAACACATGCACCATAAACTTCCTTTATGATCACTGCAGACACACTGCACGAGATGCAAATTCTGCCTGTTGGAGCTTTGGGCTTGAGAATCCTTTGTCTGCTCAAGATTCTCAGCATGAGACTGATTTGGATTCACCCATAAAACTTCTAATTAATATCATACATTTTTCAGTGGGACTGTTTCTTCTCAGGTATAGTAAGACATTCAAAATTGTTTCCTTTATGGATATGGATACTGATACTGTTCTATTTCAGAGGGGGTTTTTGGTCTTTTGGATGTTTTTTCTCCCAGTGTTTACTTTTGCTGTGCTACTAAGATAAGTTGATATTTTCCTGTGGTTATATGTGAGCTGTTGTACCTATATGTTCTCAGCAAGTGCAGCATAACCAAGTCTTGAAAGACTTTATTTTAAATGGAGAATGTTTATGGACTTTTTATGTAAACAAAAAAGATGGCAAAATAATTGTTTTAGCTACTAGAACATTTTGTCTGCTATCTAGTGACTTCAGGGTAAGCCTGCCATCTAGATTATCCAAAAAAACCAACTGCATTACAGTGCCATTACTAGAAAAAAAATGGTTTAGGATTTTTTTTGTCATAGTATTTTGCTAAAAGGGAAGAGTAGTGTTAGTGTAGTAGTGAAAATAAACAGCCTTATTTTAAAGAAATTTTAAAGAAATCATTTGGACATACTAACAAGACAGTGGGTTATTTAGTGTGATCATACTTGTCCTACAAAAATGACAGAAAATTTTCATAATTTTAATTTTTTTGTTCATACATAGGTATGAGTGAGCATATGGTATGTTAACAAGGCTGGATAGTGTTAGGTAGTTGTCTTCAGCTGCTTGCTTTGGCCTTCGAGTTCTGAAACCTGCTACAGGCACAGAATAATGACACAGTTCTTTTTGCATAGGATATAACTTAGTTCCTAGTGGGTGGTAATTAGATTTTTGGGTTATTTTTTTCTGCAGTGTAAGGACTGAGGCATAGTAACAAGATTCAATCAAACAAAATTTCACTATGTTAGTTCTTTCCTGCATGACCCTTACTGGACCAAATTTTACCCAAAACCTCTGTTGAGCCCAGAATCTTGCAGTGCATTATATTGATACCAGGAGGATGGCTACTTGCATGATGACTTTTTAAAGGCTGTTCAGTTGTAAGTAGTTTTCAAGTCCTTTTAGAATAACAATGAGGTAATCTTAGAAAATGGTTTGATAGTGCAAAGGAAAGCCTGAGAAGTTGAAAACAATGTTTGCCTAGGTGGCTACATTATATCTACTTCTGATGTATGACTTTATCTGCATGTTATTTCAAACTGATTTCATGCTCCCTGCAGTGACATATTTTGCTAACACAACAGACTTGTTCCTTCCTGACATACAGCTTCTGGCTCCAACAAATGTCAGTAGCTTTTTAGACAAACCTGTGCTTTTTATTTCTGTCTTTCTCAAGAGAAATATCAGCATCCCTCAAATAACATTTTTCCCCTATGGCTATTCTGTTTGTTTTATAAACAGACTAAGTTTATTTTACATGTAGAAGCTGGTAAAGGTATAGAAGAATTTTTTTTTCCTTACTTTTTTTTTTTTCTTTTTAATTTAATTTTATTTTTTTTAATATTTTTTAATATTTTTAGGAAAGTAACAGAATAGCAGCCACTTTGTGACTTATGCAAATAAGCAAAGCTTTGTTCAATCCTGAATTCCTGCAGTTATTTCCTTTCTGAAACCAATTGAGGCCTCCAGAAGCAATTAACTAACCCTTTGGAGCTGCAGATGGAGCTGAGATTTGCAGTTCACACTGACTTACACAGAGGCAGAAATTACTTGAAGAAAATGGACTCAAACACCTTGTGATTTCTACACAGTATGAATTAAGTTTTAAATTAATAAAGGAGAAAAAATTAGTTAGAACTACGTTCCTATGTACAAATTACTTGTTTCTACATTTATTCATTTAGCCTTGACTTTTTGAGCTTTTTCTAGTCTGGAATTCCCCTTTGTGTACCAATTCTGATTGAGAATTCCATTTGGAATCTGAAATCTTGCAGTTGTTTTTTTTCTTTTTTTTTTTTTTTTTTTTTTTTTTTTTTTTTTTTTTTTTTTAACTGCAGTTTGGTTTTACATTTATTTTTCTTTCTCTTTTGCTTATAATAGCCAGATAAAGGGGAAATTATTCTTAATTATACAACAAAACATTAAGCAATTACATGCAATAGCAGTATCAGGTGCAATAAGTTAGAGCATTACTCTCATCTGGGAAAATATGATATCTCAAAATGGGTCCTGAATGTATCTTGAATCTCCACAGACCTGATTTTCTTTCCTCTGCAACTACTTAGAAGACTGAGATCTATCTTAATTAAAATTTACTGCTTATTTCAGAATGGAAGAGATGAAAACTATTTTTCTATTCTCCTAATGTCAGTGCTGTTTATGTGCTTAAGATGGCTAAGTGGTAGTCTGAAAATTGTGGTTAGATTAGTAATTACTAGGGGGACATAATATACTGTTTCATTGCAGTGGAACTCTGAAAAAATATTTAAACTAAATATTTAAAGGAGAAGGCATTAATCATATTTTTCTCATTATTCATAAATTTTAGCTAATTAAGTTCTACAGTGGTTTTTTTTTCCTCATAAAATGGGCACTTAAACCATACCTTTTAAGACTCATTCTTTTTTAAACAACAAAAATTCAAAATCACTTCTTTTAAGATTGAGAATCTACAAAGGTTACATTGTAATGTTGAGTGTCATCAAATACAGCTCTGAACCTCTTATGAAGTAGAGGTAAGGAAACCTCTGAAAAAATTGCACTGCTTTTTACTCTACTGGGCACCTGTGGGTTACACCAACAGATTAGGATTATCCAAATTAGTTTTTGTTTCAGTAGCATCTGTCCTGTCTTCTACTGACAACACAATTATATTATATTATATTATATTATTATAACACAATTATACCCTCAAGACAGACTATTTTAAACAGGTTGTCTAACTCTACTATTATGAATTGTTTTGTTTAGTCTTGTTACTTAAACAAGCTCAACATTTGTTTCAATAAAACAATGTAAGGTCCAAAATGATATATGTAACACCTTGGAAACAAATGCTTTTAATGTCATTGATTTTGAAAAGAGGAAAGGGAAACAGTGTATATCCTTGAACATATTCCATTGAAAAATTGAAATGCTTTTGTATCACATAAGTTAACAATTGAAATGATGTTCTTATTTGATAGTTATTCTCAAATTGCAATTAATTTGAAGAACTTTTCCCCATACTGGCTGAGCCAATTCTGATCTGTTACTTTATTTTAAATACTTTTTTCTTTTTCATAAGCTCTGTGGAAGCTGTTATTCTTATTTAATGCTGGTTGGATTTCCACAAATTTTAATATTGCATCTTAAATATGGTGGGGTTATTTGAGGGAAACCAATCCCTTACAACAATTTCCCTCATTATGAGCTAAATTTTTAAAAGAAAAGGTAGTTGGACTGTCTGGAATTGGATTGTGTTCAGTGTAAAAGGACTTCTTTCAGGACATTTTTGTTGAGGAAGGATATAGGACAAAAAATTGAGTTCCACTTCAACATATGTTTTTTTGTATTTTAAATGTAATTATTTTTAAATATTTGTTACTCAGGTTAATGTCAATCTGCAGATAATGAGTGACACTAAGTACTTCAGTTCCCTGTTATTTCAGTAGGAATTGTTGATCCTCAGCTCTGCTCAGGAGTTGGCATGGCTCTGTTGTCAGAAAGATTTCAGTATTGTAATAGAAAACTACTGAATGTACTCCTATGATCTGATTTTGAAACAACTCCTGCATTGTGTTCACTGACAAAAGCATATCTGAATCTAGCCAAGAATTTTAATACCATCTAACTTAATGCATTTTGAACTAAAAGAGCTTGTGTTGCTAGGCATCAAATTGGTGATGCATGGAAAAATTGTTCACTGAAACTATAATATAAGCCTGCATGTACAAATCACAAGTAGGTTTTCTGGACGAGCATGAAATCTAAACCTCTGGAAAAATTTATATATTTAGATCAAGACTTACTTTCATTGTACCCACACATTCCATTAGTTCATAATTTGATTTTCTTTAAATGAATTTTAGGTAAAGCCTTCAGCTTTACAAAAAGCATAAATTAAAAAAAAAATAATAATCTGTAACTTGGTTGCTGTAGTTAATGTCGATTATTTAGTCTTTTATTTCCTATTGGAGAACAGAAATATTTTTAGCTACAGAAATTTAAATTATTATTCCAAGTACCCTTCATGTAATACAAATATCTCTACTATTTAAGGTTTTACCTATTGCAGAAAATATAGATGTTTAAAAATCTTTGTTCTTCCATCAATGACATATAGTTGACAGAAGAGTCTTAGTAATAAGTGTGGAAAATGCCATTTGCTTTTAAACTTTTCAATAACAAATTACTTTATTTCAAGAAAGCAAGTACTAAGGATCTTCTAAAAATGTGCTCTTTTTATCTTGAGATATTTCCTGCACATTTGCTAAATACATATACCTATACTCATGATTCCTACACACTTTCATGGAATTCTCACAAGAGCAGTTTGAGGACTGATCACAAATGGATGCCATTTAGAAAAAAAAAAGTAAAGGAAGTGCTGTATACAGCAATCCTGTTTTATTTAAAATTTTAGCGGTTGTGCATTTTTTAAATTTTTGTTTACTTTGACTTGCATTTTTAATTCAGAATCCTGTCTTTTACCTTTTTCTGAAATAATTCCACATAGAAGCATTTTTATTTGTGGTAGGAGAGAGTGAGGAGAGATCAACTGGCATTTTAAGAGTGCAGTACTACACTATAAAAGAGCATTAAAGAACTGAAACTTTTCTCTGTTTAATAATCAGATGTTGACACCACAAAATCAAATTAATTGCCAGTGAGGTTTAGTTATTGGATTAAAATTATAAAATAAATGGTAAAAATATTTACATGTATCTATATAATCACAGTAGCAACAAAGAAATATCTGCTAATTAACTTGGAAAGCTCCAGTTTTATGGTATTTCTGAAATAATCTTCATGCTTGGTTCATAAAATAGGAAAATCCAAAATTTTCTTGGGAAAAAACTTTTAGACAAGGCTAGAATGACTCTATTCTTTAATGGTGCTTGTCTTTTTTTTTTTTTTTCCACCAAGATTGTTTTGTTTAGGTTGGAGGGTGGTGGATTGCTTTTTGTCCTCCAAGTACATAAAGAAAATATAGTGGAAATGTGGAGCCTTTATGGCTGTTCATGGACTGTGGCTCCTAATCTCTCAACTGGAAAAGCTCCAGTGCAACTCCACCATTGCTGCCTTGAGATTTCTTCTCTGGGTTTAGGAGTGAAGTGGAGCATGTTCAGAGGCTCACCAATGAACAGCCTTTTTTCATTAACATCTCTGAAAGAGGTCACTGTGCTAACTTCCTGAAAATGAAAGCTATCCTAATTTTAGCAATTCAGTACTTGCAAGAAGCATATTAATTTTGTTCCATTACTTTGTACACTTATGTTTCTAGATTAAATTGTTAAAAAGCCAAAGTAGCACATGTCATCTAAGTGAGGTACTCCTGTAGACTTACCCTCTACCTAATGAAAGACAGAGAGGACAAGTTTTACACCAGGATGACTCTCTCTGGAGATGGCCTTCCATAAACTTAACTAATACCTTTCATGCTTTACAGCCATCTAAAGCCAAGTAACAATGGATGTACTGTTCTGCTGCAGTGCTCAATATGCACGCAATCTTTGCAGCCTGTGACACAATCAGGAGAAAATACTTATGTCATAGATGTAAGAGCTCCTATAGCTCTACAATAACTTACAATTTTCTTCTGATATAGAAAAAAGCAAAAACAGACAAAATATCTGTGTATAGCAATTACTTTTGTGTAGGTATCCTAGTTTTCAAAATTCATAAAGAAAATAAAGTCACTATGCCTTGAAGAAATTATAATTTCTGAAAACCTAAGAAAAACTAAAATTGTACAGGTCCAAAAGCAGAAAATACCGTTAGGTGTTGTTATTGATACTCCTTGCTTGCAGTCCCTGGAAAGCTTGTTGCCTTCACAAATTACCTTGACATAGAGCTTCATTGTTTTTATTCCCTGAGTATAGTCATTATTTGCCTTCACTGTGCTGTAAATCTGATTCCTTTCCTTTGAAATTGGAGTTTATATAATTATTTGCCTAGAGTGTACGATTTATCATAGCTTTTAATGAAAGAAATAATAGTATAAAGACTCATGGATAGTGGAGAGTATGGAAACCCATACACTTACATGTGTCATACTTAAACTTCCACTTTCTTGTGGCCTGAGGCATCAGGATCTAAATACACCTTTGATTATCTTTTTTTTCACATGGCTGATCAAGACAGCTATATTCCTTAGGAGCAACACATCTCCTACAACCCAGAATGAAATGTATTAGCACCAGGGCAAAAAAAAATAAAATTGTTTTTTCTTTTTTTCAGTTCAACATGTTTGAGTGTAGCTGGATCTCCCTTGTCTTCTTCTTGAAAATTACGTGCCACTATCTTTCTTGCTAAACCTCTGCATTCTAATCCAGTATTTTTGAATGAACTAATAAAAAAGCAGCACATAATAAAGTCCTCTAATCAATATGTTTATCCTAAGATGTTTTTATTAACAGACTTGGTGGAAAAGAGTAGAAACACAGGATTGACTATAGCTCTGAAGTCTAGTTGCGAGTATTCATTAAACACTGTGGTGATAATATTCATTATTGTGAATATAATATATGTGTTTATAAGTGCCTAATGTATATTATTTACATATGTCATATATTTCAATTAATTTGTAGCATCTTATTCCATGCCTGTCCTTGAGATCTTAATTTTTTGCCATTTTGTAATTCACTGCAGTGTAACAGTCACAGGAACATGAATTTTATGTTCCCTAGCAGTGAACAAGACACAGTGCTGGTGACAGTCTACAGCATTTTACTGTTCCACACAGCAAGCATCTTAACTGCTTCTGAGAAGAATAGACTTTTACCCAATTTACTTGGGTAAACTTGTATTCTGAATGAAAAAAAAGGGGCATAGAAAAATAGCATTGTACCTTTGACTCAAAGGTTTTCATGTATATTTCAGGTTGGTTTGGTATAATTTTTTTAGTTTTGATGTTATTATATAATTTTTGCTTTTTTTCTTTTTTTATTTCAACAGCTTAAAATTACTTACTGTGAATATTATTTAAACTGTTTTTTTTCAAAAACAATATTGATTTTTTTTTATTATTATTATTACAGAAACATGGAGAGCTTGTGATTTGCAAATAGTGTTGCACATGTTTACTGCTGCACTATAAACCCCAGAAATTGTACTACAAAGTGGTAGTTAGGAATTTTTTTTCAGTCTTTCTACACATTGAAAATCAATAATGTATATTTCCTGACTGTGAAAGGTAATATTTTGGTATACTACTACCCTGCTATTGGTTATATCAGAGGAAGTGCATTGCTTTAAAAATACAACATTAACTTCAAACTAATCTTCTTCATAAAGTATTTTTTAAAATTTTTTTGGTTTGCTTCTCATGGCATAGTCTAAATTCAGAATTAGGTGGTGTGTATTTAGGAAAAGTTACCTATTTTGGAGAATTCAATAAAAAATAAGTAATTACTGAGCTAAGAGTGTGGTGTCATTTAAACCATTTGAGAGTTACATAGTAAATATAGTAAAAGAAAAAAAAAAAAAAAAAAAAAAAAAGGAAAATAGCAGCTATATCAAATATGAGTCTGGAATTAATTACCTTTCAGTTTAGATGAAGCAAGAGCCAGAGGACTGACAGTTTGGCAAATGTGGGCATGCTTTGACAGGCTTTTTTTCTTCAAAAGCTACACACAAAGCAGTTAAGACTTCATTGTATTCATGGAAATTTGGGGAAGTTTTTATTTGCCATATACTTTATAATTTCTTTTCTGAAAATATGCAGAGAGCATACCATTTAAATTTCATTGCCATAAAAGGTTTTTCCTTTGTTTAGCCAACATAAGTAAAAGTAACCTGTGAAACCTCATCTCTCTGTCTTTTACGGAACAATAATCATTTTCTGACAGAACCAGTTTGCAGGGTTTTCATATGTCCACCACAAAGAAAAATTGTATGTCCTCTCAGTTTTATTATATCCATCAGCTGGCTGCCCATTTGTTTGTGACTTAGGGCCGTGGCTCTCTTTGGCTGTAATAGATTGCCTGTGGTGCATTCAGTGACTCTGGTACCTGTTGCTGGTTTTTTTCCAGGTCAGCTGGCTGCAGGTACATGTGAGATTGTTACTTTGGACAGAGATAGCAGCCAGCCCCGAAGGACTATAGCCCGACAAACAGCTCGCTGTGCATGTAAAAAAGGACAGATTGCCGGTACAACAAGAGCAAGGCCAGCGTGTGTTGATGGTAAGAAGCAAAAATCTATTCAATCAGTTTCTGCCAATACAAGAATGGTGTCTCATAAAAAAAAAAAAAAAAAAAAAATTAAAAACTCTATGGAAAAAATTGTTATGTTTTCCCAGCTGACAATGGCAATGGCATTAAAATTCACTCAAAGGGTAATACTGACTAATAGCATAGATATTTCAATTACATTTTTTTTCATTGGAAAACTCTCTTTTGTTTTATCTTGATGTGCATTTGAATGTTAAAGGTGTGTGGTACTGTTATATTCTGCATGGGATTACAGAATCAGCAGTGAAATAGCATTCTTTTTTCCCCTACTTTTTTGTTTCTTAAAATGTAAAAAAATAAAAATGCAGCAAGCAAGCCTCAAAGATCTTATGCCACTGGGAGGCTAATGTGACTGCTCCTGTGTGATATTTAATGCTGTTGAAGAAAGCACTGATGCTATAATTGGAATATAGTATCTGAATGTACATCACATGTCCAATATTTCTTCTCTGTTTAAAATGATCTTCTACATGATTCGCTGCAGGTGCACTGATACCATGTAGCTGGAAAACTTATCACATACAGGGAGATATGAGAATATTTCACTTGGAAATATTTTTTTGAGATAAATTATATTCCCTGTTACATTCACAGTGGAAGAGTCTTCAAGAGAGGTCTGCCTTGCAAGGCTTTTAGCAAGCATTAATATTAAAAATGAAATTGGAGATATATGGAAAAGAATGGTGTAAAATTATATGTTTTGATCTAGTCTCCATTAACAAAAATTAAAAAAAAAAAAAAAAAAAAAAAAGAGATGCTTATGTATAGACCTATAATCAATTCCTGGATGAGCTTTGAATACTGGCTGGCTTGAGTCCTCAGATAAAAAAATATTGTGGAGAACACTCTACTGTTGCCTCAGAATTTGGTTGTACCAGTGATTATCAAATAAGACAGCTCAAAAGGAGATTTCAGAGCCAACCCACAAAGCTAAATATACAACATCATGCACATTCTATTTTTGCATTTTTCTTTCACTGTTTTTAGTACTCTGTAGGATAGTTTCTTAGCTGTCTCTTTCATAATATAATACTATATCCAGTAGTTGTCCTTTCATGTTTTATTGTAAGACCATAAGATGTAATTGCTTAAGAAAGGAATGATTTTATTGTGTCATTTATAGTTGCAACTTCAGGAAAAATGCTTACTACCAATTAAAATATTCAACATGTGTTTCCTATTTTAAAACAACAAGGTTCTAAGCAAGAAAAAAGAATTGTTGCACCAGCTAATGGGAACAAAACATAATTTTTCCTCAGTCAGTTTTGGCCTATGGTTAGATTGATTTGCTGTAACTTGGGTGTCCAAAGGTAGCTGCTAGTAATTCTACTTTTTCTTTATACCCAATAAGGAGCAAAAGGCACCTTCTCAGAGTAATTTATCTCAACTGTCTAAGATAAGTCAGATGTATCACTCTCTGTTACACACTGTCTGCCTTGCCTTGATACACCTGTGAGTGTCTTAAGATGAAACTTAGCTGGAATGTACATGTCACTAAGATGACATGAATGCACCTCATCCTTCAATTATTACATTAGCTTGTTTTCAAAATATGGAAGCTTTGAGTTAATTTGATATCAAGTGGGAAGTTAATCAGTTGAAAATAAAGCTTCCTTTTAGCATGAGTGTCTAAATACCATAATATTTTCTTCTTTTTTTTTTTTTAAGGCTGACAGGGAGCCACATGGAAAAGATGCAGGATAATGGGTACAAGTTTCTCCTGGGGATATTCCAATTAGGCACAAAATGATAATTTTTCAAAATGAGAAAAATCAGCCTTTAAAACACCCCAGGGAACTGGTGGATTCCCCGGGATTTTTACACTTAAGATTGAGTTGGTCAGGGTGCTGGGCCATTTTGTCTAGACTGGCATTTTTGCCTAAAAAGGTGGATCAGCTGATCCTTGAGGTTCCCTTCCAACCTCATATTCTTTGATTCTGTGACATATTAAGGTACAATAACATGGTTCTTCATTATTTTGTGGAAAGTTTATAATTAGGATGTTGAACCCTTTGCTAAGAGTAACTACAAGATAAGTAGGACATGCTACTTTATTTTCCTGAGCACTGTGGGGGATGTTTTATAATCAGAGTACTAAAAGGTTTGTAATACCTAGAACTCTATATCAAGTTTCCAGACTAAAATGAAGACAAAAGTCAGACATTTGATCTGTAGGTTTTTGTCAATAATTTTACATACCATCAACACAATTATATAGGAAAGAATAAACAAGCACTTTATCTTGTCTCTAACCTGCTTGCAAGTAAATCCAGCAGATAAATTGGCCACTGACTGACAAGTATCCCTCTGGATTTACCAGGTTCATGGTTTAAAGGATGAACACTCAATTCTTGCATATTTTTATGCACATTTCTAGAATTTTTTTTTCTCAAACACAACTTCCTAATGCTGTGTTCTGAACATGACATGAACACTACATAAAATTATGCAGGAAAAAGCTGGTTTTTTTTTCTCCAATATTGTCAGAAACTGCTGATTTAGGAATGTAACATCCAAACGTAATTGCTGACTTGGTTTTGGTTTTTCTTTTTTTTTTTTTTTTTTTTTTTTTTTTGTTGTTTTTGTTTTGTTGTTGTTGCTTTTTTTTTTTTTAAACAATAAAGAATCCCATTTTTTAAACAAACAAATCCTCCTCTGACCTTTCTTAAATAGGTTGTAGAATATACTTTTGCCAATTTTTCTTTACATTGATTTATATTTTCTTTATATAATTGATGTAAGTTAAGTATATAATGCTGACATTTAATTTTTGCCATAAAAAACTTCTCAAAAATTTATTTTTATTTTATTTGTTTATATAGTCTTAATTTTAAACAGATTGTTTTTAAAGTGAAGGTGGGCCTTAGACCTTTAATGCAAAGTCATATGTGAAGGAAGCAGGCATAGTAAGTGTGACCTGCTAACCCACTAGTGAGAAAATGCTAGCTAACAATTTTGTTGCATCTTCTGGCAAGATAGTGGTTTAAGAATTCAGTACCAAAGCTGGTAATTTTTACAGCCTTAAAATGCACTTTGTTGTACCTGGCTACCATTTATACAAGGTTCAGTGGAGAGAAGTACCTTAGAATGTATTCAGTTGTGCAGTATATTCCTTGGAGCTTTGAAATCAAGTTCAATTCTTGCAGCAAAGGGAGTAGGCAATTTAAGGGCTCTTACACCTTACTAACATTGGGTGAGATTGTACTTGTCAACATAACTTTTAGAGTAAGTCCTGGGTTGATAATCAAAATCCACTCTGCTTTCCAGTTCTGTATTACCAAAGGTCTTTTCCCAAGTAAGGAAACACAGTGAATGCCAGATAGATAAACCTGGAATTATTACAAATGGAAATACAGTGTTTAAAACTTGGTCTGAGCAGTACAAGAAAAACAGAGATTTTCTTGAAATATTTCCATGTGTTGGAGAGGGTTGATATAATTTGTATTTTTTTCTAGCAGTCTTTAACTATGGCAGATTGCTAATGTATTCTGAAAAAATGGCATCACTATTCACCCTGATTTAAAGCTTGATTTAGTGTTGATTGCTTCATTTCTACACCCACAGAGTCATAATGTATATTTGGTATGTTTGGTTATGGTGTAATTTTTATTCATGAATGTAGGGTTTGTGGTATTATGACAGTGGTTTGCCTGCACTTTTCATTATATTATTTTTATTTGCAACTGGTGTTCCCTAGTCCCATTTTTGAGATCAAATTCCATAGCAATGACCTCAGTTGCATTAGTTTGATAAGATATTTTATTTCAACATAGCATCTGGTTTATCACCAGTGTAATTTCCCTGTGTGTCAATAAAGCTTCATCAGTTTTTAAGCTGTAACCAGTGAGAGATTGGAAGATAGCAATTATTCTTTGGTTTTGCACAGTACCTTTGCTAATTTAAATTTCTTTTAAAGCAAGTGATGAAAAGTCTTTGATAAAAGTTTGTGTACAGATGCACCTATGATTTGTGTTCTTTCACAAGAATTGTATAAATCTGAAAGTAAGATTTGTAATGCCAAAGCCTTTCTTAGAATACAAGGATAATATCCTGAGAAATATGCAAAGAACTTTTAAATGTTTTGTAATTCCAGTACTTATGTCCAATATACATTTATAAGTAAAAAAATAAACTGCAATTTTGTTCAGAAAAGAGAAACAGTTGATGAGAGGAAAAGTGGCATGAGAGAATTAGTTTATTTGCCTGAGAAAATTAGGGTGGCAATCATTAATTTGCATATCTGAATTCTGTAATTAGATGATTCTTATGCTCTGGATTTGAGTACCAGTTACTTCTATGTCTACTAAGTGCTGTGAGAAATGCCAAGAGATCAGTCCCAATATCCAAAAATCTTAAATTGGACAGTTGTAGCTCAGGTAACTGAATTCAAAGCATTCAGACAAATTTTGTTACAAATGAAAGTATGGTTTGATTGGGTTTTATGTTTGATTTTAACATTTTAAAGTTTTGATAATATGGAATTGCTTTTGCAAGCATTGTAGCAAGATTGGTTTCTCTACTATGTTAGTGTATATAAGTTGTTCATACATTATGATTAACATGCTTTTCAGTTGGCATTGATTGATTTTGTTTAACACAGACACTCAGGATCTACAAGGAAGCCACATTAGTTTCAATCAATAATTCCCTGCTCTTCTTATTATCTCTGGGACTCTCTTGGGAGGTGTAGGGGTCAGAACAGATCATTAATAGAATCCTAGGTCATGCACTTCAAACAAAACTGCTTAATAACTGGAGTGCTTCATCATTCAAACGAATCTTAGACATATTGCAGGGAGCAAAAAAAGAAGAACATACAACTGTAATTACTTTAAGAAAGGAGAATTTTTGCTTTTGCATTTAAAATATTTGTTATGTTTGTTATTGCAATATTTATTTTATCATTATTTTATTGCAGATACTTTGAATCTTCCTTCACTGTAATTGTTATACATTTTACTTGGTTGCATTTAAGAAATGTCTCTTTAAAACAAATAAAACCAAAAGGAAAACTAGTATGCAAATCAAACATTTTTTTCAGCATGGCTTGAAGAAATAATTCTTTTCTTCTTCTCCTCATCCTAACTCCCACATATACAGTCACAAATGCATCTGTACTTGTAGATGCACCAGAGCATGTACTAGGCTTCCTTTTCTTTCAACTACCTCTAGACAATTCCATCAGACCTGCAGATTTTCCTTCTTACTGATATGGAAGTGAATTTTTTTCTGTTACTCATGAGCTTCCCTTTCCTATGCATGGTACAGACACAGTTTGACAATTTCCACCTTGCAGGTCACTTTTCATTGGGAAATGCACAGGAAGTTTCATTCCAGCTACTTTGCTTTCAGCTCCAAACTAAGGACAATATGTGACATTCCAAAAAGAAGTTGAGTGAAATGTCTTGTCTCAATAATATCGCACAAAAAACCAAAACAAAAGAAACAAAACAAAAAAAACAAACAAACAAAAAAAACCCACACAAAAAACAAACAAACAAAAAAAAAAAAAAAAAAAAAAAAAAAAAAAAATAAAAACAAAACAAAAAAAGAAAAAAACAAAAAAAGCACAAAAACTGGCCGATGTGACGCCCATTCACAAAAAAGAATATCCTGGTAACTAGAGGCCACTTAGCCTGACCTCACTCCCAAGTAAGGTAATGGAACAGCTTGTACTCAATGCCATCATGCAGAACTTACAGGATGGCCAGGGTATCACCCTTAACTCAGGCTTACCATTCTTGGGCCTGCTTCCAGATAGCCCAGCTCATCCCCTTCCCACTTCAAAACTAGTTTAATGCCCTCTCAATGAGTTTTGCCAGTTCTTGAGCTAAAATCCTTCTGCCTTTAACAGAGATGGAGTCCATTCAGTTCCAGCAGGCCAGGTGCCAAAAAAGTTGCCCCTTGATCAAAGAACCCAAAATTCTGCTGATGACACTAACCCTTGAGGCAAGGGTTATTGACTTTCCTATTCCTTTCACCTCTTTTTCTCTGCCAACAGAGGGACTGAGCAGAGCACTACCTGTGCTCCTGCTCTATCAAGTGCTTGACCCAGTGCTCTAAAGTCCCTTTTAATTGTCCTGACACTCCTCTTTCCAATCCCACCACTGCCAGCCTGGAGTATCAGCAGTGGGTGATAATCAGAGGGCTGGATCAGCCCAGAGAGTCTCTTGGTAATATCTCACATCTGGGCCCCAGGGAGACAGCAGACCTCCCTCTGGAATGGGTCCTGTCAACATGTGGCACCCTCTGTTCCTCTCAGAAGGGATTCGCCCACTACAACTACTCTTCTTTTCTTTTTCATGTTAGAGGTGGTGATCCATCTGAAGCATAATTTGCCATATGGTTTTCTCTTAGTTAGTTCTGAGAGGAGCTGGGATTGGACTTGATGATCCTTACAGATCTCTTCCAGCTTGAGATATTCAATGATTCTATGACTGGACATGGCATAAAGATGCAGATCAGTATTTTGCATGAATGTTAGTCTTTTCCACAGAACAGTTCATTCATAGCAGTCAAGTAGCAGGGAGTCAGTACTGATCACAGCTTACAAGTCAGGCATAGTATAGGTTTGTGGTAAGGGAAATAATGCCAGGATAAGAGCAAATAAAATGTCATTGAAAATAAAATACTTCTTGTACCTGTAACAAAGACCTGGAAATACTGTTCACTTATGAGCATCCTACTTCGAGGTTAAACCTGGCATCAATATATACTATATCAAGTCAAGAGATGGCTGCCTTTTTAAATTATAGGGCAGGGAGATATTTAGGAAAGCAGAATTATTTATGTGATTTGGAAGGTGGCCAGGAGCCAGGGGTTAGCACAGAAACTGTGCAAAGAGTGCTGAGAGAACTTTAATTGCCTCTAATGCTTAGTGCCTTGCTTTCACATTTCATCTGAAAGACAACACCTTCAGCCTCCTGGTGTTTGATTGGATGCATTAGCTCATCAATGCTAACAGCTTTGTTTCCTTTACTTCCTTGGCATTCCTATGCATTCACCCATGTAGTCTAATCCTCTTTCATCTATGTGCTCTGATGGCAGTTTCAGCACAGAAAAAATGGTTACAGGTTATGTGACATTAGATTGTGGAACAATTTTCTGAGGAAGTGACTAGAAGCCTAATTACTACAGACATTTTAAATTGAACTGGACAAAATAACTAGAGAACATATTATGCATTAGCATAAGCATGCACTGAATCACTGGGTAGAGTTTTCTGTGCTTGATATCTTGCGACAGGGCACTATCAACAACAGCAGTCTGATTGCAATCTGATTCATTACCTAACTTCAGGCAATAGGTCAACATGGCATTCCTAAATTCAGGAGTTGGTCACTCTGAGCACTGTCTGCATGTCCCTCTGCAGACAGGGGCTGCCATGGGAATTTCAGAGATCACGTAGTGTCAATATCGGAATCACTTCTGAAAGCTTGTTCTCTTTTTCTTTTATGGCATTAAAGAGAACATAGGATGACTAGCAGATAAGTTTTCTGCTTGAGTGTAATGTGTGTAAACATTCCAGGCCATCAGCTGCTCAGATTGCCTTCTGGAAAAGCCACTGTCTTCACTGATTAGAGGCAGTTTAAAGAAAAAAATGCAACATGCTTATGTTACCCCCTCTGGTTGTCATCCTACCTTCCAGTTATCCCCAGAAGAGTGGGAAAAGAGAAACTTTCAAAATTATTCATGTGTGAAGGTGGACTTCTGTCAGGGCAGCATGTTTGTCTCCAGTGAGTATAAGAGAATATAAAGATAGGAACCTTTGTAAACAGCCGTGCCATCAATGGGTGAGGTATAACTATAGCTAAATGACATTTCAGACACTATGTGAAAGTAGCATGGTCAAAGAATATTCCCCCCCCCCACCAGTAATCCCATTAAGCGTGAAGAACTATAAACAAAAAAAAAGTATTTAATACAAGTGAATCAAGAAAGGCTATAACATGGTTAGAAATGGTATTTTAAAGCTATGTACCACTTTTTTTTTAACTTACCTTAGGTTTAATATCTGTGATGATAGATGATGTGTCAGAAGAGTCCTAGAAAATTTTAAAATTGATTGCTAAATTAATGACAATATTAATAGCACTACTATACCCAGCACCTGAGACAGAGTAGCTAGTGCTAGGCATTTTTGTAGATCTCTTTCAGAACAGTCTGCACAGTGCTGATTCAGGTGAAATCTCTTTTCTGGAGAAAGAACCTTAAAAAGCTACATATTTATGGTGATACAAAGGAGCTGTGCTTCCCTTACAAATTTGGGATGAGGCCATATTGGAGGAAGAAAAAAATATTTATCCCACAAAAACTGGCCTTTTCATATCAGAAATAAACTTTAATATGTCTTTATTTTTTTATTTCTCTAACTTGTTTTGCTTATGCTTTGCTGTTGTGTTATTTTACAGTACCACAGACATGCAAGGTACTTCATAAGCTGTTTTCACACAGTCCTATACTAAAAGTTCTTGCAGTTTAATGATAGACATCATTGGTGATACAAGGCAATAAGGAGATGTAGCTGCTTCTTTTTGTTAATTGCTTAGATCCCGAGGAGTAGGATAAGGGGTAAGTTGAGGTGGAAGAAGAAAAGTAAAATTTCTATCCACTTGTTTCAGAGCATACGCTTTGAGAGTTTCAGGGGTTCATCTAGCATCCTTCTGAAAAGGGCATACACAGAGAACTTCCACCCGTGCTCATCCCTTTTGAGAGGGCAAGGTTCAGCCCCAATTAAATATGAAGGAAGATGTATCAGTGTAGACTGTGCATCACAAAGGAGAAATAAATTCTTATTTGGGATAGGAAAAAAAAAAAAAAAGTGGTGTTTCAGATAAAAAATAGAACTGATCTGGAGTTTGATTTTTTTTTTTTTTTTTTTTTTAAAGAAGGAAAAGTCTATTAATTGTTTTTTGTTTTTTTGGTTTTTGGGTTTGTTTTTCAGTTGTACTGGTATGTTTTGATGCACTAACTAGCAGTGGCATTACAATAAAAACAGCCAATAAAAATAATCACCTGTTTTCTCTCCAATTATATAATGTAACAGCCCACAAAATTGGAGGACTCTTGGGAATATTTTTTTTTGTCTTTTGTTTTTCTTTTTTTTTTTTTTCTTTTTTTAAAGTTTTATTTTTTTAAGCTTACTGTCTGAGGTATATGCAGTGGAGAGTAAAATAATTCAAGAAAAGGACAGGTGTCTTCTGCACAAATCAGCAACCATATTTTAAATTTCAGGCTGCAGCTTTGCATGCATGACTGAATTTTGTTAGGAATAAAACATTGAGGGCTTGCTAAGAATATTGAAGAATCCTGAGCAGCTTTTTAAAAGTAGTTACCCTAGATGCAGTATTGACACTCTTGCTTGAACAGCATTTAGTCAAAATTTTGATATAAGTTTTTGGAAGTCTAATTATTATATATGAGTATAAAGCCAAGGGAAATGCCAGCATAGCCCTGGCCAAAATATAAATGAACCAGATACATGTCATGTGGCCATGCACACTGACATGTCCTCCTTCTGGTTTACCATGTGTTTGTGTGGGGTGATACCTGATGGGACCCCTCTACAAGGACCTGTTGTCTGTCTGAAGAGCATCAACAATTTGTTCCCAGCTAAAGTTTAATCTTCCTTCAGAAGACAAATCATGCTATCCACAAAGTGGCCTAGAACCCAATTTTATTGTGATCTGACTTTGTGAAACTGGATCAGGAACCTGTCATGTTTTAGCTAATAATATCAAAGTTTTCTCTGGTACGTTTTATCTCAGAGAAGTTCAGAAACTCCCACAGATGTCTGTCTCTTTGAATCTACATTTTTGTATAGATTCTATCTGAATTCTTATTTTCAGCTGCAGGCAGCCTGCTTAGCAAGTTCAATGTGAATGTTAGAAGCTCCTTGTGGAAGTGGTGTGCAGCACGTGGATAAACTGCCTTACAGTCTTGGGGCAGGAGGACATTTGGGTTAAAAAACCTTGGTAGGTCTTCACTATTAGAAAATGTTGCTGGGCTTTTAGTACCAGATTTCCTGAAGAGCAGTTCTTAGACTCTTTATGCTAATTAACTGGGTTTTGCAATTTTGCATTTGTCACATGTCAGAAGTGGAAGTCTTGGTCTGTATGAATATTTTAAGTACCTGACCTCTGTTCATTTGAATTCACAGCACACTTTATTTTTTGTGATTTCACCATCCTACACTAAAAAATGCTGAGTTAGTGTTGTCTTCCTTTACGAGTGATATTAATGCTGTTATCTGCATTTGTTGGTGTTAAGCCCCAGACTAGTTCGTTGAGTTTCTTTAAGGGGCTTAAGTTTTTTTTTATACCCTGAGGCAGGGGCACAGGAGAAACGTGACATTCTCAGGAGGTTGCACAACAAACTTTTACTGTCAAACTTTAGAAAATAAGGGTACTTGGCAAATTTTAAAGCAAATATTCTATTGAAATAAAGCATTTTGCATGACAGTGACTTAGAAACCTCTAACCCATCCAACTTTCAGTTACCCAGATTTTGAGAGGAGGAAATTCGAAGAACAGCGAGGAGGGTGGGAGTGACAGAGAAAGTGCAGTACTTGAATTCCAGTGCAATT